>CM060606.1:23373835-24573835 GCA_030578255.1 Tiaroga cobitis | reverse complement strand
CTGCAGACACTGCAATGACATTTACAAGAACTGCTTACCAGGTGTATACATTATGAATGAAAATGTGCTTAATGACAAAATGCAATAAGAATAGTCATTCATGTGGCTGCATCCATGTGTACTGTTAATAAGGTAATTTGGATATTAATGTCACAATTTTCTTATGAATCCTCTAGGTTATGTTGGTAGAGGAAAACGTGGAGAAATCCAAGGCTTTTACTCGGAAAACACCCATCCAGGGTTTTGCAGTGATTGGTGTCTGCTGGAGAGTGAAAATTTGTTCACTGTTCACACAGTTCCAGTCTAAAAGCCTACTTACTCATCTAACTGCGTAGGACACAACATGAGTTCGGTTCCATCCAGCACACGGCTTGTTCCGCCTGCTACAATCGGGTAGGAGGTACAGGTCTCTTCAAGCCAGAATGGCCAACAGCCTCTATTCTCAGGCAGTTAGACTGCTGAATAAGCACCATCCCCGGCTACCTCCTCCTCTCACTTAACGCTACCCAACAACTACAATAACTGTGAACTGGACTTTGCATTGTTGCAGCACACACAATTATACACATTTTCTGGTTAATAGTGATTCTTTGCCTCATATGCCCTTTCCTAGTTTGTTTTGTCGCTTTCCCTGTTTCTTGCTATTGTTGATCTCGCTTAATCTGTCTATTATGCATATTATCAAACATTGCAATAATGTGACCGGACTTTGCATCGCTACAGCACATACAAGTATACTCTCTTTTCCTGGTTACTATTGATTCTCCGCCTCATACACCAGCTTTTTTTTTCTTGGTTGATATCTGCCGCTGTGCCCTGTTTAAAAAATATGCCCTTGTTGATCTCTTATACCTCATGAAATTGCACTGTCGACTGATGACCTAATGTAATGTTGTTGTATCACTGCAATGACAATAAATTATTATTACTAATCTCTTTTTTTCTAACTAATCTTTAACTTATCTAAAATTATTTTAAAATTTATTTAATCAAAATTATTACTTTCTAACTTTGCTAATAAGTTAATAGAAGATCAAGTCTGAAGAAGACCCTCATCAGTCTGTTTTCTGCTGACCAAGTTACTACAGGTTACAGGAGTCAAACACTACGTGACTTGCGTGATTGGATTCACAGAACTGTACTTTTATGTGTTTTTCTTTAATGAATAAAATGAACATTATCTGTACTACTTTCTGAGGAGGGAATGTTTCAGTATGTTTTGGTAGTCTTTGCTCAGGCCCTCAACAACTTTGGAGAAACTGTGATTCCCTTGTGCTTTTGTGTGTGTGTGTTGAATGCTCTGTGTGCAGGTCTTGTTATGTGCAACAACAGACCCCGAGACGCATTTCTACGACCTCCGAGGTCATCACCGGACCAAGTCTTGGACTCGGATGACAATTATCTTGATTAATGTCGACTTACCCTCCTATCTATCCATAAGAGTAGAATTGTTTAGACTTTGTTTTCTAAGCCAATCAGAAATAGCCAACATGTATGTACTGATGTCATTCATGCCCTTAGAAATGGTATAACTGGTGTGAGATGTTGTGTACGGTAGAGTCTCTGGCCTGCAACCTCCTCGATGAAACTGCAAACTATTCTTCAGTAAATTTTTACTTATTTGATTGAATCTCACGACTCTTGGTCTTCTTTCATCATATCTGGTCCTGGGTCTTTAAGCTGTTATCCCCTAACACAAGAAACATGGTAAATCTTGTTAAACCATTGGTAGACCATTCTTGTTAATGAATCATGGGTAAATTCGCTAAGCAGGAAAAAGGTGGATATATTTCATTAGTTAACAAACATGTATACTCATTCATAAGTTACATTTATACATGTACAAATTCATAATTTCAAGTGTAGCTTTTTGTTTGTTTTATGTCTATGATCTTTGTAACGTGATTTTAATCAAATAATATTAAAAAAATACTAATAGAAGCATTTTATGTAAATAAGTACTAAAATTATATATATCATATATAATATATTAATAATAAAATAATATATAATTATAAAGATATAATTTATTTGCCTGGCATACACCTCCGACTTCCGGTTATTAGCGGTAGCTGACGTCACGTCCTGTTTTATTGGCAGCTACTTCCTGCTGTCAGCTGCCGATTTTTTCGCTGAACCCCTACTGAGCGTAATATCATAGAGGAGTAAATTGATTTTTAATCAATTATTAAATTGTTTGATTAAGGTTTATAAATTCTAGTTTCCATGACAGATTTTAAGATACATATTTTCCTTAGCCTTCCATTGGAGCAGACAGTTTGTGTCCCTGTTCATCAGATTTTTGGTATGAGATGTCTCAATTTCTAGGTGTTAAAATGAACTGCAAGTCTTGAATTTGTCATCTGTCTTACTTCATACAAATGAATATGACTTTTCCAAAAGAAAAATATATGTTATCGATTTGTTTTTGTTATTAGGAAAATTGTATATTCATCCAAATAAATGGAGTAACTCCAAAGTACCCAAGTATCCTTTAAAATGTATTTAGAGTCTGTAAAGTTTTTTTTAAAAATCGAAAAGCCCAAATATCTGTATTTCTGCTAAATGAATTTAACATGTTTTGATGCCCTTTATTTTAAAGTGTCTTTTTCTTTATTATATTTTTTTATTATTATTGTTGTGTTTCAATGCTTATGTGAAAATGTGTGTAAAAGAAATGTTTCAACAACTTGATATTGAATTTAGTAATTTTGAAAATTCAATAAAAAAAAAAACTATGTCGGCAGGTCTTCGTGCACTCGTGTCCGAATTCACTCCTTCAAGTGGATTATTAGAGTAGCCTAATGTAGGCGGGAATATTGCATTTTGAAATAACCTTGTAAGTATTTTGAATAGTGACTTTCTAAGTTTGAAGATCTTGATTAGCTTGGTGTTCAGGTGTTTGGTTAGGGCTGGAGTTAAACTCATAGTGAAAGTCGTAGTGAAAGTGCTTGAGGCCACTGGATTTATTAATAGTCCAGATATCTGAAAACCTTTTTGTGGTAGCCTAGCCTACTGTAGGCTATGCAAAAATCAAATCGCATTTGCTGTGTTGATGGACAGAGTTTTAGAATAATAGTGGTATTGAGAACTATTGAATAAAAGCCTGAGAAAAAACAATCCTATCAAATTCCTGTAGGGCGTAGCCAGTTCAGTTCAAATTGAATATGACTGATCCTGTTCATTGCTCCACGTACAGTAGAGTCTGTAAATGTCGTACGGTTAGCTGCCGCATGGTGGCGAAAAAAGATTTAGGGTGGCAAACAGGTGGCAAACCAAATAACGAGTCGATTACAAAGTGTGTTCTGTGAGAGATATCTAACCAGTTGGGGAGAGGGGCAAGAGTGCACGTGGTAGAGTGTAGGAGGGAACTTAGATAGCTATGCGGATGAAGTAGGCTATGAAGTGATGAGTCAAGACCTAAGAAGAAAACAACAAGGGCAGGATCATCTTTACCTATCCCTCCTCCTCTTTCACACTGCGCGTGCACGGTAACTAACCATGTATTTGCAATGAGCAAACATACGATTCTCAGCAGATGGATTACGTAAAACTAAAGAAAATGCGGACTGCATAGAAAGAAAGAGAAGGAGACAAAGAGAACCAAGAACATGGCAACACCTGTAAGTTGATCTCAGCCCTTGTAGCCTATATATAATTATACAGTTTTATGATTCTGTCTCCTTCGGTTCAAACCTTTGTTGTAGCCTACATAGCTATAATTGGATCGCTGACAACAGAACTCCATTTAACAACAAAAAAAGTGTAGTTCTCTGAACTTAACAGATTGAGAGCAGCTAAAAGTTTTTGCAAACATTTTTAAGTTTACAACCATATCTTGATGCATTAGCAAACTCGGCTGATCAGCAGCTCAATGTCAAAGCAGGAGGTTTCGGTTTATTTTTTTCATGTGCGCGCGCGTGCGCGCGCGCGTATTCATCTCATCTGTTTTCTCTACACGGCAGTCAGCTGTCCCACCCACTCTTTTACTTTCCATTTCGCTATTGTTTCAACATCATGTGAAAACCCAGCATGTGACTGCACATTTAACACTCACCACTCTTTACAAGTCCACCCATAATGCTGCAACCAGACATTCTACAGTTTATCATTGACCCTAGCTAAGTCTGTTTTTTTTTAGTCAAACATGGAGGTAGACCTGCACGGACTGTTTGAGGATAACAAAACCTTCGACTATTACGATTATGAGTACAAGGAGGTGGTCTGCCCGTCCAGCACAGTCTCTGGTGCCTTGGCGGTCTTCATTCCCTTGCTTTACTCTGTGGGGCTCTTATGGGGGCTGCTGGGAAACGGACTGGTGCTGGTAATACTGTGGCGTAAGAGGCTGAACCTGAGTGTGATGGACATCTTCATCTTTCATCTGAGTGTATCAGACACTCTGCTGCTGCTTACACTGCCTCTCTGGGCTGTAGATGCGGTTAAGGGATGGATCATGGGCACAGGGCTCTGCAAACTTGCTGGTGCTCTGTTCAAGGTGAGTTACTGTAGGCTTCTGGATCGCTTTGATAAGTCTGTAGACTTCACTGGGTTGAATGCCATTTTTATTGTATAAACGGCTACAATTATCAGACATGGTTGGAAGAGTTAATGAGACTCTGAAATTCAGGTTAGCATAGTATGGATTGGAATGACAGGCTTTAGATATCAGACAAAATGGATATCTTCTGATGGTATCTGGTAAAGATCCCAT
This sequence comes from Tiaroga cobitis, assembly GCA_030578255.1. Taxonomy (NCBI): domain Eukaryota; kingdom Metazoa; phylum Chordata; class Actinopteri; order Cypriniformes; family Leuciscidae; genus Tiaroga; species Tiaroga cobitis. The sequence continues at coordinate 24,569,124 of CM060606.1, read as the reverse complement.
CCCGTTTTTTTTAGAACAAATAAAGTTTTTATGTAATGTGAACTTATTTTTAACAGTGACATGAGGCTATGACGTGATCTACTTATCTATTATTTTATTCGTAAATACATTAAAAATGTATACTTAAAATAACTTGAATACACCTCTTCTATAATAAGCATGTTTTTATCCATTTTTGATATTTTTGAGGGCATAAAGTCATAAATGTCATGGTGATACAGCAATCCTGATATCAGTGAAGAAAAAAAATCTTTACTATATTTCATATCACTCTTTTTAAATTGTCTGCTGAATCTAAGTTGTTTAGTGTGACCAACAGTTTCGTGTTTTTTTTTCCCCTTAATATTTTGCTTGTATTTTGATTTATATAAGGTGTGTGTGTTTTATGAAAATTAATAAACGTAAACTTTTCTTGAAAGTTTTTGAAAACCATATGAAACTAACGTGTTTTAAATTGTATTTCCTTTTTTGTATTGTGGACATTCTAATTTGTAATTTACTGTCTGCTATAGTATTGTAATAACTATTCTCTGTTAAAATCTCTTCAGATCAATTTCTACTGTGGTATCTTCACGTTGGCCTGCATCAGTGTTGACTGCTACCTGTCCATCGTCCCTGGAGTACAGATGTTTTCCTGTAAAAAACGGTGGTTGGTTTACGGTTGCTGCCTGCTTATCTGGATCGTTTGCTTGATCCTTTCAATCCCTGATTGGATCTTTCTGAAGCACTTAAAGGGTAAAGGGGAATGTATTCACTTTTATACACCTGATTCCTGGCGTCTTGCCTCTCGTTTTCCACATCTTGTGAGCTTTGTTCTACTCGTGCTGCTGTTCTGTTGTTTCTTCGTCCTGCTGAAGATATGGCACGACTCTAAATGCCAGAAGAAGAAGGGCCGGAGAACAGCTGTAACTGCAGCCCTTGTGCTGGCTTTCTTCGTTTGCTGGACACCCTACAACATTACCTTCATCGTGAACACGGCTCAGCCAGTGAAGAGCGTCTCCTCAGCAGGGGCAGATGAGTGTGAAGGGAGGCAGTGGACAGCTAGCAAAATAACGGCCATTTTGGGGCTTCTCCATTCCATTGTCAATCCTGTTATTTACCTCTGTCTCTCTAAAGAGTTCCGGCGACGCGCACTGACTATGAAGTTCAGTGCTTGTAAAACAGACAGTAATGAGGTTTCGCTTTGGGACTCTAGTGGAGTAAACGGTAATGCTTCTGTCCAAGAGGAACAAGGTTCACTTCAACCTATGAATGACATTAAACCAACAATAAAAACACAGGATTATGATACATGATTACAATGAAAACAATAATTGACTGCTGGGTGCTCTGAATCTCATAATTCCTGAAATGTATTTTATGAATACTTTATTTAACATAGCACATAAGCATTAGATAATTGAAATGACTAGGTATGGAATAATAATGTTGGACAAAGAGTCCTCCAAAGAGTTTTGCTCATGCATTCTGGTAAATTCTCCTTTGTACTAGATAATGAAGTAAAACATTATGCTCTTATTAAGAAATGCTGGCCAACTCATTTGCACTTCTAATTCAGTAAAATGATCATACTGGTGATTATTGGTCTGTCCAATGTGATATTTATTAATTTTTTCCTTAAGTGTTTTGGAATAATGTTCCGAAACAATATTTGGCATTTTGGCCGATACTGTGCCTACTTGCTTGATAATAGAACTGTTCATTTCCACTTGTCAATTTCAAAATCAGCCTTGTCAATGGATAATACATATTGCAACCATGTAAATGTCAACTGTGTTGGATGCATTCATGTATGAACCATACATTTTTTTTTTTCATATAAAGTCTGCTGTAGTTAGGAGAAATAGTTTTGAAATGTGTCCGAATTTCATCAGCATCAGCGGATCTGCAGATGAACAAGATATCATTTCTGCTCTCATGAAAGGAAGTCATGTCAGTTTCTTAACAATGACATGTTTTTTTTAAATGTCTTTAGGTCAGTGGTCTCTAAGGGTGGGTCCCGTGTCACTTAAATAAGTGTTAGGAAGTATATGAAGGAACACAGTGCTATTGTAATGTCCCAAATTCTTATCTTCACTTTGAAGTGAAAGATAATATTCTGCTACTTCTGTTAAACTGAAAATATCAAGTAAATGTTTTTGAAAGATAAATTAAATTTTGGTTTATTGATTGCTTGTCAAATGAGGAATAATAATTTGACGTTTTTGTAGTTTCCTGAGAGATGGGGTCATGAAAGATTCTTTTCCCATGTTACATAATCAAGTTTGCCTCAAATATTTTGGGGGAAGTACCTTCTTCCTGTGTAATATACATAGCACTTAGGGTGAATTGGTAATTGGGAAAGACCGTTGTTGGGATTTTTAGGCATAAATAATTTTCCCTTCTCATGAGTGGAATATCCCCAAGGACAGAAACGATGACAGAGAGAAGAAAAAGGGGGTATTTGTATGTGCTCTAGTCTTTGTAATGTTCTTCTAAATACTTTAAGGATATCATAATCTTGAACAACAGAAGGATCTGTGTGTAGAACACAGAGAAAACATTACGATTTTTTTTAACTTATCCATAAACTGCCAAAGCACATTTTAATACATGTGATCCACGCCAATGACTTTGTCAACATAGTGAACTTACAATAGACAGTTTTCTTAGAAAGTTCTATGAAGGTAGTGAAATTTGACCGTTCTATGGTAGACTTATGGTAAGACTTTCTGGTATACACACAAAAATAACCACATGCGTCTCACCTTCCTCAGTTCCTTTTTCTGAAACAGAACATGTGAGCATTATTGTGTAGAAAGACAGTATGATTGCACTGTCATGCGATCTGATATCATAGTATTCACCAGATATTTCCCATGAGTCATCATTACATTAAGAAAACTGAACAAACTGAAATTATATAGCTGAGTTTTTGAGAATCTCATAAACATTTAAACATTATAAACAGACACTTTCGGTATATGAGGAACTTGCATTTTTGCAAGTTTCTGTGTTAATTTCCTGTCCTGTTGTGTTTGTGTGACTGCGGATGACAGTTTTTACTGACATTTGTGAAGTACAATATTGTTGAGTCATGTAGATCATTTTCTATTCATCTCTTTTTCTAGTGTGGACTGATAGTCAGACTCAGTGCTTTTATAGTCAGTACTCAGTTTTTGCATCCAGTTTTGAAATGTTTTTTTTTATTTTATTTTTTTTTTAGCCAGACCATAGCAAACAAAGTAGTGTGTGCTGTCATAACCCTGATGGTTGAGAGTGATTGAATAGATTGAACATCATGAGTTTCATTTGGCCTACAGTCATTGTTTACGCAGACCTGTTTTGACATGTCTTGGTGTAACTGGTCTGTCAACTTTTGAGAACTGGGTCATGTGTGTAAGCTAACCATACCGGTATTATGGTAAACAGGTAAACACAGTTATAGCATTAGCAAATTAACAAATATAAATCTAAAGACTACATATGGCCTCTGTAGGTAGCTCCTTGGACCTCATCATGGCTTCTTTTTCTTTGCATTTTCAGCTTTCAGTCTGTTTATAGACAGGTGTGTTTTTTTTTTAAATTATGTCCAATCAATTGAATTTGCCAGTTGTGGACTCCAGTTAAAGTGTAGAAACATTTTAAAGATGATTCAGAGATGAGCTGAATTTTGTGTCCCATCAACGAAGATATTTTTTTTCTCTTTTTAATAAATTTACATTTTCAAAGTTATCACAGATCTGCCTTTTTGCTTTGTTTTTTAAAAATTATTTAAATTCTTTAAGTATTTTAGCATAAGGCTGCCTGCAACATAATGTAAAGAAAATAGACTTGAATGTTTTTTGAATGCACTGTAAAATGGTTGCCGTAATAGTGACATCGTGTGGTTATTTTGGGTACAGCAGTTTATTTCCCTTCACATGTAGTAGACCAGACTAAGACATTTGAACAGTGAGCATACTCCTGCTTCCTTAAATGCTAACATTTATTCTCACTGAATAAAAAAAATAAGTATTTTAATTAATCCCAAAAAGGTATTTTGTGTGCTGACTTTTTGTTTTGTTCGTGGACATGCTCCCTAAGGATGACCTCAGACCACATGTGCTGCTGCTGGACGGCCACACCAGTCATGTATTCAACATCGAATACCTGAGGCTCATGCAGTCACACAGGGTACATGTGGTGTGCTATCCTTCCCACACCACCCACTGTCTGCAACCAGCCGACAAGTCCCTCTTCAAGTCCCTGAAACATCATTGGAATGAGGAGGGAAGGAGCTTCATGCGGCTAACGGGAGGGAGAAAGCTCCTTAAGGGGGAGCTTCTTTTTTTTTCCTTGTTTGGGAGGGCATGGAGGAGGGCAGCCACAGTCCAGACTGCCCAAGCTGGCTTCAGGGGGACTGGGATGTACCCAGTAAATCCCATGGCTATACACCCCAATGTGTATGAGCTAAGTCTGCCCACTGAACGGCCACTGGAGCCTGAAGGAAGCGCACAGGAACATTAAAATGTGGATTTGCCAGAGATCCCTGATTGGATTGGGGCAGAAGTGGGAGTTGGGGAGGATGCCACTAACAGAGGCCAAGGAGATGTGTTAGAGGGAGTGTCTTTTGCCACACTAATCCCAATTCCAAAGAGAGAGAGAGGCAGATGGGTCCAAACCACCCTCTTACCACCTAACCAGTGATGAACATTTTTCATACATTGCCTCAAAAAAACAAACAAAGCCTGCCAAAAAACAAAAAACAAGAAAGATGGAGGGTACAAGCTCGGATGGCCAGGACATTTGCAATATTTGTAAAGCTACATTTGGTGATGAAAATGTTCCAAGGAAGACAGAGGACTGGATCATGTGCATTGTTTGCGAGGACTGGTTCCATGAGACGTGTGGCGAGGAGAATGGCCTGATTGAAGACGGGAAGGCGTTCACTTGCACTGGCTGTATACGTGTAGATTAACTGAAATAAATTAAACACAATATAAAATTTTGTGGGCAGGCAATGGAGGGGGTGGGTTGAATCTGCTGTACCTGCACCCCTTCTTAAAAAAGTGATGTTTATATTATTGTTGTTGTTTATATTGTTGTTTAAATTGTTATTGTGTATTTAATTTATAAGGCCTACACTTGAATAACAATTGAATGTGTTTTAAGTGTCCCAGTTTGCCAATAAAGGTGTCCCAGTTTGACAGTAGCGCCTTGAAAAATGTGGTTTGGGGTCATTGTGTGTTTGAGGAAGAGTCATTCATTCTGTGTTTAATGTTTGTTTCTGGTTTTGTGCATAGTATAGTTGAGCTCTTAAGCTATTTAGAATAGTATCATATGAGCGGCTACGACATTTGGATCATAATGAAAAAGTATGCAGAATATAAATGACCTGAAAGTGTCCCACTTTACCAGTATTCACCCTATATTGGTATTAAATGCATTTTCTGAGAATTCCTATTTCAAGTTTTTACTGCAAATGTCACGTCCATAACGCTGGAATTGCCCAATTTTAAAGAATTTATCCTCAACTAGTTTTGTGGTGTAGGTCTACGTATTTTATAATGTTAACTTCAAATAATACTAAAAGTAATTTAAAGATGTGGTAGCATTGGATCTGGACGGGAAGGATAACTCTGAGAGTTGGAAGGGATGTGTCGATTCTGGCTTCTCACACCGCGACACAGGTTCGTGAATCTGAGTGTCAGATATCGTTATCGGATATCAGCCCTAGTCATTTTAGAATGTTAAGTTCTACTTATGAAGTTATATTGGTGAAAGTAACTCAAAAGTAATACAGGAGTAATGTAACACATTACAATTTCTTAATATTCTAAGGTAAAGAATTACTTTTAAATAACAGTAACAAGTAATCTATAATGTATTACAGTTTGGAAGTAACTTGCACAACACTGGGTAGGAAGGTTTTGAGGGCCAGCAAAACCACCAGCAATTCTAGGCAGTTGAAATGCAACCGTCCCCCCGTGCTCGTCCAAGAGCCGGAGGCCAGTTCACCCTCGCACAGAGTGCCCCATCCTGTGTTGGAGGCATCTGTGGTGACCACCATTTGTCTCGAGACTATCCCCAAGCTCACCCCTGATTCGAAGAGACTGGGTTTCGACCAGGGGTGCAGGGCTCTGGTGCAGCTGTGGTTTACCCTGATATAAAGATGGCCTGAGCGCCATGCTTGGGGGGGGGGGGGGGGGGGGGGACCTGTGGTTTCAGCCAGTACTGCAGGGGGCGCATGTGTAGCATACCCAGCGGAAGTACTGATGATGTGGAGGCCATGAGGCCTAGCATCCTCTGGAAGGTTCTGAGGGGTCTCTTGGTCCCCACTCTGAACGAGCTCGCGAGTCACTGAATAGCCAGAGAGCGTTCGTTCAATAGCCACGCCCTCATTTGGGCTAAGTCTATAAGTGCACCCAGGAAGGAGATCCTCTGACTGGGAAGCAAAGAGCTCTTGGCTGTATTTATTCTGAGTCCTAGGCATTCTAAATGGCTGAGGAGCACATATCTGTGAGAGTTCAGTTCCGCCTCCGACTGGGAATGAGAATGAGAATGAGCGCCATTTGCCTCAAAGGGAAAAGTGCTCTTTTGCCGAGTATTTTTGTTATTTTATTGTGTTCGCTAACAGCGGTCATGCGGCATGAACTTGAAGGGGCCCACTGCTTGCAATCGCAACATTTGCTCCATTGGCCAGAACAGAACAGGGCATTTGGAGGAACACTCTGGGCTTTTTGAAAGACGGTCCGGCCTCAGCGAGACTTAGCCCTTCCCTCTTCCTGCTTTGAAGATCAGGACTGCTTCTTTGGTTCAGGGTCCAGCGTAATCCTAGGCCGGGGTCCCTGATGCTTAGGTGGGAAGCATTTGGCCTGACCGTTGCTCAGGCGCTGGGCGAGGCTGAGTCGCCATGGCCTTTTGGCGACTCAAGGCTGCAGAGCTGGAGCGTTTCGGCAGGAAGTTTCGCATTGCCTGCGATGCCTTCTGTGCCGTCGTGTAGCGCTCAGCAAATCCGTCCACCACGGGGCCGAAGAGACCAGTGGAGGAGATGAGAGCATCTAGGAAGGCGGTTCTGTCCGCGTCCTTGATTTAAGTTAAGCCATAAGTGGCGCTCCAGCACCACTAAGCTGGCCATGGTCTGTGGCTCTGCCAATGGCCTGAGCGGTGGCTTTTGTGGCATGCAGGGCCAGGTCTGTGGCACTACGGAGGTCACGAAAAGCTTCTGGATCTGGTCCAGACTCATCCATGGAGCAGAGGACTTTGGCCTGGAAAACTTGGAGGACCACCATCGAGTGGAGGGTGGAGCCTGCCTGGTCAGAGGATGCATAAGCCCTACCTGCAAAGGGCTGAGGTCGTCCTGCAGGGCTTGGATGGATGAGCCACTTTGGATTTTCATCCTGCGCATCTCTGCCTCGCAACCCTTCTCCTCGGCGTTGTCGACGGATGAGAGCGCAGCTGAGGTGGAAAGTCGCAGGCGGGCAGAGTAGGGGGCGAGCCATGACTTTGTAAGTTCCTCGTGAACTTCTGTAAAGCGAGGAGCCTGTTGGTGCCTCATCAGGAACCATACGTCCAGGCGGCTGCATGTGGGCTCCTCAGGTGAGGCCCAGTCGAGACCGAGCTTGTCGACTGCTCTGGAAAGGACGCGGATCAGCTCTGCGTCAATTCCAGTCGCTGCGCTGCTTAGACGGCAAGGGGGCGGGGTCTTCTACAGAGTCCATCCATTCCTCAGCGTTTGAAGCCGCGAGATCTCTCTGTGCGGAGACAGTGGGGCACGCGGGGTGTGAGCCGGCGTGAGCTCACTAGTCTCCAGGGCCGGCCCGAGGCATAAGCGAACTAAGCGGCTGCTTGGGGCCCCTTGGCCACCAGGGGGCCCCCAATCGAGTCGAAAAATCGAAAAATATTTTTTTTAGATAACTTAAACAAGTGACATAAATGAATGAATTAATATGAATGAATGAATAATTAAAGACAATAAAAGAAAATTCTGATTTCATGATCAATATACCTCCCTACAACTGCTGCTGTTTCTGCCAGCGTTTAAGTCATGCGCATAATCTAGACACCTCGCGCGTGCATAGACAATTCGTGCGCAACTGCGCATAGTCGCAGACTCGCGGTGGATGCCAAAAATAGAACTAAGAAAATGACAGAGGAGGAGAAAAAAAAGAGCAAGATAAAAGTATGTTTGCATGTTTACTTACGGTATGTTTTGTGCAGCAATTGAACCATTCCTATCTACGGCAAGCCCAGAGGGGTTGACATTGCATACACACATATTAAACGAGCGCCAGTACATCATTACCGGTATTATAGTAATAGACTTTGTTGGATTCTGTCATATACAATCTAATAAAGTCTGTTACAATAATACTAATAAAAAAAGACTTTGTGGACAGTTACACTGTATTGAGACAGTTGAGAAATAATAATATTTTTACAGTTTTCAACAATAATTGTCATTGTTGAACCCTTGCTCTTATTATGTTTTGATTTCTCAGTTGTCATTATTTTAGCAAATAATTTATTTGATATGTTTTGAGACAGTTTGTTTTAAGAAGTTTCAAAGAGTTGTAAAGAGAAAAGTAAAAGCAAAAAAAAAATATTTAAGTAGGCTATCTATTTTTTATTAAGTATTTATTTTGTATTTATACATAACCTCACTGTATTAATTTATAATTTATCATTGTTGCGTTGATATTTGTGTCAATAATCGTCAAGCACAGATGACCCCGCATAGTGGGAGGGGCCCCCAAATCAAATTCTGCTTAGGGCCCCCAAAAGGCTCGGGCCGGCTCTGCTAGTCTCCGTGTACTCAGCCCTCTGACTCTGACCCTCTGAAAAGAACGTGATCCGAGAGCGGAGAGATGAGGGTGGCATACTCTCGCAGAGAGAGCAGCTTGACATAGAGGGGCTCTGCATTTGCCACAGTCGTGGCGCAACATTTGAAACAACGTCGCTACTCTTTTAGACACAGAAGTAAAAAGAGAAATGATACACCGAAGATCACCGGAGATCGCAGGGAAACAGCACGACAGCTCGCTGATCGCCGGCACATTTGAGCGCGCTGGATCAGTCAGTCCGCTGGCTCGCTCGCGGTTCTGCTGCTGGCTCCACTTGTCTCTGCGAAGAAGGCGAAGGCTTCGTAGAAGGGAGTTCAGTGAAGGTCCGGAGATCGTCGCTGTAGGAGATAAATCCATGGCAAAATCCATAGACAGTAAAAGAAATGGACACAGCGACCCCATTGATTTCAACGGAGAAGACTTTAAGCCCGATTTTTGCACTTCCTGTCTGATGTCTGAGCGACTGCGCAGGCTCAAACTGAGCGTGACGACAGTCTGACAGTTGAAAATCTTCTAGTAGCTGTGCCAAGAAAAATCTGAATCACCTAATTCCTCAAAAACGTTGTTGAAATATTTTGTCCCGTTGCTTTTATGGACTCTCTATTTATGGGCTTCTACCTTGACTTTGTGCCTTCATGTCCCCCCGATTGCCTCATAGACAGTAAAAGATTGCCGCGAGCTTCTCCTCCTGTCTATACGGTAATGTCTCTATTGTGCGACAGAAAGTCCCGTGGTTATGACGCAATCTTTAGCCTATTTTTTCAAAAACGGCATCTACGGGGTCGCAACGTAAGATACAAAGTAATGGAGCATTTTATACATTGTCGTGTTTCTTTAGAAATAAATAATCGACAAATTAAGCCTTTGGACGCCTCAGATGTAAAGTTATTCGCTGTCAAAGTGACGCCAAAATGAATGGGAGTCAATGGGATGCTAACAGCAGGTGAAGTTCTGCTACAATGGCGGCTCCCGCGAGGCTTCAACTTCCGGCTGATGGATTACCCCCTTGGCAAAATCGAGCGTCTTTTATAGGCAGATGCAGATTGTGGCGGGCTCTGCGCTCAGCATGGCGGGCTTCGCACCCATTGGTTCGCGCAGTTACGCCGCTCTGCCATAGGTTCGTGCAGTTACCACTGACCAGCCAATAGCATGCAAGTGAGTCTCAGCACTATGCTGGCTGTGCAGTAGCACTGCGTTATTATATATTATATTATAGGGAACCAAAGTTGAAGAAGTGAAAAAGCATAATAGCATTAAGTCATATATTGTGTATACATGTAATTTCCTTCTATTTTACTGTATTGCTAGCCTGGATGCCAGCCCGAACCCCGCCCACAACATTTTTTGGTCGGGAAGTTCGGTCTGGACTCGATCCATTGAGGAGTAATTATGATCAGTAAAAAAATGGTCGGGCCAATCAAATTGCCAGGGCGGGCTTTATACGATGATGGACAGATGATCTACAGTTACGTAATCATCACGTCATCAAAGAGCACTTGGTTTGAACTGGTTTACAACAAAGATGACTGCAGCTGGAGAATTGAGATGTATAGATTCCACTATCTCGTCTGTTTTAGAAGAAATCGACAGTGCATAAATTTTAAAAGACGAACAGAGAACTGCAATAAAGGCATTTGTCGATCGTCAAGATGTGTTTGCCGTCCTTCCTACAGGATTCGGCAAAAGTTTAATTTATCAGCTGGCTCCGATGGTCGCTAAGAAGATGGGACGCAATGAAAACCCAGTTGTCATTGTGATTTCTCCTTTGGTTGCACTCATAGAAGACCAAGTAAAAGAAGCAACCGAAATGGGCATCACGCTTTGTTATACTACTCGCACGCGGCACACCATACCCATACTGGTAGTCACTGTACCCCTTATAATCGGTGTATTTTTTAAAATAAATTATTAGATGCTACTCATCATTTTGTATTTAAATCATCATTAAATACATCATTAAAACATTATTTTGGCTACCGGTCTCTTTTTTCTCTGAAGACTCAAATGAACACGCTTCTTCAGCCTGGTGTCTTTCGTCGTCTCTCCATTTATTAAATCAAATCAGCCAACCGTGTTATAAAGTTGAGACGGGTCCGACAAATGCGAGCAGATTTGTTGGCTTTATTATCGAGATCTAATCCTAAACGGAGAACTTGTTGTTCGTATATACATTCACATTTTCTATTTCGTTCAAAAATGTTTTTCGAGTTTGCAAGTACTCCGCGAATCCTTAAATTATTTTTGCAACACCGGCAAAGGTCGTTAACACTCATTTTTCTTTTAAATACTTTTTCCAGAGTGCGTGCAGTTCAGTTCTGTTGACAATTCGCTCAACATACGTCACTTACCTCGTTGCTCTGATTGGTTGTAGGTCTATCCAATTGAGTGCAGAGTTTTTTTTTCCTGGTTCGATTAAGACACTCCTTATAATCAAAGCCCTATGGAGCAGTATCAGACTCACATTCTGAATAGAATATGAGTATGACGACGTCAGGCTACTGTATTGCAGTTTTACAGTATTAATGAGACAGATATCTCACATTGTAGCTGCAAGTTTTATACTAACACAACTGAAAAAACAAAGGTTCAACAAAAGTTAACCTTTAATATTCAAAATATAAGAAGAGAGTACACAAAAAAATACACATTTGCAGTTCTGCTTCATATGACAAGTAGGCCTTCAATATGTTTTAAATATTTACAGCAAATCGATATATTTAAAAACATTTGGAACAATTGTTGACACTTTACAATAACTCAAATTTCAAAATGTATAACAGTAAAATTCAGCTGTTCACACTTTTTCAAAAGTCTGATCCATTGGACAAATCTGCCAAGTAGTAAGAGAGTGATCAATTTTGACATAATAGCGACTTGTTTTATCTCTCTCCAAAATGGTGCGAAAAAGTGCGAGCTGCAAGAAATCAAGTATGCTTGAGAAATGTAAAACATAACCTACAATAGCTGCCACGTGAGAAGAGAAATAAAGATTTATATATATTCATGCAAGCTAATCAGCAGTCATGAGACTAAAGACCCATTCACACCATGAACGATAACTAACGTATAAAGACAAGTTTAAAGATAAATGGTAGCGTCCACATCAATGAATGATATCATTCTGTATAGTTTTGTCATCTCTTGCTTTAAAGCAACACTAAGTAAGATTTTCACCTTAAAATAATGTTTCCAAAATCAGCTGGGAAATTAGGAAAGTAAGTGATTCCAGTGATATAGTTCTGTGTCTTTATCGTTATAGTTGTGGTGTGGACTTTTCTCAGAATTAGAACGATTAATAGATACCCTTCTTGGTGTGAACAGAAACACCTTAAAGCCAAACTCTTCTGACATAATACTGACACAGATGTTACAGGTTGCAGAAAAAGAGGAGATGGTTACTGACTGTACATAGTTTGATCTTTCAGAAAGCAGACGTGTGTGATGTGTTCACTGACTCTGACCATACAGAGCTTTTCCGTGACACCAGGCCTGCTGGGCCCTTCAGCGTGAAGCCCAGCGGTCTCAGTATGTCCAGCAATTGCTGGCGAAATTTCACCCCCACAAAAGCATAAAGCACTGGGTTGACACAGCAGTGTAAGTAGCCCAATGTGGAAGTTGCTGTAAGAGCTACATCTAATGCTGTGGTGCTGTCACAGGATTTTGGGTAACTGATGGTTTGGTTGTTTTTCATGGTGTCAATGATGAGGGTGATGTTGTAGGGTGTCCAGCTGATGAAGAAGGCCAGTACGAGGGCTATGATGACACGGATGGCCCTCTTCTTCTGCATGCCCTGAGAGCCACGTCGCAGCCGCAGGAGGATGCAAGAGTAACAGAACAACATCATTATTGCTGGAAGAGCAAAACCCAAAATATGGTACAGCAGACGACAGTACAGATGCCAATTATTATCAGAGGGGTAAAACGGAACACATTCTATTTTATCCTGACGTCTGCTGTCCGCGAAGTCCGTAAGGAATTTCCAGTCAGGAATGGAGAGCAGAACGCAGAAGACCCAGATCATCAGGCAGCAACAGTGAGTCACCATTGGCTTTTTACGAGAATACATCTGCACCGCATAGACGATGGACAGGAAGCGGTCAAGACTGATGCAGGCAAGCATGAAAATCCCACAGTAGAAATTGATCTAATGGAGAAACGTGACAATGAGAGGCTGCAAACCTGAAGTTGATTCTTAAAGTAATATATAATATTTTTAAAAAAAAGCAAAAATCTGGGTTACATTGGGAAAGAATGGAAGTGAATGGGCTGATCCGTAAAATCTCTTAAAATGCTCACTCTTTCAATAGTATAGCCACAAGATGTAAACAATATGTTAACATGATTTTAATGTGATTTCTGTGTAAAGTTATATACAATTTTTTAACTATTAACATGTAAATGATTTAAACAGCTATGCAGCTCAAATAATAATAATACAAAAAATAATCTATAAATAAATAATAAAATAAATTGCACAAAAGGTTCTTTATTGTGTCAAAAGAGTAGATCATTAATACTAACACTTACTATTTTATTCTATTTATTTAAAAATAAAAGTGTACTGTGCTAATTGGGACTTACACAGCAGTCACAGCACTTACATGTTGCCCTGTTGTTGGTTTGATTGCTTCTACTCTCATTTGTAAGTTGCTATGATTAAATGTAAATGTAGAATGTATCTCCAACTTTACTGTAAAAGGTAAGCTGCAATTGTTACATTAAAGAGCTGTTTTTTGTATTAGTATAAATTAAAGGGCCCCTATTATGCTATTTTAAAGTTTCCTAATGTTGTTGTGGAGTCTCCTACAACAGGTTTACATGCATCAAAGGTAAAAAAACAACAAACAAAACTGTTTAATTTTCTCATAATATACATTTTGCACATCATCACATTTTCAATGAATCTCAAACGACTCGTAAAATGAATCAATCCCTCTAAATCCCTCCTTTCCGCGAGCTACTCTGCTCTGATTGGCCAGACAGCTCAGTCTGTTGTGATTAATGTACATTAGCCGAGGTCTAGAGTGAATGATCTGATGTAACATAAACGTTGGTAAAACAAATATTTCCTCAAAGTAGTGAGAATCAGCATTAATAGACACAGTTTTAGGTAATAGTGTCCCACAACTGATTAGCTGAGGTAACTTCAGTAAGACAGTGATAACATGAGTAGCCTAAGCCAGTTAGCAGGAGACCTACACAATATAAAACTCAAAACTAAGTTTTTTGAACACCATCTTTCAAGAGCAAGCAGTTTGCGAATCCTGCATTGAACTCCGAGATTTGAGAAGCAGTCGTCAGTAAAATTGAGGGAACACAGCAATAGTTTAGGATTATACTGCTGTGATATCGTGGTAAAGATGAATTTTAACCACTGATTCTTCACATACTCATCCTTGGGCAGTGAAAAAAAACTGGCTTTACCTTCACATTATAGACAACAGCATCTTCTCGACATGATGCTGTCCAGTATCCACAGGAATCAGCTGCCGGTTTGAGGGTTCAAGTTTTCCCTGGTGTCTGCGCGCGCAATACATGGGCGGGAGCAATATACTAATAGGCTTGTTTGAGATGCGCTTCGCCTCGCCTGAATTGTATGTGAGAGTAGGCGGCTGCAGTGAGGGGAGGAGTGAAGAAAGTGCAGGCAAGCCGGACAGTTCTCTCTTCTCGCAGCAGTGATGGAGTACTCGAGTCCTGGACTCGGACTCGAGTCCGACTCGAGTCCTTATTCTCTGGACTCGAGTCCGACTCGAGACTTCATTCTCTGGACTCGTGACTCGACTTGGACTCGCGGACTGATGACTAGTACTTGGACTCGGACTTGAGAATATATAAAATCGGACTTGAGCATTCATCAAATAAATGACGTTGATTCACTCGCTGACGTCACTCACTTTACGCTGCATTCTCGTGAGAGAGATAGCGTCACACTCATTTAACACTAGATAAGTTAATTATTTAACAAGATCCACTCTTTTCCTGCAGAGTTACAACTGCTTATAGCACTGCATTTTCTGTTTTTTTGACGCAGTTAAAATAAAAATGGTTTACCTGTTTACACGTTCATAACGTCCTACTCGAAACAAATGTTTTCGACGCCCATTTTTGTTACGATAAACGCGCGTCAAAAGCGTGCGTTTTCGGTGACCCCCAAAGCGCACGTCAAAAGCGTGCGTTTTGACAGCCAAGCGCGCGTTCCAGACGCGCGCTTTTTATGGCAAAAACGCACGCTTTTGACGCGCGTTTGGCTGTCGAACGCGCGCTTCTGACGAGCATTTTCTGTGTGCACAATATGGAAAGCCGTTAGGGCCAAAAACACGCGAATTTTAACGCGTATTTCACGTGTAAACTACGCGTATTTTACACGTGAAATACGCGTTGATTATGTCACGCGTATTTTTCACGCGTATTTCACGTGTAAAATACGCGTGAAATACGAGTGACATCAACGCGTATTTCACGTGTAAAATACGCGTATTTCACCCCCACGTGTGTGGGGAAATCAGTTACAGTGGAGGTAACCAATGCAGGTTTATGATCACTGCAGGTTTAAGATACAGACCACTGTAATCAATATCTGTCTTTGGAAAACAACGTGAGCTTTTGTTGTGCTTACATTTACAGCTATAGCAAGCAGGGGGCGCTTTTTCAAACCTTTTTGTTCTGAAATTGGGCACTCAGACAAACTGTAATTAGGTATACAGGTGATATTATCAATTTAAAGGAATTTAATGACTCAAAGTATTTAAATATGTTATTTAAGGCTTTCATGATTAGAATGGGAGCTTGTGCTCAGGTCAGGACAGGTATAAGAACTTGATTTGGCTTTCCTGACAGCAGAAGTATTTTACTGCTACCAAAATTAAATATCCTCCTATTTCTTTTTTTCTTTTTCTTCGTTTTCTTGTCTAGCCCAAAGAAAATAGATAGATTGCATTTTTATGAACAAATATTTTTACCAAGATTGCCCCCTTTTGCATATTAGTACATTTACATATTATTATTATTATAACAGGGACAATGGACAGTAAAGAACTGTCCCAGAATTAGCTACAGAGCTAAATTTCATCTGCAGTCCCTGGCATTTGGCAGATGCTTTTATCCTAAGTGCCTTACATTGCATTTCAATGTACATATTTACGTTCTTATCAGTTCTTGCTTTCCCTGGGAATCGAACCCTTGCATGAATTTTGCAAGCGCTAACATTCTACATTCTACTGCTACAGGAAAAGTAGGAATTTATCTGTAAAACAAATCAACCCAACTCAAGATTTCTAATATTAAAAGTTAACATTTGATTGTGGAAAAGTTTACAGCTGTGGTTCTTGATCAATGCAATTGTAATGAATATCAGTTAAAACATCATAACCTTGCTTGCAGGGACCAAATTACAGAAACGTCCTATCTTAAAGGTATTGTTCACTCAATTTAAAATTATGTCTTCATTAACTCACCCTCATGTTGTTTCAAACATGCATGAGCCTCTTTGAATGTTTGGTTACTAATATTTGAAGATTATTGGTAACCAAACATTGCTAGTGGTCCCCATTGACTTCCATAATATTTTTTTCCATAGTATGGAAGTTCCACACAAGAAAGAAACTTTGGAACAACATAAGGGTGTAAATGGGTGAACTATCCCTTTAAGCCCCAAGTTATAATCTGACAAGTTCAGTGTTTTAAATTGGTTCCAAAATGAAATCACAGTGGTTACTTAAGACAAGATATTACTCTGACTGAAGTTGTTTCTGCAATACAGCCTCAGGAAACCATTCCAGGTCATAATTTCAAGTCCTCCCTCAGTGTCATATATTATTAACTAATATTCAGGGCAATTTGTACTTACCTCAGACTTGTCAGCAGCTTAATATCCTTTTATCTTAGCTCCATATCCTTTATATCTTTAAACATACAATGCTTTAATAGTACAATAATACAAATGCAATAAATTAAACTGTGCAATACTCAAATCTATATTTTCTACTGTTTAGTTTCATAAGTAGAGTATATGTACAAGTAATCTTAATTTTTAAGATTTCACATACGCTTTTATTTCTTTTCTTAAATGTGAGCAATGGTGACATGACCAATTTAAACCTGGGATCAATAAATTATATCTATTATATTCAGTGGTTATGAGGAGCAATGTGAGAGAGAAAATTGGCAATCATTGTCTGACCCAGCAAAAAAACCCCACTATAATACATTTTTTATTGATTTTTCTGTTCGCATTTATGAGGGAAAAAACAACGTGTCAGTTCTCGTTTACGGACGTGAGCGTTCTGAAAGCGGCACTAAACGACTTCTTTAAAACTTTCACAGAGACCTCAAACAGAACAGCTGCCTTTCTTTACATTTATTTTCGTTTTATATTAATTATATCTTAATTTTAATCAATGTTTCATGAACCAATTGTCTGGATTTATTTAATAAATAAGAAGTAAATATAGCAGAATCACGACATGGAGGCGCCGGCGAGTGAATTGGAGTTCGTCTCATAAATTAACCGAAACTCGGCGTATAATGCACATTCACATTCACAGCGTATTTAGACGCATTTATAATCATTACTTTTACCGGTTCTTTGTGGCAAGCTTTATGCGTGCGGTCGTGCGTTTGAGCACAAATTATGAGCTTTTGGCAATTATTTTTTTATAATTATTGACAAAATTAGAATATAGTAAAAGGTTTTTTTTGTGTGTGTGAAAGTTTTGGGTGGGCCTGTTGAAAAGTGGGTCCATGCCTGAGCTACAGGACATTGTCTTTGAAAACATAACCTGCGCGAAAGAGAGAAAAAAAAATGAATACGTCATTGTACCCAGCACTTCTGAAAATGCACTTCTGAATGCGTCTCTGTCCCCAGCACATTTCAAACCAAACTGACGCCCATGATAACAAAGATAGATTGACAGGTGACACTGCAATGACTACCCTTTTAAATTGCTAATTTAACCCTTTACACTTTTTTTTTTTTTTTTACATCAGCAGGGTTCACTTGGAATGCTCCGAATGCAATGGGCAAACACGGTCCTCAAGGGTCAATGCCCTCTGCCCTGCAGAGTTCAGCTTCATTTCATTTTTTCTAAATGTAATAAATTTTCAGTGAAATCAATTCTGATTTAAAATGGTAATGCATATGTAAAACAAACTGACCCACTGTGCCTTTTATCATGCAGATGATTTGTATGAATTTATGATCACAAGCTTGGATGTGTTCTGTCAGTGCTTGAGGAAGGTAAAGTAAGTGGGGAACTGAAAAAAAAAAAACGAGTTGGCTTTATAGCAGTCTTATTTCAGTAAACTGCTGGCTAGGTATGAAATATGCCACATGGTGTCCGTAAGAGACTTGGTGAAAATATGTTGGAAATTTGAGAGTAACCTGTTTATTTGTCACCACAACAACTCAGTTATTAACAAGGATTGAATGGTACTTAGTTGTGGGTGTATTAGTGTGTGGTTTTCTATAGAAACAGAAAATGCAGAGTAAATATTCTAACATTAAATATTAGAGACAACACGGCACTGACAACATACATTATACATTATACTTCATCTCATTAAACAACAAATTAAACCCCATGTAGCCTACTATTTAAATCGACTGCTGGACGTCGTAATGTTATTGTAGCATAAATCTGATTTAGCATTTTATTAGTAACCCCCACCCCACCTGTTCCACCCACTTTTTAAAACAAAGTTACGTCACTGATTTTTATGTTTATATGTTTACTTAAATGTTATATGGTGTTTTACCAAAGTGTCTAATAATTTTTACAGATAAATTGCTTTAATACCAATTACCAAGGTGACCTGTAAAATACTATCTATACAATCTATCTATTTTCTTTGGGCTACACAAGAAAACGAAGAAAAAGAAAATAAATAGGAAAAGAAATAGGAGGATATTTAATTTTGGTAGCAGTAAAATACTTCTGTCAGGAAAGCCAAATCAAGTTCTTATACCTGTCCTGACCTGAGCACAAGCTCTCATTCTAATCCTGAAAGCCTTAAATAACATATTTAAATACTTTAAGTCATTAAATTCCTTTAAATTGATAATATCACCTGTATACCTAATTACAGTTTGTCTGAGTGCCCAATTTCAGAACAAAAAGGTTTGAAAAAGCGCCCCCTGCTTGCTATAGCTATAAATGTAAGCACAACAAAAGCTCACGTTGTTTTCCAAAGACAGATATTGATTACAGTGGTCTGTATCTGAAACCTGCAGTGATCATAAACCTGCATTGGTTACCTCCACTGTATCTGATTTCCCCACACACGTTAATGCTTTGATGTTAAAGCTAGAATGTCCACTAATGTGTTTATTTACAAAAAGGCATGAGTGGAGAAAAACAAGTTAATTTTATTTTTATCTAAATTGTCATAAAACTGCTATTTAAATATATTATTCATATAGGTTATACAAAAAAACCTGAATAAGCTGATCTAGAATGTTAACTGGTGGTAGCCTAGTCTATGAAAGGTACACCCCTCTAAGCTCACACAAATGGTTAGACCCAAGTCTTCAGCAGCCAATGACACGGACCCGTTCATACTGATTTTTAACGCGTATTTCACGCGTATTTTACGTGTAAAATACACGTGAAATACGCGTATTTTACACGTGAAATACGCGTTGATTATGTCACTCGTATTTCACGCGTATTTCACGTGTAAAATACGCGTATTTTACACGTGAAATACGCGTGAAATACGCGTTAAAATTCGCGTGTTTTTGGCCCTAACGGCTTTCCATACACTTTGGCTTGCCATACTCCACACGCACGTTAACACGTCTTTAAGCTTGGTTAGGAATCAAATGACACAAAGCGAGCGCCATAAGGAGGACCGCACTCGGACACATTTCTAACCTGCATGCATCTCGCGGTGATCACCGGTGATCGGTTCTGCGCAGATTTTGCTCATCTTAAACAAGCTTACTGTTTCGTCTTGACGTCACTACGAAACGGCTTATGACTCGTTTGAAAAACTATTAATTTCATTGACTCAGAGTCGACTCTTACTTTTGAAAGACAATAACTTAATATATGGTGCACTTTCAGTTTTAAAACTTTGCAGGATGTTTTCATTCACTTAGAGCAACTTACACACTAGGCCTACATGAAAGGTCATTTTAAAAAATCCATAATAGGGGCCTTTAATGCATTATGTTGATTCAGCAATATTAAATAATATTTTTGACTTGATAAAAAAGGAGTTAATTTAGATGTTATAATTTTTCGGTTACCAGAGTGAAATGTCTATGTTAGAATGTATTGTCATTCATACAGTTCCATCACTGAATGTATGCGTAAAACAATAAAATGGAGAAGCAGTGTACCGAATCATTTCATAAAATAAACATTTAAAAACACAACATAAACAACAAATATTTTGCCCACCTTGAACATAGCTCCGTTCAGTTTGCAGAGCGCTGTGCCGAAGATCCAGCCCTTCACTGCCTCTACAGCCCAGAAGGGCAGCGTCATCAGCAGCAGAGTGTCTGCTAAACTCAGGTGAAGGATGAAGATGTCTGTAACATTCAAGCTCTGCCGTTTCTTCCACAGTACCACCAGAACCAGTCCGTTTCCCAGCAGCCCCACTACCAGCGCCAGAGAGTAAAGGACCGGGATAAAAATGGAATCAAAGTGCATGCTTGAGTCCTGATCACACACAAGGCCTTCTCCACAGCAGTCCTCGTAAGACATCCCTGTGTAGTCGCCGTATTCACCAGAGAAATTAAAGTCTTGTATGCTCATGGTGATCTTTTCGTCAGAATTCATCTTCTGCAAAGAAACATAGCCTACATTTCTATCATTTATTTTCAATACAGGCTACCTATTTATTATTTAATTTAACGAGTGTTTCAAGTGTGCGACGTTAAACTAGTGAATGTGCTATTTTGTGTGTTTGGCAGCATTTTGTCTGAACGTGCGGTTTAAAGTCTGAGGGTAAAATTTCAATTTAGCCTTACATTTATTCCAGTTTTTAGTTTACGTCTGAAGAAGTAACTTTTTATGAAGTAACGTACTTTGGCCAGAAGGGGGCAATGATGAGACATGATGGCAGGCATAAAGCCTTCAAGCTCAAATAGAGGGTATGCGCATGACGTCACCGTCGGCCGGAGTGAATGCTGTCACGCCCACTAATAAGTGGCAAAAAGACTGAGCGGCAGCATTTGTTTTCAGCGTGAATGCCGTGAAAAACACACAAAACACATCTAAAACGGGAAAGAGCTTTGCGATTGACTGTACAACTAGATTTGACCAGAAATCTGAGGTACTGTATATTTTTACAGACTGCAAAAAGCTACAGAACAGACTATATTCTGCATAATTGGATGTTTTTAAATAAACACTGACAAAAAATACAAGTTTTAGGGCTGGACGATATAATGATATACAACATTAATGTAAGTGATCACTCGGATTTAGACCTATCTATATTGTATTTATATCAAACGTTTACAGGCAAATTTTCTTAATTTATTTCCCCGGCGTCGAAATCAGGCACATATAAATGTCAGGAAACACGATTCCTGGCTGCATGTCAATATCCATGGATCACTGGATCTTTGATAAGTTGTAAGGAACACTATATCGAGTCCAACTTTTAGTTTAAACTGATATTAGTTTGTTTTACTTGTTTTACTATAGAGGGTATGCGCATGACGTCATCGTCGGCCGCAGTGCCTGCAGTTACGCACAGTGAGTGGCAAAAAGACTGAGCGGCTGCATATGTTTTCAGCGTGAATGCCGCCAAAAAACAAACACAACAGACATAAAGCGTGAAAGAGCTTTGCAATTGACTGTACAACTAGATTTGACAAAAAACGGAGGTATATTTTTACCGACTGCCGAAAGCTACAGAACAGAGGATCAAATGGATCGACTGCAGTTCACAGAAACAACTGGACTCCAGGCAGCGATAGGTGGATTTGCAGTTATCATTTTGTGTCAATATGCTGAATTTAGGTGTAAAATCATACCCTACATATTGTATTGTTATATATATTAACAACTAATCAATTAAATATGTATCATTGCATATTCTGCTTTATTTGATGTTTTTAAATAAACACTGACAAAAAAAAAAACTATACAAGTTTTAGGGCACGATATGATGATATAGGCTATAACACTAATATAAGTGATCACCCGGATTTAGACCTACCTATATTGTATTTATATAAAGCGTTCACAGGCAAATTTGCTTTATGTTTAGGTCTATATTGCTTTTATTTCCCCGCTGTCGAAATCAGGCACACATAAATGTCAGGCAACACGATTCCTGGCTGCATGTCAATAAAGGATCACTGGATCTTTAGTAAGTTGTAAGGAACACTATATTGAGTCCAACATTTAGTTTAAATTGATAATCGTTAAGTTTACTCGTATTTTCGCAGTTTCCCCTATTAAATCCAGTCACGCAGCAGCTCTTTTGCCACTCAGTCCAGCTGAGGGGGCTTGTTCCGGCGGGGAAGTGACGTCAATGCATACCCTCTATTAACACCAGCCACGCAGGAGCAGCAGCTCTTTTGCCACTCAGTCCGGCTGAGGGGGGCGTGTTCCGGCGGGGAAGTGAGGTTAATGCATTCCCTCTATTAAAGGAATCCTTCGGCCAAAATAATAATTCTGTCATCGTTTACTCACCCTCATGTCGCTCCAAACCTTTATGACTTTTTTGCTTCTTTGGGACACAAGAGAAGATATTGTGTTTTTGTTCGTTTGTTTGTTTTGTCCATAAAATGAAAGTAGGGTCAAATGATTTGTGGACCTATTGTCCTTTATTGTATGGACAAAACAATTTAAACATTCATAAAAATATCTTCTCCTGTAATCCTCTGAAGGAATTTTTCTACAGGTTTGAAATAAGATGTAACCGAATGTTTGAATTTACAGCGGCTGATACACGCTGTTGTTTTTCAAATCAAGTGTTTTCATATTCTGTGAATCACTCGATTGAACAGATAAGAGAAAATGAAAAACCACACTGTGGCCACAAAGCATTCATCACTGATGTCTATCAGTCATAATGCAATTCAGATTTTCATCATTGATGAGACTAAGCTAAATCAACTATGACCTTCAGGTGTGTTTCTGACGAACCGGTCTAACACCTCTCTGAGTGCGCATTCCTGGTAAAACACCATTTCTTTGAAAATGAGACTGTGGGTAGTTTGGATATACACTCTTAAAAATAAAGGTTCTTTATCCACCTTTAACATCCATGGAACCTTTGCCTTCCCCAAAAAGTTCTTAGTGGAAAAAGTTTCTTTAGGTTATTAAAACGTTCTGCACAATAAAAAAAATTGTTCAATGAACGGTTTTGGGGACCCCAAAATGTTTGCAAAAACCCCCTTTTATAACCTTTATTTTTAAGAGTGTATAGTATAGTCTTCTGATACACTTTATGCGAAACCATGTTATTTACAATAATGTTCTGAATGTCGGTAATTGAAACCTGAAATCTCCGGAGGTGATATTTGTCACCCCCTGGTATTTCCCCCTTTTTTATCATCCTGCAGTCACAATAACGTCAGTCTGTTTGAGCTGGAAATATACATTTAACTTTTACAAATCTAAGTCTCAAAATCATTCATCGTAATTGGAAGTGAAGCTCCTTCGATACTCTTTCGTATTGCATATCAAGACAAGGGAAGCAAAATGTACTCAATATTATGGCAAGAAATAAATCCAATAATAATGAAATAAAATTAGATGATCACTGATAATCTTCAAATGTAAAATGAATACAACAATAAACATTCATTTCAGCAACAAATGTGAGCATTATCGATCTATGGTTATTTGGAAGGAAGAAAACGTACCCGTGTAAGTGAAGGATCTCACAGTAGTTGAGAGGCGCTGAAATGATTGACACTTTGAGAGTTACTCATTATTAGACCTAAAGGTCACGACATGCAGATGCACTGAAGAGAGAGAGGAGGAGGAGACAGTGGCAGGGAGCACCAGGGTTTAAAAGAGGAAATATGATAACGATCAGTTGTCACTCATTCACAATTCTATTTCAAATGTTCATTTTGCTTCTCTCAATGAAATGTTTTGCTCAGGGAAATGCAGAAATAGGATGCATGTTACAAGTTGGCAAATATAGATTTGACATGTTCAGTAGTTATTGTTCATCATTCTTAAAGATGATCTTGTCTAGCAAAAAAAAAACTTGACGACTACAGAGAAATTGTAATTGTTGTTCTGTATGCTAATTGATAATATGTGTGTATTTGCAAATTATAAGCTTTTTCAACTTTTCAGTCAGAAAACAATCAAATCAAGCCAACTTTGTTATTTTATTACCAGTTACCTTTTTTCATATTACAGATATTTTTGTGTGTGTTTGTTTTCCACCAGTATGAAGCTGATTTTGTTCAAGTAATTGTTGCAAACCAAACTTGTTGCAAAGTAGATGTTCCGTCTACTTGTTTCATCCTTATGTCACAGATGCACATGCAACGGGATGTTTTTTTTCACACCTTTACACCACGTCCTGTTCTTCGTTTCTTGCCATTCTCACTTGCACATATCGCTGCTCACGTATATTAATTTGTACTTTTGTTGTCTGGTTTTGGTTTTCTACCTTATGTGCAGAGATTTCGCTATTGTGTCAGGTTGTACTTGTCACTATTAAAGGCCAAGTGAAAGCTACAAATGAAAATGTTTGAAGGAGAATAGAGAAGAGAAATCTGGCAGATTTCTTTTAAGCAGAAGAAAAGGGAACCGGGAGACGATGAGCATAGCTTTAGAGAGTAGTGATAGCTAAAGATAAAGACTGGTAATCTTGACAAAATATCTTAAACTTATCTCAAAATCTTAAACAGACAGTAGACCTATATGTCAAATACTGTTGCAAAAAAGTTGCACATTGGGTTATGAGGTACCACGTGTCAATTTTTGTCATACTCGCTTGCCATATAAACAGCCTCAGACCTTGAAATACCAACCCACACCAACCAAAAACTTCTCACTGGTATAAACAGGGCAACACACTCTTAAGGAAATGTCACTTTTGAAACCAATTTCAAACCTTACTATAGTGCCCTAGTCAAATTGGACTTCCATCACTTTTAAATAGTTTAAAGAATAGAAATTCTGTCGTCCATAAAAAAGGTTCAAATTGAGGTCTTTGATTATGATTGGCTCAGCTGAATTCAAAGCCGTTTTAAAATACTAAACATACACTGTGTCTCCTATGCTATTCTAGGATGTTAGCAATGTCATTCACACTTAAACTCAGCAACAACAAAAAAATGTCCTTTCACTTTCAACTGCTTTTTTTTTCCAGCAAATTTAACATGTGTAAATATTTATATGAATATAAACCTTAATTGTCTATCGCCTGTAAACTGCTAGTGTCTTAAGGACTGTTCCACAGGTGCATGTGCAATAACCGTTTGTGGTTCATTGAACCATCACAAAAAGACATTTTTTTAAACCCTTTCCAATAAATATATCTGTAAAGCTTATTTGGACTTTACAACATTATCTTTAAAGTACAGTGTTTGAAATAGGACTGGTTTCTTTGTGTCCTGTTCTGTGAGAGCTGTGTGTAAAGGAAAGGAGGGGTGTTGTGTTCAGCTCTGTGTTATTCTGAACGTCTGAATGTGTTTGTTCATCTATTTGCCCACATTGTTTTTGAACTATGCGCTATAGCTGTGTTTTGCAGTGTTCATTGTCAAACTCCAAATTTTGTTTATTTTTAATTGTAAAAAAAAAAAGCCATTATTTTATATGGTAAATGTTTATTATTGTATTTCATTGAAAAAATATTTTGGTTTATCTTGTATTTTTTTTATTAAATCATATAACATTTTAAGCCGTTATATGGTCATGGTACAACATGCCCCACCAATTGGGCAAGTAATAACATTTCACTTCTATTCTTGCCCCACTTTCCCCTAAACAGTGGCATTCAGTGGTGTTCTGAAATGAGGAGGCCTCACAGCTTTATATATATATTTTTTTTAATTCAATGTAAATTCATGTTGCAGTTACGCTTACTGTTGACATCTTTCACAGGTTAAATAAATAAACAACAGTTATTTTTACACAAACAATACAATGTTTTATTTATTAAAACCAAGTATATTTCTCATCAAGTTAGTGCCTTTTAAGCATTCTATAAGAATGTGACACATTTAATATTTGAAGTATATTTTATTTGTGAACTGATGTTCAGATGTTCTTTTTAATAGTCAACTTCAGGGATCGGTAAACGGTGCAAGTGTCATGATGATCTCAGACATGTAGAGTTTTACCATGCTGATTGCTCGCTAAAAAAAATGTGTTTGTAACTTCAAGTGATTTTGACTTGACATCAAGTAAAAAATATCCAAGTGGGTGAGTTGTTAAATACTTTAAAAAAAATCTTCACTATTAATTGTTCATTCAGACTGATTTACAGACGTGAAACCCGCACACAGAAACAAGAGGTGGGATTTATTGCGTGAATAGCCAACCCCCCGCCAAACCCACAGGATGCTTTAAAACTCAATTGGCCTCACGCTGTAACCTTAACTGCTGGTGTCACTTTTGGACAGTGTCACTTTAGAAAAATTGTTAGAGAAAAGTGTGATTTATACACTTTTTATTATCACATTTTGAAATAGGCTATTTATGTTGTTTTATTTTTGTACTGTGGATTATTTTCTCATTCAATTTTTTGAGGTGGCACTGCCTTCCTTGCCTCCTCTGAGGAAACTGTGTGGTACAAAAAATCACTAAAACATTTCTCAAAATATCTCATTTTAGTTTGACAGAAAAAAGAAAGTTATACAGGGTTGGGCCGACAAGTAAATGATTACATAATATCAAGTTTTGCGTGAAGTATCCCTTTAGAAAGAGAGTTAGGTGAGACATAATTTAGGCCTATGTTCACAAGCATTCTGGCAGATGGCCAGAAAATATGACAGCTTTCTGGCCATCTGCATTATCAAGTCAGTGTGCCCATCAAGTAGTGACCAAGTAAGTATACATGACGACACAGCAGAACAGGATTCACATGGTGTTTGCTACCACTAACCTCTTTAGCAGTATACAACATCTGAGTAATTAAACCTGCAGTCAGAGGAAGTCTGACCTAATTCTGCAGCTGAAACTTTGCAGCAACAAATTATGAATATCTAATGTACCCCTATAAAATGTTTGTTTCTGTGTTAAAATACTAAGTATAAATGTGGTAGTATTGCCTATACATAAAATAAATAATAATAAAAAACATTAATAGCATTTCAAATAAGGGTAATGTACACTTCCAAACATGATGATGTTACCTTAGTGGTTAAAAATAATGTGCTAGTAAACTGAAGGCTATACTGATGACATCTCTGGATTGTGGCACTGGTGAGTCGGTACTTGTCGGTTACACACTGCATGTGTGTCAGTCACTGAAAAGTAAATCTCTCTGGAGGTTGTTAGATTAAGAATAAGAAAAGAAACTAAAACTAAAAAATAACTTATCTTGTTTGTGTAACTCAGGGTAAATTTAGCTCTTTTATTTTAAATCTCATTCACAAACTTGACTTTGATCATTTTTTATCTTTTTGGACTGTTTGACAGCAAATAAAAAATGAGTAAAATATGAATAGGAAATTAGTAATTATATATATTATTTTTTTCCATAAAAATATCATGTCCATATGGGTTGTTCTGTGATGTAAAACGAAATAATAGTGCAGCAGGTGTTGATGCCATGGTCTTGTTTCATTTAAGGAACTGAGAATACGAAGACGATAAGTAATTTTCATGACACTGCACTTCTTTTATAACAAGACTCTCATGTAATTGTTACTCTTACGCAACAGTATTGTCAAGGTAATATCCTGCAGAAACAACACTGTTTTTTTGCTGCTCAAAGAATAATGTTTGTTTGTTTGTTTGTTTGTTTGTTTTTAGTAGTTAGGCACATGACAAAAGCTGTTCCGCAAGGTTAAAGAGGTTGTGTGCAACAGCAAGACCCCTGGCTTTTAAAAAATAGAGAAGTGGAAAGAGAGGGAATTGCTGAGGCTAAGGGAAAACTGCTGTTTATATTTATAGGAAATGGGTTTGGTTATTAAGTATGTTATGCTTCTTTTTTTATGACAGCTGAATGTTTTTGTAGGGAAATGCAGTTTCAGAAAAACTTAAAATACAATCATAGAAACAAACAAGAACATTGCCACATTGATAATTCAAAAACCCCTCACTTCCTCGATATACTGTACATGATGAGAAGAATATGCCCACCACCACATTACCACGTTCTCACCCATTTTGAAAGGTGGGATGGAGGAACTGTGGCAGTGTGTATAACCACACAACAAACTTTTTCTCCACATTCTGACCTGTGTTTTAAACCTGTCAAGTGATGTGTATATTTGGGTCTGTAAGGCTCTTGAAACTACTGTGACAAAAGTGACAACAGTTAATTTAAAAAAAAAAAGACATGTTTGAGTCTCCATGCCCACTACACCTCTGTGGTTTCCTGTGCTGTACGAGAACAAAAATCAGCAGACAGGAAATATCGCTTTTCTACTTAAGCCTCTGGCCCCTTTTCAGAGCATATGGTAAATGTGTGTTAACTCTTGAACTTCCTACAAATACTTTGCATAATAAACTATGATTTTCTTTATTTCCATATAGTTCCCACTCGAGTCAAACTCATCCAAAAAAATTATAAATAAAACTATTCAGTAGGGTAGATCACCGTTGAGCACCCTTGACACAAAGGACATAATTTCTCAAATTCTCTACTTGTAAACGTCAAAAGTTGGTATCATCTTAGTATCATGTTAAAGTGTAAATTGCAGGTAAAATTTTTCACGAAGATAATGCAATGTGCTTACTAAACATAAAGATAAGAACTGCCCACCATTGGTTTTTTTATGTTTTTTTTATACCAAAATGCTGCATATAATCTGAAAAGTTGGTACGTTTTACAGTGTTTTTAAGCACGCCCCCTCCCTTCCACTAGGCTGGGCGTGACGTCATAAAAGGTACTCCAAGCTTTTACTGTCTATGCCCCAGGCCTGGAGTTACGTTATATTGGAGACCTAGCTGGCAAAAATGGTTAACTATTGTGTTTGTGCGGGATGTACGAATACATCAAAAACGGGGGAGAGGCTCCACAAGTTCCCCAAGGACAAACGGCTGATTCGTGCCTGAAAGTGTTTGCATAACTTACCCAAAGGTATAGCTTAGATCAGGCCCAAAAAAAATCAAGCAAGACCCTAACCGAGCACGTTGTGTCCGAGCCCGTCCGGCCTTGCCCGACACATTATCTGTAATTATAAGCCTGAGCCCGGTTTAAACTCGACCATTTTTTAATACGTGGGTGGGTCATTGTTATAACTGACGTTCTCAACTACGTTCTATATTACTTTCTCCCGCCCGGCCGCAACATTTATGTTTTGTCCCGCTCCCGCCCGCAAAAAGACTTTTTTTCTGTACCTCCAAATACTTTCAAGTTAGTCTACGTGTCGCCACCATACACATCAGCATACATGCTCCTGATCAATTATTTGTTATAAAGCATTAACACACAAACCACTGTTATAACATAAAAGCAAGCGGGCTACTGCGTGCATGGTTTGGCAGGACTGCGCGCAAAGTGCGCTCCCATAATAATTCCTAAAAAGCTGACATCAGTTCATCGCGATCTCACACATCTCTGTTATTATCAATGAAGCTTTCATAATATATACACGATGTTTGTATATGTTTGTAATGTATAATTCGAGGATTTGCCAGCATACAGAATTCAGCACTGAACAAAAAGTCAGTTTTGAGCGGTGAGGGGAGTCTATCGTAAATGCTTCTGATTGGCCATTATTGCATTCAAGAAATCAACACATATGTCTGTGATTGGCTATATCGCTCAACGCTGCAGACATGTTAGAAATAGAAACTCTGCCTGTAAACCGTTTCTATTTTGTTTTAGTTGTTCTTATTGCTATTCTGCAACAGATGAATAAAAATGTATTCGTTTTTTATGTTTTATTCATAGTCATAGATATTTCTAGTTTGCGGGAGTCCCGCGAATCGTTTTATTCTCCCTCAACCCGCACACACAGAGTGAGTGCATTACCGCCCACGCTCCCTTTTATGACGTCATCACCCAGTCACGGTAAAAAACATGCTACCTTTGAAGAAAGCCCAATAAATGTTATTTTAACGCATTTTAAGACAGAATTTTTTACATATATACACATTGAGCACTTTAATTTACACATTAATTGGTTGTGGTGGTTAACCTGCAATTTACACTTTAAAGGAATATGAATGTTGATGAATATTTTCCACGACCTCTGGGTGCAGGACGATGAGGATGATCTTGGTGAAGCTGGGTCAAAAGCGAGGGGTCGAGTATATCATCTCGGGCTACCCAGGAACGTTCCTCTGGACCGTACCCCTCCCAATCTACCAGATATTCTAGTCGATTGTCCCGTCGTCGCGAGTTGATGATGGATTGTACTCTGTAGATGAGTTCTTCATCGGCGACTTCGGGAGGAGGAGGTACGTCAGCTTCACTGGGTTCTATGTGGAGAGGAGACAAAGGTTCAGAATAAGGCTTTAGGAGGGAAACGTGAAAGGATGGTGAGATACGGGACTGTGCTGGGAGCTTGAGCCGGTAGGTGACCATGCCTCTGGATGGTGAAAGGACCTATGTAGCGGGGTCTCAGCTTACGGCAGGGCAGGCGAAGACGGATGTCACGGGTGGATAATCATACTTTCTGACCAGGTTGATACTGTGGCGTTTCGGATCTTCGGACGTTGGCCTGAGCGGTGTGTCTTCGCACTCTCTGCTGTAGATGGACATGAGCTGAGTCCCATACCCTCTCGCTCTGCTCGAACCAGTGGTGAACAGCTGGAACCTCCAATGCGCTGATTTCACGCAGCCGCCATTTTGAAATAGAAAGCGAGGCTCCGGTGGGAAGAACCCCCGAAGTACAGATGAACAACAATGCCTTGGACTACCAACCTGAAGCTGCTGCCGAGATTTACACTATTGGATGTTTACATTTACATTTACATTTAGTCATTTAGCAGACGCTTTTATCCAAAGCGACTTACAATTGAGGACTAAACCAAGCGAGTCATCGTGAAGAGGCAAAAACAACGCAAGAAGTGTTCAAAATACAAAGTTCAGACATTGCTCGGAGTAGCATAAGCCAGGCAAGCGAGGATTTAAAGGAAAGGAGTTTTTTTTTTTTTTTTTTTTTTTTTTTATGTTAAGTGCTCCCGGAAGAGATGAGTTTTCAGTTGCCTTTTGAATGTTGTCAGGGATTCTGCATTCCGGATGACGGTGGGGAGATCATTCCACCAGCATGGAACCGTGAATGAGAATGTCCTGGAGAGTGATTTTGTGCCCCGCTGTGATGGTACCACGAGCCGTCGCTCATTGACCGATCGTAGGCTTCTGGTAGGGATGTAGACTTGTAGTAGTGAGTGGAAGTAGGAGGGGGCTGAACCTGTGGTCAATCTGTAAGCAAGCGTCAAAGCCTTGAACTTGATGCGAGCAGAGAGTGGTAGCCAGTGCAGAGAGATGAACAGAGGAGTGACGTGGGCCCTTTTGGGCTCGTTGAAGATGAGACGAGCTGCAGCATTCTGGATCATTTGTAGAGGTTTAGTTGCACATGATGGAAGTCCAGCCAGAAGAGCATTGCAGTAATCAAGCCTAGAAATGACCAGGGCCTGGACGAGAAGTTGTGTTGCATGCTCAGTTAGGAAAGGTCTGATCTTCCTGATGTTGTGCATAGCAAACCTGCATGATCGAGTTGTCTTTGTAATGTGGTCAGTGAAGGTCAGCTGATCATCAAAGATTACTCCAAGATTTCTGACCGACCTTGATGGGATTGAGGATGAATCTAGCTGGATAGTGAGGTCGTGCTGTAGAGACTGATTGGCAGGGAGGACGAGAAGCTCAGTCTTTGCCAGGTTGAGCTGCAGGTGATGTTCCTTCATCCACGCCGAGATGTCCGCCAGACAGCTTGAGATCCGTACAGCTACTGTGGGATCATCTGGTTGAAATGAGAGGTAGAGTTGGGTGTCATCAGCATAGCAATGGTAAGAGAAACCATGTGCCTGTATAATGGGTCCCAGTGATGTGGTGTAGATGGAGAAGAGGAGCGGTCCAAGAACTGAACCCTGGGGAACCCCTGTGGTCAGCTGATGTGCTTTGGATACCTCACCTCTCCATGTGACCTTGAAGGACCTACCTGTGAGATAGGACTCAAACCAGTTGAGGGAGGTTCCAGTGATGCCCAGTGATGAGAGGGCGGACAAGAGGATCTGATGATTCACGGTGTCGAAAGCAGCAGACAGGTCCAGTAGAATGAGAACTGATGATTTGGAAGCAGCTTTTGCGATCCGCAGGGCTTCCGTGACTGACAGCAATGCAGTCTCAGTTGAATGTCCTTTCTTGAAGCCAGATTGGTTGACATCCAGCTGGTTGTTCAGAGACAGGAAAGATGATACTTGGTTAAAAGCAACACGTTCAAGTGTTTTCGCAATGAATGGTAGGAGAGAGACAGGTCTGTAGTTCTCTAGAAGTGATGTGTTTAATGTTGGTTTTTTAAGCAGAGGAGTTACCCGAGCCTGCTTTAATGCTGTAGGGAAAATGCCAGTGTGGAGGGATGAGTTGATGATGTGTGTGAGAGCTGGAAGAAGTGTGGGAGAGATGGCTTGTAGAAGGTGTGAGGGGATGGGGTCTAGAGGGCAGGTGGTAGGATGACTGGAGAGGAGAAGTTTAGATACTTCTTCCTCGGTTAGTGGAGTGAAGGAGGAGAGAAGGTTGTTGGCTGTGGGAGAGGTTAGTTTGGGTTCCTGTGTGTGTGAAGCTGAGAACTGACTGCTGATAGTTGTAGTTTTGTTAGTGAAGAAGTTAGCAAAATCATCAGCAGTTAGCGAGGAGGTGGGTGGTGGTGGAGGTGGACAGAGGAGAGAGTTGAATGTCTTGAACAGTGAACGTGTGTTAGTGGCGCTGTTGATCTTGTTGTGGAAATATGAAGATTTTGCGGTGTGAACATCAACAGAGAAGGCAGAGAGCAGAGATTGATACCTACTGAGGTCAGATGTGTCTTTTGATTTGCGCCATTTCCTCTCCGCTGCCCTGAGCTTGGTCCGGTGTTCACGAAGAACCTCAGATAACCAGGGGTTAGAGGGAGTAGTGCGTGCTGGCCTGGAGGAGAGAGGGCAGATGTTGTCTAAAGAGGAGGTTAGGATGGAGCATAAAGTATCCGTTGCAGTATTCACATCCAGAGATGAGAAATGTGAGGGTGAGGGAAGAGAAGATGACACAGCAGAGGAAAGATGGGACGGAGAAAGTGAGCGCAGGTTTCGTCTGAAAGTAAATGGTGGGGAGGTTGGTGGAGCATGGGTAGTGAGTTGTAGATTGAAAGTAATGAGGAAATGATCTGAAACTTGGAGAGGTTTCACCAAAATGTTATCTGTGATACAGTTGCGTGTGTAAACCAGGTCCAGTTGGTTGCCTGACTTGTGAGTACCGGTGGTGATGAGGCGTTTGAGATCAAAAGAGGCTAGAAGAGAGATGAAGTCTGTTGCATACGGTTTCGCTAGGTGGATGTTGAAATCGCCAAAGACTACAAGTGGGATGCCATCCTCAGGGAAAGAGGACAGCAACACATCCAGCTCCTCTACAAAGCTTCCCAGTTGACCTGGGGGGCGATAAATAACTACAATATGGATCTTCACGGGAGTTGTAAGTGTAATAGCATGATATTCAAATGAGTTGTTATTGCATAGAGAAGAGAGAGTTGAAAATTTCCAAGTGTTAGAAATGAGAAGACCAGTGCCCCCACCTCTCCCCGATTGCCGAGGGGTGTGAGAGAAAGAGAAGTTGTTAGAGAGAGCAGCAGGGGTTGCTGAGTCTTCTGGGCGGATCCAGGTCTCAGTCAAGCCCAAGATATTAAGAGTAGAATGAGATGCAAAGGCTGGAATGAAGTCAGCTTTATTGACTGCTGATTGACAATTCCATAGACCCATAGAAAGAGTGAGAGGTGAGTGTGAGGATGAGAGAACAGGGCGCAGATTAGCAGTATTGCGCTGCCTTCTGTGCGTGGTGAGAGAGCGTTGTCGAGAGACAACAGGAATGTGTTGAAAGCACATAATGATAATAGGAAATAAGATAAAGGTAGGAAGGGAAAGGGTTAAGAAGATACTTTAAGTGCCTTGCAGGTGTCCTTGCTCGGTGGAGTCGCGCAGGTAGAGTCGCAGGTCTTTACCCGAGTCGGTCTTAACACGAGGAGGTTCAACACGAGCGCTGACTGCTTCCGCTGACGCTTCCGCGACAGCGCGCACACTACATAGATATAATGCTATCAATCGTCTGAGTGAGGACAGCTGTGGTAGCCCTTGCAATTAGCACAGCGAAAGCAAATATCCCGAGAATGGCCCAAATCGAAACTAGCTGTTATGAACAGCAATACTTAAGTGCTACAATAACAACCAGACTACAACCCTTAAGACGGCAGATATTCAAAATAGGAACGTGTCTAATTAAATTAAAGATATTTAGTGAAAATAAAAATTACAAATAAGCAAAGAATCGAAAATAGCCCTACTTACTTGACAAATGGTAAACAGAGTGTGATGTCGTTACATTAATACTCCACTAGATGGCACTCAAGCTCTTTAGGTTAGAGATACATGTGAAGTAGGGGAGAGGAGAGCAAGAGTGAATGCTGAACATGTGCTTGCATGTTGTCCTGCTTGTGCATAAGTTATTAAAGAGTTTCTTAAGAGAATTATACTTGCTTGTGCTTCATGTCATTGAAGACATAACAAAATTGGCGACGAGGACGATTTTTCCCACAAGATTTCCTGAGGATGGCATCAGTCAGTGCTCCGTTTCCCAGTCCATTTTTGCCTTGTCCCGGTGAGCCCGCTATACCACTTGTAACATGGCTGAGAATGTTTGAGAATTACATGCTCGTCATCAATGCTACTGGAGATTCCTGGCCAGAAGCCAGAAAAAGGGCTTTACTTCTTCACTGCCTCGGAACTGAAGGTCAGAGACTATTTTATACATTGCCCGATACCGGTGACAATCTTGCAGCTGCTGTTAAAGCTTTGGAGGAGCATTTCATTCCAAAACGAAATGTGGTCGTGGAAAGACATGCCTTCAGGAAACGAGTGCAGAGGACAGATGAAACGGTACTGCAATATATTGCTGCATTGAGAGATTTGGCAACTACTTGCGAATTTAATGACAATATTGATGATATGCTGCGTGACCAGCTAGTAGAAAATATTGCTAACCCTCGCATTCGTGAAAGATTATTACTGGAATCTAAATTGACATTAGAGACTGCAATTACAATTTCCACGCAGCTAGAGGCCGCTGATGCACAGGCAAAATCTATGACTACAAGCAGTTCTGCTCCAGTACAAGCCGTACATGCCACTCCTGCGTCTGGACGACAGCATTCAAAGGCCAAATTCAAAACACGTACCTCATCAAAACCTCATACTGCGTCTTCAGCTCGGACATGCTTCCGCTGTGGCTCCACTGGACATCTTGCAAACGCACAGAACTGCCCTGCTGCATCTGCTAAATGTAAAAATTGTAATAAGACTGGACATTTTGCACGAGTCTGCCGTTCTGCTCCTACTCGTTCAGTGCATTCAGTTGAATTACCAGAGGTTTGTATTCTCCATCTACCTGGAACATCTGATCGTTTGATGTGTGATGTAACTATACATGCTACGTCTGCTGTTACACCTGTGTCTCTTCAACTCACAGTCGACTCTGGTTCATCAGTGTCCATTCTGCCAAAACAATTGTATGAGCAGCACTTTCGCACTGTGCCGTTACAAGCTCCATCTGCCTGTTTAGTCACTTACTTGCAAGAGCCAATTTCAGTGCTTGGATGTTTACCTGCAACAGTGTCTAAATATGGCCTTACCTGTCCTGCACATTTCTTCATTGTTGACAATGGCACAGCTTTGTTAGGCATGGACCTGATTAAGGGACTCCAGCTTCGATTCGATGGAAACACTGTGCTGCCGCCGCCACAATCCGCTTCAGTTTGTGCCCTCTCCACTCCTCCATCACAGCGTACTGCATTGGGCTGTGTAAAAAATTTTACACACAAGGTTAACATTTCTGACTCAGTACCTCCTGTCAGATACAAATTGCGTCGTTTACCTTTTTCTGTCAGAGATGCTGTTTCCGCAGAACTGGAACGACTCTTGCATGCAGGTGTAATTGAAAGAATTGACTCCTCTCCATGGGTTTCTCCGATTGTTGTGGTCCAAAAGAAAACAGGGGGGATCCGCATGTGTGTAGATCTGCGAGGGCCCAACA
The DNA here is from genome assembly GCA_030578255.1 of Tiaroga cobitis. Lineage (NCBI taxonomy): Eukaryota > Metazoa > Chordata > Actinopteri > Cypriniformes > Leuciscidae > Tiaroga > Tiaroga cobitis. The sequence continues at coordinate 24,532,999 of CM060606.1, read as the reverse complement.
AGGCAGTTATAGTAGACAGCTACCCATTGCCACACATGGAGGAGATGATGACATTACTGCAAGGTGCAACTGTATTTTCAACTATAGACTTAGAAAGTGCATATCATCATGTACCTCTTCATGACGACAGCCGGGACCTAACTGCGTTCATTACGCACGAGGGCCTCTTCAGGTTCCGCAGGGTACCTTATGGTTTGGCATCTGCTCCATCTGCGTTCCAAAAGATGATGGTTGTCATTCTAAAAGGACTCCAGAACGTTGCAAACTATCTAGACGACATCATCGTGTGGGGACGCTCGCTACAGGAGCATGATCAAGCGCTAGAGAATGTGCTACAACGTCTCAAAGATGCTGGGTTGGTGTTGAATGAGTCTAAATGTCAATTCAGAAAGCAGAGCTTGAAGTTTTTAGGACACATGGTGACATCTCAGGGTATTCAGCTGGATCAGGAACATCTCTCTGCAATAATCAATGCACCTGCACCATCGGATGCTGTTCAGTTACGTTCTCTGCTGGGTCTCCTCTCATGGTACAACAAATTTATTCCTAATTTCGCTTCCGTAGTGATGCCTCTGCGTGCGTGCCTGAGAGATGAGAGTGGATTTCACTGGTCTGATGAAGCTCAACAAAGCTTAGCTGAAGTCAAAAAGCTACTTGTAAACAGTCCTGCTCTTGCACTATTTGACCCGGGGCTGCCTGTGGTCATTTCTACTGACGCGTCTGCTTACGGACTAGGTGCTGTCTTCGCACAAATAAGCTCTGATGGTCAAGAACGTACTGTCGCTTTCGCATCCAGAACACTCACCTCAGCTGAACAAAAATACTCCACTGTCGAAAAGGAGGCTCTGGCGTGCGTTTGGGCAGTGGAGAAGTGGAGGACATACTTGTGGGGTCGCAGATTTACTCTGCGGACTGACCATCAAGCCTTGACGACGCTGCTGACCACAAAAGGGACTGATAGAGCTGGCATGCGCATAGCTCGGTGGGCTGCTCGGTTGCTCTGTTTTAATTACACTGTTGAGTATCGTGCTGGATCTCAAAATTACACTGCAGACTGTTTGTCCCGCCTGCCCTTGCCTCTGACTTCGGACGCTGAGTCAGATACAGAGCCCGAATTTGTTGCTTTACTGTCCACTGGTCCGACTGCCATATCTCAGGATGAATTTGCTGCTGCCTCTGCTAGTTGTTCTGAACTCTCTGCACTTCGCACACAAATTGTCCGTGGCTGGCCTCCTTCTCCTGCTGCTCTGGATCCTGTTCTACGCCCATATTACAAACTGAGACATGAGTTCAGTGTGCAAGCTGATTTTGTGTTTAGAGGGTCTCGACTGGTGGTACCTGGAGAACTTCGAGAGTCACTGATCCGCATTGCACATGAGAGCCATCAGGGGATTGTGAGAACAAAGCAACGCCTGCGTGAAATGTATTGGTGGCCCAGAATGGACACGCTTGTGGAACAAAAGATTACCGCCTGTCAGTTATGTCTTTCTCTGGACAAAACTGCGAAAACCTCTGCTGTGCCCCTCCAGCCTGTTCCTTTACCATCTGCACCTTGGGAAAAACTGGCGATAGACATTGTGGGCCCTTTCGAGACTGCTGTTTGGGACTGTCGATACGCTCTGACACTCACTGACTACTATAGTAAATGGCCCGAGGTAGCCTTTACTGCATCTATTGCAACAAAACAGGTGACTGCTTTTCTTACCTCCGTCTTCAGTAGACATGGCAACCCGACCACTCTGGTGAGTGATAATGGGCCTCAGTTTACTTCACCAGAGTTCGCTGCTTTCCTGAAAAACAGAGACATTAAGCACATTCGCACATCAGTGTATCATCCTGCCGCAAATGGAGCTATTGAACGCTTCCACAGAGTTCTGAAAAGTACAATTCAATCAGCAATCCTACAATCAGCACCATGGAAAGCAACAGTAACTGACTTCCTGCAGATCTATCGTGCTACACCTCATGCTGTGACAGGTGTTTCCCCCTTCGAATTGCTTCACGGGAGGAAAATGCGTACCCGCCTCAATGTCCTGAAACCCTCACCTTCTGGTCATGAAGCTAAACAACTGCAGAAGCGTGTTTCAGCGCATCAGGATGTCATGAAAGCTCGCTTTGATCACAAACATCGAGTGCATCATTCTTCTTTCCGAAAAGGGGATAAAGTGCGCATAAAAAAGTCAGTACATGTACCAAAAGGACACCCAAAATTTACTCCTCCAGTTGAGGTTAGAGAAAAAGTTGGCCCTTACACCTACCTCTTAGAAGATGGAAAGAAGTGGCATGCATCATGTCTCGCACCTGTGCCGACTAATGCAATGGATAATAGACTGACCACAAATGCAGAAAACCTGATTCCCTCTCAAGTTCCACTGTCTGGAAATTCAGTGTCCCCTGATGTTTGTTCACGTGAGACACGTCAAAGACGTGAGCCAGGTTGGCTAAAGGACTATGTTTATTAGTCACAAGAGAAAAAAAAAGAACTGACACGGACTTTTGCACTCACATTGCACACGCATAAACATTCAAGTACTGAATAGCAGTTGAGTAGTTTTGTTCATATTCTTTTAAATGCACCTTTGCATTCATGTAATGTGTTGCTTAGTATATTCCTATACATGTGAAATTGTTGACACATTAAGGATTGAATGTTCTTTATTTTTATTTCCTGTCAATTGTTGGCTACAGAAAGAATTCATTTAACTAAGAGGGAAAATGTGATGTCGTTACATTAATACTCCACTAGATGGCACTCAAGCTCTTTAGGTTAGAGATACATGTGAAGTAGGGGAGAGGAGAGCAAGAGTGAATGCTGAACATGTGCTTGCATGTTGTCCTGCTTGTGCATAAGTTATTAAAGAGTTTCTTAAGAGAATTATACTTGCTTGTGCTTCATGTCATTGAAGACATAACACAGAGCAACAGGAGAACTGGATATTAAGAAAAAACAACTTACGCGCTCTAGCCGTTCTCGCAGAGTGACTGCTTGTCCTGGCTTTCTCCTGAATTTACTTCTAATTTATATCTGCTTAAATAGCCCTTGCAATTAGCACAGCGAAAGCAAATATCCCGAGAATGGCCCAAATCGAAACTAGCTGTTATGAACAGCAATACTTAAGTGCTACAATAACAACCAGACTACAACCCTTAAGACGGCAGATATTCAAAATAGGAACGTGTCTAATTAAATTAAAGATATTTAGTGAAAATAAAAATTACAAATAAGCAAAGAATCGAAAATAGCCCTACTTACTTGACAAATGGTAAACAGAGCAACAGGAGAACTGGATATTAAGAAAAAAACAACTTACGCGCTCTAGCCGTTCTCGCAGAGTGACTGCTTGTCCTGGCTTTCTCCTGAATTTACTTCTAATTTATATCTGCTTAAATAGCCCTTGCAATTAGCACAGCGAAAGCAAATATCCCGAGAATGGCCCAAATCGAAACTAGCTGTTATGAACAGCAATACTTAAGTGCTACAATAACAACCAGACTACAACCCTTAAGACGGCAGATATTCAAAATAGGAACGTGTCTAATTAAATTAAAGATATTTAGTGAAAATAAAAATTACAAATAAGCAAAGAATCGAAAATAGCCCTACTTACTTGACAAATGGTAAACAGAGCAACAGGAGAACTGGATATTAAGAAAAAACAACTTACGCGCTCTAGCCGTTCTCGCAGAGTGACTGCTTGTCCTGGCTTTCTCCTGAATTTACTTCTAATTTATATCTGCTTAAATAGCCCTTGCAATTAGCACAGCGAAAGCAAATATCCCGAGAATGGCCCAAATCGAAACTAGCTGTTATGAACAGCAATACTTAAGTGCTACAATAACAACCAGACTACAACCCTTAAGACGGCAGATATTCAAAATAGGAACGTGTCTAATTAAATTAAAGATATTTAGTGAAAATAAAAATTACAAATAAGCAAAGAATCGAAAATAGCCCTACTTACTTGACAAATGGTAAACAGAGCAACAGGAGAACTGGATATTAAGAAAAAAACAACTTACGCGCTCTAGCCGTTCTCGCAGAGTGACTGCTTGTCCTGGCTTTCTCCTGAATTTACTTCTAATTTATATCTGCTTAAATAGCCCTTGCAATTAGCACAGCGAAAGCAAATATCCCGAGAATGGCCCAAATCGAAACTAGCTGTTATGAACAGCAATACTTAAGTGCTACAATAACAACCAGACTACAACCCTTAAGACGGCAGATATTCAAAATAGGAACGTGTCTAATTAAATTAAAGATATTTAGTGAAAATAAAAATTACAAATAAGCAAAGAATCGAAAATAGCCCTACTTACTTGACAAATGGTAAACAGAGCAACAGGAGAACTGGATATTAAGAAAAAAACAACTTACGCGCTCTAGCCGTTCTCGCAGAGTGACTGCTTGTCCTGGCTTTCTCCTGAATTTACTTCTAATTTATATCTGCTTAAATAGCCCTTGCAATTAGCACAGCGAAAGCAAATATCCCGAGAATGGCCCAAATCGAAACTAGCTGTTATGAACAGCAATACTTAAGTGCTACAATAACAACCAGACTACAACCCTTAAGACGGCAGATATTCAAAATAGGAACGTGTCTAATTAAATTAAAGATATTTAGTGAAAATAAAAATTACAAATAAGCAAAGAATCGAAAATAGCCCTACTTACTTGACAAATGGTAAACAGAGCAACAGGAGAACTGGATATTAAGAAAAAAACAACTTACGCGCTCTAGCCGTTCTCGCAGAGTAACTGCTTGTCCTGGCTTTCTCCTGAATTTACTTCTAATTTATATCTGCTTAAATAGCCCTTGCAATTAGCACAGCGAAAGCAAATATCCCGAGAATGGCCCAAATCGAAACTAGCTGTTATGAACAGCAATACTTAAGTGCTACAATAACAACCAGACTACAACCCTTAAGACGGCAGATATTCAAAATAGGAACGTGTCTAATTAAATTAAAGATATTTAGTGAAAATTAAAATTACAAATAAGCAAAGAATCGAAAATAGCCCTACTTACTTGACAAATGGTAAACAGAGCAACAGGAGAACTGGATATTAAGAAAAAACAACTTACGCGCTCTAGCCGTTCTCGCAGAGTGACTGCTTGTCCTGGCTTTCTCCTGAATTTACTTCTAATTTATATCTGCTTAAATAGCCCTTGCAATTAGCACAGCGAAAGCAAATATCCCGAGAATGGCCCAAATCGAAACTAGCTGTTATGAACAGCAATACTTAAGTGCTACAATAACAACCAGACTACAACCCTTAAGACGGCAGATATTCAAAATAGGAACGTGTCTAATTAAATTAAAGATATTTAGTGAAAATAAAAATTACAAATAAGCAAAGAATCGAAAATAGCCCTACTTACTTGACAAATGGTAAACAGAGCAACAGGAGAACTGGATATTAAGAAAAAAACAACTTACGCGCTCTAGCCGTTCTCGCAGAGTGACTGCTTGTCCTGGCTTTCTCCTGAATTTACTTCTAATTTATATCTGCTTAAATAGCCCTTGCAATTAGCACAGCGAAAGCAAATATCCCGAGAATGGCCCAAATCGAAACTAGCTGTTATGAACAGCAATACTTAAGTGCTACAATAACAACCAGACTACAACCCTTAAGACGGCAGATATTCAAAATAGGAACGTGTCTAATTAAATTAAAGATATTTAGTGAAAATAAAAATTACAAATAAGCAAAGAATCGAAAATAGCCCTACTTACTTGACAAATGGTAAACAGAGCAACAGGAGAACTGGATATTAAGAAAAAACAACTTACGCGCTCTAGCCGTTCTCGCAGAGTGACTGCTTGTCCTGGCTTTCTCCTGAATTTACTTCTAATTTATATCTGCTTAAATAGCCCTTGCAAAATGTTAATATCCAATATAGGATATGTACATAGTTCGTTCCTGCTTTTTTTTTTTTTACGTTCTGAATTATATATATAAAAAATAATTTTATTTATAAATGAATTTCACTGTATATAGTCTAAAGTATAAAAGAAATGTATGTACATTTTTAGAATAACTAATTTCTGCATTAAACACAACAATACGCCATCGCATTCGTGACTCTCCTATGATTAAAGGCGACACTTCCAGTTTTCTTCCCACCGGAACCATTTAAAAATGGCGGCTGCGTGAAATCAACGTATGGCTCGCCGGACCTAGGAAACAGGGGTGGCTGGTATCCCAAGATGCATTGGAACGGAGTAAGGCCGGTGGTAGACTGGCGCAGAGAGTTCTGGGCGTACTCTGCCAGGGAAGGAACCGGTTCCCGCTGTTCTGGTTCTGGTGGCAGTATGACCTCAAGTACCTCCCGATCTCTTGGAACTTATGCTCAGTCTGGCCGTTGGTCTGAGGATGGTGACTGGAGGATAAACTGATGGAGACTCTAAGGAGTTTGAAGAAGGCTTGCCAGACACGGGAGATAAACTGAGGACCTCAGTAGGATACGATATCTTCTGGAATGCCAAAATGACGGAAAACATTATGGAATAGTGCTTTGGCTGCTTTGAAGGCTGTGGGCAGGCCCTTGAGAGAGATTAACTAACAGGCTTTGGAAAATCGATCGACAATGACAAAGATGCAGGTATTTGAATCAGAGGGTGAAAGATCGGTCATGAAATCGACTCCTATGTGGGACCAGGGACGTTGAGGATTGGGTAGAGGAACCAGTTTGCCTGCTGGCAGTCTACGGGGAGTGTTGGTGATGGCACAGACTGAGCAGCTCTTGAGGTATCGGGAGACGTCTTGGGTCATAGACGGCCACCAGTAGCGTTGACTGAGGAGCGAGAGGGTTCGCTGGCTACCTGGGTGTCCAGAGCCTGGAGATGTGAGAACTGAGTCCAGAAGGGGTAAGCGACAGGAGGATGGAACGTAGATACGCCCTCCTGGACCTCCCGACGGATCAGGTTCGGTATGGGTTTCTTGGCGAATGTCTTCGTCTAACGACCAGAGGATGGGGCTGACGATCGTGGCTGGAGGGAGGATGGTTTCAGGAGTCGAGGATTCCAGATCAGGTTGATGAAGACTGGAGAGAGCATCGGCTTTGGAATTCTTATGTCCAGGTCGGTAGGTAACGATGAAGTCGAATCCAAGGAATCTCTGTAGTTCTTTGACGGTGATGGTTGGTGCGGATTGCTTCCACCTTCCTCTGGTCCATCTGGAAGCCTCGTTGGTGTATGATGTAACCGAGGAATTGAACGGATGTGTGGAACTCACATTTCTCTTTACTTCTAACTTCAAGTAGAGATGTTGTTCCCGGAGGCGCTGTAGGACCTGTTTCATGTGTCGACGGTGGTCATCTAGATCAGCCTTTCTCAAAGTGGGTGCCGCGGCACACTGGGGTGCCCCTGACCGTGTCAGGGGTGCCGCCAAAAAATTACGTAGGCTAAAAAAAAAAAAAAACTGACATTTCATATATAAATATATTTGAATTTACATAAATACATTCTTCTTCTTTTTAAACATATGAACGTATTAATAAAATTGTAAATTCATTTTAGATAAATATATATATATAAAATTAACCATAAAAATCCGTCTCACAAGACCGAAGCAAGACACACACACAACTTGACGCAAGTGACGCAACCCATAGCAACGCGTTATAGCAACAAAACCTCAGACTGACAGAAACTAAAAATAAACGTGAATTTAGGCCACTTTAGTTTTGTAAACAGTATCCAGTGGCTTCAAGTAGCGCTGTTGCTATTTTGCTACCCTTCTCCACAATTTATCTGTGCGAACTGAGCTTTTCAAGCCTGACGTACATCAAGAACAAGTACAGGGAGCGACTGAGGACTGTGGACCAGGAGCTCCGTGACTGCCTCTCATCCATTCCTGCCAGGATAGGGCGGCTGTCCGTCGCACCAGGCTCACGTCTCTCATTGATTGTGGTCACCCCCACCCCCGGCTTGTGTGAGCGCGTATGTGTGCTGCATGCGCGCATGTAATCTTTCTTACGGTGGCCCAGTAGTGCACAACACAACGACATTTAAAAAGCAAACATAAGTTCACAACACAACGGAATTAAGCCACAACACAACGAAATGAATCCACAACACAACGGAAAATGAGCCACAACACAACGGAAATGAGCCACAACACAACGGAAAATCTACAACACAACGAAATAAAGTCGCAACACAACGGAAATGCTCCAGACCACTATAGGGCTCTCGGGCGCGATAAAGTTAGTTTTCCTTGCCATTGTTCAATAGAATCAGTCAGCAGTCTAAATCAATACCACGATTAGTTTTAAGTGTGACCATTGTATATCGATATCAAATATTACTTCAAAATAACCTACATGAATTATATCTGCGTATTTCTACACGAGAATGCTTGGACGCGCTACCACAGCGCATCCCTAAGGGAACGTTTGCCAATTCCACCAAGTGGTTAAAACGTATAATTTATTATAATATTATTTGATAAATAAAAATAAAAACCATTTGGCGAATTGCAGAATTACAGGAAAGTAATGGCACAATTCCACCTGTAATAAGATAGTCTGGCCACAATAGGAACCACACGCTTTGTGACATTTACATTTTTTATTTTTTATTTACAGCAGGCCTAATGTTTTTATATATATATATAAATATTGTACTGTGCATACAGGACGCTATTGGCACAATTTCACCTGTTGTAAGTCAGTCTGGTTAATAGGAACTACAACCGTTGAAACATGATAAAAGAAAAAAAAACTTTTACCGAAATCTCCTTAAAAATAATTGTTTACTGTAAATACATGAAGGGTATTGGTAATTTTAATTAATACAAATGATATGTTTTAACAACTTGGAGGAATTGACAGACGTTCCCTTAGGGATCATGCGCTGTGGTAGCGCGTCAAAGCGTTCTATAAATATAAAAAATATAAATATGCAGCTATAATGCACGTAGGTGATTTTGAGTGATGGTTAGCTATACATACTGTTAAAACTAATCGTGGTGTTGATTTATTTTATAGACTGCTGACTCTATTGAACAATGGCAAGGAAAACTAACTTTATCGCGCCCGAGAGCCCTCTAGTGGTCGGGAGCATTTCCGTTGTGTTGTAGATTTTCCGTTGTGTTGTGGCTTTTCCGTTGTGTTGTGGATTCATTTCGTTGTGTTGTGGCTTAATTCCGTTGTGTTGTGAACTTATGTTTGCTTTTTAAATGTCGTTGTGTTGTGCACTACTGGGCCACCGTACTTTCTCCCTCTCTCATTGTGGATTATTGTTTGTGTATGTGGGTGTGTGTGCATGCGCATGGCACGGATGAAAACAAGCACTCTATGGAAAAACATTCCTGCTTATCTCTGGTGCATTTTTTAACATGCATCTTTTTCTTATCGTATTGTATATATTTTTTTTCATGTCTGCCCCTTTTTATTTTATTTTAACTGCATCCTGCACTTCATTTTAGTTCTCCTGGTCTGGATTTGTTGTTGGGTTCTTGTAGTGGGCGGTCCACCTCTTACGGTTTTATGGCATTTGTGTCTCTGATTAATTATTTTGTGAATTACTTTGCAAACCTGTGTTTTTAAAGGTGCTATAAAGTTGTTATTATTATTGTTATTTACAGTTAGTATTATGCTCTGTCCGTTACTGTTCTGTCTAAATAAACAGGACATTTGCCTTTACATTTGGGTTATGCAGTGTTTTTAAATTATATTTTACACTGGGGTGCCTTGAGATTTTATGCAACAGGAGAACTGGATATTAAGAAAAAACAACTTACGCGCTCTAGCCGTTCTCGCAGAGTGACTGCTTGTCCTGGCTTTCTCCTGAATTTACTTCTAATTTATATCTGCTTAAATAGCCCTTGCAATTAGCACAGCGAAAGCAAATATCCCGAGAATGGCCCAAATCGAAACTAGCTGTTATGAACAGCAATACTTAAGTGCTACAATAACAACCAGACTACAACCCTTAAGACGGCAGATATTCAAAATAGGAACGTGTCTAATTAAATTAAAGATATTTAGTGAAAATAAAAATTACAAATAAGCAAAGAATCGAAAATAGCCCTACTTACTTGACAAATGGTAAACAGAGCAACAGGAGAACTGGATATTAAGAAAAAAACAACTTACGCGCTCTAGCCGTTCTCGCAGAGTGACTGCTTGTCCTGGCTTTCTCCTGAATTTACTTCTAATTTATATCTGCTTAAATAGCCCTTGCAATTAGCACAGCGAAAGCAAATATCCCGAGAATGGCCCAAATCGAAACTAGCTGTTATGAACAGCAATACTTAAGTGCTACAATAACAACCAGACTACAACCCTTAAGACGGCAGATATTCAAAATAGGAACGTGTCTAATTAAATTAAAGATATTTAGTGAAAATAAAAATTACAAATAAGCAAAGAATCGAAAATAGCCCTACTTACTTGACAAATGGTAAACAGAGCAACAGGAGAACTGGATATTAAGAAAAAACAACTTACGCGCTCTAGCCGTTCTCGCAGAGTGACTGCTTGTCCTGGCTTTCTCCTGAATTTACTTCTAATTTATATCTGCTTAAATAGCCCTTGCAATTAGCACAGCGAAAGCAAATATCCCGAGAATGGCCCAAATCGAAACTAGCTGTTATGAACAGCAATACTTAAGTGCTACAATAACAACCAGACTACAACCCTTAAGACGGCAGATATTCAAAATAGGAACGTGTCTAATTAAATTAAAGATATTTAGTGAAAATAAAAATTACAAATAAGCAAAGAATCGAAAATAGCCCTACTTACTTGACAAATGGTAAACAGAGCAACAGGAGAACTGGATATTAAGAAAAAACAACTTACGCGCTCTAGCCGTTCTCGCAGAGTGACTGCTTGTCCTGGCTTTCTCCTGAATTTACTTCTAATTTATATCTGCTTAAATAGCCCTTGCAATTAGCACAGCGAAAGCAAATATCCCGAGAATGGCCCAAATCGAAACTAGCTGTTATGAACAGCAATACTTAAGTGCTACAATAACAACCAGACTACAACCCTTAAGACGGCAGATATTCAAAATAGGAACGTGTCTAATTAAATTAAAGATATTTAGTGAAAATAAAAATTACAAATAAGCAAAGAATCGAAAATAGCCCTACTTACTTGACAAATGGTAAACAGAGCAACAGGAGAACTGGATATTAAGAAAAAAACAACTTACGCGCTCTAGCCGTTCTCGCAGAGTGACTGCTTGTCCTGGCTTTCTCCTGAATTTACTTCTAATTTATATCTGCTTAAATAGCCCTTGCAATTAGCACAGCGAAAGCAAATATCCCGAGAATGGCCCAAATCGAAACTAGCTGTTATGAACAGCAATACTTAAGTGCTACAATAACAACCAGACTACAACCCTTAAGACGGCAGATATTCAAAATAGGAACGTGTCTAATTAAATTAAAGATATTTAGTGAAAATAAAAATTACAAATAAGCAAAGAATCGAAAATAGCCCTACTTACTTGACAAATGGTAAACAGAGCAACAGGAGAACTGGATATTAAGAAAAAAACAACTTACGCGCTCTAGCCGTTCTCGCAGAGTGACTGCTTGTCCTGGCTTTCTCCTGAATTTACTTCTAATTTATATCTGCTTAAATAGCCCTTGCAAAATGTTAATATCCAATATAGGATATGTACATAGTTCGTTCCTGCTTTTTTTTTTTTTACGTTCTGAATTATATATATAAAAAATAATTTTATTTATAAATGAATTTCACTGTATATAGTCTAAAGTATAAAAGAAATGTATGTACATTTTTAGAATAACTAATTTCTGCATTAAACACAACAATACGCCATCGCATTCGTGACTCTCCTATGATTAAAGGCGACACTTCCAGTTTTCTTCCCACCGGAACCATTTAAAAATGGCGGCTGCGTGAAATCAACGTATGGCTCGCCGGACCTAGGAAACAGGGGTGGCTGGTATCCCAAGATGCATTGGAACGGAGTAAGGCCGGTGGTAGACTGGCGCAGAGAGTTCTGGGCGTACTCTGCCAGGGAAGGAACCGGTTCCCGCTGTTCTGGTTCTGGTGGCAGTATGACCTCAAGTACCTCCCGATCTCTTGGAACTTATGCTCAGTCTGGCCGTTGGTCTGAGGATGGTGACTGGAGGATAAACTGATGGAGACTCTAAGGAGTTTGAAGAAGGCTTGCCAGACACGGGAGATAAACTGAGGACCTCAGTAGGATACGATATCTTCTGGAATGCCAAAATGACGGAAAACATTATGGAATAGTGCTTTGGCTGCTTTGAAGGCTGTGGGCAGGCCCTTGAGAGAGATTAACTAACAGGCTTTGGAAAATCGATCGACAATGACAAAGATGCAGGTATTTGAATCAGAGGGTGAAAGATCGGTCATGAAATCGACTCCTATGTGGGACCAGGGACGTTGAGGATTGGGTAGAGGAACCAGTTTGCCTGCTGGCAGTCTACGGGGAGTGTTGGTGATGGCACAGACTGAGCAGCTCTTGAGGTATCGGGAGACGTCTTGGGTCATAGACGGCCACCAGTAGCGTTGACTGAGGAGCGAGAGGGTTCGCTGGCTACCTGGGTGTCCAGAGCCTGGAGATGTGAGAACTGAGTCCAGAAGGGGTAAGCGACAGGAGGATGGAACGTAGATACGCCCTCCTGGACCTCCCGACGGATCAGGTTCGGTATGGGTTTCTTGGCGAATGTCTTCGTCTAACGACCAGAGGATGGGGCTGACGATCGTGGCTGGAGGGAGGATGGTTTCAGGAGTCGAGGATTCCAGATCAGGTTGATGAAGACTGGAGAGAGCATCGGCTTTGGAATTCTTATGTCCAGGTCGGTAGGTAACGATGAAGTCGAATCCAAGGAATCTCTGTAGTTCTTTGACGGTGATGGTTGGTGCGGATTGCTTCCACCTTCCTCTGGTCCATCTGGAAGCCTCGTTGGTGTATGATGTAACCGAGGAATTGAACGGATGTGTGGAACTCACATTTCTCTTTACTTCTAACTTCAAGTAGAGATGTTGTTCCCGGAGGCGCTGTAGGACCTGTTTCATGTGTCGACGGTGGTCATCTAGATCAGCCTTTCTCAAAGTGGGTGCCGCGGCACACTGGGGTGCCCCTGACCGTGTCAGGGGTGCCGCCAAAAAATTACGTAGGCTAAAAAAAAAAAAAAACTGACATTTCATATATAAATATATTTGAATTTACATAAATACATTCTTCTTCTTTTTAAACATATGAACGTATTAATAAAATTGTAAATTCATTTTAGATAAATATATATATATAAAATTAACCATAAAAATCCGTCTCACAAGACCGAAGCAAGACACACACACAACTTGACGCAAGTGACGCAACCCATAGCAACGCGTTATAGCAACAAAACCTCAGACTGACAGAAACTAAAAATAAACGTGAATTTAGGCCACTTTAGTTTTGTAAACAGTATCCAGTGGCTTCAAGTAGCGCTGTTGCTATTTTGCTACCCTTCTCCACAATTTATCTGTGCGAACTGAGCTTTTCAAGCCTGACGTACATCAAGAACAAGTACAGGGAGCGACTGAGGACTGTGGACCAGGAGCTCCGTGACTGCCTCTCATCCATTCCTGCCAGGATAGGGCGGCTGTCCGTCGCACCAGGCTCACGTCTCTCATTGATTGTGGTCACCCCCACCCCCGGCTTGTGTGAGCGCGTATGTGTGCTGCATGCGCGCATGTAATCTTTCTTACGGTGGCCCAGTAGTGCACAACACAACGACATTTAAAAAGCAAACATAAGTTCACAACACAACGGAATTAAGCCACAACACAACGAAATGAATCCACAACACAACGGAAAATGAGCCACAACACAACGGAAATGAGCCACAACACAACGGAAAATCTACAACACAACGAAATAAAGTCGCAACACAACGGAAATGCTCCAGACCACTATAGGGCTCTCGGGCGCGATAAAGTTAGTTTTCCTTGCCATTGTTCAATAGAATCAGTCAGCAGTCTAAATCAATACCACGATTAGTTTTAAGTGTGACCATTGTATATCGATATCAAATATTACTTCAAAATAACCTACATGAATTATATCTGCGTATTTATACACGAGAATGCTTGGACGCGCTACCACAGCGCATCCCTAAGGGAACGTTTGCCAATTCCACCAAGTGGTTAAAACGTATAATTTATTATAATATTATTTGATAAATAAAAATAAAAACCATTTGGCGAATTGCAGAATTACAGGAAAGTAATGGCACAATTCCACCTGTAATAAGATAGTCTGGCCACAATAGGAACCACACGCTTTGTGACATTTACATTTTTTATTTTTTATTTACAGCAGGCCTAATGTTTTTATATATATATATATAAATATTGTACTGTGCATACAGGACGCTATTGGCACAATTTCACCTGTTGTAAGTCAGTCTGGTTAATAGGAACTACAACCGTTGAAACATGATAAAAGAAAAAAAAACTTTTACCGAAATCTCCTTAAAAATAATTGTTTACTGTAAATACATGAAGGGTATTGGTAATTTTAATTAATACAAATGATATGTTTTAACAACTTGGAGGAATTGACAGACGTTCCCTTAGGGATCATGCGCTGTGGTAGCGCGTCAAAGCGTTCTATAAATATAAAAAATATAAATATGCAGCTATAATGCACGTAGGTGATTTTGAGTGATGGTTAGCTATACATACTGTTAAAACTAATCGTGGTGTTGATTTATTTTATAGACTGCTGACTCTATTGAACAATGGCAAGGAAAACTAACTTTATCGCGCCCGAGAGCCCTCTAGTGGTCGGGAGCATTTCCGTTGTGTTGTAGATTTTCCGTTGTGTTGTGGCTTTTCCGTTGTGTTGTGGATTCATTTCGTTGTGTTGTGGCTTAATTCCGTTGTGTTGTGAACTTATGTTTGCTTTTTAAATGTCGTTGTGTTGTGCACTACTGGGCCACCGTACTTTCTCCCTCTCTCATTGTGGATTATTGTTTGTGTATGTGGGTGTGTGTGCATGCGCATGGCACGGATGAAAACAAGCACTCTATGGAAAAACATTCCTGCTTATCTCTGGTGCATTTTTTAACATGCATCTTTTTCTTATCGTATTGTATATATTTTTTTTCATGTCTGCCCCTTTTTATTTTATTTTAACTGCATCCTGCACTTCATTTTAGTTCTCCTGGTCTGGATTTGTTGTTGGGTTCTTGTAGTGGGCGGTCCACCTCTTACGGTTTTATGGCATTTGTGTCTCTGATTAATTATTTTGTGAATTACTTTGCAAACCTGTGTTTTTAAAGGTGCTATAAAGTTGTTATTATTATTGTTATTTACAGTTAGTATTATGCTCTGTCCGTTACTGTTCTGTCTAAATAAACAGGACATTTGCCTTTACATTTGGGTTATGCAGTGTTTTTAAATTATATTTTACACTGGGGTGCCTTGAGATTTTATGCACTTTTGAAAGGTGCCCTGACTGAAAAAAGTTTGAGAAAGGCTGATCTAGATTCTGGGAGAATATCAGGATATAGTAGATATAGACAATGACAAAGTGATGAAGGAAGTCTCTGAATATCTCGTTCATGTAACTCTGGAAGACTGAAGGAGCATTGGACAGACCATATGGCATAACCCGGTATTCGTAGTGCCCAGAAGGTGTTACAAAGGCTGTCTTCCATTCATCGCCCTTACGGATACGAATCAGGTTATAGCACTTCAAAGATCTAATTTGGAAAAGACACAGGCACCACGTAGATGTTCCAAGGCAGAAGGGACCAGAGGAAGGGGATAACTATACTTGATGGTCTGTGGGTCAAGTCAAGTCAAGTCACCTTTATTTATATAGCGCTTTTTACAATACAGATTGTATCAGAGCGCTTCACAGTGATAACATGAAAACAATATAACAAAGTTTGTTTCTAAAAGATATTGCGTCAACGTCCACCTTAAGTAAGGCAGATCAATAATATTATTGAATATTAAATGTCCCCAACTAAGCAAGCCAAAAGCCAAGGCAACAGTGGCAAGGAACCAAAACTCCATCAGGGACAGAATGGAGAAAAAAACCTTGGGAGAAACCAGACTCAGTCGGGGGGCCAGTTCTCCTCTGGCCAACGAAGGAACAGTGCATGATTCGGGCAGCATTACAAGTCAGATTGGATCGGAACATTTAGAGTATTTTTTGGAAGTCCAAGTATGCACGCCGGTCTTAAGACGAGTTGTTGAGGATCAGTGCCGTCCACCATAGAGAGTCCATATCGCCCGTGTTGAGTCGTCACTTCATAGGCTTTGTGATTGGAGCATCTGAAGTCTCCGTGAGAGGCTGGATACAAACTGGAGCTGACGAACGCCATTTTCTCGGGACTCGCGTCCCGAGATAACAGCAGAAAAGCAAAGGGAAAATAATTAGCGTAGCTGCTGTTCATAATGATGATTTCCATGACACAGGCGTAAATGACAAAACATGAAGACAGTGACTCTTGCGTCCCAAAATCACCCCCCTCCGTCCCCCACTCAACTCAGCCCAGCTTACTGACCTATACGTCCCTACTGCTGCTGAGACCTAACCACAATCTCACAATCTCTCCGCAACCCAACCATACGCGCCAACCCGTTGACTAAGGCTGTCGAGCCCCACTGGTGCGTTAGAGCAGTTTCAGTGGACAACGGTTCCGTATGGCATACTACCTACCGCAACACAATATCTGCCCAACCACCCGTCATTCACGCAATATACACAGGAACGTAATGACTGCAAATATTATGCAACCTATACAGATAACCTACAGTCTCTTCAAGTTTTATAGTATTAAATGCATTTGATCTGATTCAGCAGTATTATAAAAGGTAAGCATTATGTAAATGCTTGGCTGAAGAGATGCGTCTTTAATCTAGTTTTGAACTGGGACAGCGAGTCAGAGCCTCGAACAATATCAGGAAGGCTATTCCAGAGTTTAGGAGCTAAATGTGAGAACGCCCTCCCTCCTTTAGTGGACTTAGATATCCTAGGAATGACTAGAAGCCTCGAATTTAGTGATCTTAAAGAACGCGATGGATTATAGGGCGATAGAAGGTCCATTAAATACACAGGAGCTAAACCATTTAGGGCTTTATAGGTCAGTAGTAGTACTTTGTAATTGATACGGAACTTGATAGGTAACCAGTGTAGAGATGATAA
This sequence comes from Tiaroga cobitis, assembly GCA_030578255.1. Lineage (NCBI taxonomy): Eukaryota > Metazoa > Chordata > Actinopteri > Cypriniformes > Leuciscidae > Tiaroga > Tiaroga cobitis. The sequence continues at coordinate 24,515,836 of CM060606.1, read as the reverse complement.
AATTGGTGTTATATGATCATATTTTCTTGACCTAGTAAGAACTCTAGCGGCTGCATTTTGCACTAACTGTAGCTTGTTTATTGAAGATGCAGGACAACCAGCTAATAAAGCATTACAGTAATCTAGTCTCGAGGTCATGAATGCATGAACTAACTTTTCTGCATCAGAAACAGATAGCATGTTACGTAATTTAGCAATGTTTCTAAGATGGAAAAAGGCTGTTCTTGTAACATATGAAATATGATTTTCGAAAGACAAGTTGTGGTCTAGTATAACTCCCAGGTCTTTTACTGTAGAGGATAAAGTAACAGGACATCCTTCTATATTAAAGTTGTATTGTAAGTGGTTTTGTGGATAGTTTTTTGGACCAACAAGTAATACCTCCGTTTTTTCTGGATTTAGTAGCAGGAAATTATGCGTCATCCAGCATTTTATATCTTTAAGACACTCTGTCAATTTTGATGAGTTAGTATTTTCATCTGGTCGTGATGAAATATATAATTGAGTGTCATCAGCATAACAGTGGAAATTAATTCCATGTTTTCTTATAATATTGCCAAGTGGCAGCATATATATTGAGAATAGCAGAGGGCCTAACACCGATCCTTGCGGCACTCTATAGTCTACTGACGTTATCTTCGATTTTTCCCCATTTAAACAAACAAAATGGTAACGGTCTGATAAATACGATCTAAACCAGCTTAATGCCTGTCCCTGAACACCAGTGTAGTTTTGTAGTCGATCCAAGAGTATTTTATGATCTATAGTGTCAAACGCAGCACTAAGATCGAGTAGAACTAATATTGAGATACAGCCTTGGTCAGAAGCTAAAAGTAAATCATTTGTAATTTTAACTAGCGCAGTTTCTGTGCTATGATGCGGTCTGAATCCTGACTGAAATTTTTCATATATCTCATTTTCTTGCATGAAAGAGCACAATTGAGCGGACACAGTCTTTTCTAGTATTTTAGACATAAATGGAAGATTTGAAATCGGTCTGTAATTTGCTAAGTTATTTGGATCTAATTGCGGTTTCTTAATGAGAGGTTTTATAACTGCCAGCTTGAATATTTTTGGAACATGACCTAAAGATAAAGACGAGTTAATAATATTAAGAAGAGGCTCTTCCACTATAGGTAACACTTCTTTCAGAAATTTAGTTGGTATTGGATCTAATAAACAAGTTGTTGGTTTAGATGCAATGATAAGTTTATTTAGCTCTTCCTGTCCTATAGTTGTAAAGCGGTGTAGTTGTTCTTGAGGGGCGATAAATGAGGCTGAATCATAAGACACCATAGAGGATTGTACATTTACAATTGTGTTTCGGATGCTTTCTATTTTCTCATTGAAGTAGTTCATAAAATCATTACAGCTATACTGTAACGGAATAATTTGCTCGGGTGATGTCTGTTTATTTGTTAGTCTAGCCACGGTGTTAAATAAAAACCTTGGATTATTTTGGTTATTTTCTATTAGTTTGCTGAGATGCTCAGCCCTGGCTGCTTTTAGAGCTTTTTTATAACGTGACATACTGTCTTTCCACGCGATTCTAAAGACCTCTAAATTAGTTTGTTTCCATTTACGCTCTAGGTTACGAGTTTCTCTCTTGATAGCATGCGTAGCACTGTTGTACCATGGTGCTTTAGTTTTCTCTCTAACCTTTTTTGATCTAATTGGTGCAACAATATCTAATGTACTAGAGAAAATGGTGCTCAAACTGCTGGTCATTTCCTCTAGTTCATCTGTTTGTTTGGGTTCACTGAGCAGCAGAGATAGATCAGGTAAGCTATTTGAGAATCTATCTATAGTGGTCGGAAGGATTGTTCTGCCTGGTCTATAACGTGGCGCAACATGACAAATGGGTGGGTCTGTATCTTGGGTGGGTCTGTATCTTTGCCACAAAAAAGAAACTGGAAGCGGCAGGGGATGTTGATGGACGAATGAACTCCTGACGTAGGGCCTCCTTGATGTACTCCACTATGGCCTTCTGTTCCGGTATGGACAGTGGATATACTCAACCCTTGGGAAGAGTCGCCCCAGGTAGCAGGTCGATGGCACAGTCCGATGGCCGATGTGGTGGTAGTTGCGTTGCCAACCGCTTGCTGAACACATCCTGGAATGCCCAAGCTCTAGAGGAATCTCCATCTTCTTATTGGACTCTGGATTCTCAAAAAAAAAGCGGGTTTTGTTAGAGAGCACGCAGAAAGTCGTTGAGAAACTCGGATAGACTTCTGGATGAAGTTCTCTAATCCCATATTGTCATCAATAACCATAAGTTGGCGAATCTCAGGATCTAGACCTTGACGATAGGCTGTGAGTAGAGCGGATTCATTCCATCCTTGCTACTGCAAGTGTACGAAAATATAAAGAGTATGAACTCACCGATTGGTTACCTTGATTAAGGTGAAAAAGTTGATCATGGACAGATAGCGTTGAAGTGGTTTGACTGAAAACTTCTTTGAAGTGGGTGAGAAATGCGGACAACGACCTTGTAACAGGGACGTCAGCTTGCCATAATGATTCCTGGTCAGACAGGTAGGTAGTCGGGTCAGGTGAAGACGAGATCATACACTGAAGTGAAGGGAGCTGTGGTTGATAAAGGGAGTGTAATCATGATGTGCAGGTGCAGGTAACTAGAATTCAGGTGACCGTGATCAGGTGGGCGGAGTGTAGTTATCAGGTGCTGTGGGCGGAAGTGATGGTTCAGTTGACTCCGTGACAGACATGAAGTTGAGTAAATGGTAAAAGATTTTTTGGATTGAAATATTTTTTTGCTTGAAAGAAGTGTAGCATGTGCAATTTATTTAAAGTTACACTATTTACTTTTTTTGTTCAGAATGAACAGAATGTAAATAATGAGTCAATACATCATAAAACATTCTTCCAAAATGTGTTTTTGTCTTACCCTGATTCACTATGGCAAGCCTTTTATTAGTGCTTATATTGGGATTATTTTAAATGACCTGTTGGGATGGTTTCACGGGAAATTGCGTACACACATCACTCACCCGTGAGTGTCTCGTCATATCTGTAAATAGAGAAAAGTTGCTCCGGCTTTGAAGAGTGTATGGTGTGGGAGTGGCAGGTAAATTGTCCCAACGATTGAGAAAGTTCGACATGAAGCAGCTAAATCTCGAACTTCTGGGAAATCACGCGTTTAAAAAAAAAAGCCGAACAGAGAGTTTGCTGACAAAAAGTTTGCTGAACACTCCAGAGCTCGTAATAAAACGAGAATCAACATTGGCTTGGTTTTTCGGAGAGGGCGAGAACTGAAGGATTTATGTTTTAAGTAACACGGACATGGCATTTCTATTACTCAAAATGTGAGTATGGTATTTTATTGAACAGATAAATTGCCAAATGTAGCTCTCAAACAGAGCGTAAAGGATTTCAGTTGTGCTGGAATTTATTTTCAAGGAGGTACAGTGTCTTTTAATGGGTAGTAATGTCTTCTAGTAAAGTTTTTCAATGTTGTTTTTTTTATGTGGTGTTTTTAATATTAAATATTTGAATCATATGACAAACCATGTGCAAAATCAACACCATTACTGAGTATTTTCTCCTTAAAACTGCAGTGGAAAAAAAACGCGTGGTGTTTCTGACGTCACAAACTAGCCAACTAACCAATCACTTGTAACCAATCATGTCAACGTGCGGGTGGGCTAAAGCATATTAACTGCTGCAAAGCAGAAGAGTCTCAAGAGAACCCAGCTTATCCCGGTATATTTTTCTGTTGATATGAAAAATTGGATACATTTATCAATTTAGCGGGTGAATTATGATGTTACAATGTTAAGCACAGGTGTAGAGTTACATTAAAGGTGCAATGTGTAATATTTCTGAGGATCTATTGACAGAAATGCAATATAAGATACTAGGGCTGGGCGAAATATCGATATAAAAAATATATCGATATATTTTTAAATGCGATATGGAATTAGGCCATATATCAATATAGTTCAAATATGCGCTGTGATCCTTGCTCCAAGCAAGCTGCTGACCCGGAGCTCTCTGCACTGCTCCCCGCGCGTGAAAGCCATCGACAACCCGAAACGGTGTTTGCGCTACATTCATTCTGCCGTGGTGGGCCGCCACACCAAAAATCATCCCGCCACGGCTACAGCTTCTCAGTGAAGTCCGATATTGTGCACACTATTGTGTTATTGTTAAGCCCCACTAAAGGCATAATAAATATTGTAAAGCACCCTAAATTTTTCGTGCACTATCTTCCAAGACTTCTAAAGTCATTTGATTGCATAATGTGAGGTAAAAATTAAGTTAAGTTAAAGTTAATGGAAACTCATCTCTCCTCAATCATTCTCCATTCACCATTCAAACAGCGCGTCGCGTTCGGTTACGACAGTAACACGATGACACTCTCTTCAAGATCAATGTTCTCACTATTATACCGTATATACCCGAATATAAGACCCCCCCCCCCCCCCCCCCCCCCCCCCCCCCCCCGCTCTCTCTCTCTCTCCCTCTGCTCGAGCCACGCAAGAAAAAGCGCCGTTCTCAGAGGATGCCAGAGCGGACGGAGACAAGCGAGCAGAGACCCCCCCTGTTCACATATCACGTCCTTTGCGCGCTCAAGTTCGTTATTTCAAATGTAGCCGCTCATAAGGGAAGCGACGCGCTCGTTTTTGCCAAGCACGTCCGCGCCGCATCGAGATCCTCAGTTCAGTTCAGTTCAGTTCAAGTTTATTTATATAGCACATTTAAACACAACACTAGTTGACCAGAGTGCTTTCCATGATAGACAACAAATATACCTGACAACAACAGTGAAAGAAAATAAAATTAAAATATAGCTGCGAGCAGCGATTACGGGCCCAAGCCGGTGGCACCGCAACCCCGGTGCCTTTAGGTAAAGGCACCGGAGTGGCGGTGCCGCCGGCTTTGGCCCTTCATCGCTGCTCGCAGCTATATTTATATATATATATATATATATATATATATATATATATATATATATATTTATATATTTATATAAACAAGCCGGTGGCACCGCCACCCCCGGTGCCTTTAGGGTTACTGTGCGTGACGGGCAATAACGTAACCCCGCTTTGACCTTTGAGAAGATGTTTGCTGTAGAGCTTGCATCAGTGTGGGCTCTGCAAAAGTGTGCATTGAGGGCACATATCAACCACAAAGTATGCGTGAGCAACCTTCTGAAACCTAAAATGAAAAATGAGACACCCTACGGTCTCATGGACTTAATGGACACATGAAATAAGTACACAAGTTTGAAAGTTATATGAAGTGTGCCAAGACAGAATATTTGCCTGATCTGATTAGAAAAATAGTTTTTGTGTGTGTGTGTGTGTGTGTGTGTGTGTGAGGCGTGATTGAACAATGTAGACATAAAAACATACTCCGTCCTTTTGTTCATACAGGACATTATTCAAACTACAAAGTGTTTACTTATATTTGTGTACAATCGCAATAAAACACAACATTGTGCTTTTGTCAAACTGTAAACTACAACTGTCACCCAACCAAAATCTCTTACACACACACACACACACACACACATAGTTTAAAAGCAAAAAAATCTTTTGGACATTCATCATATTGCATTGGTTTTCATTTCTTGTTCTCGAACAGAGCCCTAATCTGTTTATTTTTTCAGTTACACATTCTACATTGATTAAAAAAGAAAAATCAAATGTGCTTTTATTTTAGACATAAATAAATAATCTATCATTCAGATGAGAGTAAAGTTAGTGTTAGTTAAAATTTTAAGGAAAACAAAAATATGATCTGAAATATCGCACATTCATTTAAAATTCATTCAGGTTCAATTACCAAACATACAAATCTCAATGTAATTTAAAGCAAACAATACATTTAAAATATATGGGTTGTATGCAATTTTTTTATATATAAAAAGATATATATCCAAAAATACAAAGCCTAAACTTTAACAAGGGTTAAACAATCACTGTAACAGACACAATCACACACACACACACACACACACACACACACACACACACACACACACGTCAAATCACTTACATTTTAGATGCAATATTGACTTTTTTTCTGTTTCAGCAGCGAAAATAGTTCAACAAAGATCACAGCAGAACCATCGAGCATCTCACAGCAACGCGTTCTCATTACTGAATGATTCAGCATTTTGAACAAATCGGTTGACTCAAAGATTCAACGACCAATCCATAATCTGTCTCATTCATGAATGACTCAGCCGTTCGAACGAATCGTTTGAACGAATGAATCAATGACTCGCTCATTAAGACGGTCGCCTGGCGACACCTAATGACGGTTTAGTGATATGTTTAAAAGTATCATTCTTTCCAACGATTGTTAATTAACTCATATTTGAAACATAAGCTATATATATATATATATATATATATATATATATATATATATATATATATATATATACACATATATACACAAAAATAAAATAAACACATTTGAAGCGTGTTTGCTTACTAAATTGTGAGCTGAACGAAAGTTGCAGCAAATATCAGCAACAGGAGTCAAATTTCATTAATCACGAGAGTGAAGAGCTGACTGAAAAGATGATGACGGAATAGGCATTTTATGTAAAAGCGCCTATTTAAGCGAATCTATCATTATACTCTTTTGTTGTTGTGTTTTCCGTGAAAAATAATAGACTATTGAACTCACAATTCAAGCACGCGCTCTGCACGCGCCACCATTATCAATGTCCGTGTGGACGTCCGCGATCGAACAGTGGAAACATTGGCTACTCCGTCATTTTATTCAAGAAGATCATTCAAACTGCAAAGTGTTTACTTATTTTTGGATACTCGCAATCAAACACAACATTGTGATTTTGTAAAATACATTCAAGAAATCCGCCCCCGAAATGGGGCTTCTTTTAAAATGAAACAAAAATGCTCACAGCTGCACGTCTTGTGGAGACGTCCGTTACTTTCGCTTTCAAGTTAGCGATTTTAAAGCCCCCAGCGGAGTCACGGTGGGAAAATATTCCCATAGTAGCATCAATTGGCCTACCTGATTTTGAACACAAGAGGGCAGTAAAGCACTATGAATGATTTTTTTTTTTTTTTTTTTTTTTGGCTAAACAACCATTCTGGCTGTTTTTAAACTTAAACATAAATCTTAAATTGAAAAAAAGGAATACAATGGGTTTACTTCTAATATTAGTATAATTTTATAGAAAAATAAATGGTGTATAATTACATTTTAGAAAGATATGAGACATTTCCTGATTCTTTTTTTGACATAATCCCTCGCCATAGCAAAACCGTTTGAGATATTCAATATCCGTTCACAATTTAGCATCTTTAATGTATTTTCATCAAGTTGAAAAAGTTTTGTAACTGTAGATGAAACTAACCCCCCCCCCCCACACACACTTTTGCCACAAAAGGTGGCGCTACTGAGCCCCTGCACCACGCCCGTTTCTGAAACTTTGCACATGTCTACTGGCTAATAAATGTGATCTGTCTGTCAAGTTTCATGCAATTTTAAGCAATTTCAGGCATGCTAAGAGTCTCAAAAGCATCCAAAAAGAATATTAAAGTTTGATGCGTTGCCATGGCAACAGTATCTAAGATATCAATAATCCTTTCACAGGTCTACATCTGCCGTGTATTTACATTATACACATCAAGTTTGAAGCAAATCGGGTAAAAATAAGAGGGTGATTTCAAAGTATTTTGAAAGTGACACACTTCATGCTGCCAGTTGGTGGCGCTATAACTTTGACTCACAATAGTCACATCCATGTGATCGGCCTCTCACAGCGAACACACTGTTGAAGTTTCATCAAGATCAGTTAATGTATGCAGAAGTTATAACACACTTCCTGTTTCCATTATTCGCCATAAATTCGTTTCCTCGTCACGGCCAAACCGTTCGAGATATCAGAAATCCCCTGGCAATTTTTCATCCTCAATGTCTTGACATCATGCTGACCGAGTTTCGTTGCGATTGGTTGAATTCTCTAGGAGGAGTATATCGAATTCCAGGGGCATACGCTTCCAAACAAACCATAATAGCCGACTTCCTGTTGGGCTGGGGTAAAAAGTAAAAGTACAAAGGATATATGAATCGATGAGATCTATATGTGTACCGAGTTTCATATTATTACATTCAAGCGTGTTTGATTTATGGACCAAGTTTTCGGACCCCGTTCCAGGGGGCACTGTCGAGCCCCCCTGCCACGCCCGGGTACCAGCTTCAGCCCGGCCCTGATGGCCACGGGTTCTGACCCGTGTGCAAAGTTTCAAGAGTTTTTGAGCACGTTAAGGGCCCCCAAAGTGCGCTGAGAGTCTCAAAAGTATCCAAAAAGAATATTAAAGTTTGATGCGTTGTCACGGCAACAGCATCTAAGATATCAACAATCCTTTCACAGGTCTAAATCTGGCGTGTGTCTACATTATACACATCAAGTTTGAAGCAAATCGGGTAAAGCCTGTTTGATTTATGGACCAAGTTTTCGGACCCCATTCCAGGGGGCGCTGTCGAGCCCCCCTGCCACGCCCGGGTACCAGCTTCAGCCCGGCCCTGATGGCCGCGGTTTCTGACCCGTGTGCAAAGTTTCAAGAGTTTTTGAGCACGTTAAGGGCCCCAAAAGTGCGCTAAGAATCTCAAAAGTATCCAAAAAGAATATTAAAGTTTGATGCGTTGTCACGGCAACAGCATCTAAGATATCAACAATCCTTTCACAGGTCTACATCTGGCTTGTGTCTACATTATACACATCAAGTTTGAAGCAAATAGGGTAAAGCGTGTTGGATATATGGACCAAATTGTCTGACCCGTTCAAGGGGGCGCTGTCGAGCCCCCCTGCCACGCCCGGGTACCAGCTTCAGCCTGGCCCTGATGGCCGCGGGTTTTGTCCCGTGTGCAAAGTTTCAAGAGTTTTCGAGCACGTTAAGAACCCCAAAAGTGCCCGAAAGCATAAAAAAGCATGAAAAAGCTTAAAAAAAGGAATATTAATGTTTGATGCATTGCCATGGCAACAGTATCTAAGATATCAATAATCCTTTCACAGGTCTACATCTGGCGTGTGTCTACATTATGCACATGAAGTTTGAAGCAAATCGGGTAAAAATAAGAGGGTGATTTAAAAGCATTTTGAAAGTGACACACTTCCTGCTTCCAGTTGGTGGCGCTATAACTTTGACTCACAATAGTCACATCCATGTGATCGGGCTCTTACAACGAACACACTGCTGAAGTTTCATCAAGATTAGTTAATGTATGCAGTAGTTATAACACACTTCCTGTTTCACGTTTCTCGCCATAATTTCGTTTACTCGCCACGGCCAAACCGTTCGAGATATCAAAAATCCCCTGGCAATTTTTCATCCTCAGTGTCTTGACTTCATGCTGACCGAGTTTCGTGCCGTGTGTTTGAATTCTCTAGGAGGAGTATTTCACATTCCATTGCATGTGTTTTCCAAACAACCCTTAATAGCCGACTTCCTGTTGGGCTGGGGTAAAAAGTAAGAGCATGAAGTATATATGAACCGATGAGATCTATATGTGTACTGAGTTTCATATTATTACATGCAAGCGTGTTTGATTTATGGACCAAGTGTTCAAACCCCGTTCCAGGGGGCGCTGTCGAGCCCCCCTGCCACGCCCGGGTACCAGCTTCAGCCCGGCCCTGATGGCCGCGGGTTCTGAGATGTGTGCAAAGTTTCAAGAGTTTTCGAGCACGTTAAGGCCCCCAAAAGTGCCCAAAAGGTAGTAAAATAATAATAATAATAATAAATAAATATAGCTGCGAGCAGCGATTACGGGCCCAAGCCGGTGGCACCGCAACCCCGGTGCCTTTAATTACCTAAAGGCACCGGAGTGGCGGTGCCGCCGGCTTTGGCCCTTCATCGCTGCTCGCAGCTATATTTATATGCACACTTTTGCACACCGGGGTGGCGGTGCCACAGGCTTGTTTATATATATATATATATATAAACAAGCCGGTGGCACCGCCACCCCGGTGCCTTTAGGGTTACTGTGCGTGACGGGCAATAACGTAACCCCGCTTTGACCTTTGAGAAGATGTGTGCTGTAGAGCTTGCATCAGTGTGGGCTCTGCAAAAGTGTGCATTGAGGGCACATATCAACCACAAAGTATGCGTGAGCAACCTTCTGAAACCTAAAATGAAAAATGAGACACCCTACGGTCTCATGGACTTAATGGAAACATGAAATAAGTACACAAGTTTGAAAGTTATATGAAGTGTGCCAAGACAGAATATTTGCCTGATCTGATTAGAAAAATAGTTTTTGTGTGTGTGTGTGTGTGTGTGAGGCGTGATTGAACAATGTAGACATAAAAACATACTCCGTCCTTTTGTTCATACAGGACATTATTCAAACTACAAAGTGTTTACTTATATTTGTGTACAATCGCAATAAAACACAACATTGTGCTTTTGTCAAACTGTAAACTACAACTGTCACCCAACCAAAATCTCTTACACACACACACACACACACACACACACACACACACACACACACACACAGACACACATAGTTTAAAAGCAAAAAAATCTTTTGGACATTCATCATATTGCATTGGTTTTCATTTCTTGTTCTCGAACAGAGCCCTAATCTGTTTATTTTTTCAGTTACACATTCTACATTGATTAAAAAAGAAAAATCAAATGTGCTTTTATTTTAGACATAAATAAATAATCTATCATTCAGATGAGAGTAAAGTTAGTGTTAGTTCAAATTTTAAGGAAAACAAAAATATGATCTGAAATATCGCACATTCATTTAAAATTCATTCAGGTTCAATTACCAAACATACAAATCTCAATGTAATTTAAAGCAAACAATACATTTAAAATATATGGGTTGTATGCAATTTTTTTATATATAAAAAGATATATATCCAAAAATACAAAGCCTAAACTTTAACAAGGGTTAAACAATCACTGTAACAGACACAATCACACACACACACACACACACACACGTCAAATCACTTACATTTTAGATGCAATATTGACTTTTTTTCTGTTTCAGGAGCGAAAATAGTTCGACAAAGATCACAGCAGAACCATCGAGCATCTCACAGCAACGCGTTCTCATTACTGAATGATTCAGCATTTTGAACAAATCGGTTGACTCAAAGATTCAACGACCAATCCATAATCTGTCTCATTCATGAATGACTCAGCCGTTCGAACGAATCGTTTGAACGAATGAATCAATGACTCGCTCATTAAGACGGTCGCCTGGCGACACCTAATGACGGTTTAGTGATATGTTTAAAAGTATCATTCTTTCCAACGATTGTTAATTAACTCATATTTGAAACATAAGCTATATATATATATATATATATATAATATATATATATATATATATATATATACACACATATATATACACAAAAATAAAATAAACACATTTGAAGCGTGTTTGCTTACTAAATTGTGAGCTGAACGAAAGTTGCAGCAAATATCAGCAACAGGAGTCAAATTTCATTAATCACGAGAGTGAAGAGCTGACTGAAAAGATTATGACGGAATAGGCTATTTTATGTAAAAGCGCCTATTTAAGCGAATCTATCATTATACTCTTTTGTTGTTGTGTTTTCCGTGAAAAATAATAGACTATTGAACTCACAATTCAAGCACGCGCTCTGCACGCGCCACCATTATCAATGTCCGTGTGGACGTCCGCGATCGAACAGTGGAAACATTGGCTACTCCGTCATTTTATTCAAGAAGATCATTCAAACTGCAAAGTGTTTACTAATTTTTGGATACTCGCAATCAAACACAACATTGTGATTTTGTAAAATACATTCAAGAAATCCGCCCCCGAAATGGGGCTTCTTTTAAAATGAAACGAAAATGCTCACAGCTGCACGTCTTGTGGAGACGTCCGTTACTTTCGCTTTCAAGTTAGCGATTTTAAAGCCCCCAGCGGAGTCACGGTGGGAAAATATTCCCATAGTAGCATCAATTGGCCTACCTGATTTTGAACACAAGAGGGCAGTAAAGCACTATGAATGATTTTAATTTTTTTTATTTTTTTGGCTAAACAACCATTCTGGCTGTTTTTAAACTTAAACATAAATCTTAAATTGAAAAAAAGGAAGACAATGGGTTTAGTTCTAATATTAGTATAATTTTATAGAAAAATAAATGGTGTATAATTACATTTTAGAAAGATATGAGACATTTCCTGATTCTTTTTTTGACATAATCCCTCGCCATAGCAAAACCGTTTGAGATATTCAATATCCGTTCACAATTTAGCATCTTTAAAGTATTTTCATCAAGTTGAAAAAGTTTTGTAACTGTAGATGAAACTAACCCCCCCCCACACACACACTTTTGTCACAAAAGGTGGCGCTACTGAGCCCCTGCACCACGCCCGTTTCTGAAACTTTGCACATGTCTACTGGCTAATAAATGTGATCTGTCTGTCAAGTTTCATGCAATTTTAAGCAATTTCAGGCATGCTAAGAGTCTCAAAAGCATCCAAAAAGAATATTAAAGTTTGATGCGTTGTCACGGCAACAGTATCTAAGATATCAATAATCCTTTCACAGGTCTACATCTGGCGTGTGTCTACATTATACACATAAAGTTTGAAGCAAATCGGGTAAAAATAAGAGGGTGATTTAAAAGCATTTTGAAAGTTACACACTTCCTGCTGCCAGTTGGTGGCGCTATAACTTTGACTCACAATAGTCACATCCATGTGATCGGCCTCTTACAGCGAACACACTGCTAAAGTTTCATCAAGATCAGTTACTGTATGCTGAAGTTATAACACACTTCCTGTTTCACGTTTCTCGCCATAAATTCGTTTCCTCGCCACGGCCAAACCGTTCGAGATATCAAAAATCCCCTGGCAATTTTTCATGCTCAATGTCTTGACTTCATGCTGACCGAGTTTCGTGGCGATTGGTTGAATTCTCTAGGAGGAGTATATCGAATTCCAGGGGCATACGCTTCCAAACAAACCATAATAGCCGACTTCCTGTTGGGCTGGGGTAAAAAGTAAAAGTACAAAGGATATATGAATCGATGAGATCTATATGTGTACCGAGTTTCATATTATTACATTCAAGCGTGTTTGATTTATGGACCAAGTTTTCGGACCCCGTTCCAGGGGGCACTGTCGAGCCCCCCTGCCACGCCCGGGTACCAGCTTCAGCCCGGCCCTGATGGCCACGGGTTCTGACCCGTGTGCAAAGTTTCAAGAGTTTTTGAGCACGTTAAGGGCCCCCAAAGTGCGCTGAGAGTCTCAAAAGTATCCAAAAAGAATATTAAAGTTTGATGCGTTGTCACGGCAACAGCATCTAAGATATCAACAATCCTTTCACAGGTCTAAATCTGGCGTGTGTCTACATTATACACATCAAGTTTGAAGCAAATCGGGTAAAGCCTGTTTGATTTATGGACCAAGTTTTCGGACCCCATTCCAGGGGGCGCTGTCGAGCCCCCCTGCCACGCCCGGGTACCAGCTTCAGCCCGGCCCTGATGGCCACGGTTTCTGACCCGTGTGCAAAGTTTCAAGAGTTTTTGAGCATGTTAAGGGCCCCAAAAGTGCGCTAAGAATCTCAAAAGTATCCAAAAAGAATATTAAAGTTTGATGCGTTGTCACGGCAACAGCATCTAAGATATCAACAATCCTTTCACAGGTCTACATCTGGCTTGTGTCTACATTATACACATCAAGTTTGAAGCAAATAGGGTAAAGCGTGTTGGATATATGGACCAAATTGTCTGACCCGTTCAAGGGGGCGCTGTCGAGCCCCCCTGCCACGCCCGGGTACCAGCTTCAGCCTGGCCCTGATGGCCGCGGGTTTTGTCCCGTGTGCAAAGTTTCAAGAGTTTTTGAGCACGTTAAGAACCCCAAAAGTGCCCGAAAGCATAAAAAAGCATGAAAAAGCTTAAAAAAAGGAATATTAATGTTTGATGCATTGCCATGGCAACAGTATCTAAGATATCAATAATCCTTTCACAGGTCTACATCTGGCGTGTGTCTACATTATGCACATGAAGTTTGAAGCAAATCGGGTAAAAATAAGAGGGTGATTTAAAAGCATTTTGAAAGTGACACACTTCCTGCTTCCAGTTGGTGGCGCTATAACTTTGACTCACAATAGTCATATCCATGTGATCGGGCTCTTACAACGAACACACTGCTGAAGTTTCATCGAGATTAGTTAATGTATGCAGTAGTTATAACACACTTCCTGTTTCACGTTTCTCGCCATAATTTCGTTTACTCGCCACGGCCAAACCGTTCGAGATATCAAAAATCCCCTGGCAATTTTTCATCCTCAGTGTCTTGACTTCATGCTGACCGAGTTTCGTGCCGTGTGTTTGAATTCTCTAGGAGGAGTATTTCACATTCCATTGCATGTGTTTTCCAAACAACCCTTAATAGCCGACTTCCTGTTGGGCTGGGGTAAAAAGTAAGAGCATGAAGTATATATGAACCGATGAGATCTATATGTGTACTGAGTTTCATATTATTACATGCAAGCGTGTTTGATTTATGGACCAAGTGTTCAAACCCCGTTCCAGGGGGCGCTGTCGAGCCCCCCTGCCACGCCCGGGTACCAGCTTCAGCCCGGCCCTGATGGCCGCGGGTTCTGAGATGTGTGCAAAGTTTCAAGAGTTTTCGAGCACGTTAAGGCCCCCAAAAGTGCCCAAAAGGTAGTAAAATAATAATAATAATAAATAAATATAGCTGCGAGCAGCGATTACGGGCCCAAGCCGGTGGCACCGCAACCCCGGTGCCTTTAATTACCTAAAGGCACCGGAGTGGCGGTGCCGCCGGCTTTGGCCCTTCATCGCTGCTCGCAGCTATATTTATATGCACACTTTTGCACACCGGGGTGGCGGTGCCACCGGCTTGTTTATATATATATATTAGGCATGTGCCGGTATCAAATTTTCATGCTGCGATTAATTGATTGAGCTTTTATCACGGTATACGGTATTATCACGATATTTTAATTGCACAAGAGAAACAGACGGATTGGGGGTATCTAAAAAAAACTTGCATCACAATGTGTAATTGTGATTGTCAAAACATTAATTTTATTTTTTAGTGATAACATGTTATAATGTTTACATGGTTACTGAGGCTACTGTTTGTATTATTGCTTAACACAATTTTCATGATTTCAATTAAATTCTTGGATTTAATTTCAATCTTGATTCAATATTGACTCATTTGGATAAATATTAGGTAGGCTACAGTAGATAGCCTGCATTTAAATGTTTCTCAAAAAATATATCTCACATAATGCTGTAAACATACAGAGAGAAATTAAATATAATGCATACAATATAAATATAATAATAATATAAATATAAAAATGTAATATATGCCGTAATTTTCATTATAATAACAATTATATAATGACAAGTACATATATTAAAATATGTAATATAGTGCACATATTTAGCAAAATACTCCTCTCTATAGCTATTTTCTTATAGTCAACTAACATTAAATGGCTTTCCTGAGGTAAATGTAACGTTCTGTGACATAATTGTTCTCCTGCAGTGTTATTGACCTCGGTTGAAAAACACTGATTGATCGAAAGTACGTACCTTTCGGTGGGTTGTACTGTATCTTTAATAAAAAGTAACAGATGATCGGTTTACTTGATCTGAGGCGCGCGATCTGTCACGTCACATTTACAAGCACCCAAAACAGTATTTATTGTCTGAATTTCGTTATAAAACCTGAGAGCTGATATTTTTTCATATCAAAAGTAACCTGCTCTGTCTAGTCTGTCGGTGTCAGTGTCCTCTTTGCTCCGCGATTTTTCTCTGGGTGAGAAAATGGATGTGTGGCGCGAGACCGTGTGAAAGTTTCAATGGCGTGAGTCTCAAGCTGAATGCGTGAGAGTTGGCAGCCATGCGGGGGATTGTTTACATTAGACTAGAGTGCGCACTGCATGCACACAGTGCTTATACATGTGATGTGGGGATTGTTTACATCAAAGTGCGCACGTGTTTTGCGCAACATACGCATTGTTTTTTAAGCGGTTGATGGAAAATAAGCTGATTTTTAGAAAAATCTAAATTCGGATCTATTATTTTTCACGGTATTTCGAAGTCCCCGCGATAACAATATCGTGCATATTCATTACCGCGATTTATCGCATTACCGAATACCGGCACATGTCTAATATATATATATATATATATATATATATATATATATATATATATATATATAAACAAGCCGGTGGCACCGCCACCCCCGGTGCCTTTAGGGTTACTGTGCGTGACGGGCAATAACGTAACCCCGCTTTGACCTTTGAGAAGATGTGTGCTGTAGAGCTTGCATCAGTGTGGGCTCTGCAAAAGTGTGCATTGAGGGCACATATCAACCACAAAGTATGCGTGAGCAACCTTCTGAAACCTAAAATGAAAAATGAGACACCCTACGGTCTCATGGACTTAATGGAAACATGAAATAAGTACACAAGTTTGAAAGTTATATGAAGTGTGCCAAGACAGAATATTTGCCTGATCTGATTAGAAAAATAGTTTTTGTGTGTGTGTGTGTGTGTGTGTGTGAGGCGTGATTGAACAATGTAGACATAAAAACATACTCCGTCCTTTTGTTCATACAGGACATTATTCAAACTACAAAGTGTTTACTTATATTTGTGTACAATCGCAATAAAACACAACATTGTGCTTTTGTCAAACTGTAAACTACAACTGTCACCCAACCAAAATCTCTTACACACACACACACACACACACACACACACACACACACACAGACACACATAGTTTAAAAGCAAAAAAATCTTTTGGACATTCATCATATTGCATTGGTTTTCATTTCTTGTTCTCGAACAGAGCCCTAATCTGTTTATTTTTTCAGTTACACATTCTACATTGATTAAAAAAGAAAAATCAAATGTGCTTTTATTTTAGACATAAATAAATAATCTATCATTCAGATGAGAGTAAAGTTAGTGTTAGTTCAAATTTTAAGGAAAACAAAAATATGATCTGAAATATCGCACATTCATTTAAAATTCATTCAGGTTCAATTACCAAACATACAAATCTCAATGTAATTTAAAGCAAACAATACATTTAAAATATATGGGTTGTATGCAATTTTTTTATATATAAAAAGATATATATCCAAAAATACAAAGCCTAAACTTTAACAAGGGTTAAACAATCACTGTAACAGACACAATCACACACACACACACACACACACACGTCAAATCACTTACATTTTAGATGCAATATTGACTTTTTTTCTGTTTCAGCAGCGAAAATAGTTCGACAAAGATCACAGCAGAACCATCGAGCATCTCACAGCAACGCGTTCTCATTACTGAATGATTCAGCATTTTGAACAAATCGGTTGACTCAAAGATTCAACGACCAATCCATAATCTGTCTCATTCATGAATGACTCAGCCGTTCGAACGAATCGTTTGAACGAATGAATCAATGACTCGCTCATTAAGACGGTCGCCTGGCGACACCTAATGACGGTTTAGTGATATGTTTAAAAGTATCATTCTTTCCAACGATTGTTAATTAACTCATATTTGAAACATAAGCTATATATATATATATATATATAATATATATATATATATATACACACATATATATACACAAAAATAAAATAAACACATTTGAAGCGTGTTTGCTTACTAAATTGTGAGCTGAACGAAAGTTGCAGCAAATATCAGCAACAGGAGTCAAATTTCATTAATCACGAGAGTGAAGAGCTGACTGAAAAGATGATGACGGAATAGGCTATTTTATGTAAAAGCGCCTATTTAAGCGAATCTATCATTATACTCTTTTGTTGTTGTGTTTTCCGTGAAAAATAATAGACTATTGAACTCACAATTCAAGCACGCGCTCTGCACGCGCCACCATTATCAATGTCCGTGTGGACGTCCGCGATCGAACAGTGGAAACATTGGCTACTCCGTCATTTTATTCAAGAAGATCATTCAAACTGCAAAGTGTTTACTAATTTTTGGATACTCGCAATCAAACACAACATTGTGATTTTGTAAAATACATTCAAGAAATCCGCCCCCGAAATGGGGCTTCTTTTAAAATGAAACGAAAATGCTCACAGCTGCACGTCTTGTGGAGACGTCCGTTACTTTCGCTTTCAAGTTAGCGATTTTAAAGCCCCCAGCGGAGTCACGGTGGGAAAATATTCCCATAGTAGCATCAATTGGCCTACCTGATTTTGAACACAAGAGGGCAGTAAAGCACTATGAATGATTTTAATTTTTTTTATTTTTTTGGCTAAACAACCATTCTGGCTGTTTTTAAACTTAAACATAAATCTTAAATTGAAAAAAAGGAAGACAATGGGTTTAGTTCTAATATTAGTATAATTTTATAGAAAAATAAATGGTGTATAATTACATTTTAGAAAGATATGAGACATTTCCTGATTCTTTTTTTGACATAATCCCTCGCCATAGCAAAACCGTTTGAGATATTCAATATCCGTTCACAATTTAGCATCTTTAAAGTATTTTCATCAAGTTGAAAAAGTTTTGTAACTGTAGATGAAACTAACCCCCCCCACACACACACTTTTGTCACAAAAGGTGGCGCTACTGAGCCCCTGCACCACGCCCGTTTCTGAAACTTTGCACATGTCTACTGGCTAATAAATGTGATCTGTCTGTCAAGTTTCATGCAATTTTAAGCAATTTCAGGCATGCTAAGAGTCTCAAAAGCATCCAAAAAGAATATTAAAGTTTGATGCGTTGTCACGGCAACAGTATCTAAGATATCAATAATCCTTTCACAGGTCTACATCTGGCGTGTGTCTACATTATACACATAAAGTTTGAAGCAAATCGGGTAAAAATAAGAGGGTGATTTAAAAGCATTTTGAAAGTTACACACTTCCTGCTGCCAGTTGGTGGCGCTATAACTTTGACTCACAATAGTCACATCCATGTGATCGGCCTCTTACAGCGAACACACTGCTAAAGTTTCATCAAGATCAGTTACTGTATGCTGAAGTTATAACACACTTCCTGTTTCACGTTTCTCGCCATAAATTCGTTTCCTCGCCACGGCCAAACCGTTCGAGATATCAAAAATCCCCTGGCAATTTTTCATGCTCAATGTCTTGACTTCATGCTGACCGAGTTTCGTGGCGATTGGTTGAATTCTCTAGGAGGAGTATATCGAATTCCAGGGGCATACGCTTCCAAACAAACCATAATAGCCGACTTCCTGTTGGGCTGGGGTAAAAAGTAAAAGTACAAAGGATATATGAATCGATGAGATCTATATGTGTACCGAGTTTCATATTATTACATTCAAGCGTGTTTGATTTATGGACCAAGTTTTCGGACCCCGTTCCAGGGGGCACTGTCGAGCCCCCCTGCCACGCCCGGGTACCAGCTTCAGCCCGGCCCTGATGGCCACGGGTTCTGACCCGTGTGCAAAGTTTCAAGAGTTTTTGAGCACGTTAAGGGCCCCCAAAGTGCGCTGAGAGTCTCAAAAGTATCCAAAAAGAATATTAAAGTTTGATGCGTTGTCACGGCAACAGCATCTAAGATATCAACAATCCTTTCACAGGTCTAAATCTGGCGTGTGTCTACATTATACACATCAAGTTTGAAGCAAATCGGGTAAAGCCTGTTTGATTTATGGACCAAGTTTTCGGACCCCATTCCAGGGGGCGCTGTCGAGCCCCCCTGCCACGCCCGGGTACCAGCTTCAGCCCGGCCCTGATGGCCGCGGTTTCTGACCCGTGTGCAAAGTTTCAAGAGTTTTTGAGCATGTTAAGGGCCCCAAAAGTGCGCTAAGAATCTCAAAAGTATCCAAAAAGAATATTAAAGTTTGATGCGTTGTCACGGCAACAGCATCTAAGATATCAACAATCCTTTCACAGGTCTACATCTGGCTTGTGTCTACATTATACACATCAAGTTTGAAGCAAATAGGGTAAAGCGTGTTGGATATATGGACCAAATTGTCTGACCCGTTCAAGGGGGCGCTGTCGAGCCCCCCTGCCACGCCCGGGTACCAGCTTCAGCCTGGCCCTGATGGCCGCGGGTTTTGTCCCGTGTGCAAAGTTTCAAGAGTTTTTGAGCACGTTAAGAACCCCAAAAGTGCCCGAAAGCATAAAAAAGCATGAAAAAGCTTAAAAAAAGGAATATTAATGTTTGATGCATTGCCATGGCAACAGTATCTAAGATATCAATAATCCTTTCACAGGTCTACATCTGGCGTGTGTCTACATTATGCACATGAAGTTTGAAGCAAATCGGGTAAAAATAAGAGGGTGATTTAAAAGCATTTTGAAAGTGACACACTTCCTGCTTCCAGTTGGTGGCGCTATAACTTTGACTCACAATAGTCACATCCATGTGATCGGGCTCTTACAACGAACACACTGCTGAAGTTTCATCGAGATTAGTTAATGTATGCAGTAGTTATAACACACTTCCTGTTTCACGTTTCTCGCCATAATTTCGTTTACTCGCCACGGCCAAACCGTTCGAGATATCAAAAATCCCCTGGCAATTTTTCATCCTCAGTGTCTTGACTTCATGCTGACCGAGTTTCGTGCCGTGTGTTTGAATTCTCTAGGAGGAGTATTTCACATTCCATTGCATGTGTTTTCCAAACAACCCTT
This sequence comes from Tiaroga cobitis, assembly GCA_030578255.1. Taxonomy (NCBI): domain Eukaryota; kingdom Metazoa; phylum Chordata; class Actinopteri; order Cypriniformes; family Leuciscidae; genus Tiaroga; species Tiaroga cobitis. The sequence goes on along the minus strand of CM060606.1, from coordinate 24,495,184 downwards.
AATAGCCGACTTCCTGTTGGGCTGGGGTAAAAAGTAAGAGCATGAAGTATATATGAACCGATGAGATCTATATGTGTACTGAGTTTCATATTATTACATGCAAGCGTGTTTGATTTATGGACCAAGTGTTCAAACCCCGTTCCAGGGGGCGCTGTCGAGCCCCCCTGCCACGCCCGGGTACCAGCTTCAGCCCGGCCCTGATGGCCGCGGGTTCTGAGATGTGTGCAAAGTTTCAAGAGTTTTCGAGCACGTTAAGGCCCCCAAAAGTGCCCAAAAGGTAGTAAAATAATAATAAATATAGCTGCGAGCAGCGATTACGGGCCCAAGCCGGTGGCACCGCAACCCCGGTGCCTTTAGTTACCTAAAGGCACCGGAGTGGCGGTGCCGCCGGCTTTGGCCCTTCATCGCTGCTCGCAGCTATATTCATATATATATATATATATATATATATATATATATATATATATATAAACAAGCCGGTGGCACCGCCACCCCCGGTGCCTTTATATATATATATATATATATGTCTACATTGTTCAATCACGCCTCACACACACACACACACTTTTGCAGAGCCCACACCAATGCAAGCTCTATAGCACACATCTTCTCAAAGGTCAAAGCGGAGTTACGATATTGCCCGTCATGCACAGTAACCGTAAAGGCACCGGGGTGGCGGTGCCACCGGCTTGTTTATATATATATATATATCGTATTATTCTAACTTGTAAAAAACTATTAACTTTTGTTAATATTCAACCATTTCACAACTAACTTTTTTCCATAGATCAAACACAACATAATTATATGGTGGACTGAAACAAAAATTATTAATTAAATAAAATTATTGTTTTCCTCTGAAATAGCAAAAGCATCACACACTAGCTGTACCTGCTCTAAATAAAAAAGAGTAATTCAATAAAAATACAAAATCGAACTAAATAAAATAAATTATTACAAAAACAAAATCAAACCAAAGAAAATATATCTTCGAAAAAAAAAGCGAGTGTCATGAGGAAAGGCGCCTCAGGAATCGTCAGGATTAACTCCATGTGTAAGGAATTTTGATTGATTTTATTTGTCACTTGAAAATTATTGTTAAATGTGTGCCTGCATAACTTTAATAAGATTTATTTTCTTTGATTTGATTTTGTTTTATATAATTTATTTATTTCGATTTTGTATTTTTATTTAAATACTATTATTTATTTAGAGCAGGTACAGCTAAGTGTGCGATGCTTTTGCTATTTCAGAGGGAAAAAAACACATTTTATTTCAAAAAGGCTTTTCAATTAAATAAAATGTTCAAGCTTTGTTTTCGTTTTATTATTTTGTTTGTTTTAAGCTTTGTTTAATTTATATTGTTAATCATCTGACACAAAACAAATGCATAAAGTATCATTTTAACTTTTAAAAAACTATTAACATTTGTTAATAGTACATTGCCTGTCTTTTGTTAATAGGACAAAACATAGTTATTATATTTTATAATATTTTATAAATATATAAAATAAACATTTGTAATGAAATCGTTCAAAAAAATGATATTAGCATTGTTTTAAACTTTGAAACTAAAGTAGCGCAATGCCTGGCCACTCCCGCGCCGCCTCCTTTTCACAATCCGAGGGAACCATCTCCGGAATATTAACCTCACTCCTAGAAGTCCAATTCTCATTATTCATGCCTCTTACCTGAGATTGATTGCACACACACACACACACACACACACACACACGCACGCACGCACTCACACGCACACACACACACACACACACGTGTCAAGTCACTTACATTTTAGATGCAATATTGACTTTTTTTCTGTTTCAGCAGCGAAAATAGTTCAACAAAGATCACAGCAGAACCATCGAGCATCTCACAGCAACGCGTTCTCATTACTGAATGATTCAGCATTTTGAACAAATCGGTTGACTCAAAGATTCAACGACCAATCCATAATCTGTCTCATTCATGAACGACTCAGCCGTTCGAACGAATCGTTTGAACGAATGAATCAATGACTCGCTCATTAAGACGGTCGCCTGGCGACACCTAATGACGGTTTAGTGATATGTTTAAAAGTATCATTCTTTCCAACGATTGTTAATTAACTCATATTTGAAACATAAGCTATATATATATATATATATATATATATATATATATATATATATATATATATATATATATATATATATATATATATACACACATATATATACACAAAAATAAAATAAACACATTTGAAGCGTGTTTGCTTACTAAATTGTGAGCTGAACGAAAGTTGCAGCAAATATCAGCAACAGGAGTCAAATTTCATTAATCACGAGAGTGAAGAGCTGACTGAAAAGATGATGACGGAATAGGCTATTTTATGTAAAAGCGCCTATTTAAGCGAATCTATCATTATACTCTTTTGTTGTTGTGTTTTCCGTGAAAAATAATAGACTATTGAACTCACAATTCAAGCACGCGCTCTGCACGCGCCACCATTATCAATGTCCGTGTGGACGTCCGCGATCGAACAGTGGAAACATTGGCTACTCCGTCATTTTATTCAAGAAGATCATTCAAACTGCAAAGTGTTTACTTATTTTTGGATACTCGCAATCAAACACAACATTGTGATTTTGTAAAATACATTCAAGAAATCCGCCCCCGAAATGGGGCTTCTTTTAAAATGAAACAAAAATGCTCACAGCTGCACGTCTTGTGGAGACGTCCGTTACTTTCGCTTTCAAGTTAGCGATTTTAAAGCCCCCAGCGGAGTCACGGTGGGAAAATATTCCCATAGTAGCATCAATTGGCCTACCTGATTTTGAACACAAGAGGGCAGTAAAGCACTATGAATGATTTTTTTTTTTTTTTTTTTTTGGCTAAACAACCATTCTGGCTGTTTTTAAACTTAAACATAAATCTTAAATTGAAAAAAAGGAATACAATGGGTTTACTTCTAATATTAGTATAATTTTATAGAAAAATAAATGGTGTATAATTACATTTTAGAAAGATATGAGACATTTCCTGATTCTTTTTTTGACATAATCCCTCGCCATAGCAAAACCGTTTGAGATATTCAATATCCGTTCACAATTTAGCATCTTTAATGTATTTTCATCAAGTTGAAAAAGTTTTGTAACTGTAGATGAAACTAACCCCCCCCCCCCCCCCCCCCCCCCCACACACACTTTTGTCACAAAAGGTGGCGCTACTGAGCCCCTGCACCACGCCCGTTTCTGAAACTTTGCACATGTCTACTGGCTAATAAATGTGATCTGTCTGTCGAGTTTCATGCAATTTTAAGCAATTTCAGGCATGCTAAGAGTCTCAAAAGCATCCAAAAACAATATTAAAGTTTGATGCGTTGCCATGGCAACAGTATCTAAGACATCAATAATCCTTTCACAGGTCTACATCTGGCGAGTGTCTACATTATACACATCAAGTTTGAAGCAAATCGGGTAAAAATAAGAGGGTGATTTCAAAGCATTTTGAAAGTGACACACTTCCTGCTGCCAGTTGGTGGCGCTATAACTTTGACTCATAATAGTCACATCCATGTGATCGGCCTCTTACAGCGAACACACTGTTGAAGTTTCATCAAGATCAGTTAATGTATGCAGAAGTTATAACACACTTCCTGTTTCCATTATTCGCCATAAATTCGTTTCCTCGCCACGGCCAAATCGTTCGAGATATCAAAAATCCCCTGGCAATTTTTCATCCTCAATGTCTTGACTTCATGCTGACCGAGTTTCGTTGCGATTGGTTGAATTCTCTAGGAGGAGTATATCGAATTCCAGGGGCATACGCTTCCAAACAAACCATTATAGCCGACTTCCTGTTGGGCTGGGGTAAAAAGTAAAAGTACAAAGGATATATGAACCGATGAGATCTATATGTCTACCGAGTTTCATATTATTACATGCAAGCGTGTTTGATTTATGGACCAAGTTTTCGCACCCCGTTCCAGGGGGCGCTGTCGAGCCCCCCTGCCACGCCCGGGTACCATCTTCAGCCCGGCCCTGATGGCCGCGGGTTCTGACCTGTGTGCAAAGTTTCAAGAGTTTTCGTGCACGTTAAGGGCCCCCAAAGTGCGCTGAGAGTCTCAAAAGTATCCAAAAAGAATATTAAAGTTTGATGCGTTGTCACGGCAACAGCATCTAAGATATCAACAATCCTTTCACAGGTCTAAATCTGGCGTGTGTCTACATTATACACATCAAGTTTGAAGCAAATCGGGTAAAGCCTGTTTGATTTATGGACCAAGTTTTCGGACCCCATTCCAGGGGGCGCTGTCGAGCCCCCCTGCCACGCCCGGGTACCAGCTTCAGCCCGGCCCTGATGGCCGCGGTTTCTGACCCGTGTGCAAAGTTTCAAGAGTTTTTGAGCACGTTAAGGGCCCCAAAAGTGCGCTAAGAATCTCAAAAGTATCCAAAAAGAATATTAAAGTTTGATGCGTTGTCACGGCAACAGCATCTAAGATATCAACAATCCTTTCACAGGTCTACATCTGGCTTGTGTCTACATTATACACATCAAGTTTGAAGCAAATAGGGTAAAGCGTGTTGGATATATGGACCAAATTGTCTGACCCGTTCAAGGGGGCGCTGTCGAGCCCCCCTGCCACGCCCGGGTACCAGCTTCAGCCTGGCCCTGATGGCCGCGGGTTTTGTCCCGTGTGCAAAGTTTCAAGAGTTTTCGAGCACGTTAAGAACCCCAAAAGTGCCCGAAAGCATAAAAAAGCATGAAAAAGCTTAAAAAAAGGAATATTAATGTTTGATGCATTGCCATGGCAACAGTATCTAAGATATCAATAATCCTTTCACAGGTCTACATCTGGCGTGTGTCTACATTATGCACATGAAGTTTGAAGCAAATCGGGTAAAAATAAGAGGGTGATTTAAAAGCATTTTGAAAGTGACACACTTCCTGCTTCCAGTTGGTGGCGCTATAACTTTGACTCACAATAGTCACATCCATGTGATCGGGCTCTTACAACGAACACACTGCTGAAGTTTCATCAAGATTAGTTAATGTATGCAGTAGTTATAACACACTTCCTGTTTCACGTTTCTCGCCATAATTTCGTTTACTCGCCACGGCCAAACCGTTCGAGATATCAAAAATCCCCTGGCAATTTTTCATCCTCAGTGTCTTGACTTCATGCTGACCGAGTTTCGTGCCGTGTGTTTGAATTCTCTAGGAGGAGTATTTCACATTCCATTGCATGTGTTTTCCAAACAACCCTTAATAGCCGACTTCCTGTTGGGCTGGGGTAAAAAGTAAGAGCATGAAGTATATATGAACCGATGAGATCTATATGTGTACTGAGTTTCATATTATTACATGCAAGCGTGTTTGATTTATGGACCAAGTGTTCAAACCCCGTTCCAGGGGGCGCTGTCGAGCCCCCCTGCCACGCCCGGGTACCAGCTTCAGCCCGGCCCTGATGGCCGCGGGTTCTGAGATGTGTGCAAAGTTTCAAGAGTTTTCGAGCACGTTAAGGCCCCCAAAAGTGCCCAAAAGGTAGTAAAATAATAATAATAATAATAATAATAATAATAATAATAATAATAATAATAAATAATAATCCTTAGGAAAACAATAGGGCCTTCGCCTTTTCAAGGCTTGGGCCCTAATAATAAATAATAATCCTAAGGAAAACAATAGGGCCTTCGCCTTTTCAAGGCTTGGGCCCTAATAATCCTTAGGAAAACAATAGGGCCTTCGCCTTTTCAAGGCTTGGGCCCTAATAATCCTTAGGAAAACAATAGGGCCTTCGCCTTTTCAAGGCTTGGGCCCTAATAAATAAAAAGATAAATGTCACTACTCAACTCTTTTCGAAGGCCAGTGAATAAAGATAGGTCTTTAACAAGGATTTGAAAATGTCAGGAGTTTGGGCATTTCTAATTTGAACAGGTAAAGTATTCCAAAGATTAGGAGCAGCTACTGTGAAGGCTCGGTCACCTTTTGTTTTTAACCTGGATTTGGGAACATCGAGAAGCCTCTGATTGGATGACCTCAAAGCTTTAACCGGAGTGTGTACATGTAAGAGTTCTGACAAGTAAGAAGGTGCCAACCCATTTAAAGTTTTAAAAACAAGCAGTAAAATCGTAAAATCAATCCTAAAGCGAACAGGAAGCCAATGGAGCAATGCTAAGACAGGGGTGATATGCTCACGCTTTTTAGTGCCTGTTAGGAGTCGAGCTGCTGCATTTTGGACTAACTGTAACCGATGGAGAGACGACTGATCAATTCCAACATACAAAGAGTTACAGTAGTCGAGGCGGGACGTTATAAATACATGTATTACTCTTTCAAAATCTTTTCGTGGCAAGTATGGCAAGTGGCAAGTATCCTCGGCGGTCTTGTCAGTCGACGGCGCGGGAAAAAAAGGCTATCAATCGATCCCTCCACTCGAATATAAGATGACCCTGAATATAAGACGACCCCCCATTTTTCAGCCTATTTTTAGGACAAAAACCTTGTCTTATATTCGGGTATATACTGTACTTTATTTGTAGATAAAGGTCTATAGTTTACATAAAATGACTTGCTGGAGTTTATATTGCTTTCTAAATCATATTCCTTTCTCCTGGGTGTCTGCTAGATTACAGCACTAGAGTAGAGAGCACTATTAATTGTTCTTCATGCGCACTGTAACTGAAATTTAGAAGTGTTAAAAGAAAAGGCTCAAACAACTGTTGCATAGATATAATATACTAAGCATCAAATACTGTATATATCTCTTCGCTTTGTGCTTAAACTTTTAAATGTGACGCGCTGCACGCTGTCACTGCCACCACAGCTGGAAAAAATCCTAGAGGAAACACTGTGAAAAAGCCCTAGCCCCGAAACAAAGCTCACAGCAAACTTCATTTTCCTGCAGCCACCTTATGGAGCTTTGATTTTTAAAAAGGTACTCCTGTTGTTATACAGTATTTACGTTTACATTGTATTGTTATTTGAACAGCTGAGCATTTAATTATGAACCAGGTGAAGAAACCTGTTTATTATTTATTCATTTGATTTTGCACCTGTTCACTGAAATAGCCGGTTTCAATAAAACTAGGCTACTTGTACTGCATATTTGGCTTTGACTTTGACTGAACATTTGCTCTCACTTTGCAGAAAAAATATTGAGATGTATATCGTATATCGATATTCAGCCTAAATATATCGGGATATGACTTTTGGTCCATATCGCCCAGCCTTATAAGATCCATAGCTGTGTTCAGTGGTGTATAAAGACCTTACTCAATGAACTGTTATGTTTTTATTACCTAAGAATGAGACATCTCCATAACCGCGGGCACCCCCTTCTATGAAGGTGGACATATTGTGACGTCATGTTTCTACCGTAGCCGACAGCGAACAAACAGCACTACAGAGCGCGTTTCGTTCATACCTTGAAAGAGAAGCCGCAGAAAGCTAGAAGCTAGCCATAGACACAGTGAGTAGTGACTTTTCCCTTGTCAGTGGTGTAAAATATGTAGTTGGATTGTTTCATGTAACTTAGTTCTTCTCCCTCGCTGTGTTATGTGTAGCCCCCCCGTAGGGCTATGGCAGTGCTAACTACGCCACCCCTTCAGCAGAACTAGTAAGAGCAAGGGGACTCTATGTTGCAACAAAAAGCATGCACAGGCTTGGATTAAGTAAAAAAGTACAATCTTTATTTTTGTTTCAGTTAAAAATGAGTCGCTTTTGGTTATCAATAAATAACACAAACATACATCATTTGACATAGGGACAAGCCATAGGAGGGTGTACCACCGGCTTACAAGCTTGCCCAGGCCTAGGTTTCAATACCACACGTGAACTAAGGCACACCCTTAAGGTAGAACCAACACTATAAACTCAGCCTACACAATCACAGCAATCATGCTCTTTGAGCCATTTCTAAAAGGTGCACACATCACAGCATTACACTGCACACATTGGTTCCAAAATGGGTGAAGCACTAAGGAAACTAGGCTAGACCCTGGTGCGCTAGTCTTGCCTATGGGCCCAACCCACCCCAAGACTATTACTGGGGAAAGGGATGAAACTAACAACAAATAAGAAAAGAAGAAACCGCTAGCCGGTGGTCACAATTGGTGCACTAACACAAATCTCTTACAACCCACTGGTTAGCGGGAAAAGAAAAGAAAAAAAAGAAATAAACATTACCGAAAAGCGTCTAAAGAAAGCAGCACCTGCACATTCATACACATTTAAACATATTCAAGAGAACACCAGCCGACAATGGATTGCCTGTAGCCTCTGCCCGCCGTCTAACGATTGCGTGGGTAGACAGTGTTTCGGCGCTGCACAATTTCACCAGGGTTACGAAACGCTTGCGCAACAAACAGCACCCCGGAACACTGCTGCACTCCAACCCGTTAGCAGCTAGCTACCATGTATGACTCCCGGCATGAGGACCCCAGGTGCCTATATACCTGCCTGCTCTCAATTTCTAACCACTCCCGCCCACATTAGATACCGTAGCAACACGGGGGGAGGAGTGAAAGCGAGCCGAAGCGGTGAAGGAGAGAGACACAAAGAACGTCTCAAACCCACAGGCTACATATGGCTTTGACAATCAGCTGATTAGTACTATTGGCCGTAAAACAGTATGTTACAGGAATCACCAACCGTCGATCTTGGAAGCATTTTAAGTCGATCGCGAAGAGTTTTAAAAACCAGAGAAAAAAACAATATTTTTATTCATTATTATTTATTAATTTGTGTGTAGTAAATGGTGTCTAGGGGATGCGGAGGCGCGCGCACCTTTGCGCTCATGCTCATGCGTCGAGTATAAACATACGCTTTAACCAGCTCAGCCACAGCCCTACAGCATAACAGCTCATATTAGCCAGCTAAACTTTTACTACCCTGTTAGAAAAAATATATAGTTGCATAGTTTAATGTGGTTCTCTTTCATCATCTCGTTTGTTTATTGCTAATCTGTATACCTGTATAATGGACATCACTCTTTTCAAATTCATGTGCAATTTTATTTTTAATTTTAAATTTGTTATACCTGCCCAGGGACTACAGGTGCAAATTAGCAAATGTTGCTACAACCTGGCCCAAGACATATTCTCTTGTTTAACAAGTTTAATGTTTATTGTGCATTGTCCCTGTTTCAAATAAAATAATTTCCATTCCATTCCATTCCATCATCTCGTTTCGAGATCCACCTATGGGAAGGGCATCCGTACCTGACCTCTGCAGAAGCATCCAATAGCACCAAGTCTGGCTAACAGAAAGAAGCGCGCAGCCACTGCCAGGTAAGGCCACACCCCCTTACCTACGGGCATATAACAGCTGGGCGCGCTGCTATTCCTCAGTTGACATTCGCTTCTCGCGATCTCTGCATTGACACAGTTCGGTTGGATTAACGTTACGCTGCTCACTTTCGAGTCTTCAGGAGGACATATCGCCAGATCAGCCTCCGCCAGACGTGAGTGACAGTCGTTTCTTCAGCCTATCCGCTGTGTTTTTTGCATCCGGAGCCGCCCGAGCTCTCGCTGTCCTTCACCTGCTCCTCCTTACATGGCTGCCCGCCACGGATTGTTCCGAGCTCTTCACCGCTGGCCCACCCATGGCTATGTGACCGTCTAAACAGCCGCTTCCCCCGGGAACAGCCTATCACGACGAGCCTGCCCGGCCGCGTGTGGTTCTCTCATCGCCGCTGAGGACCCTCTCGTCCTGCGCGGTCTGCTTGGGCTTAACTCGCTCAAGAAGCTTTGGGGAACCCGGAGAATTGCGGTCATTGTAATTGCTGCCCATGTAGCTTTTACTTAGCCGGCCTTTAGTTGCACGACCCACCGTGCCGTGCTCGGCCTTTCTGACTCGGAGGGGAGACACGGTGATGATGACGCGCTACCGGGGGACTTCCGGAGCGCCACCTCTCTAAAATATTTGAGCTGACATCAGCCCAATCCGCATTCCCTGAAAAGGACATCTTCGCGGGAAAACCCCACTTTCGTTGACGAACCGGTAGGTTCCGGCGACGGGGATGACGCGGTCCTTTTAGCGTTCCCTAGGCTAGCGCTCACGCGGCTTTGCCTCAGTCCATCCTCCTGGAAGTTTGTGAGCGAGCGGCCGTTCGCCTCAACATTGTGCGGCCAGCTCCACAGAGCTCCACCGACCAGGATAGGAATATTTACGACGAGTGAGCGCCGGCCCCGAACGCAAGCGGTCTGCCTGTTGTTCGACCAATGTTGAGTAACATTACACAGGGTCTCCCACCGACGGTCGGTTAATCCCGTCTCGTGGCTGCCCAGCCCGTGTGTTTAGTGGACGTTGTGTGTGTCCCCCCCAACAAGTTACAGGGGGTCTGTCGTGAGGAAAAGTACATAGCAGTGTTACCACACCGCACGCACTTGATCCCCTCACCCAGTTATTAAAGGCTTCGGCCCCAGTGTTTCCCAACACAAAACACACACATTACTAAACAACACATTTAATAAACGAATCAAATGAATTCGTGCAGATTTATATATCTGCCAACATAGAGAGCAAATCTCTCTGATCCCATGCATGTTGCCCTGAGTCCGTCCACAAGAGGGCGCCATTGCCTCAAAAATCAACCAGCTGGGCTCACACAGCTCAGTTGCGGCTGCCCAGCCCATGTGTTTTTAGTGGACGTTGTGTGTGAAAGGCCCCTGTGTTCCCCAACACAAAACACACACATAACTAAATAACAAATTTAATAAACGAATCAAATGAATTTGTGCAGATTTGTATATCTGCCAACATAGAGAGCAAATCTCTCTGATCCCATGCATGTCGCCCTGAGTCCGTCCACAAGAGGGCGCCATTGCCTCAAAAATCAACCAGCTGGGCTCACACAGCTCAGTTGCGGCTGCCCAGCCCATGTGTTTTTAGTGGACGTTGTGTGTGGTAGGCCCCTGTGTTCCCCAACACAAAACACACACATAACTAAATAACACTTTTAAACAAACGTATTAAATAAATCCGTTACAGAGGGAGTATCTCTCTCCGCGGATATTATTTTTCTGCCTGCGCTTAAGACTGCCCAGTTCATGTGTTCAGGAGATTTGTGTTTTTCCCCCTCTTTCAGGGGGCACCTTGCGAGGGAAAGTTCAGCACAGTGGACACCACACTATGTTCCCCTCACTCGGTCAAAAAAGGCTTCGGCCCCAGTGTTTGCCCAACACAAAACACACAAAGTTACGAATCAAATGAATTCATTTTGGAGAGAAGACCTCTCTCCGCGGAGAAAACTTCTCACTGCAGAGGGAGGAAATCCCTCCGAACCCCTGCATGTCGCCTCTAGTGTGCCCACTAGATGGCGCCTTGCATCACAAATGAACCAGCTGGGCCCATACAGCCCCGCTCCGGCCCGAGCGGGGGCGCTCGCTAGTCACAAAGCGGCTTGGCAAGCCGTTTCAGCGCCCGAGTGGGTTTTTGCGTACCGTAACCCAGGGTTACAAGCTGCAGTTTGCAATAAAACCTCCGCATTTCAACGGCGTTCTCTCTTCTCACACAGAAGAAAATGCCTCACACATTCTGGAAGAGGAAATTTCCTCCCTCCTAACAAGGGAGCGATTCAGATGGTGCCACCCAATCTGATAAACCATGGTTTTTATTCCTGGTATTTTCATGTTCCAAAAGGCGTGGCGCCCCCGCCCTATATTGGACCTTCGAGTGTTGAACAAACATTTGAGGAAATACAATTTCAGAATGTGACACAAGGCTCTCTCGCCTGTCCCTTAAAGCAGAACGACTGGTTCACATCAGTCGATCTGAAAGATGCTTTCTTTCTCATAAGCATCTACCCTCCACACAGGAAATATCTTCGTTTCGCCTACCAAGGCATTTGTTACGAATTCACAGTTCTTCCGTTCGGGTCCCCGAACGTTCTGTCTGTGTGCGGAGGTGGGCGTGGCGCCCCTGAGACTATCAGGGCTGAGAATTCTGACTTACATAGACGATTGGCTCATCATAGCCAAATCGAAGGAGAAGGTGTCGCTTGACACCGGCCGGGTGCTCGCGCACATCACATCCCTCGGGTTCTAGGTGAATGCGAGCAAAGACAATCTGACTCCCAGTCAGAATGTCATTTTCCTGGGCTTGGAATTGAACTCAGTCTCCATGCAAACGCGTCTCTCTCAAGAGCGCGTTCGCTCTCTGATGAACGGTCTGTCGCAGTTCAGAGAAGGGGTGAGAGTACAATATCGCACATGCCTCAGGCTGCAGGGTCTCATGGCTTCATCTATCCAAGTTGTGCCGTTGGTCTCCTGAGAATGAGAGCGTTCACGAAACGGGTTTTCAGCCCGATTCGCGATTTCTGCCGCTCGGTAACGGCGACGCGCGCCTGCTCGGCAGCCCTGCGCCATTGGGAGAGCTAGAACTTTTACGCACGGGGAACCCCCCTCGGGACGGTTACGATGCGGAAAGTTATGACGACAGATGCGTCCTTAACAGGCTGGGGAACCATCCAGGAAGGCAGAACGGTGAACGGTCTGTGGCTGAGCAGACTACGTTCAGCGCACATTAACTATTTAGAGCTTTTACCAATTGGAAAGCTCTGAATCATTTTCTGCCTTGCCTGCAAGGACATCTCGTTCTAGTACGGTGCGATAATACCACGGCAGTGGCTTATATCAACCGTCAGGGCGGCATGCGCTCGTCGAAACTCCACGCTCTAGCTTACAGGCTTTTGGTGTGGAGCAGACAGGTTTTTCTGTCATTACGCGTGACTCATGTCCCGGGCATTCCGAACAGAGGCGCGGATCTGCTATCGAGGGGGAACCCAATCTACGGGGATTGGCGTCTTCACCCGCAGATAGTGGAGAGGTTATGGATGAGATTCGGACAGGCAGCCGTAGATCTTTTCGCCTCGTGCGAAAATCACCATTGTCCTATGTTTTTCTCGCTAAAGGACGTGGACGCGCCCCTCGGGGCAGACGCACTGGCCCACCCATGGCCCAAAGTGCTGATGTATGCTTTTCCTCCCCTGTGCCTGATAATTTTCACACTGGCCAGGGTGAGAGAGCACGACCTGTCTCTCATTCTGATAGCACTCAGGTGGCCCAAAGCCCCGTGGCTGGCAGAGATAATCCCTCTGTTATACGCCGAGCCATGGCGCCTTCCCGTTCGCACGGACAGACTGTCCCAAGCCAACGGGGAGATTTACCACCCCCACCCGGACAGGGTGGCTCTCTGGGCCTGGTCCGTGAGAGGACGAACCTAAATGCACTGGGGCTCCCGCCGCGTGTAATCGCCACTACTCAGAATGCCAGGGCCGTTTCCACGCGATCCCTATATGGCTGTAAGTGGCAAGTGTTCGAAGGGTGGTCTCACATCTTATCAGTGCTCGGTGCCTGATATTTTGTGTTTCCTGCAAGACCTCATGGAAAGAGGCAGGTCCTTTTCCACTATTAAGGTCCTGGTTGCGTTTTCAGCCTGCCATGTGGGTTTTGAGGGCTCCACCGTCAGGCAGCACCCTCTAACCCGCAGTTTTATGAAGGGTGCACGCCGCTCTTTGCCGGTCAACAGAAGATCTGTTCCAGAGTGGGACCTCCCCATGGTGCTGGAAGCGAGGTCTCTGTATCCTTTTGAGCCTCGGAGGAGTATTTCCCTTAAGCTGCTGTCCCTCAAGACAGCTTTGCTCTCAGCCTCGGCATCTGCTAAACGGGTCAGTGAGCTACATGCACTCTCGGTTCACCCCTCGTGCGCCAAATTCTCCCTAAGTGGAGATAAGGTTTTCCTTAAGCCTAACCCGGACTTCATGCCGAAATGGTTCCCTGCGTTCACTTCGGAGGTTTTGGAGCTATCCGCTTTTCACCCTCCACCCTTTGCCTCCCCGGAGGATCAGGGGCTGAATGCTCTGTGTCCCGTCCGTGCTCTGCAAGCATATATGACCAGGACCAGTGCTTGCCGCAAGAGCGACCAGCTCTTTGTTTCAAGGGCTCCCCTGCATAAGGGGAGTCCCATTTCAAAGCAATGCCTCTCACATTGGCTTGTGGACGCTATACTATGGCTTATGAAGCAAAGGGAGTGCAGCCCCCAAGGGGCATCAGAGCTCATTCCACAAGGGGCTTAGCCGCCTCTTGGGCTTTGTTCAGGGGAGTGCCACTGCAGGACATCTGCTCCGCGGCCAGCTGGGCCTCTTCTCATACCTTTGAGCGTTACAACCGGTTGGATGTCACCAGAACTTCGGTGGCACACTCGGTCCTAGGGGTAGGGTCCTCTTAGCCCTTTCCCACAGCCCCGTTTGGTTAACCAACGAGGAGTGAATGGGGCGGCTGGCCATGTTCATTCCTGTCACCAAGCATTCGCATTCCTTCTTGGGTTTAGCTATGTGCATTGGTGGTGCGGGGGCCATTATCATGTATGTGTCTCATGCATGTTTCATGCCCTGCTTGTCCACAGCAGTTTAGCGTGGCGGAAAACTTGCAGGGTCATGTGTGTGGGACATGTCAGGCACCGCCTCTCTGAGGTGACCGTCCTTCTCTGACCTTCAGAACCTCACTGTGAGTGTATTGGGCAATCGGGGAGCTGTCCATGTCTCTCCCATAGGTGGATCTCGAAACGAGATGATGAAACAGAACAATAGGTTACTGTCGTAACCCTGGTTCTCTGAAACATCGAGTGGAGAGATCCACCAGCTTTGCCCCGCTTGCCGCACGAGAAGCGAATATACTTACTGAGGAATAGCAGCGCGCCCAGCTGTTATATGCCCGTAGGTAAGGGGGTGTGGCCTTACCTGGCAGTGGCTGCGCGCTTCTGTCTGTTAGCCAGACTTGGTGCAATTGGATGCTTCTGCAGAGGTCAGGTACAGATGCCCTTCCCATAGGTGGATCTCTCCACTCGATGTTTCAGAGAACCGGGGTTACGACAGTAACCTATTGTTCTTCTCCCTCGCTGTATTATGAGTTTGCTATGTGGGGAGAAATGTGCTCGTTCGTGAGACAATCAGCTGATTACTATTATTATATTACATATTAAGACCCTTGATCCTCACCTGACTATGGCTTTGTAAACTTTATCCATTATGTGGTTTATAATGGACTGTGGTACTGAAACTTGGCTTACTCTGGCTATTCTCTGCTGTCTCAGACGACGATATGTTTGTCCCGTTTTAGCAACTGTAGCTTCTTCGAAAGGGAGGGGTGAGCAGTGGGCTGAGCCATTAGTGCAACTCGCAACCGAACCACTAGATGCCGCTGAAATCTACACACTGCACCTTTAAGTCTATAGTGAATGTTTTATGATCAGTACCATATTCATCGCACAGTCACAAGGAGTCAATGCACAACCAAAACAGTGCTGTTCACTAATAATTGCGTGGATGATTTCGTATTTGTACGCACAGAAGAACTTCTCACAAAACATCTCTGCATACTTTACAACAAGTTCATATGCACATAAAGGTGTTCTTAACATCGTTCTGATGTAAGTGAATTTGGAGTATTCTGAGCAGCGCGTGCACGAGATTAGTCATTTGCATAAAACACTCCCAAACATCACCATATAAGGGCTTTCCCATAGACTGTAAAAGGGCTTTCCTCGCCTCTCTCACCAAACTTCCCGCTGTTTACAGACGCGGCCTCGCCCGATCCTCGAGCGATGCCATTGCCAAGTGTGCCATTCTCACCAGTTCTCACAATAAAAAACCTTTTATTTTAGCCTCATTTCTCATTTGTACATAATCGTAAATCCTCGTTATTCAGAGAAACCTTGCAGCTGATCGGCTATAGGCTACTAATGGAATGTAGGCCTATTTAAAATGAAATTAATAATTTTGTTATATAATTTTATATATGGATTATATAATATATATTTCACGAGTTCACACTTACAAATCAGTCAGATAGATTAAATTGATAAACGTATTTGGCGTGCTGTCCGGGGAGAGGGCTCTGATCTTGGTAATTGGAACATTCTTCAGTATAATAGAGTTGTGTTAGGATGAAATATAAGTTCTTAACACAATTATAAGGCCATACAGATGCCGCGTCCAAATAGCCTTGCGGTCTTGGCCACTTGAGAGCGCCTGCACGTGACACGATATAAGTGCGCAAGACTGTCATGTCTTAAAAATGCCAAAGTAGGCCTACAGTATTCTTAAAGCACACTAAACCCACACTATCTTGAAAACCGCTGCAGAGCGGTATTCGAGGCTAAGCGTAATTCATCATGCATTATGTTAGGGTGCATTATAACTCGCATGCCCGCTTGCGAGATGTCGAGGAAAATATTCCTTTAAGTTAAATTAAGTACAATAATAATTTGGAAGTAAAACACAAAGTGTTGTACAAAATACACATTGCCTACTTATCTGTGCACAAATAAAATGTGCATCATTTGCAACTGCTTTTTATCAATTAGGGTACAAGCACCACAGCTTTAAAATTGTGGTTTCTGTTAGTTATAGCGACTACTGAACTGAAGTTTATTTTAAAATGCAAAGTATTTAAAATAAAAAAATAAAAAAATAAAAAAGCTCTGTAAACACTTGCATTTTTATGCAACACTAAGTGAGTCCCATCCGGTATTCAGTTCTGCACGTGCACTTACAGTCTTCACGCCTACTTGAACACTTGGGCCAAACACAGGAAATACGTCATGTACGTTGACAGGTGGTCCGTAGGTGTATGTAACTGGACAGGCCAAAAGTAGGAGTAGAAGTACTTTTTGCATACGTGTTGTTTCAGTTTTTACTGTATTTTTTCGTAAATTTAGTAGAATTTATTAGATTTGATTACGAATTTTTTGGTGAATCTTGATCAAGGTGGCTGTGGATCAGGAGAGGAGAGGCATGGCGTGTAGGGTAGTAGCGCCTGGACATAAGCTGGGACTTGATCACCCCGGCTGGGTGGCCTAGGGGAGGGGGTCTGATTGTTGAAAGACCCGAAACCCCCCGTGATCCTAGGTTACATCACTGATGATATGTTCAGGTGCACCTGACGGTGTATCAAAAACCGATTTGTTCTTAAAATCGTTCGAATGCACACGAGACCCATATAATGCATACAGTTTGGGGCTTTTTACCCACTCGTGGGCCAAAAATTAGGCTACATAGTGTACCTTTAAAGAAAGCTTCTGAATTGATATCTGTTTTGATATTTGGTATTCATTATTCTCACTTATTTTAATGACTTTGCTGATTCATCACTGACTTAAGATCCTAGACAGGCTACGTTGTTAGCAGGCTACCTTGTGTGTTAGCCTACTTTTTTGTAGATACATTTCTGAATGGTTAAAGATGATCAAATACAGCTAAATCACTGAAAACAGATATATTTAATAATATGTGAGGTTGCAGCTTTTATAACTGTTTGGTGGTTTCAGGATGTGCCAGCATTTCTCTCTAAACCTCAGCAATAAATGCGTTTTATTGGCTCTGCTGCCATCTAGTGGAGAAAAGCAGGAGTTGCCCTGATTTATAGCGAATGGATGCTTAATTTTAAATAAATAACTCGTGTGTGTGTGTGTATATATATATACACACGAGTTATTTATTTGACATTAAGCATCCATTTGCTATAAATCAGGGTGTGTATATACATATTATCTATATATATATCCTATATACATACGAATGAGTGCTTATGTACTACTGTAGTTGCCAAAAGTGATGTCTGGAGGGTTAATTTGTTTTTAATGACCCTACAAGTTTTATTAAATATAAGGGAAAAACAAAACACTAAACTTGGTCAAGGTATTTTTCTGACAAATTAATTGGGAAAAAAGGGGCAAACTACATGTGTTCTTTTACTATGCAAAAAAATGCACAGGAAAAAAAACAAAAGCTCACATGAAAAAGCATACATTGACTGTAAACAGTTATAAATATTTCACTGGTTCTCTCTGGTTTTTGCATGTGTTCATAGTTGCTTTGCATGACAGCCTGTCCAAAAATGTTGACTCCAAATAAAACAATTAAATCTAGCACAACTACGCAATATGCTTACACAATCTTTAACCCAATTTTAATAACATTTGAATAAAGGGTAAAGATGCCAATTTTTCAATTAAGGCTAGACAATTTTGGCCACTACTGTACACTAATAAACAAGATGAGACTGCAGACATTAGTGGATCAAATCAGAGCAAGCTGGAATTTAAGTCGTATTGAAATCAAAATTGAAAAATCTTGTTCTTTTTTAAGGAATATTGCAGTATTTATTATAAATTATTTATCTGTGCACACCATATTTATTTTAAATGAATATGCCCTCGTAACCTTTAATCACAATGGGGAAGAAAATACTATCACAACATTGTTGTTTATTAGTTTATTTAATCACTTTACATATTTATACTACATGGTAAAAAATTTACAATGGGCCATATTTTCATTTTTAGACCCTAGGCAGGTTAATGTTTAAAAAAAAAAAAGACAAAAAAACAAGCAAAAATTTCATCACACAAATACAAAATTACCACACCAGAATCTCTACAAATGCTCACAATTTTGATTTGACAGCAACCACATTTTCAACTTTCTAGAGAAGCCACAATGACACGTTATATGTTTTAATACTTTTAGTTCTGTTTGAAGTCTATTCTAGTTATGGGGTCCTCTGAAAAAAAAAATGATGACAGGCCAAAGGCACTTCTTCTCAATGGTATATTACAATCACTCTTCTCTGTCAGCTTTAAATTAAGACATTTTGGAGTGAGAATGATCATACAATTTAGTTTCATGTTTTTTATTTTATTTAACATTATCAATATTTTTTCAGTTTCTTTTTTCCTTAAATAAAGATATATAGGCCTAAGCAAAAAAGAGGGAGGGGGGGTGAGGGGAATATATTTGCAAATGCAAAAGAGCATTCAGAGGATAAAAAGATAAGTAAACAGAAGTCAATGAAAAATATTAGCACAATATAAGGAGGCACTTTGGGCAATTTTAATATAAAATGTACATGTATATGTTCCTTATTGTAACAATATATTCTAGGCACATTTATCTTCCAGACAAGCTTTATAATACGTCATGTTATTTACACCTTTAGAGATACTGCATATTGGGCTGCATATAATATTGGTTCCTATCAAGCATGTTCAATTATAGTGTAGTTATGAGAGTATTTCACACAATAACAAAGAAATACCAGCATCCTCTGTACAATGAAGACAGCCAGTTCTGTTATGAGAGGCTTTGTTCAGGCAACTGTACATTAACATGATTATTTAAATCAGTAATAAAACTGAAAAGCAGAGGATCCTCAGGTCTTGTAGAATCCCTGTGGCTGAGGACTGAGACAGAGAGAGACAACCAAACATGAGGATGAGGATGATGCATGTTCATAAATACAGTAACCACAAATGCAGTATGTAAACGTGATTTCAGTGCATTAGCAAAATGTAATATGCAATATGCTTTAGGCCTTTCTGAGCAATTTTTCCAATTATTTTAAAGAGACTTATCTAAGAGTTTCAGTTCCCCTCAAGTTCAAACAGGTGTGCTATCAGAGTAATACCAGGTGTAATTAATCATGTCATAATTCAACCAAAAACGGTCAGTATCAAAATTTTGAACAGTAAATCTACTGATTTTCTGAAATGTTTTATACTTGGAAAAAAAAGTATAAAATTGATAAAAATTAAATTTTGTTCTATAATGAAATGCCATTCATTTGTTTTAAGTGTATGTCCAAATACGTTATTTTAAGCATGTCTAGCATATAACAACCACCAAACTCACGTTTTGCAGCAGCAGAATCTGGTCTTTCGTCGTCTGTACATCATTATCTGTTAAGAAGAATGAAAGACATAAGGCATTTGATTTTCACCTTTCAAACACTTCACGAATGACAGCAGTGTGTTGAACTGAATGAAAACTACTCTTGAGTATCACAGTGAACATTTACCTGTTTGTGTCTGCGAATGCCTATGACGGCGATAACAAGGAGCAAGATGAAGACCACGACTCCACTGCTGATGGCAACACAAAGCCAGATGTCCACTGGAGCTTTCTCTGTGAAAGAATTGATTGACAGCAGACATGTTACACATTTGATTGCACATGCATCACTCTCTCCCTCTTTCTTTCACTTCTCTTACCAATCTTTAATGATAGCACAGCATATGTCAACCTCTTCTCATTTTTCCAGAGTTCACATGTCCACAGGCCACTGTGTTCCATTGTCACTTCAGGGATGGACAGAAAAGGTGAAGAGTGAAGAGAGGAGCAGGAGCGACATTTCCATTTCACCTCAAGGTCAGGGGCATGTGGATGTCCTAATGTGCATGTCAGATTCACGCTTTGGCCTACATAAACTCGAGAACCACCAGATGAGGAAACTAAGAGAAGGAGAAATTCCAGAGTTCAGAATGAACAAGCCAAGAAACGTTGCATTGTAAGTGGATTTATGAAGTCTTTAAAACGTAAACATTTGTGGTTTCGAGACAAAATTTTGTAATAATTAACGCACAGTGAACCTTTATTCATTCAAAGTAATTTCAATGTCCAGTGTCACTTTTGTTGGGAATCAACTTTGCCTGAAGCCACAAGTTACTCGTAATTTAAAGGAACACTGTACTTTTCACCTTATTAAAAAGTTTTACTTTGAATAACATTTTTGAAAATATGTTTCAAATCATGTACTCACATATGTGGTAACTACAGTCATAGCCCCGGTTTCACAGCCAGGATTCAGCCTTAGTTAAATTAGGACATTTAAGTAGCTTTTATGAACTTTTTAAAAAAAACTGATGTGCATCTTGAGACAAAACAATGGCACTGACATATTTTAAGATATGTCAGTGCTAATTGCTTTCCATTAAAACAGCTCAAATATACATTTTAATCTGCGGCTAGGCTTAAGCCTTTCTGAAACCGGGGGATATTCTTATAAAAGCTGATTTATTTCATGTGAGATCACATAACCAGACTAATATTAGTAGCTAATACTAACCTGCTTAACTCCTTAAATGCACACTTTTACTGGTTGTATAAACTAATACTAGTAAAACTGAAACACCCACGCCACTAGGTGTCAGTATAAGTCCAAGATTTCTTCTTTTATAGCTTGACTTATTTATTGTAATGTCAGGTGTAGACAATAAGACTTCATGCACATTGACTGGTCTAGCCTGAAATATAAACTTTTTAATGCTATTTAAGCATAGGAAACAACATTTATGGGACCGTTCATGTCAGATTTTTTTTTGTTGTTGAGTGGAAATTATTTAAATGTGAGAACGGCTAACATTTCTGTGAGTTTTAAGGATATCCCCATTCAAGAAGATAGGACTTGGTCTTGGCCCGAAATAGTTGTCCGGACGTGTTGCAAACATGGCCACAGACTGAACAGACTTTCCTTGAAAGGTAACTTTGTAAAGCTGCGCCATTATGGAAGTGCTGTCACAATATTGACAGAAACTAGCCAAGTAGTGTGGTTAGTTACTAGACTAGACCCCCAACACTTGTCTTTTCACCTACCCTGCAGAACCTCCACCTTGACTTTACTGCTGAGGGTCTTGCTGTTGAACTTCAGGTTACAGTTGTACTCCCCCCTGATCTTCTCTGATACAGGCAGATTATTAAACGATAGATCCTGGTCTTTTAACTCTCTTCCCTGGACCTTGCTATCTGTGTGCGGTGTGACATCCCATCTGACCACAGGACCAACACTGAGGCTGAGGAGAGACTGCTGCTGGTTTTGGTCACTGAGAGGAGTGAAGCTCCAGCTACCACCCCCAAGGCCAGTCTCATTTAACACGGACCAGGGAATGTTAGAAGACAGGGAGCAAGGAATGTTGACTGTAGAGGACGGGGAGGTCGAGGTATAAATGGGATCTGGTGGAGGAGGGGAGAGGTCTAGAGAAAAAGAGATGAAAAAAGGAAAATGATCACTATTATTATTATTATTAGCAATTTGTACCAGCTTTGGACATAAAATAAACAATTAATAATAACATAATATAAATAAAACAACAGTTGTATAATTATTATATTGAAATTATATTAAATACATTGTTCATCTATTTACATTGAGCATTACAAAAAAGGTAATGCTCCATCATGATTTGCTAAATTTGACATATTTCACCATTTTTGTCATTCTTATAGGTCTTGACTGTAATTATCTTTTATGTTTCTCGTGTATTATACATTACTTATTACTTTAGTAAGCAACTCTCAGAATGTAAAAACTCCAGTAAATGGATAGATTAATGTCCAGTGTTTAACTCATGGAGTCTCACCTATTACAGAAACAGTTGTTGTTGCTTCAGCTTCTCTCCCATTATACTTCACCTTGCATGTCCAAACACCACTATGACACCTGGACACATCTTTGATGGAAATTGTCTTTGTGTAAAGCTTGTTTTGATGACAATCTGAGTTTTCAGGTGGAATCCATGTTATACTGGGCTTAACCGAACTATCGTCCAGTTTACATTCCAGAGACAGAGAGTCACCAAAGATCACGGCCGGTACCTTGGGTATAGTGACTAAAACAGAGAAAAGGGTGGTGAAAGGTGGAATATGGCAACATTGGAGAATCTTATTATGTAATGTGTATAGTTATAGCCAAAAATATCTAAGTGTATATGAAAGTGGAATAACCGATTTAATCCTGTTAATAATGCCAAATATGCAGTTTAGAATTTAGATTAAAGTCATTCTAGTGGTTTAATTCTTCGACTTAACCATTGCCTTTATGAGTGTAGTATGGAGATAGATGATTATAGAATACAATCATAGATTCATTTTTCATGTAGGTTTTTTTTTTTTTTTTTGCAGTTCAGCCCTATGACACAGGGAGACAGACTACTTCTGCAGTGTGTACATCCTGAATTGAGCTCAACAGTAGGTGAGCCATTCCTACGAATGTATTTGTATGTATAAATATGCATGAAAGTGTCCTGAACATTAATATAACTTCAAATTTAAAATATATAATTTAAAACATTTATTTAAAAAAAACTGAGAACTCTAAAAAGTAGCTTTTGTTACATCTAAACCTTTATCATGAAATATAATCATTAAAATCTTTTCTTTTTTTTTTTGCATTGTTGTGCATCTCAACGTACTGTCCTGTTACCTAATTGATTTCTTGTGTTTAATTGAAAAATATTAACTTTAGGAAAGTCACTAGAATTTGCTCAGTGTCCTCATGCTGTTAGCATGTATGCTATGTGGCCATATGTCATGTATCTGATAACTTTTTGCTTAAACACTCAATCCTGTTCCTTTCGGTCCTGTTACTCATACAGTATGAAAAATAACAGGAGTGAGTTAAAGTAACAGGAGTGAGTAGTGTCCTCTGTTTTATTGATTTAATAGTGTGAATATTAGTTGATATAATACTATTCACCTGATTTGTGAGTTTTACAGTTGCAATTACTTCAATTGTAGACTTACAGGGAGCTAGTCGACCACAAAGTGACTTAAACTTTTTGTCTTCATCTTTCTAATATTTTACCTATATAGAAGTTGGAGAGAACCCATACTATGCAGGTGCCAGAAACACCCACCCATGGCATGCTAAAAGAGGAGCGAAACACACCCGTAAACCCTCTTATCCCTCCTTTTTGTACACTCTCTCTCTCACACACGCACATATGGACACTCATTCCTGTGTTCATTTCTGTTTCCAAGTGTTCATTCCAGTTACTAATGTTGTTGTTTTTTTACAAATAAAGTTAAACCACTGTTTTTATGAGTTTTGTTTGGTCCATCATTTATACAATTGTTTAATAAATTAGATAATAAAAAAAGTTAAACTTGAGGCTTCGGTCTTCATTAAAATGGAAAAAAAATTACTTCGTGTTTTTTTTTATTAAAATACACCTTGCCTTAATATAAAGTGATTTTTTTTTTGTCACAAATATCAATTATTTTAACATATAACCCAGCATTTCTTTAAAATAAACACTTTCTTGGGGGAAAAACAAAGGAATTAATTGACATGCTTTTGAACATTCTTTTTAAATGGCACGTGAGTTTTGGGAACAGGACTAAAAAAAACATGCATCCGTCTTCTGCTTAGAAACCTTGTAAAAAATGAAATAAATTTACCTGAAATTGACCAATACACATTTTGGATAGTTAAATATGTGTCGTATTAGATTCAGTGTTGAAGAAAATTTAAAAAGAAAGTTTAATTTTGAATAGTTACAACAAGCAAATGTCACCTATTCGGTGGAATGGCCCATGTGTCATTTCCTCATCTATTTTAAAAATAAACTATAGAAAAAAATATTTTCATTCTATTTTGGAAAATAGATGAGAGCACATTCACCCAGACTGAAACATTTTGTCAATATTTAAACTTTTTTGACTTCTGTAGAACGCAAAAAAAGATTTATTTATTTGTGTGTTTTGGGGGGGGGGGGGGGGGGGGGGGTTTGTCCTAAAATGAAATTTTCATTGTATGGACAAAAACAGTTCTTCTTTTGTGTTGTGCAGAAGAAGGAATGACATAATGAAGCATTTTTTGAGTGAACTATTCCTTTAAGAGATTTTGAGACTGTAAAATTTTTCTACTTTTTGTTTCGCACTCACACTCTCTCTGTACTTTGTCTTACCATGGTACAGTTTGTAGGTCTTGATGAATTTAGACGTTAATACATGCTGTTCACAGCGCCAAACATCAAAATCAAAATCTTGTACTGGTGCGATTTGGAGAGAGAAATCCGATAACAGAGAGGCATGTGTCGTAACATCTTTCCCTACAAAAGACAAACATACATGTGCAGTTATATCAAACACAGTAGCCTGGTTATTATGGTATTATTATTATTATGGTATAAACGGTATGCATCTCACCCTTTTGGATCCCACTCTGAGGGTTCTTGGAGATAGTTGGGTTAGTTTGGTCTAACCCGCGGTACCAGTTCACATAAAAACTTGATTCTTTATTTGATATTGCCGATACATCTCTAGGTAGGATAGCGGTCCCTCCTATCTGTGCGTAAACTACTATGGGGCTTTCTGATGATAGAAGAACACATCGGTCAGAAGAAGAATGCTTATACAGGCTGCATCCCCTGCTCTTCGCCATGTAACAACTGTCAAGATATTTGCAGCTTACCTTGCGCTTTGAGAAATCGAACCAGCAGCGATATTAGTATCCAACTAAACATCATTCTGTCCTCAGAGCAGAGCCAGAGAGGATGAATGGTGATCTGTAAGACATAGCCATAGAGAAATGCATCACATAGCATAGAGGAAGGAAGGGGCTTGTGGTGGGCTCAGATTTGTTTGAGAGAAACTGAAACAGTGCAGGATGGTGAGGGGGAGACAGAAGCTTTGTGGTGGGCTTTGGGTTACAGACATAAAGGAAGACAAGTGCCAGTGAAGAAACATGAAAGAACAACAGCTAGAAAGACGGCGAGACAAGAGGCAGAGAGGTGTGTCTGTGGTGGGCTGAGATTGTGCAGGGAGTAGATCCGTATCCCTCTCGTTTTCACCTCTTCACCTCCTCCTCCAAAACACCCCCTCTCTTCCTCCCTTGTTCCACGAAAGGCGGATCTCTCCACGCTTACACACAGAAAAGAAACACCACATGGCGCTTCTGGTGCTGTCGCTGAGCTTGGAGTGTGGTGTGCATTATGTCTGTTTTATCTGATCTTGGCTTTTTTTTCTCTTTTTGTGCATGAGATACACAGAAATCTCTCCTTTTACTCCTTCTGAAGAGATTGATACTTCAAAAGAAATGCAGACTGATTTTTTACAATGTGCGCTCTGTAAATCCTTTGGTTTTTGACTTTAATTTGCCATATTCTTTATATTTCTACAGCGGCAAGGTCATGGGTTGGATTTCTAAGGGATGCATGAAAATGATAAAAATATATATACGTTACATGCAATGCATATCGCTGTGGAATAATCGTCTGCCAAATACATAAATGTAAATTACGACTATTTTAAGATAAACAAGCTCAAACATGAATGCACATTTAAGAAAATCGAATTATATACCAGTCAATTATATTGTTCCAACTTGATTTTTTTCACAATTTTGTTTTTAAAATTATGTTTTATTATTTTTATTTCTGCCTGTCCACCACTGAGAACAAAAAGTGGCTGTTTAGATTCAGTTGATTTAGATTGATAGCATGCATTGAATTTATTTTTAAAATAAAACAAGATGAGGCTATTATGAAAAAACTAGGACTTTCTTGAAAACAAGTAAATGTTTATTAAATATAACGTCTGGTATAATTTGCACCAATATAGTTGAGCACCAAAAGTATACTGCAAAGAACAGTTGGACTTTTTGTTAATGGCAGTTACATTTTTATTAAAAGTACTAAAAATCCAACGACGCATAGTTCAAAATAATTAGCCATATGGAACATGTTCATGCGGAGTGGTAAAGGCTACTTATGCATATATGATATGGCTTAAATTTTTTATTTCAGTATGAAAAAGAGCAGTTTTCAAATAAATAAATAGAACATTGACAGGCACACTGTCTTATCAATGGCTAATGAAATCATTAATAATTCAATGCAGGGGTTGCATTGTGAGAATGTAAGTTGCTTCGAATAAAAAACTGCTATGAATTTAAAACCATTAATTGAGACATGCCGTTATAATAGTTTCAACTATTTGTACTGTGATGGATTTTTTAATTAACCATAACTAACATTTCTTTTTCTTGCAGGAATAACATTTATATGCTTTTGAAACCTAAATGTTCCCAAACAATTTGGCCAAAGTCAGTGTGTGTATGTCTGAATCATGTTCGAATATTACAATATTTTTGCTGGTGGGATTCTCTCTGAAATTGGTATGAGGTCCTCCGGCCGTGATTCAAGCATATTTGAAGGCATTGTCTGGAGTCTGTTTAATTATTGCTGTGCAGCAGGTTATAGGACACTAGAGATCTTATTCAAGTTATAGTGTAAAAGTACGGGACGTCGGCTGAGTGGGGCGACTTTCTAGAGGATAAATTTGTAAGCGTTGATCAGGAGACGACACAGGTTGGGGTATTTCTACCACAGTACGTAAGGTCCAAATGTGTTTATTGCTCTGAATCTGAATTAAAATGTTCCTTCATTTTGCTGCCATTTATTACAAAACTGTCTAATAGTGAACTTAGCAATTGTAATCTGATGAATGTTTTAAGTTTCTAGTGGAGCAAAGAAATGTGTAAGAAATGAGGGAAAAGTCTGTGAAGAATGAGAAACAGAACAGAGGGGGGAGAGAAGAAGCACACAAAGAAACGCAAACGATAGATGTAGAGATAAAGACAGCCAGAGACTGCACCTGAACAACTAACCCAGAAAGACAGATGATCAGGGCTGTGGTCAGGATGGAGGTTAAACAGTAAACAGACACACAGAGATGGAGGAGAAGGGAGGGGAACATTAGTAAGACCAAGAACTTAAAACAAAGCTTTCAGAAGTCAAAAGACAGTCCTTCAGTTCATTTTCACAGCATTGCATTCACCAGAAGAATATACGTCTGTTTTAGATCCCTTGTACATCTGATGTCTTGCTTTATTTTGTGTATTGGAAAGTTTTCTAGTTTCTGTATGAAACAAGTTTTTAACCATGTAACATATATGCCGTAAGAGCAATCGAACCGAAAATATAAAGAGTGCAAAGCTTAATTTCTGTTAAATTTGCTTTCTGTAATTCAGCATATTCTACACTAATAGACTTCGCAGTAAATAATGCGGCTTCATTTAGTTTTTTGCTTCTAAGGTAATATAACTTAAAAAAGGTAGAAAAAGGAATTTATCCGCTATTCTGATCTAGAGAAGCATAAAAACAGATTAAATTAAATCATCCATAATAAGAACTGATTAAAGCTGCCAGGTGTAAATAAAACAGTTTATAATTAGATGTACATCTTTGTGTAAATATACTCACCTTATGAGCGAAATACTTTATCGTTCCTCTTCAAAGTTCAGCAGCGGATGTGTTCACTTACAGGCCCAAATATTTCTATTTAACCTCCGTTGACGCCTCCCCTCTGTCTGATTGGCCTGAGAGGTAAAACAAGACGTCCGATTATTTACATAAAGCTGTTCAATTCTTTTCTTTCTTTTTTTTTAGATTTTGGTTAGACATTTTTCCGTTTTTTCCATGGAAAATTTTAAGTTTTCTAAGTTTTCCAAAGATAACCAGAAAAATGTTACGCCCAAAAACGTTGTGAGTAGGTTTTTTCTAGTCTGCAATAAATATTTTCACATAAAGGACAACATGTTTTCTGTAACCGTATGTATTCTGAACAGCCTATTTTATATTAAAGTTTTTCTGTTTTGGTAGGTTTTTTCGCCACATCTTAGTTTAACTGACTCAGTCATGTTCATTTATACTTTTAAAAGTAGTAACCAGAGTTCTAGATCTGTTGATGTCATCTAATCCATTTCAAAACATTTTTATTATGAATAAACATCTTTATCAGCATGCGACCGCCAAAAGAATAAACAACAATTTCTATTCCTCTGTTGTCTTTTAGTGGTTCCATTTTCCACATGCATTACATAAAATTTTAATAGCCAATCTATCATCTGAGATCCGATGCCTAACAATCATATTAACCCGCACAACTCGAGTGCATACGCGGCTTGAGCAAATATGAGTTGAATATAACAACATATAATGACTGTACTAAATAAATGCACCAAAATGTATTTAAAAAATACATTTATTTTATGCTAAGTAAGTATACTACAAATACATTTACAAATGTATGTACTTAACATAAAACCCTTTAATTGCACTTTTTGTATACTAAGTCGGCTAAAATTAAAACAACTTATTTTGTACTTAATGCATTTTAGTTATCCCAAAGTGCTGAAATCCAACTAAAGATATACTTAAGTATATTTGATTGTGCTAAAGTGGAACTATTGCAAGTATTAAACATTTTAGGCTTAATATTAAAAAATGTGCACTGTGCAACAAAAAAAGTACTCCAAATGAAGTTTATTTGTAATATTTATATCAGTGTCAAGCGATATGTCAAATAAATGTATTTTAAATATATTTTGGTTTAGGTTTTTTTCACTATGGTATGAACAGATAATTCAGTTTAATTTGTATAAGAACTTTAAAAATTGTAACTTGTACAAATGTTCTCAGTGTGCTAAATCAGCATAACACCACATATACAGACTAAAATGTTTAGCTGTACGTTCACAGATAAATTTGACTTGATAATATGTTGACTTGAATAAAATGTAGATGCCTTTTCTGTGAATTACATGAATTCTTTTATTAATGTAAATGTTATTTCTTAAAACAACACAAAAGAGGAACACTATTTGAAAAGTAAAAAAGAACCATTTCATTATGTAATATGCAATTATGAGGCAAATATGACGTTTAAAATGCATTCAAATATAGATCATTTAAAGAACCACGGTCATGGATAAACTATAGACTGCCGTTTCTTATATTATTAAAATAAATTAGCACAACCCAACTTAAAGGTTAAAAGGTTTCTTTGTAATGTATCACTTCTGCTATAAGATGAACTCAAACCAATGCGGTTCCTCTGAGGAAAAGAAACTAAACAAAAGCTAAAGGATGATGATTAGGAAAAGAGAACAATGCTTTTTTCCCTAAGTCAAGTCAGCATCTTTCTGCACAATACTTCTCTTTAGATCTCGCTCTTCTCTTCTCAGTTTAATTTGTATAAGAACTTTAAAAATTGTAACTTGTACAAATGTTCTCAGTGTGCTAAATCAGCATAACACCACATATACAGACTAAAATGTTTAGCTGTACGTTCACAGATAAATTTGACTTGATAATATGTTGACTTGAATAAAATATAGATGCCTTTTCTGTGAATTACATGAATTCTTTTATTAATTTAAATGTTATTTCTTAAAACAACACAAAAGAGGAACACTATTTGAAAAGTAAAAAAGAACCATTTCATTATGTAATATGCAATTATGAGGCAAATATGACGTTTAAAATGCATTCAAATATAGATCATTTAAAGAAGCACGGTCATGGATAAACTATAGACTGCCGTTTCTTATATTATTAAAATAAATTAGCACAACCCAACTTAAAGGTTAAAAGGTTTCTTTGTAATGTATCACTTCTGCTATAAGATGAACTCAAACCAAGGCGGTTCCTCCGAGGAAAAGAAACTAAACAAAAGCTAAAGGATGATGATTAGGAAAAGAGAACAATGCTTTTTTCCCTAAGTCAAGTCAGCATCTTTCTGCACAATACTTCTCTTTAGATCTCGCTCTTCTCTTTAGATTTATATCTTACATTTTGTAACTCACCAAATCCCAAATTCAATGACTTCTGGTTCTTATTCTGATTATTGTGTTAGATTTGCATTAAAGATGATTAGAAAGCCTCAGCAATTCACAAGTCTTCATACACAGCTATTAAGCTTTTAAAAACAACGGTTCTTCGGTCGTTCTTTCCAGCACATTGGGTTTTGCAAAGAACGCTTTTCTTTATAAGAAACTCTTAAACATGTTAGAGTGAACTTTTTCTGTCTAGGTCTTAACAAAACTGAACAAAATCAATGATTTCTGCTTTAAAGAACACAACTTACCTGAAGTACTCATAATGCAAGATGAAGATGTTCCTTCATCTCCAAAGAAGCATATAGCCAACTCAAAAACCTTACAGCGTTGGTTCTTATTAAGAAAAGCGTTTTTTGCAGCACATAGGATTTGACAAAGAGCGCTTTTCTTAATAGGAACCAACGCTGTAAGGTTTTTGAGTTGGCTATATGCTTCTTTGGAGATGAAGGAACATCTTCATCTTGCATTATGAGTACTTCAGGTAAGCATAGTATTGTGTTCTTTAAAGCACAAGTTATTGATTTTGTTCAGTTTTGTTAAGACCTAGACAGAAAAAGTTATTTGAGGAACTTCAAAGACTGTCCAATGACATCAGTATGTAAAACTCTAACATGTTTAAGAGTGAATAAAGCATCCTGCTGTAAAAGAATAAATGCCTTAAAGAAAAGCGACAGGTATTGTAGAGCATCTTTCAGCGCTGTATATGAACAGGAGTGGTTTGCTAAGGGGAACCACATGAAGGTTGAAACAAACATGTTGCCTGCCTCACATCTGTGTCTGAGGTTTCACCTCTCTGTCATTCTCGCTCTTCCTGCCGTGCTCAGTTCATCTTCTTCAAAAAATACCTTTAGCTTCATGTAGTTCTTAACTACTTAGATCACTATTCTCCCTCTCTCTATCTATCCATCTATCTCCACATTCTTCTTGATTCTCCTTTTTCTATCGAATCTGTAAGGAAAGACCCATTTTAGAGGGATCCCTCATTACTCACACAGACTGAAAAGGTGTCGAGACACCAACATAATCATTACTGAAAGAAAGCAAGCAAGAAAAGTGGGCGAATTATTTCAATATGTCCCATAAGGTTTTCGTTACGTGTTTCCCCTTCAGCAAGTCATTTCTGTGTGTACTTGACTGAAGAGGACTGATATTGTCCTCGTCTCCCACACATCTTACCTTATAACTAGTATGAAGGACTTTTTGGGGCAAATAATCAACACTTTTCTTTTTTCTTGCCATTTTATCTACAATCTTTGTCTGGTATGCTAAAATTAGCGATAATTGTGATACTGTTTTGTGAGAGATTCGCTAAGGCTGCGTGACTAACAGGGGATCCTCTACCAGATCTGAAATTTCAGAAACGTTTAGTGATTCACATACATCTGCTTAGACTGTGGGCTGTAGGAAATGTTGAAGAAGTCTGAGGAGTGCAAAGTGCTGAAGAAGGCTAAGATGGACGCCATTGCAGGCAACAGCTTCTGGGTTTTCTAGTGTAAGAGTTTCACATGGTGAACTGGCTGTTTTGGAAAAGTGAGTGGAAATGACATAGAAAGACATTGCATTTGTCGCTTTCATTCTTGAGTTTTAGTTGCAAACCTCCTCCATTTAATGAAGTCCTGTAGGTTTGAAATGCAAGTATGGCTAAATGTCAGTGGAAAGAGATGTCGACAGAACGAGAGATTACTGACATTTGGTGTGAGGCTTACAAAAATGTGTATTTTTAGATTAATGTACAGAAGATTAGATCATATTTTAGACTGCACATTTCGAAACCTCACACTATAGATGATGATTCTGTTCCATTGCGTAATTGTTGCGTTCGCATCATGCTGTGTTTTTCTGCTGACGGGCCTACCTGTAAATGGCCCTCTCTATTAATGTATTTTCACAGAAATGCTTAAAAAAGTTATACATATTTTCAGAAATCTGTCATCTATAGTGTAATTTCCTATATATACTTGTTCTCATTTTCATTTTCAAGTGCAGTTCCATTGAATGCACAATATACATTCAAATTTTTTTTTTTTTTGTGGCTGCCATACAATCTGGTTAAGATGACGCTTGTTTACTTTATTGAGGTGAATGAATCACCTGTCATCCTCAGTGTCTTCTGAGAGGAGTAAAAAACATTAAACATTCAAAAAAATGCTGCCTATTAAATGCCTCTTCCATAACAGTAGACTCAGACCATCTATAAAGACAGATTTGTTGTCTTCTTTCTCATGAATTACATTTTCTGTTCCAGAATGAAACTACCGGTCAGGTTGGAAAACACTCTGACAAATTGTGTGGTATGTGTGTGGGACAATAAGTGAGAGGATGAGAAACAAAGAAAAATGTCTGTATGACACACTTTGTGAAAGAGGGAATCCTGCTCTCATTATGAAAATCGCTCCCTCCTTCATAAAACCAGCACTCTAACAACACAATCAAACACAGATTCACTCTGTATTTTCAAAATTGTTGAGGTCACCGTTACACAAGGTCAAGTTTTGCAGTTTTGAAAATTAAGGGTCACGCCCATTGTTATGTAACACTGACCATCCAAAAAGGCTGTTTCCTTGACTATTAAAACACACTTATCCTATTCTTTTAATTCCACATCCGATGTAGAATCTATGAAACACGTATTCTGGAATCAGGATGCTGAACTAAAGGGATACTCACCCTGAAATTGTTCCTAACCTGTATGAGTTTGTGTCTTCTGCTGAACACACACACACACACAAAAATATATTTTGGGTCACCAAACAGTTAATGGACCCAATTGACTTCCATAGTATGGAAATAAAAAATACTATGGAAGTCAATGGGGCTCATCAACTGGTTGGTGTTCGACATTCTTCGAAATATCTTCTTTTGTGCTCAGCAGAAGAAATACATTTATACAGGTTTGGAACAATTTGAGGGTGAGTAAATGATGACAGAATTATCATTTTTGGATGAACTATCCCTTTAATTATTTACTGGCTTATTTATCGTCCTTTACAGTCAGAGAAGGATGCTAGGTTGAATTCTCAGAAGATCAAGAGATGTTGTCCAGTGATCGTTTTTAAAAGTACATAACATATTTTAAACCAATCATAACTTTCATTATATTGATAATACCGAACGACTCTAAAAATCCAAGCTACTGAAATAATGAAAAGGTCATTACCTAATGTTCTTTTTGAAATAATGCTCAAAAAATGTTACATCATTGTGCAGTTAAAAACTCATTCCACATAATTTGTCTATTATAATAAAGATTATTCATGTGTGGCATATTGCTTGTACATTGACTAAACTCTCTTTCATAAGCTGAAAAAATGCATGCATGCGCAAAGTTGAACTGAGTGTATGTATATAAATATCATATTATATACATTATTTATAATGGCTAATGATAACGAAAGACAGTGGCCAAACAAATCCTTGTCTGAGAAAATTAACCTGTTTTTGCATTATGCATTACCCATTGTAATGTATTTGGCATTACAATGGGTAATGCATAATTACATTGTAATGCATTACAAACGTGCAAACTGATGATTGTGCTCATTTCATAATTTTGATTCAGATTTTTGTCATTGTGTTAGTGTGTCTTGAAGTATTTGTCTGTTCTCTGTTTCAGAGATTTGTTTCTATCACTGAACAAGTCCCGCTCCACAACTACAGGCCGCTGCATTAACACCAAACGGCTAGAGACAAAATGCACTGCTATAATCTGTTGTTTTATACTGTGATCATTAATACTACTTTATTTATAACCACTGACAACCCAAGTTGAGGTAACACTTTTTAAGGTGACGTAGTTACACGTTACATGTACTTACTGTAGTAATAACAGTAAATTATGCATAAATACAAGTAACTAAGCCAAACCCTAGTAAGTACATGAAGTTAATTAATTAAAATGTAGTACTTATTTGTGTAATTACACTGTAACAATCTCACCTCAAAATAAATTATAACCAAAGGTGATTATTAAAAAAATGTCAATCGTTTATTTGACATTTTTTCACAGTGCATTTTGAGCTGCACCTGAGGTCAAAAGTGTTTTTGATGGGTTGAATTTTGGAAAGACGTTTGACAGAACGAGACAAAGTCGAAAAATCGAATAAAGCTTGTACAACCGTCTCTATATGTGCCGCTAACATGAGAATAGTTTATTGTTGCATAAAGTCAGTGCATATCTGTAAAGTCAGTTATGCTGGAATGATATTTTCGTAATAAAATTAGCATGATCAAAAAAGCATGTACGATAACCATACCCAGACATTGGCGACATTGCTATACCCTGACAAACAGAATCTCTCCATGACATCTTCGACACGTTTTATTCACCTATGCAATATGTTGGACCCTTGAAAAAAATTCTGGTAACACTTTACAATAAGGTTCATTAGTTAACATTTAGTTAACTGTATTAGTTAGCATGAACTAATAATGAACTGCACTTATAGAGCATTTATTAATCTTTGTTAATGTTAATAATTTCAACATTTACTGATACTTTATTAAAATCTTGTCAACATTAGTTAATGCACTGTGAACTAACATGAACAAACAATGAACAGCTGTATTTTTATTAACTAATGTTAACAAAGATTGATAAATACTGTAACAAATGTATTGCTCATGGTTAATTCATGTTAGTTAACACATTAACTAATGTTAACTAATGAACCTTATTGTAAAGTGTTATCAAAATTCTTATATTGATGTTGTCACGAGGAATAGTAGATCTACTTCTGTTTTGTGTGTGATTTTCCTCAACAATCCACAGACAAAATAAGATCTTTAACAAAAGGCAGTGATGTCTGACAATGACGCACAGTTGTTTTTTTATGATCGGCCATCTGTTTGTATTTGTATCATAACTCCTTTCCCCTTCAGAACACAATGTGGCCTCAGAACGTATTTGGACACCTAAGCCAAACTTAAACAAATAAATACCATTGCATTCGATAACAAAATATCATATTAAATGGCATTGTTATTGTTGTTTTTTAATCGCATAATTTCCAAGCAAACTATTTAAGTGATAAAACAATAGATTTACTATTCAAATTAAGACAAGAAGAGTGCTTGGATACTTTTGGATTGTCAGATGAGTTAATGTGATGAGCTACACTTGTGGTTACTCTGGTTGGACACCTGTGTGAACTAGGGAGCTGACTTTATACATCCAATAAAAAGCATCTTAATACCAGTTTTGTATGTATACATTTGGCAGACTCATCCAAAACAACTTACACTGCATTCTATTGCATTTTATCAGGTTCATGCAGGCCGTAGGAATTAAGCCTTGTTTGAGCTACAGGAATAAGAAGAGTTAGTTGAGGAAAGCTCTAGCAGCATTTTGTTTGCAGATGACGCTTACATTGATATTTTCTATCTAATGCAATGGCATTCATTTTTAAGTGGAACTTGTATTGAATACGTTCTGATAAACTGCAATTAATGTGGATGGATTTCCGTTAGTAAAATTGGGTGGAGGATGAGGATGGTGTCTATTAAAATGAATAATCCATAGTGTAAAAGCTGTTCACAGTCTTCGTTTCAAACAGAGAAAGGCTAGCAGTTTAGAGCAACCAATACCTTGCAATTTTGAAGCAATATATACATTATGTGATATAGGTATACTAGTGACTTAAACATGAACCCTTTTCCGAATTTAAATGTAAAAATGAAAATCTGCTGTTTCTGTTCAATATTACCTAAATATACACATTTTTTAGGTTATATTGATATCTCAGTGACCTCAAATGATTTAAATTAAATGTAGCAAAGGCAAAAAGTACAATTCAGTCGGACTGTGAACATTTAACGTATTACGAAACTGTTGAAACTTCACAAAACCTTCTTCTTATTACACAAGACTAAACCCGAATAGTATACTTAAAGTCTTTGACTTAATCTTCACCCAGTTTATAAGAGTTTGTCTGTCAACAACAAATAATTGTGAATTTTCAAGTAATGATCCGTATTTAGGCCTTGGCCTACCGTAGCCTACGGTTAGAATTAAACAGAAGTGACTTAATAATACGATGTCTAATATCTGTTAATATTATGCACAGTAAAGGCTGACACATTTAAATAGCCTATTGTATGTCTACAACAATAAGAGTAATAAAACATAAATGCACATTGACACAAGATAACTTAGGCTATTTTGCAGTAAGACTTCCAAAAAATAAAACAACCCAAAATATTTAGTATACTATGTCAGTATATCAATATACACCTAAAATGTCTCTTGAATTGGTTATTTATGTTATCATTCAGCTATTAAACTTTTGATATTGAGTATTTTGATTGCTAGACAGACAGCACACCAAAAACAACAGATCGCCATCCGAAACATCTATAACTTCATATTACAATACTTTTTTTTAAGTAGCCTATATAGGACCATATTATTTTAATGAACAAAAATAGCTGCTTGTAAAGAAGATCATTAACGAACTCCACCACTGTCATTTTGTATGGAATATTTGATAGCTCGTCGTTTGTGTCAGACATTTAGCTGAAGACAAAACACACCTTTGGCTTTATACGAGTAAACACATATCTGTCAGGCATGCAGACTAATAACAAAAAAAGCATAGTTTGTGTTTGTCATAGTAACAGAGCAATACTTACAGTTCTGATGAAATGAGTGTGTGTGCGTGTGTGTGTGTTCTGTTCAGGATC
Source organism: Tiaroga cobitis (assembly GCA_030578255.1). NCBI lineage: Eukaryota > Metazoa > Chordata > Actinopteri > Cypriniformes > Leuciscidae > Tiaroga > Tiaroga cobitis. Next base: position 24,458,288 of record CM060606.1, on the reverse strand, counting down.
TCAGAGCTACACTGACATTTTCTTCCAAACACACTCAGTCACACACATAGGACAGGAAACTGCAACGTGATTTGCGCAGCTCTACGCTCATGTGCCTGCGGTATCGTAGGCTTAGCATATGCCTTTGTTTTTACTTTGACAGTTTACTTCTAAATCAGTGCCACACATCATTAATCACAACAAAGGCCTTCCGTCTGCATCAGCGAGCCTTTCCTAGAGCTCTTTTCTCATGCATTCTAACGTCGTTGGGGCCGTTCACGCATTCCACTGAGCTACTTTTTCATTATTTTTCTATGTAAGCGCTAGACTGACGTATGAGTGACCGTTGAGCTCGCGTCTTGTGCAGCGTCTCGCGCATGACACTGCGTTCTAAAAACGTTGCGCTCACGTTAAAAGAAATTTAACTTTCTTTATAAAGTGCATTTTTATGTTATCCTACGCCAAAATTCAGACACACTTTTGTACTAAAAACAGATGAATGTTCTTCATATGAAAGTATAATTTATTAATTGCTGGAGGATATATAATTACATAAAAAATAAGCATTTGAGTAATTTGGTCTGTTTTTGACGTCTGCAAACAGCTGTGCATGTGTGGACACCTGTGAACTAAAAAAAATCCAGCTGCACCAGTTTAATTCTGTTCATTAAAGCTATAGTGCACACACACACACAGAGAGAGAGAGAGAGAGAGAGAGAGAGAGAGAGAGAGAGAGAGAGAGAGAGAGAGAGAGAGAGAGAGAGAGAGAAGCCCACACATGTACAGCAGAAGCATGTTAAAAGAATATAAAAAATTTATTTTTGAAAGAAAAACTGCAACATTCAACATTCATGTCATTCAAAAAGTACAGTTGTGGAAACATTTATATTATATACTCTGCAAAATACACATGATTTGATTTAAAAGTACATAGCCTAATCACGGCATATTCATTCATTTGTGTTTTTGGCATCATTAAGCAAGAAGCACATAAAAGCACAGGCCCGGCATGATTTTTTTCCCTCAGTAGTCTTGCTCTTTGCTCTTGTTGATTAAATGGTTTTGGCCTGCTGGATGTGTACGCAGGTTGCGCTGTTTTCTGGGCACTGGAAGCGGTCTCTCTTGCTGTCCCAACTCCTCCAACTCTGTCTCAGCTCTACAAACAAACAAATGCTGTACATCTGTAATGCTGTATATGATTGCTTTAACACTGTAGTTCATTTATGTTCATTTATTTAAACTGATTTATTAACAATGAACAAGTAAATATTATTAACCAAATGTGTAACTGTGTAAATGTAACCAGTGTTAGGGGTAATGCATTATAGTAATGAGAGTTAAATAATCATAAAGTAACAAATTACTTTGTTATTAAAAAAAAAAAAACAAGCAAGCAAGCCCAGGTGACAAAAAGTCATGCAAATGTAACTTTACGCATTATTTTTAACGGGTAATGCAATATTGTAAAGCATTGCTTTTAAAAGTAGCTTTACCAAACACTGAAAATAACTTCCCAACATTTATTAATTTCAACATTATACCAGCAACTACGATGTGGTGTAAACAGCACTGCTGGGTTGTTTTAACCCAATTTTGGGTAAAATATGGACAAACCCAAACTTTGGGTTAAAAATGTCATTTAAAATGTTAACCCAATTACTGTGTTTGTCAATATTTGTTCCAAATTTGGGTTAAAATAACCCAGCATTTTTTAGAGTGAATAGGGATGCATGGATATAAAAATTATATTTGTTTCATATAACAGATAAATGGCAGATTATTTAAATTCCACACTATTTTGTCCAAATAAGTAAAAAAATCACATTTAAAATATTAAAATAAATCTCTTGAAACACTTGAAAGTGAATTTAGGTATAATTAGGAACGGTATGAAAAAGGCAATGGTAATTTAAATGTAACAATAGGGAAATGAGCAGACACCGTTAAATAAGCAATATAAACTGATAAATTAAAAATAACAATGTAAAACTTAATTAATTTTAAGAGAACATATAACGAAATGGCAGCATTAGAAAAAGGGATTTTATCCAAAAATTAACATTTTGCAATCACTGACTCACCCTCATGTCATTCCAAACCTTTTTGACTTTCTTTCTTCTGTAGAACGATAGAAGATATTTTGAAGATACTTAAAACCTTGTTGACTTTCATTGACAAAAAACTGACACATTTTTCAAAATATCTTCTTGTGTAAAAAAAAATATTTTAAGGTGAACTACCCCTTTAAAGCAACATAAAGACCATACAAACGTTCAGTAAGCCTGACTGTGAGTAATACAAGTACCATGTGTAGTAAAGGAAGAGGAGGTACCTGTTGCATTGGCAGTAGTCTTTGGCAGTAAGAGGCTGCCGTATGGATCTCAGATATTTCACTCTCTTCTAGATAATAGAAGAAAAAAAACATTAAATGAGCCACTTCCTTTCTCGCTTGCTTGCTGGTTTTCTTCTTTTCTTTCTCTTACCTTAATTCGTTTGTTCCTTCTCTGGACGAGAACAATCACAACGACAAGTCCGGTCAGAACCACAGAACTGGCTCCTATGGCAATCCAGACCCACAGCTGTAAGCCAAACATCTCCTTGGTCCATGTTCCCCCACCTGCAGGTTTTTTCCCTCGTACTTTAGTGACTTCCTGTCCACCTGTTCAATGATCATTATAAACTAAGACTGCGTTGTTGATCTGGGATTTTGCTTGGTGCGCAATGCACATAAACTGCATCCTTTCTATTGTGAAATTATATGAATTCCTACAGCGATGTTAAAATCCTGCCTGATACCAATAAGCTGATAATCAATTTGGCCAATAACTATTTTGTCAAACTAAATAAAAAATTAAGCACTTCAAATCATTTAAATGTAACAAAAATGTAGGTATCAACTAATGTATGAAAATTTTTATTTTATTCAATTATTGTTTTTAAATCTTCATTGTAAGTGAGCATTAGATGATAGCAAACATAGTCTGAAAATGACAGCCAATATATTTTTGAGCATATACAATTAGTCTAATTCCAACATATATTAACTATGGACTGCTCACTAACATCGGCAGTCAATAACTGATGTGGTTCTGATATATAAAGTGCATCCCTACAAGACTGATTTTGTAAAGTTATGAAATGTATTGTTTCACCTGAAGGTTTGGCCACAACCGTCAAATACGTCTTTGCAGTTAGCTCTGCTCCTCCCTCGAACTGCACTGTACACACATAGTCCCCTTCATCACTACGCTCCGCCTGAGAGAATAAGAGAGGAAATGACTGTCAACTCTTAAAATAAAGCTTCTTTATTGGCATGATCTATGGTTCCATGAAGAACCCTAAACATCAATGGAACCTTTTCATTGCACTGAGGGCTCTTTAGATTATGCATTTTATCAAATTATCCACACACACACAAAAAAAAATCTGAACTCTTCACTTAAATGTTCTTTGAGGAACACAAATTATACTAATAAATTATACTAATATATTATACAACATTTTTTTTTTTCAAAAACACTTTGGAACCTTTAATTTTTAAGAGTGTAACATGCAAATGTTATAGGTATAGTTTATTAAAAGCAAGATCAGTGTAAGGTATTCACATTTATCAATGTGACATCATAGTTTGTGCTGAGTTGTCCACTAGTAAATGTGACTTTTGTTGAATTCTCGCCATTCCAGTGTAAGCCTTTACTGTCTGATTTCATCAGGGTCGGGAAAGAGTCTGTAGGGAGTTTGTCAGCCTTCCACTTCCCACCCACAACAGGTTGAGATACACTCTGAGAAAGAGAACAGGGCAGCACTATTTTGCCCCCTTCAGGAACTTCAACAGCTTTGGTCAGGAGACCTGATGGAGACCCAGACAAATGTCATTTATAGCATGATGAAATGTGAAATATTATAATAACTTTTATTAACTAGTAGGGACACCAACCGACAACAGTCAATGTTAAACTGAACTTGAAGTCATCCTTGACCAGACATGTCCACTGGCCCTCCTCGTTTGAAGTCACAGACTTCAGCTGAATCACTTGTTTTTTATAATTTGTTTGATCATTAGTGGGATTCAGCCACTGTACTTCAGCATTTGGTTTTCCTGTAATTTCGCAGTGCAGCTCTGCATTACTAGACTGCACCAGCACTGGGCCTGGCTTAGCAAAGACTGAGAGAGAGAGAGAAAAGGGAGCAAATATGATACAATCATTCTAAAAAATAAATACATACAAAAAAAAACCCAACTCTAGGTTCACGCCAGGGCTGTCATCTCTCACCTGACACAACATGCACAGTGTATTTCACAGCGTATATCACAGTGTGTTTCTCTGTCTGAACGCAGGTATAAACTCCAGAGTCTGTTATTTGCAGGTTGGGAACCTTCAAAGATCCTTCATTTGTCCTTACTTTATCCTTAATATGGGAACTACCTTTAAAAATAAAATCAATTATAGTGTGACTCCTCACAATACTTCATATTCAATCATATTTGTATAAAAAGGAGAACAGACTGATACCTTTCATTTTACTTCCACTTTTGCCCTTAACGGTAATAATGCGAATGTCGTTCAATTTCCATTCTACATCACTGTTCGGATGTACACCACAATTCATGGAAACCTCACCCCCGACTTGCTGATATAACTCATCACATTTCCCAGATGATGTACACAGTGCTGAAGGAGAGAATGTTGGAGAATAAGGGGAGGTTAAAGAGAGCAAAGCTGTGCAGGCAGAGTTTTATATATAGACTGTTTAAAATAAAAGGTACTTCAGAAAATTACAATGCACTTTATGAGTTTATTTATGCTCACCAAGAAGGAGAAAAAAGAAGATCTTGCAAGTTGGCATTCTGTTCCTTTTTCTAAAAAAAAAATATTGAATAAAAAGTAAAGTTTCTTTTTAAATCAAAAGCCCATGTTATATTGAAATTTCTTTTCAATGAGAAAATCTTGTCTGATGTTTTTTTTTTTTTTTTGTATATAAAAAGAGGCCCATACTTTTACAACTAAGAAAAAAAGGGGCAAACAGGAAAACAACATATGTGGCTGTGAGCCACAAGTGCAACTGCTTTCGGTAATTTTGTTTCATTCTCTCTTGTAAATATAGTCCTAATTTAAATTTGAATCATTTGAGATAAATATCCAAGACACTTTTATATCACTATTAAGCGTGTCAAAATATTGGTAGACATGGGGGATGGAGAATGAATAAAAATGAATAAAAATGTTTATTGTAGCCTACTTTATAAAAAAAATATATATATATATATATCAAAGCTTTATAACGTATCTCTAATGCATAGTAGGATAATATACATTTCCCTTACAGTGTTTGTGGTGCAAATAAGCATTTCTAATTCAATCTATTATTATTACATATTTGTGTTTTTTTATCCGGGTTATGACAAGCTGAAACATTTTCATAAATCCTGCAAAATACTGTACTTAGGGGTATAATCTTGTAATCGTTTATTTCGTATACGTTTGAATTATTAAAATAACAAATTATATAATTTTTTTTTTTTTTTTTTTACTTTTTAAGTTACATTTATTATTAGTGCAAGTCGGTCCTTATATATGATGATATATTTAATAAGTATTAAAGTTAACGAAAAGAACAAATATATATATAGCCTATATAGAAACAACGAAAAGATAAAAAATAATAAATGAGCAGTGTTAAAGAAATATTATCCTCTTTTGGTTATAAAACAATATATCTGTATCTCACTTAGGAATTGAAGACAGATTTATCTTCAATTAGACCACATGCAGCAAAAACCCATCATTCAGTTGGATCTCTTTTTTAAAAATTTTATTTAAAACCCTTCGCGTATGCAAGCCAAGTTAGATAATAGATTTCATATTTGAAAGCTCTGCTATTTATACTCACGTTTGAATGCCGTTTTCTGTTTTTTTTTTTTTTTGACAAAGTTTCTAAGAAGTTTATGCACCTTTAGTCCAACTGGCAAAAACAAGCGTGTGAGAAACCCTTAGGCCCCGTTCACATATCGCGCCTAAAAACGCGTAGAAAACGCTAGGCGCACGCGTTCTCCTTTTTCCAAAGAAGCGCTAGGGCGGTTGCGCTCCTCCTCCTTGCTAAGCAACCATCAGCTGCTCTCTCCGTTACATGAAGGAAATTTCAGCAATGGATTTCCACCACCGAAAAACCCTTGCTGTAACCCTGTTACAAGACTTATTTACTCAGAAAAGTAAAAACTGTACCTTTTCAAAAGGAAAACTTTTGTCCATTTTAGGTGCTAATATGTACATTTTAGGTGCTAATATGGACATTTATTTGCTAATATGTACATTTTAGGTGCTAATATAATAACTGATAGTCATTTTGCATGACACTGAAAAATGATATCGGCTAGCATGACTGACAAACCAGTTAGTAAACATTAATGTAAAACAGTATTATACTTACCAGTTATTCCAAGCTCCAAGGCTATGTGTCTCCATGCATTATGCCTCTTATTTGAGTCAAAATAATGAGGGCTTGACAAGTCATAAATTTCAGGAAATCCCTGGACCGCAATGATGAGCCGTTCCTCCATTTAGTTCTGCTGAGGTAACAAAAATGGCGAGGAAGCTGATTGGTTGGTTCGTGTCACGTGACCTACGGTGCGCTTGCGGCATTCTGAAAAGTTGAGATGTTTTTATCTCGATGCGGCGCGGACGCGCCTGGAAAAAACGAGCGCGTCGCACCGCGACCGCGTCGCTTCCATTATGAGCGCGCAAACCGCGCGCCTCCATTTGAAATAATGAACTTGAGCGCGCAAAAGACGCGATATGTGAACGGGGCCTTAACCTGCACTAGAAACTCAAATGAGGTAACAGAGCGGAAGAAAAAAAAGGTGTCTTTGGAGAGCAGAACACGCCTCTCACATGTACTTCGCGGCGGGAAATCCTTGATAGATTTGAGAATTATGATTAAAACGTTAAACAATTAATCGATATTAGTATTTTACAGCTACATCAACAGGCCTAAATAGCATGTGCACATTGATCTAAGTAGCCTATTGGCATTTCAGTAGTTAACGCTTTGCAAATGTAATACGCTATGTAGATTCACTTAAGATTCAAAGAGGTTTGTAATGTAACTTACTTACCGTCAAAGCTTGACAGCAGTAAGACAAACGACGATTTAACTTTTCATTGTTAACCAGATATGCTTAATTAAATGTTATTCGTGCCGTTTTTACATTTAATGCATTTGTTTTCATTGCATTTATCAACAATCTTTGCCCTTTCAGTTTGTTGCTTCCTGTACAAAACGATCATTATACTGCTAACAGTTACTTTATACACACCCATAATCACAATACACAGAGTCAGAAGAAGCAAAGAGACATTTTTTATTTTAAAGCAAAAAGAACAAAATTAATTCTTTCCTCCCCCAAAAAAGGAGAACAAACCATAAGGAAAAAAGTGAAACCACACAATACCTTTTGCATTCTTTTTTTTTTATATATTTAAAATTCCAATATATAATATTTAGCTGTTTTTTTGTGATTTAGTGATATTTAATTCATTAAACATTTTGCAGAAACATTCTGGAATACATAAAGGGAGGGAAGGTGGAGCTTAGCTCTAGAAGCAATGATGTCACAATAGTCACAATCCAATCAGGGGGAGGCACGAAGGAGACTAGTGTGTGTGGTAAGGCGTTGTACAACATATGGGCGTTTCGAGTAAGAACACTCTAATCCGCACATCTTACATCTCTTTTTTTTCCCCTTCCATTTTATTACGTCTGGTTTCTCTCGGTAGTGAATAAATTCGAAGGAGAAGTGCTTTGACTTATTAAATGGCGCATCAGTTCAGAAGCAGGAGTCTGTCGCCTACTTTTCCAGTAGATCAGATAGAGAAGTGTGTGTGAGTGTGTGTCTGGGTGAAAGAGAGAGAAAGATGCTATTCTAGTCTACTTTATTCCACCACTCTCCTGTAAAAGTACAGGTAGCCCAGGTCCTTAGGTGGTTTCTCAGAGGCACAAACTTTCTGATCGTTAAAGATTACCCACCTGAAAGAAACAAAGACAGACACTGGATATAAAATAACTGAGAAGAAAATTAATTCTGAGAAGATGATATTGCATTACAAGAGCTGCATATGAATAATAATAGAGGGATTGGAGTCCACAGATGGAGAGAGAACTTTACTCACTGTTGGTCCTTCTTGATGTGGCAGACATAATGACCACACATTGTGCTCGATCCCATGTGACTGATGAACGCAAAAAGCTCATACTCTTCAGGATAAAAGGATGGGAAAAATATGAATCATTAGAAGAGAGCATAACATTTCAGAAAAAATATTTAATAAATGCCACACAAACACACTTACTTCCTGGTCCATCACGGACACGTGGTCCTGGAGGGGGTTCCCGACTGGCTTCACTTCCTCCCTCTGAGCGTCCACCCTCAGACACATCCATGGACTCCAGATCATCCAGATGAGAGAAGATCCAGTCCACAGCACGCTCTAGAACATTACTCTACAAACACAGAAATTGACAAATTATGGGCTTGAATCTCTTAAAAGAAAGTGATGATAAATGGCCTGTGAGAGAAAGTGCAAAGCATTCATAACATACTGGCGGTTTTATTTTCTGTTCACTTTATTTGGCGGCGGCAGTGGCTCAGTGGTTCATGTAGGTTGTCTACCAACCAGAAGGTTGGTGGTTCAATCCCCGGTTCCACCTGACCAAGTGTGGAGGTGTCCATGAACAAGACACCTGACCCCAGCTGCTCCCGACGAGCTGGATGGTGCCTTACATGGCTGACACCGCTGTCGGTGTATGAATGAGTGTATGAATGGGTGAATGTGAGGCAAAATGTAAAGCGCTTTGGTGGCCATTGGGTCTGTGAAAGCACTATATAAATGCAGTCCATTTACCATTTTTACCATTTTATTTGAGGTTTGCAATTTTTGTAACCTATTACCAAAATTTAAGACCCCGATTTGTGTGATTTTGTGCGCGTTTCTTTTTTAAACATGAAAGACACGCATCACACACATGATCAGCGTCGGCCAATAGTGAGCCTACGGTATGACGTACAACACAGAAGCGTTGCGCTGTTACACTACGTGAACTCACTCGAGGCCCACAGAGAAGGAAATAAAAAGTTGAATAAAGTCAAGTTGAATAAAGTTGCTTTTTTGCGCACAAAAAGTATTCTCGTCACTTGATAAACTTAAGATTGAGCCACTGTAGGCACTTGGACTTTTATAACGATGTCTGAAAACCAGTCAGTATCTGGTGTGACCACCATTTGCCTCACGCAGTGCAACACATCTCCTTCGCATAGAGTTGATCAGGTTGTTGATTGTGGCCTGTGGAATGTTGGTCCACTCCTCTACAATGGCTGTGCGAAGTTGCTGGATATTCACAGGACCTGGAACACGCTGTCGTATACGCCGATCTAGAGCATCCCTAACAAACATGCTCAATGGGTGACATGTCTGGTGAGTATGCTGGCCTTGCATGAACCGGGATGTTTTCAGCTTCCAGGAATTGTGTACAGATCCTTGCAGCATGGTGCTGTGCATTATCATGCTGCAACATGAAGTGATGGTCATGGATGAATGGCACAACAATGGGCCTCAGGATCTCGTCACGGTATCTCTGTGCATTCAAAATGCCATCAATAAAATTCACCTGTGTTCGTTGTCCATAACATATGCCTGCCCATACCATAACCCCACCGCCACCATGGGCCACTCGATCCACAACATTGACATCAGCAAACCGCTCACCCACACGACGCCATACACGCTGTCTGCCATCTGCCCTGTACAGTGAAAACCAGGATAAAACCGGGATTCATCCATGAAGAGAACACCTCTCCAAAGTGCCAGACACTCAAGTCGGTCACGACGACGAATTGCAGTCATGACGAGACCCCAATGAGGACGACAAGCATGCAGATGAGCTTCCCTGAGAAGGTTTCTGACAGTTTGTGCAGAAATTCTTTGGTTAAGAAAACCGATTGTTGCAGCAGCTGTCCGGGTGGCTGGTCTCAGACGATCTTGGAGGTGAAGATGCTGGATGTGGAGGTCCAGGGCTGGTGTGGTTACACATGGTCTGCGGTTGTGAGGACGGTTGAATGTACAGCCAAATTCTCTGAAACACCTTTGGAGACGGCTTATGGTAGAGAAATTAACATTCAATTCACAGGCAACAGCTCTGGTGGACATTCCTGCAGTCAGCATGCCAATTGCACGCTCCCTCAAAACTTGCAACATCTGTGGCATTGTGCTGTGTGATAAAACTGAGTGGCCTTTTATTGTGGCCAGCCTAAGGCACACCTGTGCAATAATCATGCTGTCTAATCAGCATTTTGATATGCCAAACCTGTGAGGTAAATGGATTATTTCGGCAAAGGAGAAGTGCTCACTAACACAGATTTAGACAGATTTGTGAACAATATTTGAGAGAAATAGGCCTTTTGTGTACATAGAAAAAGTCTTAGATCTTTGAGTTCAGCTCATGAAAAATGGGGGCAAAAAACAAAAGTGTTGCGTTTATAATATGGAAAATAAATATTCTCAGATTATGTAACAATCCTTATGAAACGTGCATATAGGCATCTAGGCTCGTCCACTACTGCGGAGATGGTATCAGAGTCATAATACACACTTATAATCATTACGTTTGCCGGTGTGCTGTGGCACGCGTTATGCGTGCGATTCAGCGCTGATTAGTAATATATAGGCAATTAAAGGCTTGTTATTACTATTTATGGATTATTAATATAAATGCATAATTAGTCGACTAATCGTTTAAACGAACGACTACTTGTCGACTAGAAAAATCTTTAGTCGAGGGCAGCCCTAATTGATAATAATAAGAAATGTTTCCTAAGCACCAAATCAGCATATAAGAATGATTTCTGATGGATCATGTAAAGTCACTGGAGTAATTCTTGTTGAAAATTCAGCTTTGCATCACATAAAAATGTATAATGTTTCATGAAATTACTGTTTTTGACTATTTTTCATCAAATAAATGCAGCCTTGGTGAGCATAAAGATTTCAAAAATATTTTTAAAATGTAACCACCCCCAAACTTTTGTGCGTAGTGTATTGTTGTATATTATTAATTGTTCAGTACAATATAGAAGTAACAATACAAAACGAAATAAATCAGAATCAAGTCACAAGATGAGGAGCAAATGCCTAAAGTGCAGGGGAACATATATTCAAAACACAAGCCACAAATAGTTAAATTAGAGAACCCTGACAGATCAATAAATAAAATTAAAATAAAGAAATTATTAAAATAACAAAAGTAGCCAGAATTTTCTACTTTGTCTTTTTACATGCAGAAACAACAATAAACGCTAAACTGGAGTGGCAGTCTTTTTAGCTAAAAATGTTCACAGCATCCAAAAATCAAATTAGAACCAGCTGAAATGTTTTGAAATCACTTGTACTCAACTACCCATACCTGATCGAGAAACAAAATCCAGTCTTTCACTCTGTGTCCGTTTGAGTTTTTTCAAATTGTGCGCGCGGATAAAATACATCCTAAAACACTTAACGTGAAAAGCGTTTAATGGCTTAATCTCCTAAAACAGTTAAAGTATCAAATTATGTTCACACCTTATTAATAAGGCATACTATATAGCCTATAGAAAAGCAGATGAGCCCAGAATATGAACGCAAAGCGTTTAATTACACGTTAAGCATTTTCCTCCCATAGAAAACGTTATTAAAGAAAACGCTTTAGCCTACGTGACTTTCTATAGGAGGAACACGTTGCGTTCATATTCTGGGTTCATCTGCTTATCTGCACATAGTATGGTTTCTTAATAAGGTGTGCACTGTAAACATTTATTAAGCCCTGTTAAAGTGCCTTTTAAGCTTTTTAATAGCTCTTTTTCACGTTAAAGGGGTCATGACATGGTTTTTTGTTTTGTTTTATTATGTTCCCTTATGTGCAATTATAGTATTACTATAGATTTTACTACTATATTACTTTGGAGGTGTTTCCCCTTTAAGAGTTCAGTGTTAACGCCCATTGTTATGATTGGCTAACGTCAGTGCTGCTTATGCATAAATTATTAACGTTAATCATTTTGTATCACATGTAGGCTACACAATGCTCCGCCACGTGAAACTTCGGTCTTCCGATCTTTTACCATCGTGTCAATTCTCAATTTATTTTGATTCATATGCGCGAGGGAGAGAGAGAGGGAGAGCAAGACAGTTTGAAGGCGCGCGGCCGGGGCTCTCTCTCTCTCTCTCTCTCTCTCTCTCTCTCTCTCTCTCCTCTCTCTCTCTCTCTCTCTCTCTCTCTCATCTCTCTCTCTCTCTCTCTCTCTCTCTCTCTCTCTCTCTCTCTCTCTCTCTCTCTCTCTCTCTCTCTCTCTCTCTCTCTCTCTCTCTCTCTCTCTCTCTCTCTCTCTCTCTCTCTCTCTCTCTCTCTCTCTCTCTCAAACAAATAAGGCTTTGGCGGGCTGCATATGCTGCAAATAAACTGCATCCAACTGCTTTCCCTGTGACCGTGACGTCACTAAGTTCAGAGGATCTAGAACGAGCTGTATTTAGAGCTTGATTAAATAAATGCTTCGTTTATAATGGGGAGGACGTCTTAAGCTATGCAACTTGCAGGAGGTTTTAATGGTACAAAGACCTCTTAAATACCAAAAGATCAAGGCAAATTTGGTTTTTTCATGTCATGACCCCTTTAAGCATTTTAGAATGTCCCGAGGAGAACCAACTTGTTAACGTATCCTTTCTGATGGTGTGCATCCACACTTTAGATTTTCTTATCCCAGACATTGTTAAAGATTTAAATCCCTGCCGGCAAGACCCTCCTCTGTCGGTCACAGATCGAAAGTGAAATTTAAATCTGTCACAGGTTGTTTGGATTCATTCACGCACGCAAAAAAATATTTATTAAAAGCTTCTTTCTTCTCACATTTTTATCTACAGCATTATCATAATAGGCTGAATATTAACGTATTGACAGAAAACCGGTTCTATGTGAAATCAGACATTGAGCACCCTCATATAGCCAAAGTGGTCTGATCCTCGTTTCATAACACCTCTGCGAAGATTCGACCGTGAGATTGGTAGTCAAATCAGGCTCCTCCTATCGAATCTTCAACTATTCGGTGGTTACCCCAAATATTTTCTAACATATCTAATAATTCTTTAAAAAAAAAGTACCATATTTGAGGAAACCGATTACGTACAAAGCAGCTATAAGTAGGTTTATCTATAAAACATTGTTGGAAAAAATCTGATCTATGCATCAATATATTTTTGCCTCTCACCGTAGCTCTGAGAGCACGAGTGGCCTGGTCTCGACTGAAGCCCATAGAAACGATGGTTGCAAGGTGTTCCTCAGGTACACTCTCAGTGGGTGTTGTGCCAGGAGCAGAACTAGAGCCAGGCAACACTAAAGGCGCAGAAAAATCTGCAGAAAATACACACACACAGAATTATTACTCTAAATCTGCATACTGTTTTAAATCATATTCACAGCTGACACTCATTGATGAATGTATTTACCAGGGTCGTCCATGTGCCCCATCACCCAGTTCATAGCAGCGTCGATGCCAGTGTTGCCCGTGTAGTACACGGCCTTCCGGCAAGCTTCAAGAGGAAAACCCATCTCACAGAGCTGAGACACTGTGGAGTCATCCAACACCGGAGCTGAGAGACAGACAGAGAGAGAGAGTGGTCTACACAGCGTTTGATACAAGGAATCATTACACAGACTGAATGCTAATCAAAATTAAATTAAAAAAGTTTAACCACTGCTTAAATCCAAGACAAATTCCATTTAATTGAAAAAATACTGAGGCTGTATGATACATCATGTATACAGACAGCACCACATAAAAAAAAGTGTTTATCTTGAACTAAAGCAAATAAATTTAATGAACAAAAAAAGACAAAAAGAAGAAAGCAAAGGAAAAAGAAAAAGAATGAAAGAGGCTCAAGTGAAGACAGATGCAGTCGGAAAGAGGAGAAAAGAGACAGACTGACACAGCAGTGGGGAGTAGAGAGAGTCATCCTCCTCGTTGCCGTGGGAACCCAGGATACCTTTAACCTCCACATCGGGGGTCATGAGAGGAGGCGGGGCCACCTCTGGTAGAAGCTCCTCCCCTGGCTGCTGTCCCATGGCGCGGAGCGTGCTCAGATCCAGCGTGTCAGGAACGTCAATGCTCACATCTAATAAAATTATCATATATTAGTCTTCAAACTATGGCTGTCAACCAATTAACTGAATTATTTACATTTATAGATTTATTTGTACAGAATGAACATGTTATCGCAGAGGTCTTCAACTCTGCTCCTGGGGACCTACTACCCTGCAGCCTGAAGCAGCTTATCAAGCTCTGCAGGACCGCTTGAAAACACAGGAACAGGGTTGAAGAACTATGTGTTATAGAATCAAATATAGCCACATGTATGCATGTATGCATTCATGCATGTATATATGTATATATGCAGTGGTTAAATTGGGCCGGGGCTCTGCTCGTTTGTGTCCTGATGTGCCTGTTTGCAGTCAGTTGCCTACTGGAAATTTGATGAAAGTGATGCTTTTGAAAACATTTCTGACAATAAATGAAAGATTTTTGAAACGGCATGTCTATTTTGTCAACGCTCGCGCATGCGCATCTAGGTGACACGGATAAATGTACGCAGCAATATATAATGAATGTTCCTGGGAGATCCGTAGTTGCGCGGGATGTGGAAGCGCGCAAAAGTTCCAGAAATGTACAAAGAGTGCCCTGGCCTTGAATGACAAGGTAAGAAAAATAAGACTAAATCAAAATTAAATAACCAAGACTAGGTTGACCATGTGATTTTTCTCAGATGTTTTGAGCATTTTACTTCAGACACCGGATTATCAGCAAACTGCCAAGAGAACTGCCAGCTGGCTACTCAAAATAAACTAGCAATCTATTCAGACAGCATATTTGTGTTTGATCTGTGTGAATTACAGAAATATAAGACTTGCTAGACCTACTTTTAGCTACCAAGCAACCTTTCCACAAGGATAGATTGATTTTATTTTTGTGACTTGTGCATACCTTGATCTTAAATGACGCAGAGTAGGCTGTGTGTGTGTGTGTGTGTTGTAGTAAAGAGAGAGAATGGGAGAAGGAAGTTTGTGTGAGGTGGACCTGGTCACCACAGACCCAAATCTTCTCAGCTGTCGCTACTGTCATTTGCTGCACTGTCTCTTCATGTGGCACATTATGTTTGGCACATTGTATGGGTCACTATATCATAACAAGGTAATACAATGTGTAATCTAGTGATGACTGATTAACAGTAATGTAAATGCTAAATGTCCCAATACCTGTTGATACTACAACAATGCAAAGTATATGCTCTTAACCTTGCAGTTTTTCACAGAGAGAGAGAGAGAGAGAGAGAGAGAGAGAGAGAGAGAGAGAGAGAGAGAGAGAGAGAGAGAGAGAGAGAGAGAGAGAGAGAGAGAGAGAGAGAGAGAGAGAGAGAGAGAGAGAGAGAGAGAGAGAGAGAGAGAGAGAGAGAGAGAGAGAGAGAGAGAGAGAGAGAGAGAATATTCACCTAGTTTTTTAGGAACCCAATCCAGGCCAAAAGTAAATTTCTTGATTTGGATAACAAGATGGTCAGGAAATGAAGCAAAGCGAGTGGTCCTGGAAACAAAGATATATAAACGCATAGAAGAAACCCAAAGACTGACTGAAAAGTAAATTAATATTAATATTATTATTACTTTGTGGCAGTGGTTTTGGCCTGCACTGCAGAGCTCCAGAAATCCGTGAGTGTTTCTGGTTCGCTGAGAGCAGCCAAACAGGCAGCAAATGGGATTTGAGCACGTGTCACAGCGGGGGGAGGGGCTCCAGAAGACTCCGCCTCATCACGGCGACGCTCTGCTTCTTGTAGCTCCTCTAATAAACAGGAAGAGAAGATGATAAATGAGAGGAAGGATCAAATAAAATGGATCCACAGAAACATACTATTATTATTTTATCCAGTCTTTCCAGTAAGTAAACTACATTCCAATGAGTGTCTAACCCATATTAGTTGCCTGGTCCATGGGAACGGGCAGCTGGACAATGTAGTCCACTCGTTGCGTATACTTGGCCTTTTGTGACTGCTGGCATACGATCTTCTCTTCCACCAGGAAGCGGAAAGCTTCTGAGGGATTCATGCCAGACCGACAGTTCCTCTGGCCAACATAAAGAAAAGCTGAATTGAGCGAATGCACAAATAGAGAAAAACAAAGACAGCAGGAGAAAGTCGTCATCATTACCTCCACCATATTTATAAAGTGAAGAAGAAACTCCTGCGCATCCTGCTGCCGATTGGTCGAGAACTCAGGGTGGCCTCGTCCAACCAGAGCTTTGAACATGCGAGGTGCTATCCCAACCTGGTCACCCTGTACAAACAAAATAATTTATGAATGGCTTATCTCAACAACTGAACATAAACAGAATGACATTTCATTAAAGACCATTTATGAAGAATTTGCACAAATTCAGCTCATCTTTTCTGAATGAGACCCAGTGAATTAGAATTGTTAAGAGGTGGGTGTGGGTGTGCGCGTGTACCCTGGGTTCGGTGGAGGCACTGGGGTCATCTCCGGGGTCCGGGGCCGGCTTAGAGTACTCTCCTGACAGAAGGCCATAGCCCAGCTTTGCTCTGATATTAAAGAGTGAAAAGGAAGGAAGAAAGAAAACATTTTTGGTTACTTCATCAATTGCTGTAGTGTTTAAGCTTTTTATATATATATTTATTTTTTTTTTTGTAGGATATAAGCAGATGTTCATGTTTTTTTCCCCTGCTTTCTTTCAGATAGCAGAGATAATTGATGTATAGTGACCTCTGCTGGATATATGAGATTAAAGGGATAGTTCCTGTCATCCTGAACATTCTGTCATCATTTACTCAACTTCAAGTTGTTTAAAAAGATATTGGGGTGAACGATCACTAAACACACCCATATTTTAAAGGTTTGTGGGTCAGGTACTCACACTTGAGTCTTAAAGTCCTGGGTTGGGTCACTGGGCGCCTCAGCAAAGACCTTGTCAATGTTGGAAACGTATCTGACAAATCAAAGAGTGAGAGGAACAAAAGACGCATTTAGAGACTTAATTTTATTTCAATAGTTAAAGGGTTAGTTCACCCAAAAATGAAAATTCTGTCAGTGATTACTCACCCTCATGTTGTTTCAACCCCGTAAGACTTTCATTCATCTTCGGAACACAAATTAAGATATTTTTTATTAAATCTGAGAGCTGGATCACTCCTCCATAGGCTTCTATGGGATCAAAACTTGCCAAAAATAGTCCAAATGACTACAGTGGCTAAACCATAAGTTTATCAAGCGACGAGAATAATTTTTGTGCGCAAAAAAACACAAAAATAACGACTTTATTCAACCATCTCTTCCCTTTCATGTCTTTCTTCTAAGCTGTTGATGTAGTGTAACAGCGCAGCGCTTCTGGGTTGTACGTAAGAACGTAGGCTCACTATTGGCCGACGCTAGTCATGTGTGTGATGCTGGCCAATAGTGAGCCTACATTCTGACGTACAACACAGAAGCGCTGCGCTGTTACACTACGTGAACTCACTAAGAGGCCCACAGAGGAGAAAATTAATAGTTGAATAAAGTCGTTATTTTTGTGTTTTTTTGCACACAAAGTATTCTCGTCGCTTGATAAACTTAAGATTGAGCCACTGTAGTCACTTGGACTATTTTAAACATTGTCTTTACTCAATTTCTGGGCCGGCAAGTTTTGATCTCATAGAAGCCTATGGAGGAGTGATCCAGCTCTTAGATTTAAATAAAAAATATCTTAATTTGTGTTCCGAAGATGAACGAAAGTCTTACGGGGTTGGAACAACATGAGGGTGAGTAATTACTGACATTTGTTTTTGGGTGAACTAACTAACCCTTTAACTTATGAACATAAAAATATATAAAACAAACATGTCTAATACACATACACTACCATTCAAAAGTTTGGGGTCAGTACGATTTTTTTTATGCTTTCAAAATAAGTCTCTAATGGCTGCATTTATTTAATAAAAATACAATAAAAAAATATAATATTGTGAAATGTTATTAAGATTTAAAATAACGTTTTTCTATTTTAATATATTTTAAAATGTTATATATTCCTGTGATGGTAAATTCAAATTTTTCAATTTCAAAAGAACAGCATTTATATGAAATAGTTAATACATTTATAATGTTACAAACTATTTCTGTCACTTTTAATGTGTCCTTGCTGAATAAAAGTATTTAATTGTTTTTTTAATCGTAGGGGTGGGCGATATGAGCAAAAATTCATATCACGATATTTTTCACTGTCCGGACGATATCGATATTATATCGCGATATGAGAAAAAAAATTGGAATCACATTTTAGTACACCTTAGTTAAATTACAGGCAGAATATGTATTTTAACACTAGATAACTAGAAAAAAGGTGAGGCATTTCATCGGACATAGACCTGAAATGTTTTTTTTTTGTGCCATTTTTTCTCTCAAAAAGTGCAAACGTGCAACATGAGGTAGGCTTGAATGCACTTATGTCTTTCCACTTTTTGCTCGTCTTGTCATAATGAGAACCGGCAGCGAATGAAGACTTTATTGATTTCTGAGTGAGAGCCGTCTTCGGGTGTGCTCTGTCTCCGGGAATATCTGTTGTTATAGTTTTGCTTTTTTAAATTAGTTTTTATTTTAATATCGTTTTCAATTTTTCTTTAAATTTCAGTTTAGTTTTAGTTAGTTTCATTAATGGTTTTGTTAGTTTTTATTTAGTTTTTATTTTGCAAACACATTTCTATATAGTTTTTATTTTATTTAGTTTCAGTTTTAGTAATTATAGTTTAGCTTTAGCAGAGCGAGCAGAACACTTCCAGTGTAGACCAAAGCGAGACGTTTAATTTAAGTTTAATGTTTGCACAGATTACAGTTAACTCTTGTGCAGACATCTTAATAATAAAAATAAAATAATGGTTTGAGATTGAACAAAGCACCAAATAAATAGAACTTAAAAGTATACAAGAAAAAAAACAATGAAAATTTTCATACAAACTAATTCATTAGTGTAAGGAGACAGAATATAGGCCTACAGTTTGTACAGTATAAAACCCATTACGTCTATGGAGAGTCGCCACAAAGATAGTGGACCAGTATGTGTGTATGCGCGCGCTTATGTGTGTGTCGTGTGTATGCGCGCGCTTATGTGTGTGTCGTGTCCTGTTATTCATAGCCTAACGTACATTGCGGGGAAATGTCTCCACGTGGATAATATTATTAGCAGTAAATGTTTTGTAAAAACAAAAATAATAATAGCAGCTTTCAGCCTTTCAACCTACATGAAAACATGACATCTCAAACATACAGTAGCCTAGAACTTTAACGTTTTTTTGTGCTTGACGAACTTGTTTTGGTGTTGCACCCGCGTCTCGGAAATGAAACGGCACTCTAAAAATGCTGCGCTCAAGTTAAAAGTCAAACTTGCGTCTCATTACCTTGTTATTTCCCATTCCACCGCAAAAGATGCATCCTTTATGAACAGCCGCTTAGCACTAGCGATGTGTTCTACGTTACGGTCCTTCATTGAACGCGTCACAGGACAGCGGTTAATCGCCTCAGCAACTTCACACGTATGAAGCGCCAAATCAGCCGTTTCCTTAAACAGCGTATTCGATTCTGTATAGTCATTAGTGTTAACAGTTGTAAAGAGTACCAAATTGAACAAAACAATATAACTGCAAAATTTGAATTTATGAATACGGTATCCTCGGTATCGCAAAATCCATATCATGGCACAACATAATACCGGTATTCACGTTCATACCGGTATAGCGCCCACCCCTAATTACTGACCCCAATCTTTTGAACGCTAGTGACAATGACAAACATGGCAAAAACTCTAAAATCCCACACATTCTCACAAGCACTCTGAAAGACACTAACTTGGTCTGGAAGTCTGGGATGGTGAAGAGCACTTGCATGACAGAGTTGAGGTAGCAGCTGTTTCCCAGGTTCTTCATACCGGTGAGCCCCTCGCCCCACATGGGCCTCAGAGTGGTGCCTGACTCCTGAATCACCTCCCACTCTCCAACACGCTGGTTCACTGCGATCTCCAGCTCAGTCATGGTTCTTTCCGTCTGACATAGGAGGAGGAACACACTTTAACACCAGCTTTTTTTTTAACAGCTTCATAAGCACTTTAAGAATGAAATCGCATCTTGCAGAGATTTTTGGAATGAATGTACCTTTTCCATAGTCATCATATCGATGCCAAAGTGAGAAAGGTGTTCTGGAAGCTTAGAATCTAAAACCATATCATCTTCATCATATGAATAGACATCTGCAAAGACAGACACAGCTCACAATGTCATCAAATATACACAATCTGTCAGTCCGTTTTTTTGACAAAAGAGTACTGTAAATTGATCAAAAGAGAGAATAAACACATTGGTGATAAAAAAAAGCCTTCTATTTTAATTAAATGTTTTTTTTCTTTATATTCATCAAAGAATCTTGAAAAACTTGTATCATGATTTTCACAAAAATAATAAGCAGCACATCTGTTTTCAACATTGATGATAACATTAACTACTGCTTAAGCAGCAAATCAGCATATTAGAATGATTTCTGAAGGATCATGAGATTGAAGACTGGAGAAACGATGCTGAAAATTCAGCTTTGCCATCACAGAAATAAATCATATTTTAAAGTTCAAAGATGTTTTGAAATTTTATTTTATTTTACAATATTATAGTTTTACTGTAATTTTTTTATTAATAAATGCAGCCTTGGTGAGCAGAAGAGACTTCTTTCAAAAACATACGGCACCGTCGGCACGTATCACATGGGATCATTCTGTGATACTTTTAGGTTTTAAAAAGCTTGATGCTAGTCGCTATTTACTGCCGTTTAATTTTAATTTTAGGGTGAACTCTTCCTTCCAACTTTACTGGCTTGAGATATTCAACAACAACATGATTTAATTAGATTCCAGTAGATTTTGTGTGACAATCTCACCTGCTCCGTCAGGTGTTATTGTGCCGAGTTTGACAGCCAATGGGTATCCAGTCTGCTGGTAGTGCAAGAGGGCATGGTTATTTCCTCCTGATCCATCAAAATACCTCCGCCCACACAAAACCTTCCCATCTGTCAGATTCATCCAGATGTTCTCCTGGAGGTCACAAACCTCACACTTCCAACCACTAAAAGAAAGATAGGAGCATCTAAATGCAAACAATCAATTACTGTAAATTTCTCTGGGATCATATTCTCAGAGCTTAGCAGTACATATCAAATGTGTCAACAACCTTTGCACAGGTGTATACCTCGGAGGGATTTTGACCCCATTGTCGAGTTGTTTAAGTTCAGCAGCGTATTTTGACTCCTGTCGCACTTCACCATCCCACTGCTGCACCTGCAGAGCGTGTGACACGGAGTCTGCTGCCTGCAGCCCTGCCATTGACAGAGACACCTGCAAGCGAGAATGACACCAACCAACCAATGATAGTTAAAAAAATTCAGCTTACTTTTTATTATGACTATAAAGCATTATATCTGGTAAATGAATAAAAAGTTAAGTCTATAAACGGAGTATCACAGCTTATTAAGAAAATTAACATGCCATCCACAAGTCTGTTATTATTAAATAGTGAAAAATAATGTTAAAAAATACAATAATATAAAATGATATTCACCCGCTCCCGAACGACATCTGGCATGGAGGCTAGATCATCTGATGTCACTTCCTGTCGGTCTGGGAACAAAACCACCTTGACTTCATCCTCATATTGCTCCTGATCAACATCAAACCCTCCCTCAATTCCTACGAGAAAAACATGAAAGCTTTACATCCTCTTATGTTTCATAAAACATGCTTACTAACAATAAAAACTAGCATGTACTAAAATATTAGCCAACACCGAGGAGAAAAGAAAGCAGGTGCTTACCAATGGCCAGTCTTGTGGGCTTCTTTTTTGGAGGATCACCGGATCCAGAATTGGGATCATCCTCCTTCTGATAGACAGACAAGATTAGTCTACATTTGCCAGAAGAACAGCACAAGAAACGAGACACTACAAAACTTGGTTGTACAATTCGTTTTTGCTTAGTTCAAAAGCAATGACATGACGAGTCGCACATCAACTACAGTGAATTAAAATTCAAGCATGTTTTTCATTAAAATAATTTATTCTATACCATATGAATATGCAGAGACATAAATAAGCAACATGTCGTGTATGTTGATTTTCCAGAAAAGTCTGAGAACTGTGCAGCAAGCCCACAGTGCCCACCAAATTTTTTTTGCACCCTTGGTTACGTTATTTTTTCCATTAAATTTTCCTATAGGGTTTTTTTTTAAGTCTTAATTTAAGAGTTATAAGCCATGAATTAAACCAACCAGCTACAAGGTGAATCACAACATTACACATTTTGATATGAATCAAAAAAGTATTTGAAAATCAGACAAAATGTACAAGACTGTGTAAAGTAATTTAAGTCGCAATGAAACAGAAGTAGGGACAGATCTTATATTAAGTATTGTGATACATATCTGAGTGTAACAAAACATCAAAAAAAGAAATGTATTGGTTCTATGCATTGGTTTATGTGGATTTTAAGATGTGGGTGTTGCATTCAAAAGTGGAGGCGGATGAACATGAACTTGCAGAAAAGACTGTTATTTTCACAGGAAGGAAATGTTATTTTGATTAAACACTAGGTCAAAACTTTAAACGAAACATAGGCATGAATTGTTCTCAATTAGATCTATAACATGCACTTAGAAAGTAGACAAGATGAATTTTAATGTCATGCCGACCTTAATGGCTTTATTGAACTACAATACCCATAAAGCACTGCAAATGACAAATTTGACAAATGTTAACTACATACATATAGGCAATTTATGTTAGGCATAAAAATATTTAATTAGTTTGAGAGTGTAGGAGATTGACTGTTACAACATTTGCAGTGCTTTATTGAAGTGGGCGATCATCATGGAGAGCGGTTTCTGCATGATTTGCTTGTTTTCACTATTCTCTGATTGGTGGAGATTTCTTTGGACATTCATGAATAATGTAGTTCTTCAACAGGAATTCCACTGTTAAACAAATTAGTTGAAAATCTAGCCTGATGGTTTCAACAAATGGGTTCAATATATAATTTATTAACAACCTAGTAGTAGTAGCTCACAATCAGTCTGGCTTTAATGGTTACTAAATTATCATTAAAAATAAATTTGCCCAAGGAGAAAAATGTATACGATTTTTTACTTCCCAACCCAAATGTTTAACATGAAAAAACGCTTTGTCCCAACCAGCCTGAAACAGCAACACTGGCTAAACCAATGGCGTGAGTCTGGGGGCGGGACTCTGTTTGTCTGACCAATGAAAGACAGGAGGAGTGTTAGGGAAACCTGTTTGACATCAATCCATTTTATTTTCTTCTTTTAAAATTACGTTTGGAGAATGAAGACTTTAAAATGGTTTTAAAGATTTGAGCATGTACTCAAACCATACATTATTATTCATAAATTCACTGAATGATGTGTCATGCGTTTCTGTGCTTACCTGTGTTTTCCGGGTCCTGGTGATGTGCAGGTAAGCTCTCTGACCAGTTTTGGCGTGGTGTCGGTCTACGTACTTACTTCCATAGCCGAGAAAGCTGTTCATACAGACATACAAGCCTCCCTCACTCTCCTGAAACAATTGGAAAGAACTGTTATAACAAAATACTGTTGGTCAGCAGCACCACGCCCGCAATGAGGCTGTCTCACGCGCGCAATGACAAAATAACATTCACGCGCATGATACAGAAGCACACAGGCTTCTGAAGATAAGAAACTTTGCAGCTAAGTTACTAGCTCAAGTTAGCGTTATAACTAGCTCGCAGCTAGCTAAAGTAGTATATAATCGGATAATTTAAAGTTACAGAAAATGAATGGCTTAACGTTAGTCGAGATGTAATCAAAGAGTGCAGTCAACAGTGCAATGATGACTCGCGTAACCTAATGAAGGAAAATAGTGCAAACTTGAGCACTAAATGAGCGCTAGTTAGCAAACATTCCGGTATCTCACAGCTGGTAAGAAGACAAAAGCAAACCAGCAACCTTATGCAAATAAATAAATAAATCCCCAAAGTGCGCGATGACTGTGCAGTCTGCTGAACTCACCGGGCTGGCGAATGAGAAGGCACACTCGTCTTTGTGAACACGATCTCCGGGCCTCGGAACCCGAATCGTAGACAGAACCGACATCAATATCTCACTAACCTCCGTCATCTCTGGCTAACGTTAAACACAATTTGCCTTCTTGCCTACACGCTTGCCCGCCTGGGTTTTTTGGCCCCCGCTCCTGAAATACAGTCCACTTAAAGTCTCTGACAGCCACTTCTTTCTCTGTTTCCCCTCAATGAAAGCTGCTGCTGATGATGATCCAGTGTGTTTCATTCGAGGCCAGGGGCGCTGCACACACTCGCACTGCACGCATTACAGCCGCAAATGCTTGACCGTAAAGTGTCTAAAATGCGCGCACCAATTTTTAAATTACATTTCAATTTTTGACATAAAAATGGCAAATATGCATGTTTGTTTAACGTCTTTCGTGGAAGAGGATTTAAATGATCGTTTAATGCAGCATAGTAATCTTGGCGTTACAAATACTTTCTTTAGTACATTATCACAGAGGAGAAATTTTAAACTGTATTATTAATTCTCATGTATTTTGTGTGTTACGGTAATATGGAAGCCATGACAGTTGACAAAATGAGAAAGCGGAAAAATTTACCTCATATAAATAATAATACTGGCCTCATGCGGCTTGGAGTGTAAGAGCGGCCACGCAAAGGTTATGCATCAGATTGTACCTATTTTTTTTACAGTCCATGGATTGTACATTAAAAAGTAGGCTATGAGATGATGAATCAGAGTCTCTTTGAAATTCCATTATCGTTCCTGTCATTATCGTTGTAAGTTAGTTGTGGTGTGGACTTGCCTTTTCTCATAGAATTACAACGATTATTAAAACTAACTATCGTTACAGTTGTCCTTGGTGTGAATGGGCCTTAATTAACCCTCTCTAAAAGTAATTTTTCAGACTTAAGTTAAAAATGTAATTACATTTTTTATTAATTTAAAAAAAATGAGTACACGTTGCCCATGAATATGCTAATTGGTTTCCGCCTCCACTCAGTCACACGTCACACCAGCGTGGTGGATTAACTGATCCACTCGGTCAACTGTAAACGCTACAAGTGGAAATATTGGTTTAATTCAGCCATATGTTTGAACCAGACACTGATTCAGAAGAAGAGGAAGAGCGAATTATACAGGCAGGCCCAGGTCTACGGGGGTTGATGGTGCTAAACTAAACAATGTTCGCCATATCAGACGTCTGATGAGAAACTCCTCAGAGCAAATTGGTGGAGCTTATATCTAGCTCCTCCTAGCTAGATCTCTAGCGAGGAGAAGCGAATGTAATTTGGGCCTAATGGGTGGAGCTAAAATATTCAACCACACCCTAACCCTACCCACAACTCTATCCCTCCGAGGAGCTGGACTAACCTCCAGTGTAGATTGATGAATTAAGCACATTAAAAACGTACCACATAGACATAGAAACAACATTAAAAACCACAGGGTTTTTAAAAATATATTGTACAGCCTATAATATATGTTTTTGGGTAATTAGATTAACCCTAACCTTACCTTTCCAGTTAAAACTTTTTTTAGTAATAATTTACAACATTAAGTGAATGAATGTAATAAACACAAAATAAGAATGCACCTATATATATATTTTTTTATAAGCAAATATGTCCTCACGCAGACACGTTTCCTCTCTCGTGCTGTAACGTTACCTATATTTATTGCCAGCAGGCACGTATTCCCCTCATTCCTCTGTGGGACCTCCTCCCTCCCTTCATCCCAGCCACAGTCCCTGCATTATGGCGCTACACTCAAACACAAGCCCTGTATACGTGGCGTTCCTCTCTATTCTCAACTATGTATCTATACCTGCAGGCAGTGGACTATCTTCAGAGAGTTCATCCGGACTTTTATCCCCTTACGATGAGCTCTATTACCGCGGGGTTCGGGCGTATTTTAGGGAGGACTGGGAGCGCGCGGCGGAGTTCCTGGAGAAATCCATTTCCACGCGAGACATGCTCCTGCGGACCAGACGAAAATGTCACGACGAGTGTTTAACAACAGGCGATGAAAAAGTCTCCAAACTAGGTAACTGTTAACTTTATGTACAGATGGACAAAGTATGTTTTGCGTATCTCCATCACAGTGTGTGTGAGTGTTCCAATGACCTCCTGGAGAAACTCGTTCAATTACAGTGCTTGAAACACTGTCCAACTAGTGCAGCAGTACAAAACATGCCCTGCAAACTGGAGACTGGAGTTTTCCATGACTTGTCCTGTTGACTGCATGTTAATGTGTGTGTAGACACAGCGGATGGTAGTCTCTGGGACCTGGGGGTGCTAAACTGGATGCAGTTGCGGGCTGAGTGTGTGAGATTCTGCATGGGTCGAAGTGTTTCTCCTGCTGCTCTGCTCCCAGTATCTTCAGACATCGAGTATGAATTTGGAACACGCAACCCTTACAACTACCTGCAAGTCACCTACTATAAGGTAAAATCAGTAATCATAATGATATGAAATCAGGCTAATAATAATAAGACACGTTTATCACAACACCTGGAAAGGCCTGAGTAACCCTGGCCTTTGTTTTGTAAGTTTAAACTCTCTTCCCCCTTTGTATAGTTGGATAAAATGGACAAAGCAGCTTCAGCTGCTCACACGTTCTTTGTGGCCAATCCGAGTCACCTGGAGATGAGGAACAACATTGAGAAGTACAGGAGGATGATAGGAGTGAAAGATGAATCCTTCCAGGACAGAGAGAGAGAGCAGGAGCAACACTGGGTGAGTTCAACAGAAGAGAAAAGCAGTCTGGGTTTTTATTGATAACTACAACTAAAATTATGTATAGATTAAATTTAGCAGTGGACGTGAACCTTAATAGAATCGAATAGAATTATAATGAAAAAAGGGGTAGGTAAAATAAGCTAAGGCTTCAACCTACACCTTTTCCGGTTAATATACATTATGTTGATTATGGAAAACTTTGTATGAGGACCTAACTAAATCTTGATGATGATAACCAAACTAAAATAACACCACCAATGTCACCACCACCAAATTATTATTATTATTTTTTTAAATTGCATTGCATCTGAGCAGCTCTCAAGAATGTAAGTAGTGTTGTGAGTCATAATAGTTATTTTGTTTTTCTAGTGTGTTGTGCAGGCTGTTATTTTGGCAGTTTCTTCCCACATTGACCAGGCCATCTTTTGTCTTAAGAGCTGAATATGTGAATAACTTCTTTTAAATTGTATACTTCTGCATCTCACTGTCCTCACTCGTCTCCTTTTCTCTCTCCTAACCACTATTATGAAAACGAAATAAAAGTTATGAAATTTCCGAATTAACCACATTAGCTGTCCTGTATGCCCCTTTCTCTACCATCTTTTTTCACATTGTTTATCATTTTTTAGGAGATGCATGATGCAGCCATCCTGGCTGAGAGCTCGTCTGATTGGGTGAAGGCGGTGAAGAAGTGGAAGGAGTGTGTGAATGAGACGCTCAAGCAGACGGAAGAGTGCAGAGCTCAGTGTGTGATGGCGTCACGGGTCTTTCCGGAGGAGCCAGACACTGCACAGGGAGTTTACGAGAGAGCTGCAGGTCAAAAAAGATTTTTATTTACAAAGTCTTATCAAGTTATTGCAGACACTATAGTTTAACATCTGATCATTTCAAGGAAAAGTCAAACTGGTTACTTCTCTCTTTTTTGCAAAGAATATTTTAAATATGTTGCACCATCATGGCACATTTTGTTTATTATATAACAGTTGAGTAAACTCAGTCTCTCTCTGTCTCTTCAGACCTCTCTCTCGCCTTGCTGTCATGCAAACAGATGTGCGTGACCTTAGTGTCAACGCGACCTGGAAGGGTTTCTGCTCTGGAGGACTTTCTGCCCTTACAACTCGAGCATCTACATATTGCACAGTTTAAAGGTCAGATGTTATTAATAAAATGGTAAATGGACTGCATTTATATAGTGCTTTCACAGACCCAATGGCCACCAAAGCGCTTTACATTTTGCCTCACATTCACCCATTCACTCACTCATTCATACACCGACGGCGGTGTCAGCCATGCAAGGCGCCATCCAGCTCGTCGGGAGCAGCTGGGGTTAGGTGTCTTGCTCATGGACACCTCGACACTATCGACACTACACAAAATGATGTATTATTATTTTTTCTTCTTTATTCTTCACTGTTCACTTATTTTTGGAGATAAAATGTTTTGGTTTATTTCTTTTTCAAAAAAGTAATAGAGTGCAACAGTCAGGTTCCAAAAGTAAATCATGATTTTTAACGATAACTTATAAACCATTAAAGACAGCCTTACTGTGAGGTATGAGATTGTTAATCGATAGTATTTGATCTGTTGAAGCTGATAGCCCGGATTATTTCTGCTTAGTTTTAAAATAATCTTGTGTAACAGCAGAATTCATGGTGAAAAACTACATTACCCATGATGCTGTATAGAAAATTTCACCAATCAGACCCAAAACATCTTGCTAGCTCTGCCCACTCTCAGGCCACACATGTCTCCCTATGGTCTCAAAATACTTAAAATATTTGATATATGAAATCAACATTTTTAAATGAGTAGTTTTATATTTCTCCATCATTTTTAATTGGATTATGCTTTTTGCAATGCCTCATGGGATTGTAGTTCTTTCCCTCAATACGTTTTTGCTTCAAATCAAAGTTTTGTAATGTTGTGATTCACCTTGTTGCTGCTTGGCTTGGTTCTCAGCTTAAAACACTTGAACTAAATCCGTATGGGAGAAACAAATGGAAAAAATACTTCAGAAACCAGCACCGCTGAAAAAGTGGCATTTTTTTTAAACTCTATTGCACTTGGTTGAATAAAGTAAATATTAATGTAAGGAGACCATTGTAAAACATTAACATAGTGCTAAATATTATAATACTAAATATAATAGTAAACACTAATACTAGTATTAGTAAATACAATAGTACAAATACAAACATGTTTCAATTTTAATTACATTTTATTTATTGTTATTATTTTTTTTATCTTTCCTTGGCTTATTTCAAATTTCTGATCAGTATAAAATTTGAATACCAGGTCATGCATAAGCATTGCCAAAATTTTTTTATGTTGCAATGTGGATGTGCATAGCAGTGTTATTTTAGTATTATTCATATGCTATAATAGTATTTAATAATATTTTGAATTAGCCTTTATTTTTATGTTTTCATTTTTAGTTTTTAGTAATTTTGTTATGTGCTTTTGCCATTTTTTTTTATTCGTTTTTTTTTTAATATTAATATTTAGCTTTAATTTACTTTCATTTCAGTTTTAGTAATTTTAGTACTTCAAACTTATTTTATTTTGGTTAGTTAGAAGTCAACATTTCTAATAAAGTTTTTCATCTAATATTTAGGCTGTATTTTATTTCCGATTTATTTCAATAAACCAAAACCATTTTTAATAGTTTTAGTTAACAGTAACAACACTAGTGAATTGGTGGTGTTAACTGTTCTCAAGCTCCAGTCACAGTTAGAGTACTAAATCTAAATCTAAATACTATTCTGTTTGAAAAGTTTGAGAAACTTCATTAACTAAAAACTGTTGTTACTACCACTCTTTGGTGTCCCGCAGCTGGTGACCTGAAGGGGGCAGTGGAGACCCTGCGCTCCTTGTTGCTCTTTTACCCCACTGATTCAGACTCCCTTAGTAACCTGGAGCTCTACTCTCAGACTCTAGAGGGCGACACGGAGGCTCGGGAAACAGGCCCTATGCAGGTATGATGAATGGACTGCTGGAGTAACTGTGACCCATGGGAGATGGGGTAGAAAGAATAATGTTTGCATTTATAGATGGGTGTGTCTGTTTGATGGATGGATGAATGGTCAATGAGTAAAATCAATACAGATTTTAAAATGGCTATTTTATCATTTTTTTCTTAAAGGAAATTGCCAAGTATGTCAGCAGAGCTTTGCAAGAGAAGAGACTGCTGTACTTTGGGATGGCAAACTTGGACTTTAAATTCAGTGACCCGGTATGTGCCTCATTTCTGTTGCTGGAGTTTTTTGTCTTTCACCTCTCACCTTATGTTCCCCTCTCTGAAACTAGCCAAAAAAGGCCTCAGTCTCACTCACTCTCTGTCCTCATCAGGATCTGTGGACACCCGAGGACGTTGTGCCCGAAGCTCTGCGAGAAACCTGGAGGTGAGACAGGGAAATAGAAAAATAACAAAAAGGAAATGGTGAAATGAATTTCCTGGCAGCTTCAAACTTTTCTTCTTCTCAGAGCAGAGAAAGAGCAGCTTCATGAGAAACTGAAGCAGGGCCAGAAAGTGGAAGAAGTGGATGAAAGTGGATTTTATGCAGGTACAAGCACTGCTTCTGTCCACCTTGTTCCTTCCATCATTTTATAATATGTAATGTAATATAATTATTGAACTGAATTAATTACATATATAAAATTTGACTCAGGTGGTCCTGTTCCTGTGGTTGGCGTAACAATCACAATGGATGATCAGGGGCTGAACGGGACCAACCGTGTGGTGTTGGATGGAGTTTTATCCCAATCTGAATGTGATCGTGTGATGCAGCTGGCTGCTGTGAGCCTTTAAATAATCATTTAAAAATCTGCCATGTGAACTACTGTTGCAGAGAGCAGCTGAAAGAGTCTCACCTCCCATTCTGCATGTGTGGATTATAGGTTGCCGCATCAGTGGGTGATGGCTACCGGGGGCGACGCTCTCCTCACACGCCCCATGAGAAGTTTGAGGGTTTGACTGTTCTCAGAGCACTTAAGGTGAAATATTACTCACTCATGACACATACTAGAATGATTCATAAAATTATAGACATTCTCACATCAAATGTCGTAGATAATATACTAGAAAATATCTGTTTTCCAGTTGGCCCAGGATGGGCAGGTCAACCAATCAGATGCCAGGCTGCTGCATGAGATCGGGGAGACCGTAAAAGTTCTGATGGACTCATACTTCAGAAGTCACTCTCCTCTCTACTTTGCTTACACACACTTGGTGTGCCGCTCCGCCATCCCAGGTACAACGCTCAATAGTGCTATACTGCGTAAACAGGAACAATTATTCACACATAAACACATGGGGCGTCATTTATAAAATGTTGCGTAGAAACCGTCCTTCTTTTGATCTTACGGTAATTTCTTAAATGTGCATACGAGCGATTAACAGAACGAACGCACGCACAAAAAAAACGTACGTCTGCCTCTCTTCCAGATTTGAAATTGTGCGCAGCTGAATTGTTTCAGCTCTCCACCCTTGTAAATGCCACCTAATTAATTTCATTAACATATAAAAGATCACCAGTCAACGTCTAAATTCTTTATTTGAGAATGGCGAGCAGCAAGAATTATTTCCAAATACCTGCATTACTCCCGACTCTCTGCCACAAGGAACAGTGAGTACGTCTGCTTAGACCCTGACATGGCGCTAAGCACTTTTCCATGTCAAACACCGGTTTTATAAATATTAACATTGGCATGGATTTTTGCATGCACTCACTCCAAGATCAAATCTGTGCGTACGCACGTTTTAAAAATGAGGTCCATTATTTGAACGTCTTGCTCAGTGCATATATGACTTTATGTGTGCAAAGGACAGCAAGAGGGGAGATCAGATCTTTCTCACCCAGTTCATGTGGATAACTGCATCCTGGAGCCAGAAACCAGGCAGTGCTGGAGAGAAGCTCCTGCTTTCACGCATCGAGATCTCAGGTGCACAGATGTGTAGATGTAGGCAAAACACACATGAAATTCACTAAGAACGAATAGGCTTGCTGATAGCTTCCTTCATTAGCATAAATTAATTTACTAAAAAATGAATTCAGAAGATTAAGACTCAGATGATGAAAGAGTGTGTGGTTAAAAATTCAGAATAGAAATTCAAGCTTCTTACACACAAAATTAGTCAAATAATTTTGATCTTATATTAGGTAAATAGCACTGACTTTTGTGAACCCAGCTTATTCTATAATGAGCCTCATTTGAATGGAAAGGAAACCTCTGGAAAATAATGAAAACCCCTAAAATATATTTAATAGTTGTTGTTGTTTTACTTTTCTTTGATGCAGATACTGTGATTTGTTTGTATTGTTGCCTTCACAGTGCAGTCGTTTACCTGAATGATGATTTTGAAGGAGGTGATTTCTTCTTCACTGATCGAGACACCAAAACAGTCACCGTAAGAGTAACTTCCCAATATTCACCAAAAAAAAGTGTCTTTTATTCAGATCCATATTTAAATGTCATTTACCCTCAAGTTGTTCCAAACCTGTATAAATGTCTTTGTTCTGCTGGACACAAAGGAAGATATTTTAAAGAATGTTGGTAACTAAACAGATCTCGGGCCCCATTGACTACAATTGTAGGAAAAAAATACTATGGTATTAGGTAAATATGGTAAATACTATGGCCCGAGATCTGTTTGGTTACAAACATTCTACCAACAATCTTCCTTTGTGTACAGCAGAACAAAGACATTTATACAGGTTTGGAACAACATGAGAGTGAGTAAACGATGACAGAATAACATTTTTTGGGTGAACTATCCCTTTAATATAATCTCCTGAATAACATTAAAAAGTCTCGTTCACTAATAATTTTGTGGATTACTTCTATATTACTTGTATACACAGAATAACTTCTCGCAAAAACATTTCTACGTAGATTTCATGCCCAAATTTGTGTGTTCACGTTCAGACCCAATTATTTACCTGAGACGTTCTCTGTCTTTTTTCTCTCTTTCAGGCAAAGGTTAAGCCTAGCTGTGGGCGACTTGTTGGATTTACATCAGGACCTGTCAATCCACACGGTGTTACTGCAGTAACGGAGGGTCGACGATGTGCACTGGCACTCTGGTTCACTACTGAAAAGCTCCACAGAGATATGGTATGGGGCTGTTATGGCACCTTCAAGAGATGTTAAAAGAAGAAAGATGTTATGTGCACTTATTTATGTTTAACTTCATTTCAGGAACGTGAGGAAGCTGAAGCCTTATGGACAGCTGATGGACAGAGTGTAGTAAAAGAGGAGAAGGGGGATACTGAGAGCGCCTTGAAATCTGCCCGCAGTGGGAGAAGCCAAGGAAAAGAGAGGAGCAAAGAGAGAGATAAAGTGACAGGCAGACGGGATGAACTGTAAGAATGACAGATGAATGAGCCAATCAGAAAATAGACATCCATGGACATGAAATGCCATGCTGCTTATTCATCCTGTCATGAACCTGTTCTGTGTGTGTGTGTGTGTGTGTGTGTGTGTGTGTGTGTGTGTGTGTGTGTGTGTGTGTGTGTGTGTGTGTGTGTGTGTGTGTGTGTGTGTGTGTGCGCGCACGCCCCCCTTGTTTCAGTATGTCTTGTGTTTTGATTGTGGTTTTTAAAAAAAAATCAAAGAATAAAGAAGAAGCAAATGCGGCAATTATGTAACTCAGGGAGTAATTTATTCTTCTTTTATAATTATTATTTATTAAGTATTAAAGACTTTTCCTCTAATGTTTTTTACTTATAAAAAATGAATAGTATTTTTAAAATAATAAATTATGTACACACAAGACATTCATAACCACATAAACGCTAATTTATTTTACATGCCGTGGGTTGGCTAATGGGGGTTTTTGCGTGAAACTGCATCCACACCACTAGGTGTCAGTATAAATCCAAAACCACTGTTATATCGATCAATGCAGCAAACAAAAAACTATTGTCTGCACATTTATCATTAATTTATTATTGTTTCACAAAATCAAAACCAAGAGAAAAAAATCCAGAAGGTTCAAGTGTTTAATAGATCTAGATGACGGTACATTAAAACAAGTGAGTAGAGCGAGGGAGGAGGGGAGGTGTGGCACATTAGCACTGATGGAACGAGTGAGAGAGAAAAAGAGGGAGGGAGTGGGAGAGGGACGGAGAGCGAGATTATAGATAATCCCTCGTAAATGAGTGCATTTGTTTATGAATCTTACAAATCTCCCATTTAGAGTATGGAATAATAATCCAGGCAAGAAATCATGTAATCATTCATACCCGACTCCCCATTTCAACATGACGCCCTTCCATTAAATCCAAACCCTAATATCACCGAACCTCCTCTAATGCACCAACAAGCAGACTCTTGCCATACTTACAACGGCCATTGATCCTCTGTATGCGTTAATCTACATTGTGCTGTAAAATAGAGTGCAGAATGGCTAATGGTGCAAAAGGTGTTAATGTGATCCGATGTGTCTGATCCTTAGGCCTGGAAAACAGTTAAGAGTTTAAGAGCAATGCAGATATAAGTTACCTCTTAGGTGAACTACTAAGACCCTTCTGACCTGTTTCCATATGACGTTTGACTATCACTGAGATGCGTTCATGAATGGGCCTAATCCCTTTCTCCCTCATGGTAACATATAACATTACACAACATGTTGGTGTCATGCAGGATTTTGTCCAGAGCTGAAGAGCATGGATATTAATAGTGATAATGAAACATTGATGTTCCATTCTCATACATTTAACCAGGCCTTACCAGAGTAAGACATTTATTTAACCTGGATTTCTCAATGTAATCACACAGCTGCAGGTTTTTCACAGTGTGTCCATTTTTTGCCAAGTGGGTCCTCTCGATGCTTTAGACACATCAAGAATCGCTCAACAATGGCTACGTGAAATTGTGGTGTTTTTCTGTATTAAGAAAGTTAAGTGTGAAACTGCACAGTCAGATTCCACTTCAATGTCTATTTAGGACAATCATTGAGACCAATATCATGAGAGCTGTGATGTACCATTGTGAGTGTGATAGTGTTGTTTTTATAACGGTTAAACTCTGTGTGAAGTGAATCGGAAGTTGTGAACGACTTGTGACGTATTTCCAAATGAAACAGAATTCTGAATGAGGAGAAAAAAGAGGGTGGGGCTTGATTTTAGTGCACCTCTTTGCCATCTCTAGCTCGCAGCAGACCGATGGTTGAAGGACAGTGAGTGATACAGCCGCCAAACACGTTAGTAAGGGCATGGAACGCCATTCATCTGGGGCAGAACTAAAGATCATAAAGACAATAAATGAATTAATTCCTAAACAAATCAGTGTTGTTCAACAATTTGGTTAAATGGCTGATTCAATAAATCATTCGTAAAGGCGTCACCACCTACTGTCGTAACTAAGTAATTGGTGTTGTCAAAAATATCGATATTTCAAAATGCATCAATTCTGAAATGGTTCCAATACTTCTTTTCTGCAGTATTGATACCGTTACCAGCTATACGTTTTCGATCTCTCTTCTCTCTGATGGAGAACTGAAACACACCCGTCTCCTCTCACTCGTCTCATTCGCTTCGGTTGATATTACTGTGACTGTTTACTTGTCTTTTTTGTAAATCTAGTTCAACGATTTAAATAAAGCCCCCTTGTGCTGTGTGTAAGCAATTACAACAAAATTACCCAAATTATAAAAAATATGATAAATGATCTGTAGCCTATGGATAGCCTATGGCAGTTTTCCCCAGTGGTATCGAAAATTATATCGAATGTCGATATTTTTCAAGGTATCGTATCGAAGTTAGAGATTCCAGTATAGTGGCAACTAGTAAGTAACCTCTCTGAAAAATTCCCACCACTAAAATTCACAGCCTGACACACTAGGAATTACACAACAAAAATGTGAAAATCACTTGAGTACTATGTCTGAATTCATTACTATTTATTAAACAATTAATGAGGTTACTACTTCTGCCGAGATTGGAAAGCTGCTGGACCAATCCAATTCAAGGGCAGGAACATATAAAAGTAAGTAATAAAAAATAGATTTAAATATATATATAAAATAAAACTACAAACATAAAACAGAAGTTTCATTGTTTATGGTGGGACTTTCCATTAACGTCTATTGTTTTATATTGCGCTATTGTTTGTTTTCCCATTTAACTCCCTAAACAAATAAATTTTGCATGTTTGATAAGCTTTTTTCTTTGTGTGCATGTTGGCTGATTCCACAGCTGTTTTCAAGATCTAATATCCATGTGGAGACATTTGCTCCCCATGATGTAGCCAAAACCTGACCCACCTACACACACACACACACTATATGAATACACACGACATAACTATACATTACAACAAAGGGCTTTTTACATGACACTGAACCTAATGCTGCACATAACTTTTCCTCAATGTTCATCCATGTGAAAGTAAACCATTCCCTTTTGTCCTAATAGAATATAATCCACCCATGGGTCGCTTTGTCCCCCCTCCTTGGTAAATCGGGTGATGATTTTATCCACCATGCTGTGATGTTTTGTCTGGCTCAGTGAGGTGGGGGAGGACGAGTTATATTTATGATAATGATAGTTTGTCTGTTCTAAATCAGGACACTAAAATTGATTTAAGCAAAGCCTTAAATGTTCACAGGCTTTTAAGCTCTTTTGCTCCACAGAAGTCATCCCCACTCATTTCTGGTCCCAAAACAATGTGTTTTATGTTTTGTTACAATAGCATTTACAGGAATAAAACGTATTGTACCTTGTGCCTAATTATACTGTAGTCTTACGCTCATCTCAAAGTATAAATATCACTCATTTTGAAACAGTTTCCAAGGTGTACGCAACACCAACTCCCAGTGATCTGAAACCGTTCATCATTCCATACATAGAAATGTCTCTCCAATCCATTATTTACTGTTTTCAGCTTCCTTGCATCACGATGACATGTGAGACTGTTGTGGATGTTCTGCCTGCTCATTCGTGACTAATAGGCTTCTTTAGCCATGACCCTCATCTAAAAAAGTGGTGGTGTTCTGGGACATCTATGTTCAGAGTTTAGGGATGTATCACCAAGGCCTTTAGGATCAGGTCTGGAAAAATCTGTTCCATACTTTTTTTATTGTAGGGTTTTTCATCCTTCTATGAGCACTATTCATCTCAAAGCAAACTTAGCCAGCATTGGCATTGCTATTTTCTAAACAGGGAAAATGAATGGATATGCAAAAAAATAAAAAAATAAAAAAAAGATAGAAAAAGAAAACGAGTAAAAGGATCCTCTCTGTTCCTTCACCTTGGCCCTCCACACACCTGTTTTTTTTTTGTCATGTGACCCCATGACCTGATTCTCTCCACTATTTAGTGCTCTTGTCTTTGCTCTCTGTTCTCTCCTCTCCTAACAGATTTCCCTCCCTCTCGCTCTCTCCATCCAAGGCTTTATCCTTTCAGCCCTGATCTCACTTCATCCCCCTCCAATCCTCATCTAGCCATCACAAAAGCATCACAGAGTTTACAGAGAGAGAGAGAGAGGGATCAGAAGGTGCGTAAAGCAGAAAACCTGAATGAACACTGTCCCGAGAAAAGGCAAGTGGATAGAGAATTGGAAAGGTATAAGAATTACAAATCGAGCGGAGAAACGATCAAGAGGAACGGGTAAGTGAGAGGTTTTTTTTTTCATTTATTCAATGGTATATTTTGGGTTCATTTTCTATTGCTTTAGTTTTAACTTATGATTATGGCAAAGTTAAGATTATGATAATGAATTCCACTCAGAAATGTCCACTTCAGGTCAGAACCAAACCGTAACATAAGTGTCAATCAGTTTTATGCTTTAAATCCATAAAAATATTGACTTTTTTTTGTTGGTCTGCCATTTTTAGTCCGCATAAATGTTTTTTAAGATATAAGAAGAGGCAAGCTATTGAATAAAACGGATATTGGTACAAAAGGAATAATAATTTCTCTACATTACAAAGAATGCTCTAAACAAATTAAATAATTTCCAATGCCCTAATAATAGTATAATGAATGTAAATTATCAGCTAGACATTATTAATAATTTTTAGGTTCTGTATAAATAGTTATAGGACTTTTTTAACCATGAAAAGTTTGTAAATTACTGAATAATATTATGGAAGAATGTTCTTTCAACAAAGTAAAATTTCAAATGACGGCTAGGCCACACTTTCACACCCATTCCTAGTTTTTTCTTTCTCTCTCTCTGTTTCTATCCCCTCCCCATCTCTGCTGTAGCTCTTATCCAGATGCAAAGAGCAGTCAATAATCGGATGAGAGCAGATTTGATTCAAAAGGCCTCCCTTAAAATCTCAGCAGTGTGGATTTAAACTCTCTCTCTCTCTCTCTCTCTCTCTCTCTCTCTCTCTCTCTCTCTCTCTCTCTCTCTCTCTCCTCTCTCTCTCTCTCTCTCTCTCTCCTCTCTCTCTCTCTCTCTCTCTCTCTCTCTGTCTGTCTCTGTCTCTCTCTCTCATTATCTCTTTCTGGTTATGGCATTTGGTGCTCACGGTCTTGTTGGTAATAACATTTTCTAGCAGTTTAATTCACACTGATGTCAAATACAAAAATTCCAGGTATGAAGTTCACCTTTAGTTCTAGAACAGGGACTATTTATTGATGTCCTTTACAGGACAGCGCCCTCACCACCGGCCCACCTCTCTCCCATCCACACCCTTGTTCTCTCGCTTTCTCCTCTCAAACAAATTTTAGGCAAAAGTCATTTGGTCATGAGAGCTCGGGAGATACACAAAGATTCAAAAAAGAATTCAACAAAAGGAAATAGCTTGCATTAATCCTCTTTTGTAAGGTAAGACATTACATTCAAACTTTTTTTTTTTTTCACTTTATTTTGCTTTTTTCCACCAAGACAGAGTACATCACAATTACAGATACCATTGGGATATCACATATTTGTAATCAATTCCGTCTTTCTTGACATAGAGAGAACTATACAGCAAACAAAGACAGAATAAGATTCATTCTAAGTTATGCAGTAATAAAAAGGAAATATTCAATTATGGATCTGTCATATGAAACAAATTACGTCCAAACAGAATTCAGCGTAAGAGAAACAATGACAGAGATTCAAACAATAAACAAAAACAACAAGATAAACAGAAGAAAAAAAAGGAAAAAAAAGGAAAAATAATATATAATATAATAAAATAAATAAGAGGCCATATAGCGCTTGGTCATCCAAAAACATATTCAGGTTAATATCACGTGTAAGAAGATTCTTTACTGCCAGAGGGGATATAGACAGGCGTTTGAAACCATTTCACTTTCCTACACAATCTAAGACATTACATTCAAACTTAAGAGGTATGCTTTATGACTCGCAAAATATATTTTCATTAAGATGACTGACTGCACACTAATTATAAAAGCAGACTGGGATTAACCATCCAAAATGAAGGGCGAAATTATTATAGATGACAATACTGAGAGAGTTTAACCTCATCAATAATATATAACATGGATCTCAGTGTTTTCAAAAAAAAAAAAAGGTTTTATTGGTTTTTTTTTCCTTCATTGTTTCTGGGGGCAAATTAAATCAATTGTAATGTCCTAATAGAGGCACACTTATCATTGTTACACAGTAAAGTCCCTTTTATTTCATGGGAGCAGTTGAACTTAACCAAAACTGAATGTACTATAGATATATATTTATGAACTAAACTATCTATGTGTGTAATATCTGAATAAATGAGAGCAGGTGTACATCAATGTGCTTGACTCTGACTCATTACGCCCTTGCATGTTTGTGGTGGTACAAGTGAAATTTTGCATGCATCCTTATTTGTGAGGATTTGCAAACCAGGTCGAAGGGAGTTTGAATTGCAAATAGCTGTTGAAGGGGCAACTGAAGATATATCACAGTGAAAGCAACAACAACAAGCTCTTCCCACAAGCAGTCAAATAAATTGCACTGTCATGATTACTGTAACAATTAAATGTATATTCACATTTAGGAGTTTTCCCCAGCATTCTCTTGGATCTACTGACCTCACTTCCTGTCTGTGGGTGATCGTGCCTGACAACCGTTGCCAGGGTGAAATGGAGCAACTGCGAAAGGAGGCGGAGAGCCTGAAGGATGACATCACTGTTAGTGTCTATAGTCCCCCCCCCCCCCCCCCCCCCCCCCCCCCCCACCCCTAAATAACTTCACTGACATTTACGTAACTTTACAGAACATCACAGACTCATTCTCAGTTATAGATCAGCTGTGATATCTGTATGTTTTGTGCTCTATAGGCGGCCCGTAAAGCAGTGCAGGACCTGACGCTGCAGGATCATGTGGCGGGGACAGCTGTTGTGGGACGTGTCCAGCTAAAGACCAGGAAGACATTGAGAGGACATCTGGCCAAAATCTATGCTATGCACTGGGGGACAGATTCAAAGTAAACACAATAATATATGCAAATAAATGCAAACACAGGCTCTACCACACTAGTCTACAAGGATATCGATATACACATATTTATTTACATGATACTGATATGTCATTTTTAATAGACTTGCGCTTTAATTAGGCAAAGATAAGTGAAATTAATGATAAATTATTATAAACAGATGGATACATATAAAAAGATGTGGCCTCTTTATCTCTGACATTAACGAGGCTGGTCTGAATCGTGATTAAGTGACTTAGAAATTAGAATCCTGCACCAATACCTGGAAAAGGATCTTTTGTGTGATAGTAAATTCACTCGAGATAAACACTGAATTAATGCTTAAGTCATTTCAAAACGTTTTATTTTTTTTCATACATTTACATTTATGCATTGTGTTTAGGTCATAAGTATGAATAAGTATAATAAAATAAAATAAGTCATAAGTATTTAATATGTAGCCTCAAGATCTTAAGATTTTAGTATTTATGGTGTTCCCTTTTAGAATCAAAACTATAACCCTGATGATATTAGCGACATCCTTCAGCAGTCTCCACTAGTTGTGGTTTTCGATATTTAAATTAAAGCTTAAATACAATAAAATATAAATGTATATATAAATACATAAATGTTGCTTTGGTAACATTGGAAATAAAAAATAAATGAATGCTAAATAAAAATATGACAAAAGCACATAACAAAACTACTCAAACTAAAATAAAAGCTAATTCAAAATATTAAGAAATAAGATATAAATATTACTAAAATAACACTGTTGTGGTCCCCTAAAATATTAAATTTCTAACCTTATGTTTCTTTTTGCCTCTCTCTCTCAGGCTGTGTGTCAGTGCATCTCAAGACGGTAAACTGATTGTATGGGACAGCTACACCACCAATAAGGTATTGAAAGGTTTTTCAGTTAAATTTTCCTCAGTCTGATATTAGAACTTAACTACAAAAAGGCTAAAAATCATTAAACCTATCATTACTAATTGTTACAGATGTAATAAATTACATAATCTGTTGCTTTAACTTGGAGCTGCTGTCACGTACATGTAAATGCAAATCGGTTCTGGTGAAGGCTATTAAGGAAAATCAGTATCTGCCAGTGGTCACGTCTGTGTGCAAGAGGGAGGAGACGCCATTTTAAATGACATGAAGCACGAAAGCAGGGCTGAGATGCTTTCAGTTCTTTTTGAAATCATGGAAGCTGCTTTATGCAACATGTTTATGATAAACCAAGGTCATTCTGATTTTATTTAGTGGTATTGCAACTTTATTTCTCACAATTGACTCGCCTTTGTATCTTTCAATTGTGACTTTAAATCTCACAGTTGATAAAGGCACACTTATGAGAAAGTATGGTAAAATTATGCATGACAATCATAGCTATAATGAAAAATAAAGTCTCAAATGAGAAAAAGTTGCCATTGTGAAATATTGGACCTCATTCATGAAGCATGAGTAGATTTTTTATGTAAATTGTTCACAAAACCTTTGATATACATTTTCAGATTCATTAAAGTGTTCATATTTTCAAAATAGTTAGTACGAAAAAAACATTACATACCATTTTGTGTTCTTTTAAGATAACTGATTGACACTGCATTTTGATAATAATAAACAACACTATTTTCCATAATAATATATAACAAGATTAATTAGTTAAAATGATAGTCCAGCCAAAAGTTTTAATTCTGTTATTATTTACTCACCTTTACGTCGTTACAAACCTTTATGACTTTCTTTGTTCTCTGGAACATAAAAGAAGATATTTTGAAGACTGTTGGTAACCAAACAGTTTTGGTTCCCATTGACTTCCATTATTTGTACAAAAAATACAGTGGAAATCAAAACGGTTTGGTTACCAACATTCTTCAAAATATATATATTTGTGTGTGTTTCGCAGAAGAAAGAAAGAATTATTGATAAATAACTATCATTGAAAAATTACTCTGAAGCTTCATGAATGAGGCCTAATGTACATATAACCATTTTTCCTACAAAAAAAAAAAAAAAAATAAAAAAAAAACCTTAATCTGTAGAATATTAACAAACTATTGTCTCTGGTTGTGGTCTAGGTGCATGCAATCCCCCCTGAAGTCCTCATGGGTGATGACATGTCTCGTACGCACCCTTCAGGAAACATGGTGGCATGTGGAGGACTTGACAACATGTGCTCCATCTATAACCTGAAGGCTAAAGATGGGAACGTGAAGGTCATGCGTGAGCTCGCAGAACACACAGGTGAGAATGACTTCAAATACTTCTCATTGCAGGACCGATTTAAGAACCAGTTAGCAATCCACACAAGCAATATCTAGCCCATGAGATGGTTTACATTAGCTAGCTGTGTCTTGAAGTCTGTTTTTTTTAACGTGTATGATTTTGTGTTGATCAGGTTACCTGTCCTGCTGCCGCTTCCTGAGTGACAGTGAGATCATCACCAGCTCTGGAGACTGTACCTGGTACAGTCACTTTAGACTTCTAAGAGCTATAAACTAAAAGAGCAAAGAACAAATGATGATGATTTTGCTACAAATGATGTATTCAGATCAGCACATCTTACTTTCTTAAATAACATGACCTCTGACCTTTCTCCAGTATCCTGTGGGACATTGAGACAGGAACAGAGAAGACGGTCTTCGCTGGACATTTGGGAGACTGTATGTCTCTGGGTGTTGCTCCGGACTTCAACACTTTCATCTCAGGAGCTTGTGACTACACAGCCAAACTGTGGGACATCCGTGAAGGCCAGTGCAGACAGACCTTTGGAGGCCATGAGAGTGACATCAACGCCATCGGGGTAAGACCTTTTTGACTCCAAGGCTCCCCATTGTCGAACTGGATAAGAAAATGCCTTATATATTTTTTATATTACTTATCCAATTTACTGGATAAGTCGTTTACTAACAGTTTCCACCACTAAAATATTTTAGTTTGAAATCTAGAAAAATGTATACACATTATAAAAATGCCCATTTAGTATTATATATAATATTATAGTATTTATAAAAAAATTTAATTAACTTTTATTTTGATATATTTTTTAATTTATTTCAATTTTAGTTCAGTTTAGTCATTTTATTTAGTTTTTTATTTCTATTTAGCTTTATATTGGTTTCATATTTATTCATTTTAAATGATTCAAATGAAACATGTTTTATTTCAGTTTTTGTTTTGTTTTTCATCTAATATTTAAAAACATTTTTCATAGTTTTAGTTCTATTTTATTAATTGACATGACTTTTCCAGGTCTAGAAATCACACATTTAAAATTAGACTACTTCATACTGACAGGTTTTCAAACACAGTGAGAGTCCAGCTGGTTCTACAAAGACAGTCTTTGAGGGGGTGAATTATAATAAGAAATATCTTTATGTTTAGTTGTTTAAGCTTAATTTAATGCTTGTTTTGTCTTATTTTAAACAATTGTAAGTCATCTTGAGGCCCCCTGGTTGAGAACGACTGCCCTAAACCAATGTATTTAACGTTGATATGAAGATTATCTCGCATCGTCTCGCACTGTGCAGTTTGTTGGAGAGATGCTTTTGCTTCATTAACACAATGAGCAAAAATCCCATAGATTTACACTGAGGAAGCGGCTCAAGCCATCTTTTGGGACCAGAAATATTCTAGAGCAGGAATGCCCAAGAGATACCTATCTGCAGAGATCCAACACACCTGTCTGTAATTATCAAGTGCTCCGGAAGATCTTAGGGTATGTTTACACGACAATGATGTACTAAAAACAGACGACAACGTTGTCAAAACGATCCCGCTCGCATGGATTTGCTAAAAATGTATTATGCTGCCAGGCCAGTAGTTGGCGATGTCAATTTGTAAAGAAAAGCTAAGCGCCTAGAGATCTAGAGACTGAACCATGGACTGAACATGTAAAATGCATGCTCATGACGTCAGTGTTTTCACAAATTTGCTTTTTTTTTTGTTTACACAGAGACGATAACAATATAGTTTTCAAAAACGTGCACTTTGAAACCCGTTTTCAAAAGCTTGCGTTTTCAGTCCCCCCAAATGCCGCTGTTGAGTAAATAAACGGCCAAAATGTATAAAAAAGTTTTCTGGTTTTAGTTGACCAGAAAAACAGTGACGTGTAAACTGCCCCTTAGGCTGCGTCCAAAATCGCATACTCTTATCATTAGTAGGTACTTATTTTGAATAAGTAATTACTTATCTATAGCATGAGTGTGTTTAGAATGAATGTAATCTGAACGTACT
The DNA here is from genome assembly GCA_030578255.1 of Tiaroga cobitis. Taxonomy (NCBI): domain Eukaryota; kingdom Metazoa; phylum Chordata; class Actinopteri; order Cypriniformes; family Leuciscidae; genus Tiaroga; species Tiaroga cobitis. The sequence continues at coordinate 24,413,770 of CM060606.1, read as the reverse complement.
ACATTTGCAATGCTGCCCTTATCACGTGACCTACCAGCGTCAGTTACGTCGCTTCTCCGCCATTCACAAATCCTTTCCCGTGGCCTTGTGGGATAGTAAAGTGTCATCTGGGTACTTTCTGCCTACACTTTTATGAGTACTGTGAATTCAAACATACTTCTTTTTAGCCTACTATATAGTAGGTAAGTATGCGATTTCGGATGCAGCCATCGGGATGGGATCTTTTGACCTGGATCAGGAAGCAACCACCCAGAACAACTTAGAAATCACCTAGCAACTGCATAGCAACACACTAAAAACCTCTCAAAACTCCTTACAGCCACCCCCGCATAGCACGCCCTAGCAAAACGGCAGCGAGATTTGCAATATATTATGTATACATCTTTCTCTCTGTCACTTTTCAGTTTTTCCCCAACGGCAATGCAGTGATCACAGGTTCAGACGACGCTTCCTGCAAGCTGTACGACCTGCGTTCAGATCAGGAGCTCATCACGTTCCAGGACTCCAGCATCATGTGTGGAGTGACTTCCCTCGCTCCCTCTCTCTCTGGAAGACTCCTCCTCGCTGGGTACGACGACTTCAACTGCAACATCTGGGACACGCTTAAGGCGGAGAGAGTGGGTGAGTCACTGGAAAGAGATCCAAAGATGGATGTGAACTTCAGGAGAACGCTTAAAATATATATCAGATGCAAAAACATCTGTAATAAAAAAGTGTTTGTCTTTTACAGGAGTGTTGTCTGGTCATGACAACAGAGTGAGCTGTATCGGCGTGACACCTGATGGGATGGCCTGCTGCACAGGGTCATGGGATAGCTTTCTGAAGATCTGGAACTAAAACGCTGTCTCAAAGAGAGGCAAAATCAGAATATGTCAAAGACAGGGTAAAATGTAAAGGGGACAATTGAAACAGGACTATGGGATGTAGTTGTATAAGTAGGGAGGGAAAGAGATGTGTTTGTTGTGCCGTCAGAACGAGAAAGATTGTGAATAAGCAAACCTCATTTAGAGACGGGCTTGATCTGTAGAATAGTCTTGTCAAAGAAACCATGTAATAACAGAAAACCGTTTTTCAGGGACTGCTAACTGCAAAAGTGGGCATTTACCAAGCCATGACCTATTTGGTGATTTAGGTAATTTTTGGATTGGGTCATTAACACAAGGGTGTGTTACAGCATATTATCAATATAGCATATGAAATAAGTCTTCAACACTAGTTGAATCAAGCTTACTGATATCTAAATGCATTGCCAAAATCGTTGCGCAAGATCGAGTATACAATTTCAGTCTACACAGAATTTTCACTTTTATAAAATGTGGTTTACAAACTAAAGATAGAATAAATTAGTTTTAGTGAGATTGTCTGATTGAAACTTCTTTCAAGTTTAGTGTTAGATTTTTTTTTATTGTGATTTTCACTGATAGTGTCATGTCTTTTTCTGCTTATTCAGGCCAATAAAATAAAAACCACCGACAAACTTGACTCATTTTTTTCCCAATACAATTTTATCTCATTATCTATGGAAGCTTGTTTCCGGTAATTCAAAAAGGTAATTGCGAGTTTACATCTTGCATTTCTGACTTTATCTCAGAATTGCGTGATATAAAGTCGCAATTGTGTGAGATACTCACAATTCTGAGGAAAAAAGTAAAAATTGAGAGATGCAAAAAAAAAGTCAATTATCTTTTTAAATGTTTTTTTCTGTGGCAGAAACAAGCTTCCATACATATCTGATGGAATTGAAAACTAAAATTGTGTATATAATATACTATAACATGAGGAAATTAATCCTTTTAATTGATCAGAAGTAAAAAAAAAAAAAAAAAAAAAAAAAAAAAAAAAAAAAAAAAGTGTAAAAGATTACCATTTCAAATAGTGCAGTTCTTTTGAACTGTCGATTCAAAGAATCCTATAAAAACATGCATCACAGTTTCCACAAGAATTTTAAGCAGCATTTTCTTGAACATTAGAATAATTTCTGAAGGATCATGTGACACTGAAGACTGAAGTAATGATGCTGAAAACTCAGCTTTGCCATCAAAGCAATAAATTACAATTTTAAAGTATATATTAAGTCTTTAAATTGTAATATTTCACAGTATTATTGTTTTACTGTATTTATAATCAAATAAATAGGCCTTGGTGAGCAAAAGAGACTTTCAAAAACAAATTCTTACCGACCCCAAACTATTGAACGGTAGGCAGAACACTGATCCTGGACAAATATCTGATGACTAACAGACATGACAAAATTGTGCAGAAGAGTTTTGATATTTTTCAATAACTGCAGGGCTACAGTAGTGGTATATTGCAATATTATCATCACTTGCTTTGTGAACAGTCTTTAGCAATGACAAAGACTTAAATCTGTTCAAGCATGTGTTTTTGTGAACAGTTTCATCCAATGTCCTCAGACAAGCTCAAAAAAGAAGAAACAAAATTAAGTGTTAATTTTATTTACATTAAAAACAGTTTATTTACAAACACACAAAGAAACAAAGAAAAGGAAAAATAGAATGATCATGTAGTTTAAGGCTTAAAATTGTAGTATATACATAGTGTTGAGCTGGATTAATCCTGGTGAGCCCAGTTTTTCTCACTCGTTCTCCTTGTTGAGTGATAGAGTCAGAGCTCTCCTGTCCATCTGGGTGAATCTCTGTTTTTCTGGGGTGGACACTTTCAGCTTCATCTGACGAGAAACATGAAGATCCATGACTGATTACATGCATAACATGGACATCTGCAGTAAAAGGAGCACTGAGGTTCAAGTAGTGACTAAGAACGGTGTAATTACCTGAGAGTTGCGGTCTCTGGGTGAATTAGCTTCCCTCAGGATCTGCAGAGGCGATCTGCCCTCACCAATCAGAACTTTTTCTGTAATATTAAACAAGCAAATACCTCAAGTTTATAACCAGAGAAAAAGTTCATTTAAAACACCCTTAAATATACATATTTATCCTTATGTTAGTCTTCCATCCACCTTACTTTTTTGAATAGGCGAGGCTTCCATTGTCATTGCTTTCAGTTATTTTAGCGGTAAAAAAATCAGTTTGTTATGCTGCTTAACATTGAAGTAATATTAAAGCAAATACCAGTTTGCAATCATAAACATACTGTTTTGCTGCACAAATAGTTCACTTTTACTGCACGGCCATTCTTCCAGTTATTTACCAATAGTGGCTAATGAACTGGAAGTCCTGCACACTCAAAGAAAATTTGTAATGAAAAATAAAGTGGATGGGGGAAGTAGCATCAGAAACTAGCAGAACCATTAATGACGCATAACCATGTGGCCAAGAGACACTCTCACCTCTTGGTCTTTGTTTGGAGCGCACAACCATGTTGTTATTCTCGTTTGTGGCTGTGTTTTTGGTGGAGAGCGGTGAAGAGACAAACGTTTTTCCACGTCCCTGTACCCCTCTTGCTCTGACACCAGCGGTCCCGAAGCCTACCCCCAACCACTGGGGCTTAAAAATGGCTTGACTGGGGCTGCGGGTGTCAAACTTCAGACAACGGATGCCAGACTGCACCGTTTCGACCTGGACGCTGGTCACTGGGCTGGATTTGCTGGAGGCAACAGCCGGTTGAGGCGAGAGAGGTTTGCTCACCTCTGGCTGCTCATGGCGTGACTCAGGAAGTGCAGGTGTGACCTGATGGAGGAGAGACACACATTTAGTCTCTCACAGGGAACAGTATGGATCGTTTCTGATGCCAAAACAGGCCTATAAAATAGTTCAGATTCCCACCTGCCCTGAAGTTTTCATTGATCACAACACAAACAAAAATATCCATTTAAAGTTATTTAAGTAAAACTTTAACAAATGTATTTTTCCCTATTTCTTAACATAGTTAAAAACAAATATGTATCAAATGATCTGAGAAATTTGCAATAAGTTAGAATTTTTATTAATTTAAGAATAAACTTTAATATAATTATGCAGGATATTTTAAAAAGCCAACAAAAACTGATATATATATAAAAAATATATAATAAATTGGAGATCAATAAGATTTATTTCTTTGAAGTCAAAGTTCCATTCATTTGTTGAAAAATACAGTAAAAGCAGTACTTATTGTGAAAATATTATAATTTAATATAAAATTTCTACTTTGATAGACATTTTAAAATATAATTTATTTCTGTGATGGTAAAGCTGAATTTTCAGCATTATTACTCCAGTCTTCAGAGTCACATGATCCTTCAGAAATCTTTCTAATATGCTGATTTGCTGCTTGAGACACATTTCTTTTTATTAATTTTAAACAGTTGTGCTGTCTACTATTTTTGTGGAAACCATGATACATTTTTTCTGAATTCTGATGAATAGAAAGTTCAAAAGAACAGCATTTATTTGAAATGGATCTCTTTTGCAACATTATAAATGTCTACACTTTCACTTTTTATCAACTTAATGCATCCTTTCTGAATAACATTATAAACAATATATTCTCAAACCTTTGAAAGGTGTCTCAATCTCAAAAACAAACCTGTTCGTCAGACGTCTGGGTCGGGGATGGGACCTCCGCTTCCTCCGGGGTCACGACAGCTTCAGCAACAGGCTCGGGCTCTGTGGATGCTGGGGCGACTGAGAAGCGCGTGTAAGAATGATCTTCATTCCCAACAGGAGGAAGAGGAGTAAGAGGACGTTCCTCCTGAGAAGATGAGTAAACACCTTCATGACACGCAAGAAGACTCAAACTGAGCTCTTTCTTTAATGGCGAAGCACCAAGCAGCAGAGCCTCCTCCGCCTCTTCCAGCGAGGCCTCAGGATCCACCTCTACCTCCATCTGCGTGTCTCCAACCAACACAAACGGGCTGCTGCATATGGAGCCGTAACCCAGTGAAGGAGAGGACGCCGCAGGGGTGAACACGGCATCGGTGCGTTCCCTGAGTGAGGCGGAGTTCTGAGCTTTTACCAGAGGGAGAAGGGGCTCTCTGGGGCCGGAATCATTTTGCCGAGCCCCATTGGGCAGGCTGGGGTGTTTGGTAAAGGAGACCGGAGGAAGAGGAGAAATAGTCTCGCCACCGGACTTGACATCATTGAGAAAGAAGGTGCTCAGCCGCCGAGCGAGAGATGTGACGCTCACTGTAAAAGAGACAAAGGAGTTTGAGATTAAAGAGTCACTCTTTCTATTTTCTAAATGCTTGTTATTGATCTTATTTTGAACCATTAATCCATGCATAGGTTTCGTTTCATTTTTAAATTGCTATTGTAAAAATTGGCATCGCAATTTTTAATCAAAACTCCCACACCCCTTTCTAACAATCAACTAAAAGCTCACATTCATATCTGCATCCATCCATCAACAACTGATGGACAGATCTAAATCCTCCATTTTCTTTTCTTTTTCGATCACCTGGTCACTCGGATGTATGTTACAAAGAAGAAGAAAAATGTGTCGCTACATTAACCAATCGCAAATTTAAGGGCTGAGGACAGCGAGTAAATAAATTACAAACGATAAATTACAAACCCTTAAAAGACATATCTCCTGTGAGCTATAAGGTTGATAATCAATAGTATATGCATTTGTTGAAATCATCATCCCACATTATTTAAAATTATTTTTAGCATGAATTCTGGTGAGAAATGTGATTCAACTCAGATGGTTGGTTTGGTTTATGGCCTGTAACGTTAACTTTTTATGGAAGGGGGGGGGGGGGAGTTACTGAACACTTTAAAGGGCTGAGCTAATGAATATTAAATTGCTCTCAGCTTGAGCTCCTTTCATTGGGTTTAAATATTGTGAAAGAAAAATGCAGAAACACAGATCTCGTAATGGAGAACACGACTTAAAGTTACCCTTTATCGGTGTTCGCGTAATGCCAGCCGTGGGTGATCGGGGGTCAACAAATCCAGGCCCAACTGACTCCACCACAGGTAGAGGAGAGTAAGCCACACCCACCTACAGGAAAATACATGAAAAATCAACTATTCTATTTCTCCATTGCTCACTGCTGTGCTCATTAGGAACCTGAGAAATGCCCAAAATCACCTCACAGTCCGGCTTATCGATAAGCAACTAAATTATTTAGCACTTTAACTGACGAAACTGTAATAAAAGTAAGCGTTGTTAAACGGTGTGTTTGTAACTTACCTGTACAGGTGTCCGGTCGATAGCACAGGACGGTGAACGCGGGTCTGCGAGTCTCGCTACACGCGCTGCTTTCGGCCGCTGGCTCGGATCTACCCGAGGTGTTGATGCCACAGACATCTTGCTTTCACTGGATCCCATGTTTACTCTGTATTCTACTCGGAATACAGCACGGTTTATAAAAACTTGCATGGCAAGAAGCGAAGAAAGTAGTTAAACCCATAAGGTAATGCTTTTTTAAAAATACATTAAATAAACAAGCACATCGTGTTTTACCAATACAAAGTTATTGTTCAATAATTAAACTCACCTTAAAGCTCAAAGTTTTCCACGCTCAGTTCACTATATATTCCCTTTATCTTTCACACCAGATTAGATTGAATGTTTCCGTTCAATTTACATGTAAAAAGCAGATATTAACAAAGAAATGCTTCAGTCTTCGTCTTCTAACCCAAACGCCCTGTGACTCGAGCGAGAGCATTTAAATGGATCGTTCCGTGTTTGCGGCGATTTTTAAACCGACCAATAGTAGAACGCGAGAGTTCCTGCCTCGGCTCTTCTGATTGGCCGAGACGTTGAATACATTTTATTGGGCGTGTTTCGGCGATTTGAAATACAGCCGCGTGTTGACTGGTTGAATCATAGACTGTGGGTTGAATGCTGACGCCTTCTTTTAATACTTAGTCAAAAAAAAGAACAAAAAAAAGAAGCTGCACACACTTCTGTTGTTACAAAAAATACTTTAGCGAATTGAATTACTATTAAAATAAGTATGTTTTAGTATTTTGATTGTTGCTAATAGCAAACTCTGAATAAAATGTCACAAAAAAAATCGATACATTTGTAAAATCATGTAATTATAAAATGTATTGTATACTCATAAGATGATATAATTTACTTATGCTTGGAAATATTTATATTTTTCCTCAAGTTACTAAGCATCTTTGTCAAAGCTTTATTGCTTGAAGTAATAGCAATTTGAATTGGCTATATGCAAAACATTAATAACTATGGTACAATACACAATATGGCAAGTAGAATTTACAATTAAGCAAATAATTTTACAGCAAGAGCAAATATCCGATAAGAAAGAGTGTTACAGACATGTATTTCAGTCTCGCTTACGAATTAAGTTGCCAATATAACTTTAAGGCTTGCAAATCACTGTTACATTGTACAGGAGCCGTAGTGACGTAGAACCCAACACATCCCCCTTCTCTGTCAAACAGAGGCAAGTACTCTTGAGCTCACAGTGCTGGGACCTTATTTTCCCCATAAGAGAAATATTACTGTCATTTTGATAAGGACAATGGAAAGAACAGTAATCGTCAAGATTAACAAAATGGAAAAATTACAACAGATTCTCTGTAAGCGTAAACTTGTGACAACCCATAGCAATAATGTTGTGTTTTTAAACTGTGTCATGGGCTTTTCAACATGTCTCTTTTTCTCAGGCATCTGTCTGTCCATTAATGCAGTGCTAGAGCTAAATGGGCGTTTCACTCTTTTTATTCTCCTCACATTGTAGCAACGTCATGTCCCTTTGTTGAAATGTACATCACGAGTCTTGATGTTTCTCTCCAAAACAGGCTTCTCCACACTCACATTCTATCTTCATGCGCTCCTTAAACTCCTCCATCCTTCATTCTGTCTCTCCTTCTCTCGGGGAGAAGTGCACCAGCAGCGTGTCCAGATCTCGCCGGTCGGCGGCTGAGTAAAGCGAGCTTTCTCCCATCATGCTCAGTGCCATGCGTAAGGTGGACCAGATGTTATCTGACATCACAGTCACTGCTGCACCTGGCCCTCGCCCCGCGCCTCCCTCTCCATCCCCGGCGGCCTGTCGCTGAAGAGAAAGGGCCTCCAGGAAGTGCTCTACTGCTTCCCTGATGGAGAAACGACAAATGGCATTTAGCTTTTTCTTTGCTAGTTTACCCCAATGAAACCTTCTTCTTTTACTAACCTGTGTGCACCCAGGTTGACACAGCTGATGCCCAGGTTGTATCGGCTGCGTACAAATCCAGGTTGTAACTCCAGTGCGCGTCTGTAAGCTGCGACCGCTTCCTCGGAGCGATTACCATTTGCAAGAGTTGCTCCCAGCTTGTTCCACAACAGATAATCCTTCACGCAGGGTTTAGAGAAGGAAGAATGTGAACTAAAATACTAATGAACAATGTGTAAAAAATGTGTAGAATATAACGATGTACCCGTTCACACCAACAACAACTATAAAAGGTAACTATAATTATGAACTATATTTGCATCCAAATTAACATTGTTTGTTTGTTATAATGCACATGCTGCAGTTTTGTTGCTGGCTGCTTTAGTCACCATGAAATCCAAATGTAATTTTTTATGGAATAATGCAACGGCTTCTCTTCTCCTCTCTTCTCCTCTTCTCCTCTCTTCTCACTAGCATGAGGGTGGGACAACCTGTCACTCACATGACATCACAGCAATAGCAAACTACAACGATCCAACAATCCAATAAATTCCCCATGAACTAGATCAAGTCCCGTCCTGCACCACAATAGGGAAGAAAATATGTTTGATTTCATGCCGACATTAAACGCTCAAGCTCTTTAAAGTTGGGTGGATTCTGATTGGCTGACAATGTTTTTATCATTCATCAGCTGGAAAAAAAATTCTGCAAATGATTCCAATGATATAATTTCTCTACGTCGTTGTGATAACTAGGTCGTCGTCGAGTCCGTTGCAATTTCAGATATCGTTCTGCCAATATCTGGCGCAGGTCACAGCTGATGGGGTCGGCTCAGCCAGGTCCTGGGGGCTGCACTGGGGGGTGTTTTCACACTCCCGCAGGTGGGACATTGTCTGTACTGCTCCGCAGCTACATGTGTCATCTGTCTGGTGGTTCCATGTTTTCATACGTGCTTTGCACCTCCCCTGTTCCGCTCGTAGTCTGTTGAGGGTCTTCCAGGTTAGCCATGGGAGAATGCTGATAACTATATAATATTTAGCTGTGGTGTGGACTTTCCTATTCTCATAGAATTAGAACAATTAATAAAATATTATAGTTACATTTATCGTTTAAGTTATCATTCTTGGGCTGTCACTGCTTTAGAGGTGCGGTAAGCTATGTTTAAAAAAACGCAGTTGGACATTGCTGATATTTGAAATCAACCCAAACAACCACACCCCTCTCTTAAATGCTCCGCCTCCAAAACTCAGCCTCCAATCCTAACCGCCCTGCTTCGAGACGGTCTCGAACCCCGATCCCCCTGCATGCGAGTGCACTAACAATGACGCTAAACACCGCATTCTCTAGCGGTCGTCAGCGAGACTCTTTCTAGCTGGCCTCCGTTACACACACAATCCAAGAGTGGATGTCTGTTTATCATAGCAGAAGCGCAACAAAATAATGCTTCACGAAAAATAAAGTGCAGATGATGAACAAATGACAAGATAGCACAAAACAATTAATGTGCAGTACACAATAGTTATTAAAAACAAGAGTTGATTGTTAGTAGCCAACAGCACAGCAGCTCCAGACAAACAATGACACTCAAACCCAGTGTTACTCATGTGTGGAGTGAAACAAAGCAACCTCTGCGTCTGTTTTCAGGCCTTCCCGCTTAGCTCTCTCCAGCGCTGGAAAGCTTTTCTAATATTAACGCGGGTCCTAAAGCTCTTGCCCAGTCATGAGTAACCCTTCATTTTCCAGTGATTTCGCCTGAGCTTTTCTCCTTTGTATTGTGTCTCATCTCTATTTCTGCAGTCTTTCTTTCTCCCTCTTGCTCGTTCTCTCTCCTCCACCGTCATACGCCCCCTAATGCTGATTGGCTATAAACGTTTGCTGTTGTTGTTCGTCTGTCGGTCCGACTTACTTCCAAACAGCGTTTTTCAAATAACGCTTACCCCACTTTTAAGTGTGAATGAACCAACCTGTGGCATCACAGACAGGGCGGCACTGAAGCAGTCCACAGCCTTGTCATACTCTCCACTGAGGTTGAAGAGAACGCCCAGACCACACTGCAGCTCAGGGTCAACCCGTGCGGGGTCAGCGGCCGCTGCACTCAAAAACAACGTCTGCACTTCACTGAACAGTGCCCTAAGACGAAGAAGAAAGAAGGAAAGAACTGGATTAGTCTGTAGCTCAAAGGGATAGTCCACCCAAAAAAGTTTCATTATTCACTCGGCCGCATGACCAAAAAACAATCATATAGCTTCAAAAGACTTGGAATACAGTCAATTATATGACACTTTCATGGTGATTTTTGTCATTCTAGAGCTCATTCACTTTCATTTGGCCAGAATATTCTTCTAAAACCCTCCTTTTGTGCTCCACAGAAGATAGCCAGTCAGGCAGGTTTGGAACAAAATGGTGAGTAGATTTTACTTAAAGAAAATATTCTTTAATGAACAAAAGACAGTGCATAATCATTCTTGAGTCATACAAAAAGAATTTAAATATCTGCACTGTCAACTGATTAAAACACTTGGATGGAACTCAGATGGAACACACCTACCTGTATTTGTGCTAGATGTATTTTTAGAGCACTGCTCGCTCATGATTGGTGACAAATGTAAATCTGTTGCCCTGTCCAGTGTCGTATGAATATCTCACGCCAGTGTCGGCACTGAAAACAGGCTTCTTCCACATCTGATCAATCCACAGTGTTGTACAATCATGAATAAGATTTAACGGAATTCTGTGTCTAATTAAAAGTTTAGGTTTTTAGCATATTTGTGGTAAAATAATTCTGACTCATCCATCAGTTTTTTTTAAAAGCAGATAACATGGTTACAGTAATGTGCCATAACCATTTGGTAAAGCTGAATCTTCTAATATGCTGATTTGGTGCTCAAGAAACATTTCTTATTATTATTATCAATGTTGAAAACAGTTATGCTTGTGCTGCTTAATATTTTAAAGAAAACTGTGACTTTTTGTAGCATTATTTGATGAATCAAAAGTTAAAAAGAACAGGATTTATTTGAAATAAAAGTACTGAATAAATGTATTCATTTCTTTCAGAAATATCTTATTGAACCCAAACTTTTGAACGGCAGTGTACATGAGGAGCGAAACCTGTACCCGGTGCAATCAACAAAATATAATGTTGCTCATCGCAGCTGATTAACAAGAAGAGATGCCATTAATAGCTTGCATCTTGTTAGCACTCAGTTACAATGGAAATACGTTTTTTAGACATTGAACCCAGAATGTTTTTTTTTACTGCATTCAAGAATCCTCTTACTCTGGCAAAAGAGATCCAAATCTCTCCCTCTCTTTCTCCTTCTCTCTCACACCCTCCCTCTCCTTCTCTCGTTCATGCTGCTCCAGGATAGGCCTGTATTTGGGGTTGTGCCTCAACCAATCACGAAGCGTCTCGCAGGCCTGTCTGTGCAGTGACTCATTGGTGAAGCTCACAGCTAGAGCCATGAGAGCCGTCAGATTGTCCTTTTTCAGCTCAATACATCTGAAAACAACAATTGAGACTCTTGAATTTAAAAGGCAGGAGCAGTATTTTAATTAATCATATTTGTCATAGACTAGTCAGGAGAATTGAATTGATGTGCACAGTAAGACTGCAGTTATACTTCTCACCTGCGGAGGGCGCTGATAGCAGCAAACTCTTGCTCGTTCTCAGCCTGGCAGGTGCCCAGATATTGCCAAGCCTGCAGTATCGTCACACACAGTCAGCGTTTCACAAAGACAAGCAAGAAAGTAGAACAGAGTTAGAGTCCCTTGAGACAAAATGTATCATCGGGTTTTGGATGTCGGGTTTATACGTATGAGGCTCTGACCAGCTGGTTGTCTGGCTCTTTCTGAACCGCGCTCTCGAAGAGACGTACGGCTCCAGGAATGTCCCCCGCCTCCATCCTCTTCACACCCTCGGCAAACGGATCATCGTGGGACAGGTAGGGGTTGTCTTCTTCAAATTGATATCCCTAAGAGAAGATTAAAGGCATATTCACACTAATTTTAATGGGACCAACAACATGAAAGAAAATATAAAAAAAAATGTTTTGCCATTCTCTAAAAAAAAGTTTAGTTTCCTTAAATAAAACACACCACTGTACAAACGTATGGGTTCAGTAAGAGTTTTTTTAGTGTGTGAGAAATGAATACTCAGCAAGAGTTGTATTATGCTGATAAGAAGTGACAAAGGCCTTCATAATCTTAATATGAAAATGTGGAATAAAATGATTTCTGAATGATCACACTGAAGACTGGAATAATGGTTGCTGTTAAATTAAATTCAGTTTAATAATAAATAAAAAATATATATACAAATATAAATTGTAATAATTTTTCACAGTATTACAATTTTGTACTATATTTGCAATCAAATAAATGAAGCCTTGGTGAGGACAAGAGACTTCCCTTGTGCATCCTTATGGACATTTTTGTCTTTTTCAGTTTTGTTTTTTTGATCACTTACCTTTGTTAATGCTAACTGCATACAATTGGGCACAGGTGTGTATTTTTATTGGAATTTTACTATTTCACCCCCATTTCCTTTAAAAAAAAATCTATTTTGCACTAGGTACACAAAATACTTTCTCTCAGCGACTTTAGGACAAAGATGTCCCCATTGAAACCCATTAAAACTGCAATTTTTAATCCCAGGGCCATTTAACTATAAAATGATGCAATCTTTGTTAAGAGGCTTTCATTCTGTTGGTAAGGCTTCACTATTTAAATTGACAATTTTTAACCAGATGGTGCCATTTTCTCAAGTTTGGCCTACAAAGCAAATACTCGCTTTATTCCTGTTTTCTGCTTCAGCATATTATAGAGCCAATTGGATAAATTATGCAACTATAATTGTGTGGTTGTGTTGGTATGGATGTCAGAGTGTGGTTTGTATGTGTGTAATAAAAAAAAAGATGTGCGTATGTGCGTGTGTGTTTGTAATATTTGAGAGAGAGAAACTCGCCCAAACAAAATCTTACCGAAAGCTAATTTTTTGAGATATCAACCTCAAATTTGGCCTGAAACGAGACTTCAAGAGATTTCCACGACGCGCACGTGCGAGAACTTAACTGAAGTAGTTGAAGGAGATCGCAATTCTCGCGCATGCGTCGTGGAAATCTCTTGAAGTCTCGTTTCAGGCCTACAAGGAAGAAAAGGAATAGTCGAATAAAGTCGTTAATTTTGTTTGTTTTTTCGCACAAAAAGTATTCTCGTCGCTTGATAAACTTATAGTTGAGCCACTGTTGCGACATGGAATATTTAAACATTTTCTTCATTGACTTTCTGGGCCGTCAGGTTTCATTCCCTTAGGGAGCCTATGGAGGAGTGATCCAGCTGTCACATTTAATCATAAATATCTTCATTTGTGTTCCGAAGACGAACGAAGGTCTTACGGGGTTGGTACAGCATGGGGGTGAGTAATTAATGACTTAATTTTCATTTTTGGGTGAACTAACCCTTTAACTCCTACGGTGGCCAATGTAGTCCAAGATTAACATGGCTTCCAGTTCAACCTCGTCCATGAGTGTTCCTTCAAGTGATGAGGTTATTTTAGAAAACTATTATAATTTATACACAAATAGGCTTAATTAACGTTACCTGTCGAGAAGAAAGCAGGCAACGTCGGCGTCCTTTTTAAAATCGTTGCTCGTCATGAGCTCTTTCCATCTGGGAAAGGCCACTCCAATATTTACTTTTGTCTTGTTGATTTGCCTGTTGCGTTGCCGTCTTAATTCTCTTTTTCGCTTCCTTGGCGACTCTGATATGTATCCTCGAGAATAAGAGTGATCCTCCATCAGCAACAGACTTTCAAAAAGGCTTTCAGGTTTTTATATATCAGTCTCAAGCAATCCCCCTCTTCACATTCGACACTAGGGCTGGGCAAAAAAATCGATTTTTCGATTAATCGTTTTTTAAAATGTGGTCGATTCAAAATCAATTCTCAACGGCCACGAAACGATTTTTTCCATATTCAGGGCTCGCGGTGCTGCGTCTTCTCTCTCTGTACAAGGCAAGCGTCAATCGCTGCAGGCGTCGATACACACTGGTGTTTGGGAGTCGGCACATGACGGAATATTCACTTGCACAATCGGGCCAGCATTGCATCGTAACTAACGTTTATCATTTTCACGTCTTTTTAAGTTTTACCAGTTTAAACGTTCAAGCAATTTTAAACTATCCAGTGCTCGCGCGCTCTCAGAGATGTTTTTCACTGCGTGCACATACAGTAAAGCCTAAATCCACCTCACAAACAGCTCGCCAGTAACAAAAGTTCTTTTTCGTGGATTATATCGCTTTAACAGTTAAAAACACACAAAATTATGTCAAAACTCTGGTCTTGGTGAGTAACCACGTAAAGACAGTCGGTTATGTCATAAGCATAAAACGCGTGTGGCAGATAGTAATGAAACAGTAATGGATCCGTGCACTAGTTCTTAAAGTGAACGCAGCCATATGTGTCTGTCATTAATTTTGTTGTCAAAACAACATAATATAGCATTAATTGTAAGGAATCAGAATTAATAGCCTATGTATTTAATTCAGTCAGGACTAAAAGACTATCCAGTGTTATTTTACATTGGATTACTTTATTCTGTTTCTGTAGTATTTCTGACCTACCCAAAAACTTTTCTTTTTATGTCTCTTTATTTGTCTTTATTCTATTGTATTTATTTGTGCTACTTTTTTCAATTTAATTCAAAGATTGAAATCAAGCTTCCATGGGTTGCATAAACTCTTAACAAATTACCCCATTGTAAAAACAAACATATAGGTGAGATCAATGTAATAAAAAAATTGTCTAAAAAATAACTTATATTTATTTATCTATCTATCTTAAACATAAAATAACCTGATCCTGTTTGATCAAGGCGTGCGACTGTTCTGACTTGTACAATTTTCAGCATCAATTTTGCATCTTTGATCAAAATCCTGTCTATTCATTGTATGCATTTAGTGTATAATGTAGGCCTACCTAAAATAAAAAGAGTTTTATATACAGGTTTGTGGCTCTTAATTTCTTTGTATTAATTAACCACTTTTAAACTTATGTCCACTGTTCTTTTTTTTTTTATAAATATATGATTTGTATTACATCTATATCCATTATAGTCGAATCGAGAATAGATTCAGGAATCGAAAATAGAATCGAGAATCGAAATCGAATCGAATTGAGAGCTTGCGAATAGAAATCGAATCGAATTTGAACATCTGAATCGATACCCAGCCCTATTCGACACGGTGCCATCGAGTGTTAAAACGCGACTGGAGAAGCTTGAATTAACGGGTATGTCCCTCTTTGGTAATGTACTTTCAAGATGGAGGGGCAACATGGCGACCGACATTAGAACCCCTCACCCGTATGTATTTTCAATGGCATATTATACACTCACGAGAATACTTTATTACTTGAACGAAGTAAATATACATTAATGAGCACATATACTTTTTGAAAGAACTAAGTGTTTTTAGCTAAGAATAAACTAAAAAAGTTACACAGTGTAGCTTTAAGTCTGTGCTCCCAAGTTTCAAGTTTTTTGACACGGACATTTTTGTCCACTATGGACCTATGTGTAACTTTTTTTAATTGATGCACAAGGGTTACAGTTTTTTTTTTTAAATCTTACCATCCCCAAACTTTTGAACGGTAGTGTATTTGGAATCTGAACAATAAAAAAATCTACTTAAAGAAAAGAAAGTTGTCAAATGATTTTTGTGCAGAAAATTTAAGCTTAGTATTAAAAAGAGTGAA
This sequence comes from Tiaroga cobitis, assembly GCA_030578255.1. Taxonomy (NCBI): domain Eukaryota; kingdom Metazoa; phylum Chordata; class Actinopteri; order Cypriniformes; family Leuciscidae; genus Tiaroga; species Tiaroga cobitis. Next base: position 24,397,982 of record CM060606.1, on the reverse strand, counting down.
TATGTAGTATGCAACCTTTAGGATGCTGTCCTTCTGAATATCAGAACAAACGATTCGGCCACAGGTAACAGCATGATTGAGAGTATGATATTGCTCTTATACAACAATTCAACAAGAGGTTAATATTAAGTAACGTATATTCTAGACACCATATTGCCAGTTATTTTGTCTATTTTTACAACGTCAATGAACATATTTCCATGTGAAACCAAAGCAGAATCAAAACTAGAACTAACCATTGTATAAACTGTAATAACGCACAGATAACAGCTTGGGAAAGGGCTCAAGGTTTCAGTTAGGTGGAAGTATCCATGCTGTAAATGGGCACAGGCGTATATCCAGATACCTTGTCGTAAGAGCTGCTGAGCATCTGGTCGAAGTCTGAGAGCCAAGGGTGAGCTTCAGCATCCCTCTTCGCCATTTCCTCCCACTCCTGCTGGAGTTTCTCCCAGAAATCAACATCACTCTGAACTCACACACACACACACACACAAACACAACAACACACAAGCACCAATGAATTCAAGGGTATCGCACTCAAGTTCATGTATATGTGTGCAAGTGTGCAGCCTGGCTCACCTCCACCGCTGCTTTGGCCTGCTGGAAGTCTGGCCCATAAGTGGCGAATTCATCTACCCATGATTCTGCAGAATCTGCCGAAACCTACCGAGCACAGCGACATACCAGGCTGTTAACAGCCTCCATATTAACACATCACAGAGCCTGCAAATGCTTAAAGTGTTAGCTCACCCAAAAATGAAAATTAAGTCATTAATTACTCACCCCCATGCTGTACCAACCCCGTAAGACCTTCGTTCGTCTTCGGAACACAAATGAAGATATTTTTGATTAAATGTGACAGCTGGATCACTCCTCCATAGGCTCCCTAAGGGAATGAAACCTGACGGCCCAGAAAGTCAATGAAGAAAATGTTTAAATATTCCATGTCACAACAGTGGCTCAACGTGCGTCGTGGAAATCTCTTGAAGTCTCATTTCAGGCCTACAAGGAAGAAAAGGAATAGTCGAATAAAGTCGTTATTTTTGTTTTATTTCCGCACAAAAAGTATTCTCGTCGCTTGATAAACTTATAGTTGAGCCACTGTTGTGACATGGAATATTTAAACATTTTCTTCATTGACTTTCTGGGCCGTCAGGTTTCATTCCCTTAGGGAGCCTATGGAGGAGTGATCCAGCTGTCACATTTAATCAAAAATATCTTCATTTGTGTTCCGAAGACGAACGAAGGTCTTACGGGGTTGGTACAGCATGGGGGTGAGTAATTAATGACTTAATTTTCATTTTTGGGTGAACTAACCCTTTAAAGGTGCAATAAGTGATTTCTCAAAATCATTGTTGAACACATTGTTGATATTTGAAACCAACCCAAACAAACACACCCATCCCTAAATGCAAGAGTGTTTCTTTTATTATAGCAGAAGTGAAGCAAGATAATGCTCCCTCTTGCTCACTCTCTCTCCTCTCCCATAATGAGTGGACATGCCCCCGACTGCTGATTGGCTACAGGTTTGTTGTGGTGCTCAGTCCGATCCACTTTCAACATCGTTTTTCAAAAATCACTTACACCTTTAAATAATACCCAGGTGAAGGGAAAAAAGACAACATACTGTGATGAATGAGAGTGGGGGGAAAAAGAAAGGATGTAATGGAAAAAGAAAGAGGGCATGAGAGACCAGAAGAAGAAAAAAACTCACCCTCGTTCATCCATCTTTCCTTTTCTCTCTATATTAAAAATAGCAAGCAATACTCAGTGTACCTTCACTATTGCAGGAAGTCAAAGTGGTTTCAGTAGCTGGGCACAAGTGAAAAGCAGTGTGAGCAGGGTTTTAGCTGTACAGGTCTTTCAGCGATAACCATGTTAAAAGCCCTATTAAACTAAAGCAACACAGTCTGCTCTCTTTAAGACAGCAGGTCAGCAGGAGCTAGTTAACATAATGAACATGACAAGCCTACACAGGCAAAACACATAGCAGGACTACTGCATCCCTGTTGCCAGGTGATCAGGGTCCTACCTGCCTGACGATAGTAGCCCACTGCTCTGCCTGTTTAGCTTTAACTTTGTCATTCTTCTCTTTGCCCTCTCGGGTTTCCACTTCCACAGTCCCTTCCCTTGATTCCAGGAACTGGGCAGCCAGTTAGGGACAGAGGGTACAGGTAGGGGGTATTTATGGATATTGTGCGTTTGGTGTGGGATTGTTAGAGATAGTGGGAAAATTTAGGTATGGATGGTTAAAATGTTAAAATGTAGGGATCATGTCATGATGATTGTCCATGACAGAAGGAAGAAGGAAATATTGCATTGCAATTAAACTACTGCTTGTTTGAACCATGGGATAAAACCAAGATCTTTTTTTTAGAAACAGGAGCCAGTTTCCAAGACCTAAACCTAGTCCTCGACAATTTTTCCTTTGGAAAAAAAAACGTGGACTTGGCTAGATCTACAGTGGGGTCCAAACATCTGTGACCACAAGTGAAAATACTGTTTCTAATTTAATCCATATTTATATTATCTGCATAACAATTTGAGTGAAAACTCAAGCTGCATTAAGTCCACAAATTTGACTGATGACCTAGAAATAGTGGATAATCTATAATATTTCTTATTCATTTTACATCATAATGTTTTGTTATAAACGGTATTAAATTGAAGTATTTTAACTAATATGTTTATAATGTACTAATCTGTTTATAATTAAATAATAAAAATAATTAGATAGATGATTTTGAAAATAGATTACACTACAGTTCAAAAGTTTGGGGTCTGTAAGATTTTTTAAATATTTTTAAAAGAAGTCTTATATGCTTATATTTTACATTTTGGGTGACAACCATTATACTTTTTTAAAGACTCTTTGATGAATATAAAAGAACAACATTTATTTGACATAGAAATCTTTTGTCTTTTGACATTATAAATGTCTTTACAGTCACTTTTGAACAATTTAATGCATCATTGCTGAATAAAACTATAAATTTCTTTAATAAAAAAAAAACTTAACTGACCCCTAACTTTTGAACAGTAGTATAAATGCAAATGTGGTCTTAGTCTCCACTGTGCAGAGGTGAGACCAAGTCATTGTTTTGCAAGTCACAAGTAAGTCTCGAGTCTTTGCATTCAAGTCCCAAGTCAAGTCCCGAGTCAAGACAGACAAGTCCAAGTCAAGTTGCAAGTCCTCGAGTTTAAGCTTCAAGTCTTAAACAAGTCATTAGTGCTTTTTGCACAAATTACTGTCTCAGTGTTAATTACTATAGTAAATGAAATGTGTACTAATTTACATCAGAAAGGCTTTTAAAATATGATATAATATAATAATATATAATATTATCAAATTTATTGTGGCAATGCAGATTTAAAAAAAATAAAAATAAAAGTAACTGTTCATTGGGAAAATTAATCGTGATTTGCTACACATTAAGTTAAGTAAAATTAAGTAAAATATTGAGTCCCTGGTTAAATTATTTTGTTAACGCGACAGTAATTGTACTAGAACATTCCTATTTCTATGGCGACGTATCAAGCGCCACGTGGCACTTTTTGGGGCTACGTTACGTTACAAAACGTAACGTAAATCCATCCATTTCTCCCGAAAGACATGAAAGTGAGTGGCTGGTGAACAGGGAGAAGACTTTATAGTTACCTATAGGCAGGGGCGAAAATTTGATCAAAATGTTGGGGGGGACAATGAACAGAACAATTCTCAAGAGCAATTTTTGAAGGGGACACCAATAATACAGGCAAAATTGTACTTGCAAGGATACGTGTACACCGAGCATCACAAAGCCTTATTATTAGTGTAGCATGGAGACCGTTCCATGATCCTTCTTAAAGTTTCTTTCTGGTTTAATGAAAAAGCTGACTAAATTGACCAAAAAATTCTTCAAAACCATGCATTTTTTGTAAATAAGTTGTTTACACAAAACAACTTATTTACAAAAAAAAATATGGTTTTGAAGATTTTTTTGGTCAATTTAGTCAGCTTTTTCATTTATCAAGCCACCAAAATACAATTGAATTTTTTTTTACATACCTTTAGAACAAATGAATCAAGCCCAGTGTATACTGTATATTGTGTGTATAGATAGATAATGTAGAAAAAGTGACACAATTTTATGCAACTGAGATGACGGGAATCATGTTTTATTTACGGAAAAGTCGATTGGGGTCATGATAGACCCCAAAGATAAATGAGGGTTAAAGTAGCATTTAGATGTTTTTACACAGACATAAATAATATTATGACGTTTTAAAAATAAATGTTTTATTTTAATTATTAAAAATATTTGAAATGATTAAAAACATGAAAAGATACTTTAAATGTGAAATTAAAACCGCCAATCGGAGGCAGTAAGTCACTGTTAATGAGTGAGTCATTGAGATTCATTCAACTGATTGTTCAAAAAGCTGATTCATTCAGTAAGGAAACACCTCGTGTGTTTCTCAGTGTTGTGGCTTAATTTTCAACTATTTTCGTTGGTAATATGGTGTCTAAAATGTACATCACTTAATATTAACTTCTTGTTTATTAAACTTGTATTAAATCAAAATCACATTTGTTATCATGCTGATATCTGGAGAAAAACCGCACTCTTCGTGTGATATTATATTAGATTAACTATATTAAATTATATAAACCGACTAAATCACAGTGAAAGCGTTAAAATCTAAATGCGCACCCGGACTAGTCTAATCTACACGACTAACGTTACATCACGTAGCGTTGTGGGTGTGTGTGGGGGGGATATAACTTATAAACAAGCTAAAGTTAGGTAAACGCAGACTGTATTAAACAAGGGTAACGTTAAACGTTATAATCGCTAACATAGCAGACTACATCAGTGACAAAAGTACATTAGTACACAATCATATATTTGTTTTTTTACATAATTTATTAATGACTCAGCATCATCTATATTTAAGAGAAAATAATCACTACATCCGATGTTTAAAGTGAATAAAATAACATTGTCTTACTGGAGTTCCACAACTAATCAAAAACTTAGTTCATCTCTCCCGCCACCGGAATGTGTGTAAAAGGGGCGGAGGCAGTGGACCAAAGCACTGTGAGGCAAGGGAGGGGGGACTAAACTTTTTTTTGTCGTTGCCCCGTTTGCATTTGTATTTTATTTCTTAAACAATTATTTTAAGAATATATCATTTTATTTACAACACACATATTTTAATGATATTTTAGGGGGGACAACCCTCAGATAGGGGGGGGGGGGGGGGGGGGGGGGGGGGGGGGATGGGGGGGTGTCCTGAACCCCCCGACCCCCCCACGATTTCCGCCTATGCCTATAGGCTAAAATGTGCGTTTGTTGTGGGGGGAAAATAACATGTCTCAAAATTACATTTGAAAGGTTTATTATTTCCGCTTAGATATCAGTGTGTTTTTTTTTTTCTCAAATTATAAATGGTTCGCTAGTACTTGTGTATTTAAATGCCTGAAAAAGAAAAAAGAAAACATTTGGTTGAAAACTGTCTGAACGTGTGATAATAAATGACAACTGACTCGCGCTGCTGAACACACTCCATCACGCGCTCTCTGGCTCAGTGCCAAACGTGCGAAAACAGCGCTAATCAGCGCTGTGATCATGCGTCAATGATACAGTGCTATACTACAGTCAGTGATTATTACAACTCTGATCTGTGGTTTTAGAAGGTAGGTCAAGTCTTTCCAAGTCACAGGGCTCAAGTCCGAGTCAAGTCGCGAGTCATTGTTGTCAAAGTCTAAGTCGAGTCGCAAGTCATCTTTGAATATGTCAAGTCGAGTCGCAAGTCATCAAATTTGGGACTCGAGTCCAAGTCAAGTCCAAGTCATGCGACTCGAGTCCACAACCCTGCCACTGTGTGTACATAATTCAGTCTCTAAAGCAAATTAAACTATCCAAAACTGTATTTTCACATTCGTTAGTATTTAAATCCCTGGAGTGCAAATCGGCAAGGATTTACAGTATGCCATGTAGTTACAGCTTGAGAAGAGCCAAGATGGCTGCCAAAGGGCTGCAGTGTCACCCTTCACAGTGCTTCCTCTATCAGAGGAGCTGGGAAGGGCTCGTACCTGGTTAAGGCTTGAGGCCCAGTGCTGTGCCTCCTTGGCCTGTGCTTTATCAGTGTGCTCTTTTCCTGCTCTGTCCTCCACAGTCACACTGCCATCGCCAATCTGCCTAATGAACCGCAGGAACTACACAATAACAACAACAACAACAACAACAGCTATTACACATCTACGGCTAACAGGAAACACGTTAGCGATGCATTGAACACGCACGCACGCACACACACACACTTCTTGACAGTTATGGTCTGACACAAGGAGGAAGGAGTAACGGCCAAAAGCATAACATATCCCAAATTATATGACAAAGCCAGAGCAGAGTTAAATGAAAAAAGAGAGAATGAATAAGAAGAAAAATGAATGAAGAAATGACCATGAAAACGTGAACGATGTCACATCACTTTCTCATCAACCACAAGGCAAAAATTAATCTAAATAATAATCATGTTTAATCCCATGGAGAATCTGTGGTCAGTAATGTACTACTTAACCTTTTAAATATAACCCAGAAGTGCATTCGGGGGATGCAAGTGGGATGATCCCTTGAGACAACATTAACATGGTTTTATCTTAACTTGAGGGATCTGTTGTGATGGATAATTTCTGTGATGTGGCATGGGTGAAAGCAGAGCAAATTTATTTTTAAATAGATACACTTTAGTCAAATGTCTAGCAAAAAACATTTTTCATAAACTTATGTTAAAGTTCCAGTGCTGAACCAATATGTCTTAAAAAGCCATGTGGCAAAGGGATTTTTATCAAGGTGGATTGCCCAAAAATTCCTTACTTATGGTAAAATGTATTTATTAATAGCTATCAGAATAAACAGTTCTTCTACCAAGTAAAACCCATTTTTATTAACCCAACCATAGGCAGTTTGTGGTAGCAACTTAAGTATATAGAACGGACTATTCTTATTAAAATTATATTTTTTAGAAGTGGAACTATTGGTTTACAATTTGTGTTTTAATATATCAATGCATGTGGTGACTTGGAGTAAAGTGTTTCAAGTGCAGCTCAAAGAACACTTAAACAACACCGATAGCAGGGAGACTCTTCCTTTTGCTCTAACCTCTGTGTTCTTGAGTTTAGGGTCGTCCACTTTGGCAAGGAGTTCATTCGCTGTTTGACGTAGTTCTTCACCTGACTGGTATTCTTGTGTCCTGATAGTATAAAAAATACATTAAAGTAAGGATTGGATCAGGACTCTGTAAACATCTATTACTCTTGATCTGACCTTCGTATAATCTATGTACGTTACCATTCAAATGTTTGAATATTATTTTTTATTAGGCAAGGATGCATTAAGTTGATCAAAAGTGACAGGAAAGACATTTATAATATTACAAAAGATATTTCAAATAAATCCCAATTTTAATGAACTTTCCATTCATCAAAGAATCCTAAAAAAAATGTATCACAGTTTTCACAAAAATATTAAGCAGCACAACTGCTGTATATAATTATTGTATCAGTGATCAAATAAATGCAGGCTTGGTGAATATAATAGACTTCTTTCGAAACATAAAACGATAATGCATAATATTCTTATGCCGAGTCTCTCTATATTATTCCTTTTAAGAAACATAAAATACCACTCTTTGTCCTGTTCTCTTTCTCCCAAATCTCCAAGCCATAACTTCTCCTCTGATTGCTCCAGGTACTCCTCAGCCCAGCGGCCGGGGTCTATGAGACAGGAGGAAGGGAACTCAGTGGTGTAAGTACAGTAAAAGACGACAGAAAAAAGTAAAGCTACGGCGAATGAAAGGATGGCTGAGCAAAGATGAGTGTGGATTTGTCAGAATTGTCACCTAATGACATTGAATGACATCTAATGATATTTTAATGACATCTAATAGCATCTTAAAGCTGCAGTCCGCAGTTTTTCCTCTTTGTCACCATCTCTGTTCGAAATCTAAAATTGCAGTTATTCGCGGAATTATCAACTTTACGCGAGTTGTATTTCGACACGGCACAGCGCAGTTGAACACAATGTTTGAGGAGAGTGTGCGGCTGTCAGTCACCGCGACGGTGTGGATACTGGCATTCAGAATCACAGATTATACTTTTTAGAAGTATGACCAACATAATACTTTCACCGGAAAATGTCATCTGAACAAGTAAGAAACATCCACTTTTGTTCTGGTTCTGACATTGCAGTAAATCGCGCTGATTAAATCTAACAATCGCTTATAAGATATCATATCACGCAAAACAGTGCAAATTATACTTTGTTCTCAAATTGTTAATGTTAACAACGTCAGCATTGCGTGACTACATGTAATGTCCTTCGGATATGTATCCTTGTTTTCGCATGGGTCCGGTTGCAGTTTCTTTTTTTCTGTAGCCTCTCCAAAGTCCAAACAAAGTCTTTTGCATTTTACAGCGGGTGAATCTGTTGTCACTGGTGATTGTCATTTGAACCTTTCTGGATCCGCCATCAAGTTGATAAGCTTAATTATATCAAGTGCTGTGAGAAAAGGCTATAAATCTCCACCTCCAACATCCTCACACGCAATATAGCCTACTAGCCGAGACTTTTCTAGTTGTTTGGCCCTGGCACAATGACCAGCTAACATCATTTCACTCATCACATCCGTCCTTCGGATGAGACGTTAAACCGAGGCCCTGACTCTCTGTGGTCATTAAAAATCCCATGGCACTTCTCGTAAAGAGTAGGGGTGTAACCCCGGTGTCCTGGCCACATTCCACCCATTGGCCCCTGCCAATCATGGCCTCCTAATAATCCCCATCCACTGAATTGGCTCTATCACTCTCTCTCCTCTCCAACTGTGTGTGGTGAGCGCACTGGCGCCGTTGTACTGTGGCTGCCGTCGCATCATCCAAGTGGATGCTGCACACTGGTGGTGGTCGAGGAGAGATCCCCTGATATGATTGTAAAGCGCTTTGGGTGTACAGTAGTACACATGAAAGCGCTATATAAATGCCTCATTCATTCATTCATATCATCAGCACATGGCACCAGTGCAGAGCTTGCTCAGTATATGCAGCAGGTGAGTATGAGTGCATCTGTAGGCCAAGACTTTTAGACAGCGACCTGGTGTCAAGAAGGGGGCAAAAAATACACTTCTCCCAAAGAACAACATCAAGAACAGACTGAAATTCTACAGAAAGTACAAGGATTTGACAGCAGAACACTGAAGCAGTTATTTTCTCTGTTTAAGGCCCCTTCCGAAAGTTTGGGACATCTGGAAAATTGATTGTTTCTTCCTGAGAAGAAAAGCTGGCTGCTAACATGAGTCCTGTGTCGTGCCAACGGTGAAGCATCCTGAGACCATCCATGTGTGGGGTTGCTTTTCATCCATGGTAGTGGCCTCTCACAATTCTGCCCCAGAACACTGCCATGAATAAAGAATGGTATCAAAACGTCCTGCAAGTGCAACTTCTCTCAATGATCCAGGAGCGATTTGTTGATGATCCATGCATTTTCCAGTATGAAGAAGGGTCAACACTGTAAATATTGCATCGAATGCTTTTGGCAATAAAAGCCTTTAAAACGTATTAAATACTTATCATTGTTTCCCAGTATACCATATAAATATGTGAAAAAATTATCTGCAAATACTGAAGCAGCAAACTTTGCAAAACACAAAATTGATGTCACTGCCAAAACGTTTGTTGGGTGTGTGTGTGTGTGTGTAAGTATATATATAAAAAAAATATATATATATATATATATATATAAACACACACACACACACACACACTTATTAACCTGCAACTTCATTGATGAATTCTCTGGTCCAATCAGCATCAGCTGGATCAAGACCAGCTTGTCCAGAAGAAGAGGCGGAGTCAGCAGTGGACAAGAACTCTGCCGCCCAATCGCCAGACAGCGCCAGAGAAGCCACATCAGGAGCTGAGAAATTAAAACATATAGTTATATCACACTGAAACATGCTGAAATCTGTCTGGATGTGTGTTTGTGCACGCTACCTCTCTGTGGAGCCTGTCTGTAGTTTTGTTGATCTATCTGCTGCATTTCCTCCAGCAATTGACCCATATCAAAACTGTGAGGAGGCCGTTGTGGGGCCTGTAGAAACTCACTGACCAGCTGGATTTCAAAAACAACAGGATGTCATTACACTAAGAACATGGGACATGATCACAGACTACTTGACCTGACACAAACATCAGGTCATTGAAATTGAAAGACCAAAATACACACCTCCTCTTCCGTGGCTATTTCGATTGGAGTAGGGGGAATCTATGGGGGGAAAGAAGATTTTAATGTTAATTTAATTATTATATTTTGTATTATTTTCAAGGCTGCAACTAATGATTATTTGCATTATTCGCATATTAATGCGGTTGCGAGTCCTATAATTTGCAGGTTTGTTTATAGAATGATGTTGTCATGCCCGCAAAAAACAAAATTCAAAACAAAATTTAATTCCCAAACTTTTGATGATCAGACTCAAGATAATTTGGGATAACGTCTCATTTTCAGCATGCTTAAGAGCCGGAGTCCCCATCATTAGGGATGATTGTAAACAGTATGATGAATCGACACATTCTTGGCAAATCAGTGTATTTACATCAGATGTTCTCAACTCTGGCCCTCTAGGTCCACTTTCCTGAAGGGTTTAACTCCAACCCTGATCAAGCTGACCTGCCTGTAGCTTTCTAGTAATCCTGAAGACCTTGATTAGTAGTTCAGTTGTGTTTGAGCAGGGCTGGAGCTAAACATTTGCCCCGGTTACAAAAAAAAAAGTTTAGTAACTTACAGTGGGTGTTGATCGATGTCTCCAAGCCCCTCCTTCTTGGGTCATGTGACCAGTCAGTTTCATAAGGGGATTGGCTCCCCCACATTCCGCATCCACTAACTCCCGCATCGCCATGGCAACAAACTGTGAGGCTGGATCAATCTAACACCTTGAGATATCTACAAGTAAGTGAAATATCATCATTAAGTGGCATGTTATAAAAGTGACAGTAGTGAAGTGGTTAAGGGTCTGGATCAGTGGTTCTCAACCTTTTTGACTCCTAGGCCCACCACTGTCCGCAACAATATTCGAAGACCCCATAGGCCTAGTTTTGTTTTAGAAAATATTCAATGGCATTAATATTTAGGCTTTCATCAGTATTTATGTGAGGGATGAAACTGTTACCGGTTTGACGATAAACCACGATAAAATACCAGACGGTTAGTATTAACATTTCAAAGTTTAATTATTAACGACAAAGTGACAACAAATACAATGCCTAGAAATCCCAAGAATAGTTAAATACCTCCGGACCAGAACTTCTGCTGTCAGGTGACAGTCAGAATGACAGGTGACAGAGGTGAATGCGATAACTTCTTGTTGCGACAAACACATATCATATACCTCCAGTCCAGAACACGAGTCGCATGGGATCATTCTGTGATACTGTTGGGTCTATTTTAAAAAGCTTGATGCTGGTCGCGATTCACATTATATGACAAGCGTGAGCGGGACATTTAAAAAAAAAATCTCCTATTGTAGTCCATAAAAGAAGGAAGGGTATACGGCATTAGAACAACACCAGGGTGAGTAAATAATGACTTAATTTTCATTTTAGGGTGAACTTTTAGAGGCTCTATTTCTGCAGTTCCATAAGTGCCACCTACTCTCAGTGGATTTACATTTTCATTCAGCCTGTCTACAGTTTTTGTTCAGACCAATCTATAAATATAAATGTAATGAATAATAATTATTATTATATACTAAGGTATGTATAATTATTCACGGAGTAGATAAATACCAATCATGTATCATTTTGACATCACAACTTTATTTGAACATGTAGCACACATGTTAGTAGATATCATGTTATGCTATAAATCAAAAATGTATGCTCATTATAAAATGTTCATTTCAATCATTTACATTACTTTTCCAAGTCTAGAAATTAAAATGATATGGGATTTTTTTTAAGCTTATTGTTGTTTTCTCTTCATTTAAAATGTAAGAGGCCCCCTTGGAAGTTTTCAGCCCCCTGGTAGAGAACCTCTAGACTGGTATCAGAAAGCTTGTAGCCCTAGTTGCATAGAAAGTAATTGCGATCATCGTGAGGCTATAAACAGAGCCTGAAAGACAATGAATCATCGACCTGAGATTAATCCTGTGGACTGAGCTACCTTTTCCACTGACATAAACATATGTTCCATCAGCTTATCCAGACTAGAAGGATTACAGATTCCATTGTTCCTGAAGACTATTAACAATTAACCAAGATTGCACGTGCACAAACAGTGCAGGTCTACTTTGCTGTCCTTATGCAATAATTCCAAAACAGCCTGCTTCCCTCGTGCATGACACCTCTGATGAAAAATCATTGAGATGAACTAGAGTGGCCACCGGTTGAATTGGCCATCTGATCACTGTTATGAAAACATACATGCATAACTCTTCTGCTCAGATCTGGTTCTTGTCTGCTGTCAGTTTGGCTTCAGCACAGAAACATTACTGAGGGCAAGTGTCGCTTTTTCCAAGTGCAACGTTAAATGGCAGTTGAACATCCCAACGTACTAACGTTAGACCACAACCGGTTAGCTATTCGCAGCCTTGTTTGTGCAACAGCTAATGTTATGAATGATAACAATAAAGCTAACTTAGCAGGTCAACTTAGTCAACAATGCTGCAGACAGTTAGCTTACAAGCTAAATAAACTCACTCCTCTCACCTGCCCAGGCGATGTTGTCACCTCTCTTCTCCTCTCTTTCTCCTTTTATCCCGTGAGTAATGCAGTTTTGACAAAAACAAAACACGACAGAACGAAGCAGGCCCTAAAAAAGACGGCTGAGGTTAACGGCCCCCTGGTTGTCGGTTCCTGACGGGTAAATGTTGCGCTGGTGACCGTCCTGTCTTTATTTACCTTCCCCGTGTGGCCCACTGAAACATGAGCGAACCAGCCAGACGAACACGCTACGCTCCGGCTATTCACAAACGCAGTTTGCGTAAACACAAGCGCTTTGAACTGTGCTGAGCACCAAGACGGGCGGAGCGAGATTTACGCTGAAGTTACGTAAAGTTCCTAAAGTGACAGCGCATGCCTTGAGTGACAGGTTGATAACCTATTGTTTCAACATCGAGGGAAATGTGCTTTAAAGGATTTAAATTCATTCCTGTTGTGCAATACCTTTTGAGTTCTGTAACTTTTGAAAATGAATATACGTGTAATTTGTAATTTAGGGGAGTATTGCTATAACGGCTAGCCAACCAGAACAGAAATATAAACTTGTAAAGCTCAGGAGCTGAAACTTGCTTTATTAATTTATAGAACACAATGGCAAGAAAATGAACATGCTGCCCAACAGGATGGGAATAAACAAGTTTGTTGCAATTTTAATAATATTGTTCAGATTTCTGTGATTTTTTAATCCATTGCATTTGTACAGTTGTTGTCTTGCTAATGTCACTTTCTTATATATATATATATATATATATATATATATATATATATATATATATATATATATATATATATATATATATATATATATATATATATATATATATATATTTATTTATTTATTTATTTATTTATTTATTTTTATTTTTATTGTGGCTGTTACCTTTTTTCAAAGTAATTAGGAAAGCTGTGGTTGCTGATACTTTACTTTCACCTTATAAAATAGAATGTATGGAACAACCAAAGACGTGTTTTGTTTTATTTGATTAATAGCATTATAATATTGGCAAAATAAATAAATGTAGATTCCTTACCATTTCCCTCTCCCCACTCCGTTTGTTATATTTAAAAAAATCAATTAAACCATTTTTAGAAGCCCTTGCTAACAAGTCCAGTCGTTTTTTCCCCCTAAATGTATTTATTAATCTTTTCTGATTCGGATTTGGTCTGGTTCTGATGTTTTGAGCCTTTCATGTCAGTTTCTTGTTGTAAATTGACTATTTATGCCATTCTGACTGTTGTATTCAACTATCCCCTTTCAAGAACAACATGAAAAAACCAGAGACCACATTCTGACGTCATCCGTGTGTTTTTATTATGAATTTTTTGAACAGGTTATTTCTTCAGACGGTTATCAATAACAATCAATCCATATAATCCATGTCATTGTGTCTATAAGTATAGTTAATTGTCCCAATTGTAACCACTGAAATAATATAGATTATTAATGCAAATGTATCCATTCTTAATATCACACTGCAAAAACAACAGGCCTTTATTTACTGACAGGTTTCCACTGTACACTAACACAGACAGAGAAATAGTCACGGGAAAAGAGAGGGAAGATCGAGCTGGAATGAGGAAGGGTTGGCACAGTTGTACATTCAGAAACCCAAAAAAGCAGTGGCAGTATCTAAAGAGTGTGAGGATAGAGAAAGGACGGGGGAGAAAAGAGAGAGGGAGGATGATGGCAGAGTGGGAGTGTTTAGGCATTACAATATTATGCCTTTCTGTTTCACTGTGAATCAGATATTAACAAGTTTTAAATTACACAATTGAACACACAAATAAATAGACATTCATCAAGCCAATCATTACCGCTCTTATTACTAATACTATTATTGTCATTGTCACTGTATATTACCAGTAGAGATATTAGAAAAAAATTCCTAGCCTATCTGAAAGTGCAAAGACTGAAAATTAACGCAAATAATGAAACAACAAAAAAATGATAATAATAGTAGTAGTCATTTGTATTTACACACATTTAAGTACAATCAAAACTGCCCAGGTTGAGCTAACATTCTGATACAGCAGAGGGCATTGCACTGTACTGTGTTTTTCGTGAGGTTGTGAGAAGAGGTGCACAAAAGATTTGTGTGTGCGTGCGTGTGTATTGTGATGCTTAAAAGAAAGCACTTGCATACCTAGCTGCAGTCTATCACTATTACGAAACACCTTTACTGACTAGTCCTCTATATCTGTACATGTGAATTTGTTCAAGGAATGTATCAAGAGACAGATTGTGCAGAGGAAATACAGCTTCTGAAGTCGTTTTGTACTTAGACATTATTTTAGTTACAAAAGGCTGTAATTTGAAACATTCTGAGTCAATTAGTTTATATGAGTTAACAATTAGTGTTTTCCTTATGTTTAATATAGTGTTGTGAGCACATCAATTGGAAAGGTTGTTGGATGAATGGACATAATTGTGCCATTAATAAATATTGGGATCTGATTCGAGAGTGGTGACTAGGGAATGCTTTGTGCATTGTGGGAGCGTACATTCCAGAGAGAAGCATTGCATTCACAGAGGCTGAGATCCTATAATTGTGTCACAGGTGTTTTAGACACTTTTTTCATTATCTTTGATGGTGCGTCTGTGTGTGTATATTCCTGTATTTTAAATGAGTGGGAGGAGTTTTAGAATGTGGCCATGGCTAATTGGTTCAGTAGCGTCTGGGGGCGGAGTCTCTGCCCTCTTTCTTGATGATGATTCGTTGGTCATCACTGGTATCATCGGGCGAATCCACTACTTCTTCCTCATCATCACACTCTCCTTCAATATCTGTTGCAATACCCATGCGGTTCTCGTATGTCTAAGAGAGAGAATACAAAGAGAGACATGTAAGATACCACACATATCAGTAATAATGCTGATACACTACAGTACAAAAGTTTGGGTGAGTTAGAGATTTTTTTTTAATTATAAAATAACATGTCAAAACTGACAGTAAAGATATATTTATAATGTTACACAAGATTTATATGTCAAATAAATTGTTGTTTTTCATTTTCATTAAGGATTCCAGGGAAAAGGGGAATCATAGTTTCCACAAAAATATTAAGCAGCACAGCTGATTCAACATTGTTTCTTGAGCACCAAATCAGCACATTAGAATGATTTCTGAAGGATCATGTGACACTGAAGACTCCAACACAGGAATAAATGACATTTTAAAATATTTTCAAATAGAAAACAGTTATTTTAAATTATATTTCACAATAGTACAGTTTTTTTCCATATTTTTTATCAAATAAATGCACCCTTGGTGAGCATACAGCATTTATTTTTCTCAAAAATATAACAAACAAAATTACCAACCCCAAACCTTTGAAAAGTAGTACATGTTACACTTTTGGATTCATACCTCCATTGGGTTCACAATGATGGTGAGGGCCGAATCATCCCATTGGTTACTGCCCTCTTTGCCTCCGCCTCTTGCTCCGTCACCACGACGGTGGATGGAACGGATGCGGAAGACACCAAGAATCACCATGACAACCAAGAAACCCACGCACACCATGATGATGACAGTTGCAGCTCCTGGAACAACTTTACGCATGAGGAGAGAGAGAGAGAGAGAGAGAGAGAGAGAGACATTATGTTTATTCTTTATAGTTTATACTTTTTTAAAGGGTTATATCATGAGAAATAAAACTGTCTTTTGAGATGAATGATTTTATTATACTATTACAATATACTGTAAGTTTCAAAACTCAAAACTCTTGCAGTAAAAAAAGACAATTTACTAACATTATAAATTGACCTTTGACCCTTTAATAACTTTACTAACCATTTAATCACTTTTAATCGTATTTAGATATATCAGTAAATATTTGTGTTTACATATTTCAGACATGTACCTGAGTTGCGGTGTGGGTTGGGGAGTGTGTGTCCACTCAGTTCTCCAGTGTGATGGGATGGGTGGAGGAACTGCTGCTGAGACGCCAGCAGGTGAGACGGATGGTACAGACTGTCCAGAGAATGCAGGAAGTTCACCTGAGCAAGACAAAGAAAGTGAGATTGTGTTAATTATGCATCAACATTAAGAGTGTGAACTTTCGATGATGTTCTTTGTCAAGAAGTGTGTGTACTAGGTTAGTGTGCTGTAGGTCAGGCTGAAGGATCCATATCACCAGTGTGTTCAGTGGTGTTCATTACCTCCAGCGTGAGCTCGTTGCTGGTGTACCGGCCGTTCATTTCTGAGCACGACAGACGGAATCTTCTTTCAAAACGAGCAGAGCCCTTTGCTAAGCGATAGCGAATGGAGCGCAACACATCCTCATACACAGAGATAGACTCCGCTCCTGAAAGAGAGAAAAGGAAGGATTAAAGAATGTTTCCTGTAAAATAAATAAGAATGAGTTCATTATGTGTTTCTGCTAAAATAATGTTTTGAAACAAAATTATCTTTGTTAAAGCAACAAAAGTGATTTTCTCTTTCTCTTTTGTTGATTAACATTGGTGACAACAAGCATCTGTGGGTATATTAGGCTGCTGTCACTTTAAGACTAAAGCAAGGATCAAATATAATTATACTCAATTGTTTACAACACATGACGGACTGTGTTTACAAGGAGACTTGCCGAAACAGGCATTTTGACTGCATGTTGCATGCACGTGACTGTTCAAGCTCAAGCTCAAGAGAAAGAGAACTGAATTCAGCATTCAAGTGCTGTCTGCAAGGCTCCATGTGCGCACACAGAAAAGCAGTTCCAGTCTTTTTGCGCTTGATGCTTAAACCGACAGGACTTAAAACACATGCAAATGATAAACATTCACTCTATGATGGCGAATCAAACGAGTTCCTACCCAGGGAGCAGCTGATCCCTATACTTGACATTGCACATCCTGCGATGTGACTATCGCGGACACGATATCGATGCTAAAACGATATATTGTGCAGACTTAATTAAAAAGACATCAACAAAAATCGTACTGACCCCAAACTTTTGAACAATAGTGTACATGATTTACATTTACATGGTGCGTTCATGTGCTTCTGAGAAGTTCGTATTTACGAGGTGGGAACTTTCGTCGGAGTAAAATGGCGGAGTACTTTCTCTTAATTAATTACACAAAAATACAGCAAGGTTCTTAAAATCTACTTCCAGAAAATAAAGAACAAAGACAGGCACGTCCAAACACAGCCCTGACGTCTAGGCTAAAACGAGACAAAATTTGGGCTGTCAGTGAAAACCATAGCCCAAGAATAGAAGCACAGGCTACCCATAGAACATGTCAAAAAAATGAAAACAAACACCTTGTAATCACAGTCGACTTTGCCTTCATGATGGAATAGCATACATCTCGCAAGTTATTTTAGCAAAAACGACATGTAACCAAATTCAAGATTATTTTGGCTAGAAGTGGGTTACTCATAGCCGGACTGTATCAGGTCTATAGTTAATCTAGACGGTGAAATGACAGCTGCTTGCTGGGTACGATCTTGACGACATGACTTGAACACATCAACAGTCCTAAAAGTACCCGGACACTAAAGTAACACTCAAACATGTATAATAATGTTTTAAATTATTTAATACAATATATTAAACGAAGTGACATTTATTTTGAAGAAGTACAAAAACTAGCACAATAGCACAAAACTATTCATGCAAAATATTTTTCAATATGTTTCAATTTCTAAAACAATTTATATATATTTGTAGCAACTATGAGAATGAACCAAACACAATTGAAGCTTTCATACATAATCACACGAAAGAGGCTTCACATTCCAGATTACCCCAGGCTCTACAACCAAAAAAGACTTTTTATTGTTTAACTAAAGGAAGAACGTTGTCAATGTCTTATAATTTGGCAAGACAGATCTGTTCAGAAATGGGGAAACAAGAGGCCCTAACAAGAGGTCACCTGACCCCTGCGACTAACAGACGACGTCTTTCTTAAGATCCAAGCTCCCATGACATGGGGACAAAACAGACTTCAGCAAGAAGGACCTCAGACTGGAATGGCTTAAACCTCCTAAACTTTACACACTAAAACTTTACATATCAAAATCCAAAAACTCATCCCAGAACAATTCTCGATGGACTTATAATCAAACATCATGCAACCACATAATTCTATGTTATATATGTGTCTCATATGCTTAGATGCCATACAATTCATAATTGTTATAAATATTAGGTGTGTGAATGAAAGTGTGCCGTGTTTCCTATCAGCAGGATCATATTTTTAATTCAAAAAGATGGTTTGATTTGAAATCTGTGTAAAATGTTTTGTATTCGTATAATAGTAATAATGTCTAAACTGTGGCCTATTGTTCTCTCTGCTGGTGCTGGAGAACAAGGAGATCACAGATAACCCATGATTTACGATAAGGAGAAAATAGGGCCACCTCCTAAATTAAGCCAGTGCCCAATTGGCCAGAAACTTTGAGTTTAAAATCTTAGACCCGAACACAGAATCGCACTCTCTCTTGCTCTTGTGCTCGCTCTTGCCCTCTGCTCTCTGGTGCTCTTGCTCTCTCTCTCCCCCGCTCTCTCCCTCGGGAGAGGTCTCGGCAGAACAAGTCGGGTGGAGCAGACGATGGTTATAGTAACCATGTAGACGCATAGAGACAAATGACCCAAAGCAAAATCAGGGTTTAAAACATCTTCATTCAAGCCATCTAACTCGTCTCACCTTCCTTTCTTTTCCTTTGTTTTTTTTTCCGTTAAAAGTCTCGGTTCTAAGTTAAGTTTTGCTGCAAAGTTTCGTTTAAACGTTTCGACTGCAACGCACTTCCAACTTCAAAGACTTTCATCCATCCGCATCCATCCGCCAACACACCACGTGATTGGCTGCCCAAGATCTAGCAGGCACGAGGAGACCGCCAGCCAAGCAACGGACCCGAGGAACCCCTTTACACCGACAAAAGGAGAATCCCCAAAGCAAACCGAAGACAAGCAAGTAGCCTTCAGACTTTTAACTGAACTGGTGTTTAATATAAAATGGAATAACCTGCCTAAGAAACGATAGAAGGGTTAAATCGATGATTGATGGTTCGTTCAGGTCATGTCTTTTAAGTGCATATAGAAACATTGGGATCTCACCATCTGACTCCTAAAACTCATTCTTCCTCACTCTCTTTCTTCCAGCAACTCGTATGAATGTGTGTGTGTGTGTGTTAGATATTAGTTTTATGTGTTAGTCTTATAATCAATAAGGTATTGTTCGTGTGTTAGATATTAGTTTTATGTGTTAGTCATAGGCTTATAATCAATAAAGTATTGTTTGTATTTGAAAAGAGAAGCATTACTTGTGTTATGTGCTTACGAATTTATTGTCTTGAACTGCGATCTATAAGCTACTTATGCTTTTACCCTTGAATTATTTCTTAATTTAGCTGTTAGCTGGGAATTAGTCTTTCTTGGCCAGGAAGATATTATATTTCCTAGAATTAATAATTGTTTATGCTTTCCGTTCATTGGATGAACTGATAAAATGATCATACTATTGATTCTGCTACAGTACCGGTAAATTCTGAAAATAATCAAATTATTAATTATTAATCATAATCCGTTATGAATAATAATTAGTTATATTTATACGGGCGTATAAACGCTACATATTGTTCAAAATTAAGACAAACTTTATTGCAAGTGGCAATGTAAGCTGTTAAGTTAATGATGAAAAATTACCAGTGATGGCAATGTAGGCCGTTGTGTTAATGATGTCCAGCCCTCTCTCTCTTAACGCCTCCATGTCAACCAGAAGCTCCTCCCTTTCTGGGTTTAGCTCCTCCCCCAAGGGCTGGACTTCACATCCATCCAGAGTGTGAGCCACAGCATCTGACATCAGTGCTGAAAAAAGAGACAGAAAAAGACGGAATAACTCTCTAGCCTTTGGCCATAATGCTGAAGTGAGAGGAGAGCAAAGTTCTCTCTCCTGCATTGCACAAGCTTAAAGTTACAGATAACAGAACGAGTACAGGTTAACCTGTAAGTAGATAGCAATTCCATTGCTAGTTTTTCTCACATTGCATACTAACTTGCAAATATCTGATGATTGATCTTGACTTCTTTAATAGAAAGTCCATCTATGCTGCACCACCTCCAGACAAAACCAAAACACACTCTTAAGCCCCATTCGCACTGGATAAGTATTATCTGGGGACCACGTGTGATTTCGAAATTAGAGGCCCATTTAGAGGTCATCCATCAAGCTGTGGGTTCACAGTTTTAGGTGAGATGTTCAAAGCTTACCCCCTCCTTCCATTCCCTGAGCAGCTGTGTTCACAGCATGAGACAAGGAGCAGACGATACGGAGCTCAGGAAACAAGGGAACCCCTTGAGGACCCTCAAATTCAGCGGCTGGTCGGGCCAGGTGGGGTCCCACCCCAGACAGAGAGATCTGCGGGGCGTCAGGCTGGAGCACGACCAGATAACCCTCCAGCTGTCTGAGAGAGAGACAGCTCTCTTCACTGAAACACCTGCAGAAGGACAAAGAGAAGTCTGATGATTTAAACTGTACTTGTACTTGGATACTTAAAGCTAGGGTATACGATTTCAAAAATTGTTCATTATTAATATCCTCGTTTATATGCTGGTTATGGTTATATAGTACAATCCTAACAATATGAATAGAAAAAAGAATGAAAAAAATCCATTCAGTCTATTGGCTGTACAGCCGCAGAGAAGTTGACCAATGTAAGCTGTCCGGCCGGACAGCTTACATTGGTCAACTGCTCTCATCCAATCACCAGCTCCACTTGAAACTCCGCCTGGCGCTCGCGTCTCCAATCCAACCGCACCCGACCCCGCCCCCCTCCTTATGCGTGCAAGCAGCTGACAGACAGTCTATGGTAGTTAGCTAAGTAGCGTCAGATCAGCAATGGATAAAATATAAACGACAGCAGCAAGCGGCCCCTGCTTGCCCCTACTGTAAAGTTTGGACGAAAGAGAAAGTCTGTAGAGGAAAGAACAGAGATAAAAAAAAAAAAATGTAACGCCGGACTCTAAGTAGGATAAATATAGGGTCCACCATTGACCGTTGGAGGAAGCTTCAGGGAGATCTGGGACTGAAAACCGACGTTGACACAGCTGACTTTTTGTTGAGCAGGTAAACATTTATTTATACTTTTATGTTGTGACGTGTGTTACATAAATAGCTTTTTATCAGTTTAACACCTTGCTCATGTTGCCGGTCGGCATTGGCAATGTTAGCCGTTTAGCATCGCCTATCACGGGTCAAAGTAATTATATTTCTTGAAGTGCTTGAATATATTTCAGTATGCCTAGCGGGTTTCTGTTCGAGCCGATCGGAATTTGAACAAGATGCGCTGTGTGCTGCAATAACAATTACTCAAAACCTTAGCAGAACATTTCATGTGATGCTAGTCTTGCGTTGACGTGAACTCAAACGTGACATAGCGCAGGGATCAGGTAGCACAGAGGGGAGGGGTGTGTGTGTGGAGGGGCGGGATGAGTTTTTTAAAACTTCCCTACCGTCTCAGGCTTTCTCGACCGATTTTTAACATCATATACCATAGCTTTAAGTACATTTGAAGCCAAATACTTTTGTACTTTTACTCAAGTGAATGTTTAAAGGCAGCACTTCTACTTTTACTTGAGTAATATTTTACCTTGAGGATCTTTACTTTTACTCAAGTACATGGTATGTGTACTTCGTCCCCCACTGATTATTAATTAATACTTGATTGTGTGGCAGTATTCACGCTTCTGTATGTAGAAATGTATGCCCATATGTTTATGTGAATAAGTGTCAATTAATATGTTCACTGTGAGCAGCTGGTTACATTTATTGCTGATGCTAAAGCTATGGAAGTAAAATAATGCCAAATGTTTTTGAAACAAAGAAGCCTGTTGAATTGCACTACTTGAAAAAAATATGCATTGCGTTAACCATGCTTTTATTTTAATGCATTGTATTTTTAGGGCTTGCATTTTTATGGGCTGAAATTCAACATGGTTGAATATTTAAGCTGTGAATATTTCAATTCAAAACATTTCAAACACATTTTCATTATTAAAAATTCAATAATCCATATTCAACTTTTATATTTTACTAAATATTCGAACTGTTTAAAAATACAACCTATAATATTCAACAGGCAATTTTCGGTCCATTTTATTTCGCTTTGCAAATGCGCTTCCACAAATTCAGTGGTTCAAATTCGACAGTAAATTCAACATTTCCATCCAGGAACTGCAGGAAAAGCAGTAGATTACCGAGCATAATCTCCATCTGCTGTTTGTTCAGCCAGAGAATTTGGTTCACCTCACTAGCAGGGGGTGGAAAAGCGCGTGTTGTTGACGAAGACCAGAGCAACAGTTAACAGGCAAGCCATTCATTCATAAAAACTAATTTACAGCAATTGAGTATGCATTACGTTTTTGTGATGATTATCTGGGTCAGTATATATGCGGAAAAGTTGATAAAGACACAAAAGCTATGTTTATGTTTAATTCAATAACTTTCCTTGTTACTCCCTGTGTAGCCTACACGTTTATCAGCTTTCTCTACCATGAACGGGATTATAATCGGTTTAACTCAAAACCTCATCATACTCAAGGATATCGTAGCTTAATGGACTAATACAGTGATATAAAAACTCGCACCTTATTGGGGATGTAGCCTGTGCTATATATGGGCTATAGGCAAGCAGATGGACTCAGAATATGAACTAAACGCGCAGTTTCCCAGTGACATACTGGCATAAAATCAACACTTGATCAATTAATACTAACACTTTCTCCTTCTCTTCTCTTCTCTTCTATTCTATTCTATATATATATATATATATATATATATATATATATATATATATATATATATATATATATATATATATATATATATATATATATATATATATATATATATATATAGTATGCCTCCATGTACTGCATTAGATTAAACTGGGAAGGGTCATAGGCATAGCACTTGCACATTGTTGTCCTAATGTTAGTTTAACCGTAAGTCGCTTTGGATAAAAGCGTCTGCTAAATGACTAAATGTAAATGTAAAATTAGCTTGACATTGGACATTCGCAGATTTAGGGACCGTCTCTAAAGTTGCATACAATATTGGTATACACATTTCTAACTTCAATAGCAAACTTCAATTTATTTGGATAAATGTCAAAAATCAAAAAGGTGTGCATTATGCCTGACGCCAACATGAACACTTTCCAGTTAGTTTTATGGCTGTAAGCCGTTCTCTTCAAATGCTATTGAAGTTAGAAACGTGTATACCAATGTCGTAAGTTTAGAGACGGTCCCTAAATGTGCGAATGTCCAATGTCAAGCCAACTTTATGGCAGTAGTATTTCATTAATTCATATTCTGAGTCCATCTGCTTGCCTGTGAGTTTGGTCTTTTATATCACTGTATTAGTCCATTAAGCTACGTTAAGCGTTTTATATGTCCAGCAGGGGAATCCTGAAGTATTGAGGGAAACCCTAGCCTACTGCATGCAGCACATCACCGCAATATAAAGTTGAGGCAACTAAACAACCAAGAGAAATATATATCTACCTCAAATGTAACATTGGATCTGTACATCCGCATCGGGGGAATAATATTATAATCTCGTTCATGGTAGAGAAAGATGCATGTAGGCTACACAGAAAATGTAACCGTGACGACACTGAATTTAACATAAAATATACACAAATACACTTAAATTGCTGTAAATTAGTTTTTATGAATGAATGAATAGCCTGCTCTAACTTTTGCTCTGGTCTTCGTCAACAACACGTGCTTGCACCTCCTGCTGGTGAGATCGACTAACAGCAGATGGAGATTATGCGCGGTAATCTACTGCTTTTCCTGCAGTTCCTGGATGGAAATGTTGAATTTACTGTCGAATTGGCTTTATGCACAGCTGCACTACTTCCTGAACTTTAGCCAGCTCCTTTGTTTCCTGTCTGCCATTATTGGACAAACTGATTAATCCAGGTGTGCCTGATTATTGTTACTGAGGCCAGGCACACCTGGATTAATCAGTTTGTCCAATAATGGCAGACAGGAAACATAGGAGCTGGCTAAAGTTCAGGAAGTAGTGCAGCTGCGCATAAAGCCATTTTGAACCACTGAATTTGTGGAAGCGAATTTGCAAAGCGAAATAAAATGGAATGAAAATTGCCTGTTGAATATTATAGGTTGTGTTTTTAAACAGTTTGAATATTTTGGAAGTGAAATATGAAATGTGAATATGGATTATTGAAATATTGAAAAAATATTCAACCATGCTGAATTTTAGCCCATAAAAATGCAAGCCCTAAAAATATAATGCATTAAAATGCAAGCAGGGTTCATGCAATGCATATTTTTTTCAAGTAGTGCAATTCAACAGGCTTTTTTGTTTCAAAAACATTTGGCATTATTTTACTTCCATATACAGCTGCTCACCGCGACCCCTTGACTTGATATCTCAACATCTTTACAGATTTTCTTCCCTCTGCACTTACCAATTGATTGTATCATCTCCTTATCTTTAATTCAGTATTTTAATTTCAGTTTAGGCAGTTAAACACAAACTAAGCTACTTGTCCACTGCAGTAAATTGACAAAATGACTAATAATATTGAGTTTAAATTCATAAGACTTTAGATATGTTAGTTAATTTGAAATGCTGAAGAAAGATCCCTATTTCAGCGTGTGGGTTGTCACGTACCTCAGAGAGGTGGTGAGTTTGAGCGGACGGACACCAGGGGTGGCAAATCGTAGAGAGTTCCTGTATGTCACCTGCTGAACAGCACGGTTGAAACTTTCAATGTCGTCTCCCTCTAACACCAGTACAGACTGGCTAGGGTTCACATGCACCTGAGGAAAATAAACTAGGGTTAGTAAAATAAATAAAATGAAGCTTGTTTAAATGTTACAGGAATGTTCCAGATTGAATTAAATTTAAGCTCTATTGACAGATAACTACAGAAAAAATTTTTGCATCTCAGTTAGACAAAAAACAAACCAGAACATTTATAGCCACAATGGGCCTTTGGGAAGAAATCTGGGCTGTGTTATGGGTAAAAATGTAAAGTTATCAAACTTTAAGTTATAGTTTGAATGTACCTTCATGCCTGAGCCCAAAGTCTCAAGGTCTCCGAAATCAAGGCCCTCTCGACAGGCATACAGACACTCCACTACACTGTGTGGCTCCACATTTCCTGGACGCACTGTTACTCCTGACAAAAGTCCTTTGTAACCACTGACAAACTTCCCTGTGGACCAAAATGAGAAGATATATAAATATGAATCGATACAGACTCTTTTGAGAACATTAAACACATGCTGGCATTTAACTGAGTATCTCTATTGATCCCAGAAAGCTCATGAATAACACATACTTCCACACCCTCATCCACACACAAACATAGGCATGTTCTCCTGGTGTGCACCTCACCTGTGTCTTTACTCTCTGGCATGGTGTTGTTCACGATGTCTTTCGATTTCTCTTCTGGCTCTATATGGAGGAATAAGGGAAAGGAAGTAAATAAAAAGCTGTATTAATTAATTTTTAAGGAATAGTTCATCTAAAAATGGAAAGAACTGTCATTCTTCACTCACTAACATGTCATTTGAAACCTACATTAACGTTCAAAAGTCTTTAATGCTCGCCAAAGCTGCATTTATTTGATCAAAAATATAGCAAAAAAAAGTAATATTGTGAAATATTTTAAAATAACTATTTGCTATTTGCTAACACCTGTTCAATTTCTCATTAATGCAATTATCTAATCAACCAATCACATGGGAGTTGCTTCAATGCATTTAGGGGTGTGGTCCTGGTCAAGACAATCTCCTGAACTCCAAACTGAATGTCAGATTGGGAAAGAAAGGTGATTACAGGGGCCTTTCACACTGGCAGTTTAGTTCGGAACGGGGCACGGTTCGCATGAAAAATCACTAATGTGAATGCTGTCATGGGACCCGGGTGCGCACTGGGGTACCGAACCCGAGACTACCTGGAGGAGGTGGTCTGAGTTCGGTTGCTCCCGAACCGTGCCGTGGTTCGCGTGAATGTGAAAGCAGCATGGACTCGTGTGCGCACTTGTTCAGGAAGTAAAGTGACCTGCGCATGCGTTTTAGCTTATTGTGATGTATTCAGTTAAATAAAACACATGTAAGGGATGATAGTGTTGATGATTTACCTTGGATACAAGCGAGAGTGAGCCTGCAGTGTATTCGTGCATTGCGCGTGAAATAAGGCACCGAATTTGGAAATCCTCTGTCTCCTCAAAAGAGTCCGTTTGCAAGCAGCAGAAGGCCACCTTATGTGACACACGCACAGTAAACCTGTATTGTTCACTCAACTGTGCACAATAGCAGCGAATTAATAAAAAACACAATATTGACCCGCGTTCTGTTTTCTATCATGCGCCGTGCATGTTTGCGATGACGTAACATGCACGCAAACGCACCAGGGTTCGATAGAATCAAGTTGAGTGTGAAACCAGACCAACGCTGCGGGGGGGCGCCGGGAACAAACGCGCTCGGGCTCGGACCGCAACAAACGACCCCAGTGTAAAAGCCCCCTAAGCAATTTTGAGCGTGGCATGGTTGTTGGTGCCAGACGGGCCGGTCTGAGTATTTCACAATCTGCTCAGTTACTGGGATTTTCACGCACAACCATTTCTAGGGTTTACAAAGAATGGTGTGAAAAGGGAAAAACCTCCAGTATGCGGCAGTCCTGTGGGCGAAAATGCCTTGTTGATGCTAGAGGTCAGAGGAGAATGGGCCGACTGTTTCAAGCTGATAGAAGAGCAACTTTGACTGAAATAACCACTCATTACAACCGAGGTATGCAGCAAAGCATTTGTGAAGCCACAACACGCACAACCTTGAGGCGGATGGGCTACAACAGCAGAAGACCCCACCGGGTACCACTCATCTCCACTACAAATAGGAAAAAGAGGCTACAATTTGCAAGAGCTCACCAAAATTGGACAGTTGAAGACTGGAAAAATGTTCCCTGGTCTGATGAGTCTCGATTTCTGTTGAGACATTCAGATGGTAGAGTCAGAATTTGGCGTAAACAGAATGAGAACATGGATCCATCATGCCTTGTTACCACTGTGCAGGCTGGTGGTGGTGGTGTAATGGTGTGGGGGATGTTTTCTTGGCACACTTTAGGCCCCTTAGTGCCAATTGGGCATCGTTTAAATGCCACGGCCTACCTGAGCATTGTTTCTGGCCATGTCCATCCCTTTATGGCCACCATGTACCCATCCTCTGATGGCTACTTCCAGCAGGATAATGCACCATGTCACAAAGCTCGAATCATTTCAAATTGGTTTCTTGAACATGACAATGAGTTCACTGTACTAAAATGGCCCCCACAGTCACCAGATCTCAACCCAATAGAGCATCTTTGGGATGTGGTGGAACGGGAGCTTCGTGCCCTGGATATGCATCCCACAAATCTCCATCAACTGCAAGATGCTATCCTATCAATATGGGCCAACATTTCTAAAGAATGCTTTCAGCACCTTGTTGAATCAATGCCACATAGAATTAAGGCAGTTCTGAAGGCGAAAGGGGGTCAACCACAGTATTAGTATGGTGTTCCTAATAATCCTTTAGGTGAGTGTACATTAAAATGTAATTTATTCCTGTGATGGTAAAGCTGAATTTTCAGCATCATTACTCCAGTCTTTAGTGTCACATGATCCTTCAGAAATCATTCTAATATGCTGGTTTGGTGCTCATTAAAGATTTCTTATCATCATCAATGTTGAAAACAGTTGTGATGCTTAATATTTTTGTGGAAACAGTATTGATTTTTTTTTAAAGATTACGATGAATGAAAGTTCAAAAGAACAACATTTATTTGAAATGAATTTATTAGAAATCTTTTGTAACATTATTAATGTCTTTACTGTCACTTTGATCACTTTAATGCATCCTTGCTGAATAACAGTATTCATTTCTTTGAACAAAATCTGACCCCAAACTTTTGAATGGTAGTCCATGTTCTGTTATTTTATATTGGAAGAAAAAAAAGGACTATACATGTTCTTTTCAATTAAAGTTCCAAGAGGTCCGGTCTCTATATTTCCTTCCCAGCGGAGGTCAGGCCTATATTTTTTTGGAACACTTATACAATTCCTTCGGGGCAGCCGTAGTACTTTATAAAAGAAAAAAATACTAAACACTCAAAATAGTGATGATAGTCTTGAATAGTTATGAAAGATAAGAATCTTGGGCTCGAGAGCAAAAGTAGTGATGTCTAAGACTTTTTTTACCAATATTTACCAAAAAAAGTAACTGTACATAAATATGAAAAGGTAAGATCAGCTGTTTTAACAGGCTACTATTTTTTTAGACAACTACGTACGTGTATGGCTTATAGAAGGCCTTGGGACTGAGGATACTGTGGTGTGGGTGCACAGTTTACCTCTTAACCCTTAAAGACCTATACGGCCCGCGGCGGCAAAGAATAACTGTTGTTATTAAATGTTTAAGAACTTTTGAACCGCTACTTCAATCCGTATGCTTTAAAAAGTCCCATAAAGAGGAGATTCACGGCTTTTCTGTGATATCGGGATAAGCGTTTGGACATTCAGAAGCTCTGTAGTGAATGTGATTGCGTCATCAAGTTTTGATCAGCATTGATTCGTCAAAGAAACCCGTGGGGTTTGTTCCTCTGATCCAATCATGAATGATTGTTGATGCTTTGCTTAGTCCCACCCCATGCCCAGATTGGTTGAAACTATTGTCTACTCAACCAATAAACATAGCTTTTGGTCTTTTGCACGACCAATTAGCATCTTTCTTTGGAAATTTGAACTGAGGCACGGAGGTAAAGTGAAAGTAGTTCATGTATGTATATGTATGTGTGTGTGTGTGTGTGTTTTATATATATATATATATATATATATATATATATATATATATATATATATATAAAGTTTATTTTACTTCAGTGTTCTATTACAATCATTATATTTATTTTACTTACTGAACTTTTTTGGACATCTAAATTGTCAGTAAATAAAAAATATCAGCTTTTCACTGAAAATCGCCTATAATAATATTGTAATAAATGGCTATAACTTGCTTAGGGATTGTTACATGTAGTAAAAATTACATCTGGAAATGTAGAATATCCAAGTTCAGCTTTCTAAAGGAAAAAAACAAACTTCAGGAGGATTTGTTTGAGTTGAGTAGAAAAAAATCACTAAAAATATGCTGCCGTTTTTCTTCAATCTGGTAAATTCATCCATTCTAAGACAAAATAAATCTAAAATTGGATTATTTAAATGAGATAGATTGAAACTTCAAGTTCTCCTGTTTAAAATGATATATGGCACTTGATGCTGAATGCTATAATGGGTTAGAAAAACAAATTAAAGAACAGGCGGTGCAGGTGCTCCAAAAATGGTCTAGGTCTTTAAGGGTTAAGAAAATGATGGACCATTTTTATATTTTGCTACGACTAAAAACAAACAACATATACAATTTAATAATCAAAACTCTCATCATGAGCACAAAACAAAGTAAACTAGTAATTTCAAAGTTTTTTTTGTCTTTTCTCGCCATCTCTAAATAGTTTTCCAAATTATAACATTGTTTATTATGATTGTTTATATTATTTATTAAATGCTCTTAATATGCTGATTAATGCATGGAAAAAAATCTAAAGTCTAAAGGAGGGATTGTTCACCCAAAAATGAAAATTCTGTCATTATTTACTCACCCTCAAGTTTTTCCAAACCTGTATAAATTTCTTTCTTCTGCTGAACACAAAAGAAGATATTTTCAAGAATGCTGGTAACCAGACAGTTAATGTACACCATTGACCTCCATAGTATTTTTTTTTCCTACTATGGAAGTCAATGGGGTCCATCAAATGTTTGGTTACTCATATTCTTCAAAATACCTTCTTCTCAAAAACCTGGTTTAGTTATCTGTATGTCATCTGTATGACAGATAAAAAATAATTGTATTAGCTGCATTCTCCTTTTCTGCAGCATTTTAGCAAAAATATATATTTTGCTGCTCACCGTTTCTGATACTGTTGTTAAAATAACCGCGTCATCTGCAGCTCTTAATGTGGCACATAACATCTTTAGCAGGATAGAGAAGCAACCCGCACAGAGCGGAAAACAATTAAGTGCATTTGGCTCTAGATAGAAATATTAGAGGATGTACCGCCGAAAGAGTATTACTGTAAACGACCCTGAGCGCTAGCGGTGTGAACCGCTCTGTTGTTTTGACGGGCTGCTCACTTTAATCTGCTGAAACGGTAAAATTGTGCAATTATGTCCAGCGGTCCAGATGGAACGAAGCCGGGGTCCGGAAACGGACCATTGTCCGCCATTTGAATACCGCGGTTCTAAAGCTTCTGAAGCCATACACATTCCATTAGTCATTAATGCACCACTTTGGTGGAGGTGAAAATTATCAGTGTATAACGACTTCAATTTTGATTGGTTCAGAAAACTTCTATTTCTATTCTCTATTGCTTTGATGGCATTTTTTGTCTTTTATGGAGTCCCTGGTCACTATGAACTGGTTTTATATGACTAAAGCGGTGTAACAATAACAAGTTCCACAATTTTTTTTTTTTATAATTACTGCTCATGGTTTGAAATGACATGAGGGTGAGTAAATAATGGCATAAATCAACTGTCATTATTAGGCTAACTATTACTTAAAGGCTCAGCTCAGTGTCAAAACATTATCTTAAGAAGTGATGAACACAGACTAGGTGACCCAGAAAGCAGAATAGAGGGAGAATGAAAGCTTGAGCATCTTTCTACCACACACACTCTAAATGAGAGCCACAGTGTGTAAGAACGGTTCTGTTTAGCTAAATTATATGAGTCTATTAATAGCTGAAACACTCAGAAAAGAACAGTACTACAGATTTCTGCTCCACCTACTGCTGATCTCTTCACACCAATTGAAGATTTATCACATATGACTAATTGTAAAATTACCCCAACATGCTCCGATGACCAGCCGTTGGCGTGGTGCGGGGTTGGGGATAGCTCCGTTGTCATGAATGAGTGCAGGGTCAAAGGTCACACCATCCACATATAGTGTGACAGAGGGGAACTGCACACTGAGGGACAGGTGATGCCACTCACTGTCACACACCTATCAGAGACAGAAGTCAAAGTTCAGCTAAGCTCTGAAATCAAGGTGTACACATCCAGATGTGTGTTTGTATGATCCAAAACAAGATATCTCTTTTAGTTCCTGTGACAGACTGTGTGTGACAGAATTCAAGTAACTGAGATTTGCTGTCACGGTTAGTTTACCTGTTCCAGTTTCCAAAGGAATTTGACGGGTCTTGCAGCGGACACATCCGGCCAATAGAAGAGAGAGAGACGACAGCCATGTACCGATAAAGAGTAATGAGAGTATGTGTCATCTGGAAATGAGATCATAACACTTTTTAGTAGAGCAGCTCAAATATGACCAGGGATGCCAAAGTTACTGGTACTTCAGTGCTAAGTTTCATGGTCAAAAATGATCTTGGTAATAATGTAAACACATCTGATATGTGTTTAAATACTTCAAGACTACATTCCATGTTTTTAATTTAATTTAATTTTTTTATTTTATTTTAATATGTACCCTACTGTTCAAACATTTGGGGTCTGTGGGATTCAAATAAATTAATACTTGAAAACTAATTCAGCAGGGATGCATTATATTTATCAAAAGTGGCAGTAAAGACATTTATAATGTTACAAAAGACTTCTATTTCAAATAAATGCTGTTCTTTTTAAAAGAAATTATTCCACAAAAATATTAAGCAGCCCAACTGTTTTCAACTTTTCAACATAATAATAAGAAATGTTTCTTGAGCACCAAATCATCATATTAGAATGATTTCTGAAGGATCATGTGACACTGAAGCTGAAAATTCAGCTTTGCCATCACAGGAAAAATTAAAATTTGAAAATATATTTAAAAAGAACACAGTTCTATAAAATTGTAACAATTTTTCAGTTTTACTGAATTTTTTATAAAAAAATTTACAGGCCCCAAAAATTTTTAACAGAATTACAACTTTTTAAATAAAAGAGTTTAAACAACACTCTTCTTTTTTCTGTGGTATTGAATTTCACTGGCACTAGTATCGACTACTGAAATGTTGGCATGATGACAAAGCTAGCACAGACTGACCATTCTTTACAGTGCTGCAGACAATAGTCTCCTCCTCTTTACGGGTTCCCCTCGCCTGATTGGCCGGCGGTTGAGTGCTGGCACCTCCTCTTCGCATCCAGAGCTGCAGGGTGAAGTGATCGCCGGATACTGCTGAAGCAACTGAATCAGGTACTACAGCAACATGGGTGGAGCCATTGAAGGAGAAGACCAGGGATGAATCAGAGGATGGTAGAGTCGGTAGCGCCGCGGTCCAATTGGTTGCAGGAGATGGAGGTGGAAGGAGGTCGACTTCACCCCTCACAGCACCTGAAAATGTTAAAAGCCAACAACACATTATTGATTTGAAAACAAGGCTGGTGAATTATGGAATTATGGAGTAAACCCTAATTTGAAGGGATTTGCATCCTGCTGCTTATCTGAGGAGAATGGAATGATTTGGGACATTTTCCCATCTGCTCTAAATGAGATGAACAGTTGGGCGACAGAGAGCACAACAGATAAATCCAAAGTCCTCAATTTTCTGTCCGCTACTCATGTCTAATCCTAATGAACAAGGGTCTGCCATCATCAAATTCAAACTGTAGACAATTTATCAGAAAAATGAAAAATTTTCCCAGATCAGAAATTTATACCATTTATTTACACACGTACCACAGAGTCTGCGCACAGATCGATCGGAGTAGCTGTCCCTGTCACAGCCCTTCCCAATATGACCCGTCTGAAGCTCAACAGTAGCCTGGATGTTCCAAACCGTCTCCTCGCAGGTCTCCAAGTGCAGGTTCGGAAAGAGAGGGATACTGCCGGAACCAGGAGTATACTCGATGCGCTTTGTCCATCCTGTGATTCAAACACACACATTTAATAATACAAAATAACATATGTTGAGACATAACATTGTCGATTTTCAATAATGTTGAATTCATAGCCAAATTTGTATAATTAAATTAATTTTAAAATAATTACCGATCCAGCCTGGCTTGCAGGAAGGTTTGACTGTGACTATGACTTGAGCATCAGCCTGAGCTCGATTCTTCCCACAATCAAATGCTGTCACCCAGAAACTGTGGACACGCTGGCGTTTGGAGTCCAGAGGCTCAGTGTTCTTTATGTTCCCTTGATTTTTTAAGAGATAGAGAGAGGTTTATTTATATGGCTAGATAGGCACATAGAAGGTTACAATATTTGAAAGCCAGAGGCTTTGGTGACTGATTGTAAATTATAAAACAGATTGACTACTGCCAGGGACACTTAGCATATGATAAAGAAAGCAAAAGATTCAAAAGCAGCTGAAAATGAGAGCAAAAACAAACAAAGCAATGAAAGATGACAGCGACAGGTGAAGGCCAACATTGAACTGGAGGAGAGAGAGAGTGAGAGAGAGAGAGAGAGATAGAGAGATAGATAGAGAGAGAGAGAGTAAAATAACGATATTGAAGTGGCACAATAAATAAAAGGATATTCACACAGTGGTGTCTGGTACAGCCTGAGTCAGACTGACCCAAATTACGAAACCAAACCACACACACTACAGCAGAAAAATCTGCAAAGTCATGGCTTAAAGGAGGACTTCTCTTCCTTGTGCGCTTTCCTCTTTGTATCTCTCTCCCTTGTTTCGTTTTCTTTCCATAGGCCAGTTCTTTCTTCATCAGCATTTGTCATGTTACAAAATGTCGGCTATTGATCGCCTCCCCCTCAGTCTGTCAATGGGTGCTCTGATCTGCATTGAATGATCAGGAAGGGTCACTATCCCTCAGTCTCACTGCAGAAACTGGGATGTTCAGAGAACTTGGATGTTACCCTAAAAACCAGCTTAACCCTGAGATGCCACCTCATTTTTGAGATAAACAATTATTTGGAACAATTGTATAAAATGATGATCTTCACGGGAAGGATTATAATATTATATAATACAATAATATTATGGGGGTGAATGTAAAAGCAGTTTTAGGCAATTTTATCACCATCATCAAAATTAAGTAATTTGAATCAAATGTGTCTTAAATAAAAAAGCACATCTCAAAGTAATAATATTGTCACTTTAATAATATTACACTATTAATAATGCTCAATGATTTTCACATTAATATGGGGACCTACATTATAATTATTCTGAATTAAGGTATAGTTCACTGAAAAATCTGTCATTATTTAGTTATTCTTCAAAACACAAAGGAAGATATTTTATACAACTAAACAGACCACTGACTTCTATTGTATGGACAAAAAATACTGACATACTTCTTTTTAAAACAAAATCTATCTTCTTTTGTATTTTATGTCCAGAGAAAAGATAAAGTCATACAGGTTTAAAAGGACATAAAGGAAAATTATACAGATTTTTCATACCTTTAAATCCTTTTTATTAAAATATGTTGATAGCTAGTAAAAAACAGCCTTCAACCTACATACTTCAGAGAAAAAAATGTTCATCATGCGTTTAAAAGATTTAATTGTTAAATTCAGTCCAACAGTTTTCAGCCTCACAGCCTTGATCAAATCTTGTATGGAAGCTACTGGCGACAAGTGTAAACCTTTTATTCATGTTAAATTTTAATCATCAACCTGGAGATTAAATAGATATTAGTTTGAAATTAAAGACATCAAAACTTAAAACACCAGACTAAAATATAGAACAATATTGTATTAAAATAACGTTTGCAGTTGTAGTTCTCACCATCGTTATCAATGGTGAAAGGGACGTTGGGTGTGATGATGTCATAGAAGCAGATCTGGCTGTACTGTGGGGAGCAGTCGGCATCCACGGCTTCCACCCGCACAATACGATCAAACAGACGACCCTCAGGCACAGACGCCTCATACCGACGCTCCACAAAGACAGGAGAGAACTCGTTCACATCATTTACACGAACGTGCACAGTGGCCCTTGGGGAAAAAGGGTTAAGAGTGCAATTTAGAATCCAAAATGGATGACCACAACAGTTTTTTTCATGACCTTGCCAAATCCAGGAATTGAAATGGAAAAAAATCTCGTACTTATGGGATTTCTTGCTGTTGGTCCCGTCAGGACCTTCACCGCAGTCATACGCCTGGATGGTGAAGCTGTGCTCCTTCTGGCTTTCACAGTCCAGAGGCTCTTTGGACCGAACCAGACCTTCTCCAGTGGAGCGGTCTAACACCACGGCCTCAAACTGTGCCGAACCAGAACCACCTGGTCCGTTATGAACCCTAAACCCACAGATCTCCCCTAAAAAAGAGAGAAAAAGAAGTCTGCACTGATTACATTTGAATAAAATATATTTGTACGTGACAACCTGTTTCCAAAATCCTAATTTAAAGCACCATTACTACACAAGTGAAAAAAACATTAATGTGTGAAATGATGTGAAAAGGGCTGCTGAGTGTTCTTCTGGAAGTAAATACATGTCTGTGTTCAGGAAGTGCTGTCACAAATAAAAACGCCACAGTGAATGTTAGCTCAGCCTGCGGAGGGGGGAGGTCTGTCAGCCTTAATCCCTGTGTAATTCATGTCATTTGTGTAAACATAAAATGTAATTACTTACCGCGGTACTGAACTAGCTGCAAGAAGCTCCAAAGTTGCTCCCTCCCCTTCAAAATAACCCTTGCACCAAACCCCTAACTAGACCCTGTCAATTGGAAGTACACTAGTAATATGATTATGCACAACTATTGCTTCCGTTTCACACTTAAGGCGTAAAAGATTATAACTACCGACTAAAGGTGCGAATTCATCATTGTTCTGTAAATTTTCAGGAGTGAAATCCAGGCATTTTAATAGGAATCTATGCGGTCAAGAATTTCATGTGAGGGCGATAGATTTCCCCAAGCTGATTTTGCAATGGTTTCAAGTTGGTCACATGGATTCGCTGCGTTGACCAACAGAAAACTTCTTGGTTTGAAAGTGACTTCTGTGTGAGCTGTGCTATTGACAATAGACAATGGATATTTTTTGCCCACTAAACTTTGCAAATGTAACCTTAAGTGGATTAATCATCACAGCATGACTATAACAAGTAAACGTGCAACATTATCAGCCTCTTTACCTGCATAGTGCAGCGGTGCATCTTTATCCAGGGCGAACAGAGGAGGGTTGAGGAGGACAGTGTTGTCGTTTTCCATGACGATCCCTTGGTACTCCGTCTCGATCCATGGCTTGTGTTTATTGGCTGAGAAAAAACACAAAAGCAAGGGACAGGTGTGAGAGACACAGGAACAAACTGTGATTCAGAGCAAACGGCTATTCTTTTTCTGACAAGACTATTTTTAACATGCTGTTATGAAGGTGAGTGAGCAGAGGTTCAAAGATGCACACAAGCAGACCAAGTCAAAGGAATGTGCAACAAATAAAAAAGTCATGCTGAAATCCATAAGTGGCAGATGGTGCAATGGTTCGGCCAGCTGTACGTATGCATAACACTTGCACATTAAGTTATAAAAATACCCATATGGGGATCCACCAAAACTGTGTGATGGACACACACAAAACACACAAACACATACACAGAACGATATGCATCGCTGCTTTGCTGAGTAATTAGATGTAGAGATGTTTGGCCTGATCGCATACCGTGAGGTATATTGCGCCTATCACTCAAAAACAGACAGAAAGCTCTCTGTGAACGCTCAGCCGAACCATGCAAACCTACATCAAACTCCCTGAAAATGAGAAATCTTCAACAATAAGGGTGACCCGCTAGCCTGGGGTCTTTCTGGTCGCTGCTGCATTGCTACTGAAAATCTTACATTCATTATCTTGAATTTCCCATTTTATGCCTACACTTAAACGTTTGGTTTTCTGTGATGCATTTTGCATTATTGTTGCAAATTCCACAGATTTGTCAATGAGATAATGTTATCTAGCTTGTCTTAAAAACATAAGTATGCAAACCAATCATTTTGTAACAAATTGTAACAATTTCTATTACAAATAAATGCTGTTCTATTAAACTTCATATTGAGCAGGCAGCATAATTTACATCAAATTTACTTTGATTTACGTCAAAGAATTCTGAAAATCATAGTATCCACAAAAAAAAAAAAAGCATTAGAAGGATCTCTAAGGAATCAGTGACAGTGAAGACTGGAGATTTGCCGTCACATGATTCAATTCCATTTTACAATATATTAAAATAGAAAACAGCTATTTTAAATAGTAACAATATTTCACAGTATTACGTTTTTTACGGTTCATAAATGCAGCCTTAGTGAGCAACTGAGCATAAGAGAAAAAAACATTAAAAAATCTTACTGACCCCTACATTTGAATGGTAGTGTATATTTATAGATTAAATATATCAGTATAAATGTAAACAAATATCAATTTAATGAACTTTAAAAAAAAATCTAAAACATGAATAAAAAAAAATAAAAAATGAACGTGCTCCTCCCGAACTTTGTAAACAAAACATAATTTTTAGCAAATACGTATTGCTAAAAATAAAAATCAATCATTATTTTGCGATTGGTTGTGCCAGTAATAATGTTGGCAAGGCAAGTAAAAATCATCACTACTAATCCTTATTATTGAGCCCTGCTTGATTAAAATGACTGGTCATATGATATTATCCTATACTAGACAGTGTGCTGACCACTAACTCAATGGACCAGTCTTGCATGTAAGGATTTTTCATGTGTGGCTGCATGCTGACCACCCTGCTCTCATATTTCAAGTCAGTCTGTGTTTTTTTGCCATTTATCTCTCTACCTATCCCTCTCTCTCCCACCCAGCCACGCCTGCCTTCCTCCCTCTCATCCCTCACTCAGCCATATAACATTAATCTGAGCATCAGACCACTGGATTACTCCTCGGATTACAGACTGAGAGATGCTTTGCATCTACCTCCATTTATCACACGTGCCGCTTTCACACACTGACTGACCAGAGCGTTTTTTGAACGACTCTGACAACAGCTGTGATGGAGGATAGATAGAAAGAGCTACGCATGTAGGTGATCACACACACGGGAAAAGCATTAGCCGTAAATTAAGAAATACAGCATCTCCGGTTTCCCACATCTCTAAAAATAGCTGAGACAAGAATAGATAAGCTTTCACCCTTTTCTTCAAGGACAAGAGTCGACCTCTCACTCCCTCTCTCTTTCTCACCGAGATCCTACAATATATATCTAAGCATCCTCTCTGTCCTCCTCCAAATTTTGCTCTCCTACCAGTTAGTCTACATATCTCTGTCATTAGCTTTCATCTCTTCACTCCTATCTTCCAGAGTGTCATTCCATGTCACTTCACTTTTTTCAATGTTGTCTCTTCCCATGTCACCTTGAGATGCGGCCTACCTTTTGTGATCTCTACAAAATCTAAGTTGTCATTCATACAGGAGGCATATATTGAACAACTGGCATGTTTTCATACTTTACAGCAGCAAAATGAATCAAGTGACTGGTTTCAATAGACTGTATGTGCCGAAAAGCTGCCAACGAAAATGTTAACACACTCATTCGCACTTCATCATCAACACAATGCTCAATATCAACATTCAAAAAGATGGAGGAGACTGACCTTTGTTGCCATGGGCAACCGAAGTCAAGCAAAAGAGGAGAAAGGAGAGAAAACTCATTCTGGCCATCTGAGGGAGGAAGGAGGGGAAGGACAGAGGGAAATAACATGCATTAACCTGATATAAAGCAGTTTAAGATAGAGGACAGAGGAGAAACAGATAAGCGCAAGGACAGAGACAGAGAGACAGACATATATCTCCTTGCTTGGATTTCTTTAAACGGAAACATAAAGATACTAGCTCTCTAGGTACATGTGAATATGATATGTAACACCCTTGACATCATCTTTATGGCCTAGTTTGGCCGAGTAGGTATGGCTTACATTTGAGATACAGTGTGTCAATATATATATATAGTTCATATTTACTAGTGACAATCAACAATCAATAAAACCTAAATATTAAGCGATTTGAGTGCGCGTGAAAGTGAGAAGTCTGCGCATCCTCGTTTACACGCACAAGCAGGTGTATCCTCGCGGCAGTGCGCGCGGACGCGGATATCACATAGGCAGGTTTGTTAACAGAATATCAAATGTGATTCATTACACATGTCCTCGAATAACATCTGTTTTGAAAAGATGTATACCATTTGGATAGCCTACATCAATATTCTTTTTTAAATAAATGAAGATTTAAAAGCTATACCAACTTGAATGACGGGAAGATGTGATATAACCTGAAACACCACACCAGCGTTTGAAACACCACTGGTGTTTCAAACGCATTATTAAAATGTTAGCCTACAGCTCACTCATATTTGTAACACATATGCGACAAACATGAATCGATTTTTCAAGCCTGTAGAGAAATTCAAGCGACCTGAAATCACCATATCATTACATATGTACAAGGAGAGAGCAGTTTAGATGGTATTAACCCGTCATAAGCGCACGAATCGAATTAGAAATATTATTTTAGGATGAAATGCACGTTACCGTGAGGTGTGAGATGGTACCCTGCTCAGTCTCCTCTAAGCATCCGTCACACACTCACACACCTATGACAGCCTGATGCCCGCCGACACACGAGCACAGCGAACGCAACGGGTGGAGCGATGGGGCCTCCGGTGCCTCACGAAATGACTTGAACTGTGAAAAGGAATATTAAGATTATGTACTAAGAAACCAATGCCCCCGTTTTCGGTGGACGCCGTGAGAAAAAAAGACAGTGTTATATCTCCTCCCTCTCGCAGTTTCTTAACCCGCCCACACTGCGTCTCTCGCTCTCAGGACTCACCCCCGGTAAACGAATTTACCTACTGCGACTAAGGCTTGGTTCTTAATATTCATAGTCCAACTGGAAGGTCCGCCATTGGAAGGTCAAAACGTAGCTAATTAATATTCATTGGCCAGGCGTGTTCATTGGAGGATGTTATAGGGGAGTAGTTAATATGCAACAACCAAACCGTTTCTATAGGAAGTTACCAAGCGACATTACCATAAACTATTAATATTAATAAGCTGAGCATTGTCAATAGTAGGAAACATTTTTTTTTTCATCCTGATTAGCGATGGCTGGCTGTGAGGGAAGCATCTGGAGGGCTCGTGACTACTACTACTCATCCTCAACCTACACATTTATTCCCACTTCGAGTCTAAAACGAAGGACATTTGTGAATGCGTTTGAACTCCCCACTATCACTATCTGTGCTTCAGCTCTATAGGGCCCAGACTGCAAGATGACGTCATATCAGCTCCCACGGCAGACAGATCTAAAACCCTGACACCACAGTTCAAAAACACCACAACACACTGGAGCAGATTTTATTAAAATCCAGCATTTTTAATGAATATTACAAAAAACGTTTTCATTTAAAAGTATTTTTTTTCTCTCTCTCTCTGTTTTTTTTTGTACATTTGGTAGCAGTAAGGCAGTAGTAGTTGTTTCCCAAAAACAATTTTTACATCATTAAAATTTGCAACCACATATATAAATATTATAAAACAATTCCGTTGCTACAGTGAGCCTCTGTTCCCTCGGATTAAATCTGGGTGCAGGTTTTAAAAATCGGTCCTCACTGAAGAGTGATGCACATTTGTGGCAAGGATCTTCAATATGTCATGTCATATACAGAACAGATATGAAGGCAAATATGTGTAGCAATTACTGAGAGCAGACCACATAGAAAAAAAGATCCTGATGTATAATGAGAAGTGTTGAGAATGAAAGAATGTTATAAATATAAAAATAACTTCACTGTGCAATGAAACAAAATAAAAATAAAAATAAATCTAAATAACAGCAGTTTTTGTGTTGTTGATGTGCACAGTTTAGTTCATTGCTCATTATAATACTTATAATTTAAATATATAATACTCTGCTCTAAATAATATTGACACAAATTTACCCTCATATATATGATTCCGGTGTTTAGTGTTGATGTGTTTCTGTTTTGCTTGTGCTCATACACAGGACAAAAAGATTTACTGGATAAAATGGAGTGAACAAGAAAAGGCCGGATGGATGGATGGACAGACTGTTAAATGGAGTGAGAGGATGAGATGACAGAATGATGAGCCTTTTTATGAAAGCGTGTAAAAAAAAAAAAAAAAGCAATTACCATAAAACTCCTTCCTAAAAAAAAGAGAAGGTCCCCCACCAGAAGTTGTCTGATCACAAGAAAAAACAAATGGTTATAAAAATGAAAAACATTCATTTATAATGCTAGGCGATGGTGAATGTTTAGTCACTGTTCACCCTTATGTGTGTTTCACATTTCAGTGTCTTATTTTCTATCTAAAGGTACACAAGTTGGAAGTTGCTAGCAAAGAAAAATTAAAAAGGTCTCATTTGTTTCCATCTTTCAAATACATGCTCTACATTCCCTCTAAAAGTGCACACATGACCTCAGCGACAGCAAAAGCCAGTTCTCTGATTAGTAATGGTCTTATTTCCTGTTTCCTGTGAGTAATGAGTGCAATGGTATGAGCAGATACAATATAATTATTTTCAGCCACCAAACATCAGTAAATCTTATTTAACGAATATTGAACCTCAGAAATGCTTGCATTTCTGCAACTTTTAACCCTTTTCATTAGAGTCAGAAAGAATGAGAAAACTTTCAAACGCACTAACATTTGTACACATAATGTTCAATCAGTGCTGTATGTAAATAGTAATATATTACTAAAGGCCTTAAAATTTGTCCTCTTCAGGTGCTCTTTAAAAGTCACAGTTCACTTCAGTCAAACTTAGATGGCCGCAAACAAACCTGTGTAAGACAAAGAGGAAGAAAAAGGATGATCATTTTACTTTTTCACACAGTCACTTATTCTAAAGCACTTTTAGCCAAAGATTACTAAAGGTTTTGTCAGTTATCAGCACAGCCTCACTATGATCCGAAACAAAACGCTTGGATGAGAGGGGGAAAAAAACGGTGATGCAACAGATAAATAAGACATTTTATGAAGACCTGGATGAACGAAACATTGCCGCAGCGCCTGTGAAAAGCTGAGACAGAAGGATGATACATTTTTTCCTACAGGAATTAAATGGCTTACGGTCACACCTATCCTAACTGAATCATCAGTCATGATCTAATGAAGTATGATTATGCTGCTTATAAGTCCTCCTGGGAAGATCCTACGTACGTGTTAGGAAGCCGTAATTAAGATGTGATGTGGGTTCAAGTGATTTGGGTCAGAATAGAAAGAAAGGACACGGAAATTGCAAATCTCTCTGTCACTTTCGGGATTTTTTTCTTTTTGGGCTAGTGGAATTCAAGAAAGAAAAAATACATTTTATACATTCATCTTGATCTTAACTAAAAGTATATACAAACTTAAAAGTATTTTTATCTGAATTCTGCTCAAAATATCACTCTTAGGGTGAAATCAAAATTCAAGAATATTTGCACCGTTTGGAAGAATGGTGCGCTGATTTTTTTTCATGCCTTCGTTTACATTTTTTAC
Organism: Tiaroga cobitis; assembly: GCA_030578255.1. Classification (NCBI taxonomy): domain Eukaryota; kingdom Metazoa; phylum Chordata; class Actinopteri; order Cypriniformes; family Leuciscidae; genus Tiaroga; species Tiaroga cobitis. Next base: position 24,354,721 of record CM060606.1, on the reverse strand, counting down.
ATTGGATTAGAATTTTTTTGTGATTTATCAACATGCAGTAACATGACGTACACTACCATTCAAAAGTTTTGGGTCGGAAATTAAACTGGACATAAAATGTTTATTCAGCAAGGATGTATTAAATTGATCAAAAGCAAAAGTAGAAGAGGAAAAGACATTTATAATATTACCAAAAATATTTCAATAACTATTTCAAATAAATGCTGCCCTGTGTATTAATCAATAAATCCTGTGAAAAAAAAAAACTATCATGATATCCACCAAAATATCTGAGCAGCTCAGCTGTTTTCAACCTTGATAATAATAAGAAATGTTTCTTGAGTAGCAAATCAGCATATTAAAATTATTTCTGTGATCGGTCAGACCGGCTCACAAGGGATAGATGTAAATACCATGTAAACAGAATAGCCAAAGAATATCTTGAGTTTCAAACGGGTAATACAGACATTGTGATGGTGTTCATGCAACTACTAATATGTGAAGCACAGGAGACAGCAAACACAGGAAAGAATAGATGTCACACTCACACACACACACACACACACACACACACACACACACACACACACACAAAAACAGTGAGAACAGACAGGTAGCACAAACAAGAGAGTCTAGAAGAGACAGATGCTAAATTTACCCTTTTAATTAATCCTCCTTTATCTCACTGCCTTTTTTTCGAGGCACGAACACCTTGCGGAGGTATGGCAGGACGAGAAAGGCAGCGAAGAAAAAGATGTGACCACAGAAATAAACGGAGGAGTAAACCTGGAAAACAAATGTATTCAAAATGTAAATGACAATAGCAAACACTTTGATAAAGGTGGTTAGGAACATGGACATCCAACATCAGATTAATGATGAACAAATCTTGAGCGATGAACAAATCTACACACCTTGAGCCACTTGTCATAAGTGAAGAGGCAGAATGGCACCAGAGGGTATCCCATAAAAAGCCAGTGAATTAACTGCTGTACTACATATACAAGTGGATACAGATGACTCTGAGCGATGGATGTCAGCAAAGGACTGTCCCGCACCAGTGTTTGAGCCTGCAAAAATATTTACAGAGCAGTTATATTACATTTAGCCTTTGTCTAATGGCATGTGTCGACATATGTGGAAAAAACGCTCAATATTCTGCCCAAAATGCTAATACATTTTTTATAATTTCAAGTTGTTTAAATTAACATTAACAAATACATTTAGTATTTAAGCATCAATAAATGCTGTAAAAAACATTGCTAGCTTTGCCTCAATGTAAGTTTCCATATATGAGCCTGTCACTCAGATCCCATAAAAAATAAAGCGAAAGCGCTTCGCTCCGCTCACTCCGCACCGGTGGACACATACCGCAAGTAAACATGCACAATGTTTCAATCTTGCCTAGAGCCATTGTTCACTGAATATTACATTTCAACTTGTTTTCTTTTTCTCCTGAGAAGGTGAAGGGTTGGTCAAAATCCCTTGCCTCTTCAAATACATCTATAATCATAAATCCTTTTGGATGCTTATATACTTCCTTATAAAAAATCAATAATCAAATATATTCATTATCACATACTTATTTTTATATTCTTTGTGCTTGTGAAATTATATTTTCTTAAATGCATGTGATGGAAGTAACCAGTTTCTTTTACATGCATTCCAATCTTACTTTGAGATTGCACGTAGTACACGCAGGACACGAAGGCCATGTAACCCACAAGGCCGTTTGTCTCTTTCTCTGGTATCAGAAGAAAGGTTAGAGGGTCCTAAAGGCAGCGTGGACACATATGATCCTTCGCTGGACAGATGGTCAAGCTATATTGAGCGTTACTATTGAACTTTAATTGTTGTATTAAAGTGTATTCTTTCCAGTATATTTCCTTCCTTGGGAGTAAATGCCAGTTATCTGTTTTTCTCCCAAACGAGTGAATGTTTTAGCATTATGTTTTGGTATACTTAACTGATAGTAAGGAGCTCAGACTCTCTTCAGCCTTGATGGGAGCTGTTATTTGCTAGTGTCTGTTATTTGTGTGTGTGCGTATGACATTCTATGTAGGTTCTGGACGTTCGGACCAGACAACCCGGCGCCCTGCTCTAACCGGCGAGGCCACCACAGACCTAAATCTATTGAGTGGACGACAACTATCTTTACTAATGGCGATAGGCACCCCTATCTCCTCACATGTGTTAAATTGTTTAGGCTCTTAATGTTTCTTAGCCAATGAGAATCATTCAACCTGTAAGCAATGACGTAGCTTAGACCTTGGAAATGGTATAACTGCTGTGATCTTTGTAACTGTAAGGGAGGCGGCCTACGAACTCCTGTGAGTCTTGAAGCTGACTTCTGCTGATGAAACTGCAAACTATCTTCAGTAAAACTTTTCTTTAATTTTTTATAATTCTGACTCCGGGTCTTCATTCTTCATATCTGGTTCTGGGTCTTTAACTGTACACCCCCTTACAGTTATGGTGGAGAATGCGGGCATTATTCTTTGGTGACATCCCTGGCTAATCAACAAACAAGGTAGTAATTTTATTATTTGGTTAGGGCTATCTGATTGGGAGAGATTTTGAAGGGGAGCGGGAGAGCTTCACTCCGATGAGGAGAGTGAAGATTAATTATACTGAAGGTTAAAGTATAAAAGGAAGTCGCTGATAGCATTGTTTAAAGTTTTAACAAGAGCAGACAGCGCAAGCGAAGCGTGCTCTGTGGGGGCCCCATTGGGCATTGTTGGTATAGCAACACCCCAGCAGAGTACGTCCCTGGATTGTAGGTCCAGTGGCACCGAAAACCTGCTCAATCTCTTCCATCTCAGATAGGGGATCCCCGAACTTAGTGAAGTGAATCAGGCAGTTAGGGATACTAACAATAATAGGGTTGTTTGCCAGGGATGCATCAGGAACGATTCCGAGAGAAAAAAAAAAAAAAAAAAAAAAGAAGTTGTGACCCAAATTGGCGTGGACCAGTATATGTAACTGTGATTTTGGAGTATACTTTGCAGTTTCATCACGCAGAAGCCAAGCTGTGTTGTTAAAAGATCGCCGCCTCCATTTCTGCAATAACTTCAGGTGAGTATGAACCATGATTAAGATATGGCAGTCCTGAAACAAATAGTGAGACAGGAAAGCAAACGCTGTTAGCAGCTGTGCTCTGAAGCCCTCACTTCAAAGAAATTTGCAGAAATTATTAAGTAAATGGTAGTCAGTATTTTGATTCTGATTGGAAATTTAAACAACTTGACTGGCTACAAACAAATAAAGAAACTGGAAAATTTAAATGTTTAGCCTTGTATTGCTTACGATGATTACAAAAAGCAAGTGAAGTAAATTCTGGGTCGGGGATAATTTCCCTCGACAAGCGACTAAAGTTAAAAGGAAACTTTGTGAAAACAACTTACAATATTTTGAGCATTTCCATGCAGCTTATGAAAATTAATGTTCTGCCAATGATAATGATGAAGATTATGATTTGGCTATTATGATTAAATCCGCCACTGGTGGACTGTAAAAGAATACAGAGAACTGCTTATCAGTGGCTCTGTTTGCATTCCTGAATGGGACACACACTGCTTCAAGAGTGTGCAGTAAGTGGAGCCGACAGAAGGTGTTTAAAAATGTGATAGTGACAAATTCCTGGTATTAATGTGGGTTTGAAAGTTGATCAGTGTTTAAATGAAGACATTAACATTTTTCGTCTGAAAAATAAGAGATAAAAAAACAAGGTCAAAAGATTGAAGTCTTAAAGTGAATCTTGTTGAAGAAAAGATCTATAATAGTAATTTTTACAAGTGAATTGATGAACACTAGTTGATGTAAAATTAATGACTCCAACAAATGTGAGTTGCAAAATATATCAAAGTAACTAAAAGGATGATTGTGTTATAATTAAACATTTTAAAAAGGTTTTAGATGATATAGAGAGACTTATCTCACAGATGATTTACAATAACTGCAAAAGTATCACAAGCAGATAGGTCTAGCCTCGTCAAAGTTAGTGTGAATCCTAATTGGAGATGCATAAACTCCAAGAGAAAACTTAAGTCAAATATTAAACTATGGTTGAGAACTTGACACTAAAATCAAGATTGAGAAATGTGAAACATTATTTAGAACTAAAATAATTATTTTTATTGAAGATCAAATAAGCAGAAGCAGGACTGGATTAACAGTTGCTGAATGCTGATTAAACAAACAGCTTGAAAAGTTGACCATGAAAGAACTAGAAGCTGATGTTTTGCTTTCAAAAGATAAGTTTGTTATTGGCTGTAACGAAACAGTTTGCTTATCTGGATCTGATGTGTACTGTGGCTGAAACTGCCAGTGCAACAGAGACTCAATCTGAGTGGAAATTTGTAATGTCTAAATAAAGACAACTATAAAAATTATGTTTATTTGGAAACACATGTAATTTCTGGCAAATATGCCTTAAGCTGGGATAGAGTTATAGGATGGTAGATAAAAGTTTGATGTTAGAAGTTTATGAGAGTGCAGTGTGCCAGTCCTGAATGTCTCAGAGTCTCTCTCATTCAATGTCAGCTAAAAGCTGTTATCTGAGCCTGTCATTAGTGATAATAAGCTATTTGAATTAAAACACAGTGTTTCAGTTGAAGAATCATAGACACAGAGATGTTTAAAGAAACAATTGCCATAAAGGGCAATTTGTATTTGTAAATGTTTTAAATGTAAAACTGAATGACTTTAAAGAAGTCTTTAAAATAATAATACAGACCTTAAACTATAGAAGTGACATCTTTGATTAGGTTATTTTAGGACCAGTAACTTCTTTGTCTGATCTTAGTCCCCACCATGAAACGGGGGTGGGCCGACGCCTTCGGCTACAGAAACTCTACACTGAATGTACGGTTGTGATCTAAATCCACTGAGTAGCTAGGTTGCTGCTTTTAAGATGGTTAATGGATTTAAGTGATTAAATACTGTTGTTATTAACCTGTCTCCCTGTGTTACAACTATTAGGCAGTCCGAATGGCCCTGGTGACTCTTGATTGTGTCTTTCCTAAGCTCCAGAGAACAACAGATTTTGTTGAAGAAAACGGTCAAAGATTCTGTGATGGGAAAGAGCGGTCACCAGTGGGCACGAGTGACCATCTCTATGACGGGTAAGACCTTCTTTGGCCAGACAGGGGGCAACCTAAGCCAGAGTGGATTCACGTAAAGTCACTGGGCATCTCCTGAATGGAGATGTTTTATGTGAGACAGGTATGAGAGTTGAGCAGGAGCTGTGAGGCCAGCAGCGTCCTTATGCCGTTAAGGGGAGATGACGCGGTGACGAGTTACGGCATGTCTCCCCAATAAAGCAAAGCTCCTCTATACCACTCACCAGAAGAAACCGCATTAGTTGTATGGCTTGTTTTTCATTGTGACAAGCGTCTGCAAATATGCCAGGGGAAAAAAAAAAACACCCTGATGGAGGTTATAGATAAAGAGCTAACAGGAAGGGGCTTTCGGGGTTCAGTCGGGGCCATGAAGTGATTCCCATTAGTTGTTGTGGAGACAGTAATAAAACTTTTTGATGTCGGTTGCCTTATGGGCAAGGAAAATTATAGTGTTGAGTTTGAACTAGTATGTCTAACATAGTTTTAACTTCTGAAGGTCGTTAGACATGGTGGTGACTAAAGATGAAGACAGTTTTTGTAGATTCAAGAAAAGTCTGGCTAACAAAGGTGAATGGTCAAAGGTTCATAGTGAGAGAGACTGCTTGAGTGAAGGAAAGGATGGTAACTGTGTCTGTCTTTCTGTTATCGGCCTGCTAGAGCAAGCTTAAACAAAATAATGTTAATGAACCAAAACAACCCAGCTGACCTTGTTAAAATCAAATGAATAATGAACAGGCATGCTTTGAAACTGGTTTAGGGACCATGTAAAATTAGATAGAAGCTACAGGAAAATGGAAAGGTTAAAATCTTATTTAAAATTTAAATCTTTTAGCAACAATATAAAATATATGAATATGAGCAGTTCATAGTCAGGTATGAATGTGTGTATTTGTTGGTGACTGCACGTCATGTCTTGTATGTGTTAGTTTGGGGTACTATTATTTCCTGATTTTAAGGATATTGTGTCATTAACTTCTGGAATTAGTGTTTTATCATTACAGATGGGTTAAGTAAAATGACAAACTTTAAAAAAGTTGATAATTCTAAATCAATCTGATGAAAAGACAATGCAGAACATGGGACGAGCTTTAATTGGAGTGGTTTTCCAGCTCTGTCTGCTATTGGTAATTATGAATGCTTTTGTCATTTATGATATTGATCTGAATTACTCTCTGGATTAGTATTTTATATAAATTGGAATTGTAAAGAAGATTGCCGTCCATTATGGGGTAAAACTCTTGTCTAAATTCAACTGAGGGTCTAAATTTAAATAGACAACTAGGCGGGATCATAAGGATAAACGTAGGAAAAAAAAAACATACATATATATATAGACTTGACGGCAGAGAGACAAAGTGACACATTGGCTAAGTCACTATCCAAATTATCCAGAGTGAGCTCCCTCATTTTTATTGAAAGCCCGGAGGGCGAACAAAGGAGGAGTGAATATAACTTCTAAAAAGAAAAGGTTTTATTTCTCAATCCATTAAATGGATGTATGACAGTAGATGTCTAAGAAAACAGCTATATGGCTGTCTTAGGGGTTGGGATCTGAGTAACATAATATTTTGTTTTCTGTGAAACTGTAAAGATAAGTGGGACTGAGACAATACTGCTAATATTATTTTTATTTTTTTTTTGTTTGTAATATACTTACAATGTTCTAATAATCTTTAGACTAACTATTTGATAGACAAATACTGTATGGAAGTCAAATTAAGTTTAAATGGTATGAAAAGTGAGTTTCAAAATAAAAATAATAAGGCATTGTATGATTAACAGGGATTAATGTGATATAAAGATAAGGAATGAACAAAAGCTTTATTAAGCAGAATGGGGAACAATTCTATATTTTAGACTGAAATGATGATGTGAATTTGTTTTATTTTATTTCTATTTTTGAAACAAACAAAAAAGGGTATAAGATGTTATACAATTAAAATGGTACATGCTATGTGACCGTAAACTGAAAGATGATTTCAGTAAAGACTTAAAGTTCTTACATCGATTATTATGGGTCTTAATTATTAATATTTTATTTTTGTTGTTGTTTATTTTTAGTTAGATAACCATTGTGTTTTGAACCTAAAGGGTCTATAAAAGGGGTAGTGAAAATAATGGATTCACCATCCAACTTTGTTTATAATAAAAGGATTTGGAAATCATAGTTTTATAAAAATAAAAATAAAAACCTAGTGCATATATTCTGGTATTCATGATTATAGACAATGTCTTCATTTAGGATCTGAGTAGTGACTGTGGATCTAGGCCATGCTAGGAATACAGCAACAGTGTTTGCTTATGTAGCCTGGCTTCCAGAGAATAAATATGTACTTGTTTCATAATCAGTTATGTGTTTTATAAAAATTTTAACCTGACTGATAAACTGAGGAAGAATTACATTGATGTCCTGTTGTGAGTGGAAGGTGGGAGAACCTCTTAATGGGGACTGGAATTTTTAGTAACCAGCATGTCCGTGACGAGGTGAAGAGACAAGTGTGACCCGTCAGGGGAGCATGCGTCACCACTCCTCCCTTCCGTAGTGACCTCACTGGTTAGACCAGACGTGGCGGTATTGGACCCCACATTGGTCTAAAACGGGGGACTGAAGGGTTGGTCAAAATCCCTTGCCTCTTCAAATACATCTATAATCATAAATCCTTTTGGATGCTTATATACTTCCTTATAAAAAATCAATAATCAAATATATTCATTATCACATACTTATTTTTATATTCTTTGTGCTTGTGAAATTATATTTTCTTAAATGCATGTGATGGAAGTAACCAGTTTCTTTTACATGCATTCCAATCTTACTTTGAGATTGCACGTAGTACACGCAGGACACGAAGGCCATGTAACCCACAAGGCCGTTTGTCTCTTTCTCTGGTATCAGAAGAAAGGTTAGAGGGTCCTAAAGGCAGCGTGGACACATATGATCCTTCGCTGGACAGATGGTCAAGCTATATTGAGCGTTACTATTGAACTTTAATTGTTGTATTAAAGTGTATTCTTTCCAGTATATTTCCTTCCTTGGGAGTAAATGCCAGTTATCTGTTTTTCTCCCAAACGAGTGAATGTTTTAGCATTATGTTTTGGTATACTTAACTGATAGTAAGGAGCTCAGACTCTCTTCAGCCTTGATGGGAGCTGTTATTTGCTAGTGTCTGTTATTTGTGTGTGTGCGTATGACATTCTATGTAGGTTCTGGACGTTCGGACCAGACAACCCGGCGCCCTGCTCTAACCGGCGAGGCCACCACAGACCTAAATCTATTGAGTGGACGACAACTATCTTTACTAATGGCGATAGGCACCCCTATCTCCTCACATGTGTTAAATTGTTTAGGCTCTTAATGTTTCTTAGCCAATGAGAATCATTCAACCTGTAAGCAATGACGTAGCTTAGACCTTGGAAATGGTATAACTGCTGTGATCTTTGTAACTGTAAGGGAGGCGGCCTACGAACTCCTGTGAGTCTTGAAGCTGACTTCTGCTGATGAAACTGCAAACTATCTTCAGTAAAACTTTTCTTTAATTTTTTATAATTCTGACTCCGGGTCTTCATTCTTCATATCTGGTTCTGGGTCTTTAACTGTACACCCCCTTACAAAGGTTAATGATCAAGCTGTACCATCAGCATTCATCAAAAAATGTGTTTGGCTCAGACAGGAAAATATCAATTGTAAATGTTCCATTGACTTTCATTTAATGATGTCTCACATTTTAAAGTAGGACTACAAGGGCGAGATGCCTCCTCACATACTCACAGCTGTCTTCAACCTGTAAGATTGTGTTAGACTGTGTGTAGATAGATACTCAAAACAGCTGTAACAGTCTTCTGATCAATTCAGAAATTTGGGGAATCGACTTCGACCCCCTCACCATTGTTTTCTTTCCTTTTTTTTTAAATGAAAGATTGGAGGAACCTAATTTCACCATGATCACAGGATATAAAGGTTGTAGAAAGTAGCCTTCTCATTATATGAAATATTGTTTGTAATATGCAGATACATTTCTATATCTCTGATAGATTCTAAACTGTAATTTTGGCTTCCTCTGAGATGGGTCATAGCCCAGCAGTAAATACGCTCATTCAAGCATGTGCATTTATTGCATTGATGGAACAAGACGTGTCTAAAATGCATGCACACAGTTCAATTGAATGATGAAGTTTACTTTAACTGTATGCTTTTGCACAGAATGTGTGAAGTAAACCGTACACTGAAACAACCACAACAACACTGAAATAAAGAGCGTGTGGTATATCTGTCAATTAGATACGCGTGGAAGTTGCATTCAACACTATAGAAACAGAAGAATCTCAGCCAATGATCTATGCTCTCAATCGCTGCGTTCGAAATCGAATACTTCCCTACTATAAAGTATGCGAAAAACAGTACACCAACAGAGTAGTATGTCCGAATATATAGTATTCAAAAAACAGTAGACAAAAAGTCCCTGGATGACCTACTACTACCACCGAGATTCAGAAGTGCGCAAATGGACACTTTACTATCCCATGAGGCCAAGGGAGAGGATTTATGAATGGAGGTGAAGGGACGCAACTGATGCTGGTAGGTCACATGATAATGACAACATGGCGAATGCAGTACGGATTACATTCATACTACCCATATTCATACCATCATAGAACGTGCTTTTTCAATGGTCGCGAATTAAACTCAAATTCAAATGTTGTACCTACTCAGACAGTATGCAATTTCGGACGCATTTTTCTTTCAGAATTATCATTGGCTGATAGAAAGAAAAAAAAACGTGCATTTTATTTAAATGAAAGTAAAGACCCTTACGTCATGCATCTATTATCTCGTAGTTTGAGCGGCGTTCAAAACCTATCATTGTGGACAACATACGTAAGCCAGTTTCACCCTTTAAGTTAATACATGGAGTTTACACGACCATCTTGTATAGACTTTAAACACGTAGAGCATATCTGCGTTTGTGCGTCAAAAGTGTGCTTTGAGTGCAAAATGTTAGAAACTCATCTAAGATGTAGACTATTTTTCAGTTGTATATGCAGAATCACAGAATGAAACAATTTTTCTGTTGAACACAAAAGAAGATATTTTAAAGAATGTTGGTAATCAAACAGTTTATGGAAACCATTGACTTCGATAGTAGGGAAAGTCAATGGGGCCGTCAACTGTTTGATTACCAGCATTCTTTAAAATATCTTCTTTTGTGTTCAACAGAAGAAAGAAACAGATACAGGTTTGGAACAATTTTTGGAAGGTTTTTTAGTTAGTGTGTAATGTTGCTGTTTGAGCATAAACAACATCTACAAAGTTACAACGCTCAAAGTTCAAAGCAAAGGGAGAAATTTTATTTTAAAAAAATAGTTTAAGGACTACAACAAACGGCTGGTAGGGACTACACGACATTCCTCCCGGGTTAGTGACGTCACTAACCCTAAATTTACATAAACCCCGCCCCCGGAACACGATTTATAGATGATCAAGACAGAATATGATAATCAATGACTAGAAGATAACTACACATAAGCTACATAAATTCATTAACTAACCATTCAGAAATGTCCTGTTGCATTCTACATGTTGTCACTTCTTCTTGAGTCTCTCCATCTTTGTCTGACTCCGGTTTGAACATAAAAGGCTAAAAGTTTTTGATATTTTCAGTGCATGTCTGTGAGGTAAAAGGACATGAGCTGTTGAAGCTCCGCCCTCTATGCCAGGAGCAGCAGCTCATTTGCATTTAAAGGGACAGGCACAAAAACGGTGCGTTTTTGCTCACCCTCAAAAAGTGACAATTTTAACATGCTATATAAAAATATCTGTGGGGTATTTTGAGCTAAAACTTCACATACACACTCTGGGGACATCAAAGACTTATTTTACATCTTGTGAAAAGGGCATTATACCACCCCTTTAATGATTAGCTCTGTTGAACTGTAAAGGGATCTTAAATAAGAGTCGATTCCCCTTGATGGAACCGATTCCAATATTTAGAATCGACTCTCAATTCCCAACGCTTCGGAATCGATTCTTTTTGGATCAATTCCCAGCCCTACTCTAAAGTACCATACTGTCATTGACTGATTGAGGTACTAAAAAGTTTGGGGAAAGTATAAGAAAAAAAAAGAAATTAGTACTGTTATTCAGCAAGGGCACATTAAATTGATCAAACGTGACAGTGAAGACTTAAAAGGGATTAAAGGGTTAGTTCACCCAAAAATGAAAATTCTGTCATTAATGACTCACCCTCATGTTGTTCCAAACCCGTAAGACCTTCGTTTATCTTCAGAACACAAATGAAGATATTTTTGATGAAATCTGAGAGCTTCCTGTCCCTCCATTGACAGTAACGTCATTACAACTTTCAAGGCCAAGACAGGTAGTAAAAACATCATTAATAGTCCATGAAACTACAGTGGCTCAACCTTAATATTATGAAGCGACGAAAATACTTTTTGTGCGCAAAACCCCCCCAAAATAACAACATTATTCAACAATCTCTTCTCTTCCATGTCATTCTCCTACACTGTTGAAGTAGTGGGTGTGGGTTCTACGTCAGAACGCAGGCTCACTATTGGCCGACACTGGTTATGTGTGTGATGCGTGTGATGCTGGCCAATAGTGAGCCTACGTTCTGACGTAGAACCCAGAAGCGCTGCGCTGTTACACTACGTCAACGTGTAGGAGAATGCAACATTCGTCGCTTCATAATATTAAGGTTAAACCACTGTAGTTACATGGACTATTTTACATGGACTATTTTAACAATGTTTTTCCTAACTTTCTGGGCCTTGAATGTTGTAATGACGTTGGTGTCAATGGAAGCACAGAAAGCTCTTAGATTCAATCAAAAATATCTTATTTGTGTTTCTGAAGATGAACGAAGGTCTTACGGGTTTGGAACAACATGAGGGTGAGTCATTAATGACAGAATTTTATTTTTGGGTGAACTAACCCTTTAATAATGTTACAAATGATATCCATTTCAAATAAATGCTGTTCTTTTGATAATTTATTAGTGCTGTCAAATCGATTAATCGCATCTAACATAAAAAAGTTTTTTTTACATATGTGTGTGTGTATATATATATATATTAAATGTATATATTATATATATACTGTGTTTGTGTGTGTATATTATATATATATATATATATATATATATATATATATATATGTGTGTGTGTGTGTGTGTATATGCATATATACACAGACACGCAAACAAAGACATATATAATATATATAAAAATATAATGTATGCACACATACTTAATATTATGTAAACAAAAACTTTTATGTTAGATGTGATTAATCGATTTGACAAAACTACTATTTATCATATAATTTTTCAACATTGATAATAATAATAAATGTTTCTTGAGCAGCAAATCAGCACATTAGAATGATTTCTGAAGATCATGTGACACTGAAGACTGGAGTAAAGATGCTGAAAATTCAGATTTACCATCACAGGAATAAATTACATTTTAAAACATTAAAATATATTAAATAGTATTCTCAAATACTGTTTATCAAATAAATGCTGCCTTGGTGAGCATAAGACGAGAGCATAAAACACTCTTGAACAGTAGTAGTGTTGTGTGTGTGTGTGTGTGTGTGTGTGTGTAATGTATCCTATGTAAGCCGTTCAAAATAGATTTAATATTTGATAAGTTAACTGAACTTGATAACTGATATATCAGGATTCTAGAATGCAGTCATTTTTGCTCCATCACTTATATCAGAGCAAGACAATAATTTCAAATAAATACTCAGTGAGATACTAAACTCAAAAACACTATATCTTCAAAGCTGTAAGCTTTCAGATCTGTAAACTTTCTGTTGGCATTAAAGTAAGTGACTCAAAGACTTTAGACATCTAGATTCTAAACAACTTCACGCCTCATGTCTGGTATAGTAATGTTGCCATGGTTACCTGCTTCTCCACATTGACAATGATGAACTCCACGGAGAAGCAGATGAGGTACCCCGAGTGCAAGCCGTGCCAGACAGCCAGGAATAACAATGTGAACATTTGAGACAACAACTTGTTACCCAAAAACTTCAACCTCTTAAACACATGCCTGTATTGTGGACGAGAAATGGAGATAAAATGAATTGACGCATAGATTGAAAAGAAAAACAATAAGATTTTGAAAGTCACTGATGTGAATAAATGTCAAATACATTTAAAAAAAGCACATACCTGGCCACCCAAGCATTTGTGTTGATGTTGAAGGAATTGATGGTGCCTGTGAAGAGGGGCGTGGTCTCAAATAGCCACACCCTCACATTGGCACAGGCATCCCATTGGGGCTCCCCTTTTTCGTTCTTCCCATTATAGCCCAGCCCGGAGAGTATACACACACCTTCCTAAGAATATAGATATATATATATATATATTTAGGGATGATTATGGCTCTTCCAAGCTGTATAATGGCAGTGAATGGCTGTTTCTGTTAAGACCATTAAAGTGCATCTATCCATCATAAAAGTGCTCCACACGGCTCCGAGGCGTTAATAAATGCCTTCTGAAGCGAAGCGTTTGCGTAAGAAAAATATTAATATTTATCACGCCTAAAGCGAAACTTATGCAAGTTGTAACGTTGGAAGTAGCGTAGTGCGTCATGGCGTAGCGTTAATATCAGCAGTAAGTCGCATTACTCGCATAAGTTGCACTTTACAGTCAAGTCAAATCTGTATGTTCGTTTGGCCGTTTTAAAGTTTTAAATATGGATATTTTTCTTACACAAACACATCACTTCGCTTCAGAAGGCATTTATTAACCCCTCAGAGCCGTGTGGAGCACTTTTATGATGGATGGATGCACTTTTATGGAGTTCAAAACAGAAAAGGCCATTCATTGCCATTATTCAGCTTGGAAGACCAAGGGCATTTTTTTATATAACTCCGATTGTATTCTTCTGAAAGAAGAATGTCATATACACCTAGGATGACTTGAGGGTGAGTAAATCATGGGCTAATTTTCATTTTTGGTTGAACTATCCCTTTAAGTTACATCTGAAACTGTATGAATGTCTTTGGATTTGATACAAAATATCAAACTAAGTGGAATTATATATGATGTTGTTTGGTTATAAATCATAAAACAACAGATATGCAGTTCAGAGCTGAGACTTTATTTAGGCATTCAGACATTTTAAGTGTGGCCTAAGTCTCAAAAAAAAAAAGTACAAAAAAACTTGTCCCACTGAATGTCAATGAAACCTTTCCAAACATCAAGAAAAGAAATAAAACAATGCAAGCACACCTACAACTCACAATCTACAGAAAGTTTTAAGCCTGAAAACCTGTTTAGCATCCTCTCAACCTGATCAAGTGTGGCTTGTACTTCTAGTCTGGCGAACCCTACGGAGGTTCAGTTTCACATTCTCAGCTGGAAAAAGAAAACCACGTCTTGTATGTAATTGACTTTTTACACAGCTAACACCTCACTAAGAAGAGAGTAAAGATTCATTGACAGGGTGCACAGCATGAAATGTAATGACTCTCAATTACCACAAGTGTGCTCTTAATGGAGGATTGTGTTTGTGCCGTTTACTCACCGTGATCAGCCAGCAGCTGATGTACTTATACAGGTTTACTTTCACCCACACTAGGATGTACACACACTTGTACCAGAACGGATGTGCCTGAATCACAGATAAGAAGAAATGTTTCTTTTTAAACATGATTTAGCCTTATAAAACCATTAAAAAAATAGTATGTATTCATTTTATTTTTGCATCCTGTACAGCAATCAAAGGATTACTGTCTTTCTGCAGAAAGAGGTTCAGATGATAACAATGAATAGGGATGTAAAGACTTTTCATACTTGTTTTTCATTCAAACTAATGGTAACACTTTACAATACGGTCTCATTTGTTAACATTAATGTATTAACTATCATAAACTAACAATGAGCAATACATTTGTTACAGTATGCATTAACTATCATAAACTAACAATGAGCAATACATTTGTTACAGTATGTATTAATATTTGTTAATGTTAGTTAATACACATAGATTTGTTCATTCATGTATAAAGACCAATTATTCTGTTTAAGAATAGTGTGATATTACTGTATAAAGTAATTGTATGTCAATCATTCAAAGTTTGAAAACATAATTTAAAAAAATATATGCAATTAAATTAAATAATATTCTCATTGTTCTAAAACCTAAAGAAATTATTAAAATATTGTTTGCAAGATATTTACCTTGTATTAAATAAACAGAAGTTTATTTAAGTATTTGAGCAATGTTAAATCAATCAAT
The DNA here is from genome assembly GCA_030578255.1 of Tiaroga cobitis. Lineage (NCBI taxonomy): Eukaryota > Metazoa > Chordata > Actinopteri > Cypriniformes > Leuciscidae > Tiaroga > Tiaroga cobitis. The sequence goes on along the minus strand of CM060606.1, from coordinate 24,339,347 downwards.
GTTTTGTTTTAGGTTTAGGTTAGTTTAACTCACTATGTTACAAACAATAATGATAATATTATAGAAAATACAGATATGACTCTTTGTCCAATAAAATTTTATTGTATAGTTTGTAAAATATGCAAAATTACACCACGCAACGAGAGTATAGTGTGTAACAATGTGATTGTGGTGCTTGTGTCATGTTGTACTTTAAAGGGATAGTTCACCCAAAAATGAAAATTCTGTCATCATTTACTCACCCTCAAGTTGTTCCAAAATTAAATTAATTTCTTTCTTATGCTTAACACAAAAGAAGATATTTTGAAGAATGTCAGTAACCAAACGGTTGATGGGCCTCAATGATTTCCATAATATTTTTATTCCATTCTATGGCCCATCAACTGTTTGATTACCAACATTCTTCAAAATATCTTCTTTTGTGTTCAGCAGAAGAAAGAAACTCATACAGGTTTGAAATGACTTGAGGGTGAGTAAAGGATGACAGAATTTTCATTTTTGGGTGAACTATACCTTTAACACACAATGTTTGAAGTAAACGTAATTGTTTTTAGTAAAGCGCTCCCACACCTGATTACATCAAGACTACTTTACTTTTACAGGGCAAGAATACGCAAGCCATGCGCTCTATACGCATGTAACATGCAGTGCAAGCTACAGCTTTAGCTCACTGCTTGAATGATTCCTCCATTCGTTTGTGCTGAAATGTATTAATTGAAATTTGATAAGCTAAACTGATTTTATTAATACAACAGTCTTGGTTATGATAACACCCCTAACAATGAATCTTTTCACCGTTTGTGTGAACTCTTTTTAACTTGCATTTTAACCACAGTCAAAATGCAGTTATTTGGCTCGCAGCAACCGTTTTTCATTTCCAAAATATATATAAATAGCCACCAAGACTATACCTGACAGACTTAAAGAATGCTCTCATTCAGACTGTGAGCTTTCTGTGGCATCAGCGCCACATTGAAAAGATCACAGAACTAAAACAAGTAGCAGCTCACGAGATACAGATACAAGGCTGTTAACAACTGAACTGTAAATACTAAACATTCATTTTGTGAATGTGTATTTTCAGTCACAATCCACTTACCCCAAACTCATCTGTTAAGTAGTAGCTAGCTGGGTAGACCGGCCCGCCCATCGCAAAGATAGATAGGGTGATCAGACCTAAACCGAATCGCTTCATTGCCGGAATCACACTGCAAGAGGAAGAAATGTTTGTTCGATTAAATGGTTCATTAACAGAGGACTATAATAAGCATTATAATGGGTCAGTACTAGTTAAGTTGTGGTCAAAAGCAGTGCTGCCTAAAATGCATATAATTCATTTTCAGTTTCCAGCTAAAGCGACAATTGGAGTCATGATATGGGTGAGCTCAGCAATTCGACAAAGTTGAGAAAAACGTAACTTTATGCAAATGAGTAGAGACACCATGTGACAATGGGAGTAAATACAGTGCTATTTTTCAGTATAAAGTTATTGTGCGACATATTATTTGTCTCAGGGATATAATAAAAAAATTGCATGTCACAATCTGTCTGCATTCTGATTGACTTTTCATGCATTGGTAATCATTTATCCTCTGTTTATGGTATAATGTATTGCAATTCATATACAAACAACAAAACACAGAATGTTCATTTTTAACAGTGATAAAACTGATTTCTTGTCAAAATGGATTGATATCTTATTTTTACCAGTAAGATGTCTTATTTGTAATTAAATTTCTTTAGTTTAGGGTCCAATTCTCACAATATAAACTAGTTGCTTATTAGCATGCATATTACTAGGATATTGGCTTTTTATTAGTACTTATAAAGTACATATTAATCCTAGCCAATACCTTAACTTAACAACTGCTTTACTAACTATTAATAAGCAGTAATTAGGAGTTTATTGCGATAAAAGTCAGAGTAAATAGTGAGAATTGGACCCTAAACTAAAGTGTGACTAAATTTTCTAACTAGGGCCTGTTGTACAACAATCAAATAGCATTAGATCATCCAGTGTCTACATGAATGCATATAGCTTAAAGGTCTACGACAAACACAAAGATTAGGCGTGTCGCAAGAGAGAGTTACTGAGACTTGTTCATTATCACTTTGTCCTTGAGCAAGTGAAAGAAGTCAATGTCCTTGTAATGGACAAATGAATCCTGCAAATCACTTTGGATGAAAAACTGTTTATAGAAAGTAAAATCATTGGTTTGACAGACTTTAGCTAAGCTAGTATTGTTGTGCTTGTGAAATTTTGTGCACTTACCTATTGGGTGGTTGTCCGGGGACATCGGACATCTCTCGAGACACCAGCATCTGGTAGTTTCGCAGTGTGAACTGAGGCCCTACCAGAAAGCCTCCATAGAAGTATGAGAAACCAAAGATCTCCAACAGAGACGGCGTAGAGCTGAGGGCAGACTTCTTCTGTTCTGCGCTTATCTGAGATTGCTACATAAAAGAAAATGAGTAAATTAATTAAAAGAGAGGAACTGGGAAATAGGAACTGGCCACAGAAGATAAATTGCAAAAATGATTGAAATCTTTAAAGATAACAGATATACACTACCACTTAAAGGTTTTGGGTCTATAAGATTTTTTTAATGAAAGAAGTATCTTATAGTAATCAAGACTGCGTTTATTTGATCAAAATACAGAATATACAGTAATATTGTTAAGTATTATTACCATTTAAAATAACGTTTTTCTAATGTAATATATTTTAAAATGTAATGTGATGACAAATTAGAATTTTCAGCATCATTACTCCAGACTTCAATATCACATGATCCTTCAGAAATCATTTTAATATGTTGATTTGGTGCTCAAGAAACAGTTCTTATTATGTTGAAAACAGACTTCTTTGTTTAGGAAAAGGTGATGCAATTTTCAGGATTCTTTGATGAATAGAAAGCTCAAAAGAACAGTAAAGACATTTATAAAGTTACAAAATATTTCTGTTACTTTTGATCACTAATGCATCTCTGCTAAATATAAAATAATTAATTTCTTTCCAAAAAAAATCTTTCCGACCAAAACTTTTGAACAGTAGTGTAATTAAGACTCTTGTTTTGAATGCACTATAGTCATGCCAGTGAACAAAGAAAAGTGTATGTACCCATTTACACCTGGTACCGAGATCCATATCAAGTGGTTAGTATTTAATACAGGGTCGAAAACATTTGGTAATTTTTTTCACTTAAACCACATTCTGAGGGTAAAACATCACATTTGTGACCTGGTTTAAATGACAAATATACAGTATTTGAGAGAATAATTGATGTAATGTGAAGTGATGTGACAGCTGGTCAAAGGAGACGCATGATACCAGGTGTAAACAGCGATCTGTTTGTCTGACTGCTCAAATCACCTGAGATGGATGTTAATACCAGGTGTAAACGGTCTATTTTCAGTCATAAGGTAATCTTTACACTCTCAATAAAACATTGCTTTGAGAGTAAGAATTTTCTTTCTAGGGTGGCTACAGTTATTGACACAGAGGGAGAGATCAATAGATATAACCTTTCACACAATCACATGAAGACGCCAACTGTGTCAAGCCACGGTTACGATTAATATTTAGACAGAGGCGTTTAATATGAGCCAAAGATGAGATCACTGCAGTATAGAGCTAAAAGATTACACAATTACATATTAGGGAACTTCACTACATTTCACCTTGCCAGGAATCATTACACTGATCCATAATGGCCATTTAGCAGAACGTCTGCTACACAACTGAAGAAGATACTTTTTGGTTCCTCATCAGTTCCTTGTGCTCAAATCATGCATAAAAAAATACAAAGAGTGATGCAGGAAGAGGAAAAGCAGTGAGATAATGATAAGAGGATGAAAGAAACTGAGCAAAGGAAGACAGAAATGGTGGAAGATAATAGCAGCTCATAAAGTCAAACTCACTTCTTTTCCACCGTCATAGTAATCAAGCGCTAAACCTGCAATGAGAAAATTAATCATCATCAGTACTAACATGACATGACCACTAGCTCTGGAGGAGAAAAAAAGAAGGTGATGCTGATCTCATATAACAACATTATTACAGACAATACGTCTTTTATATAGTGGAACATTTCAAAATAGTGATAAAGTATAAAATAAATAGTAATAACAATGGTAATTACACTAGTACACTTTTTTTAAGTAAAAAATACCCTGGTTTTGCAGACATGGTAATAACATACCTAGGTACATCTACAGTAGGGATTTACAACACATACCATAATCGTTATCTATCAGTATGATGGATATTTATTGTGCATGTTAATTTCCTCTATTTTTATGTTTACATTACCTTGCTGTTCTCTAATACTCAAAAACACTTTAAAAACACTAATAATTTAATAACACAGTAATACATACATTTACATACTGTATATTATAATAATGTGATTCCTAAATTCACTTATAGGATTTAACATCATTTTAACATCTTCCACTTATCAGTCATCAACAAAAACAACATAAAAAGAAGTGTATATATACATATATATATATATATATATATATACACACACACACTCACCTAAAGGATTATTAGGAACACCATACTAATACTGTGTTTGACCCCCTTTCGCCTTCAGAACTGCCTTAATTCTACGTGGCATTGATTCAACAAGGTGCTGAAAGCATTCTTTAGAAATGTTGCCCCATATTGATAGGATAGCATCTTGCAGTTGATGGAGATTTGTGGGATGCACATCCAGGGCACGAAGCTCCCGTTCCACCACATCCCAAAGATGCTCTATTGGGTTGAGATCTGGTGACTGTGGGGGCCATTTTAGTACAGTGAACTCATTGTCATGTTCAAAAAAAACTATTTGAAATGATTTGAGATTTGTGACATGGTGCATTATCCTGCTGGAAGTAGCCATCAGAGGATGGTGGCCATTAAGGGATGGACATGGTCAGAAACAATGCTCAGGTAGGCCGTGGCATTTAAACGATGCCCAATTGGCACTAAGGGGCCTAAAGTGTGCCAAGAAAACATCCCCCACACCATTACACCACCACCACCAGCCTGCACAGTGGTAACAAGGCATGATGGATCTTTGCTGCATACCTCGGTTGTAACAAAATGGTTATTTCAGTCAAAGTTGCTCTTCTATCAGCTTGAATCAGTCGGCCCATTCTCCTCTGACCTCTAGCATCAACAAGGCATTTTCGCCCACAGGACTGCCACATACTGGAGGTTTTTCCCTTTTCACACCATTCTTTGTAAACCCTAGAAATGGTTGTGCGTGAAAATCCCAGTAACTGAGCAGATTGTGAAATACTCAGACCGGCCCGACTGGCACCAACAACCATGCCACGCTCAAAATTGCTTAAATCACCTTTCTTTCCCATTCTGACATTCAGTTTGGAGTTCAGGAGATTGTCTTGACCAGGACCACACCCCTAAATGCATTGAAGCAACTGCCATGTGATTGGTTGATTAGATAATTGCATTAATGAGAAATTGAACAGGTGTTCCTAATAATCCTTTAGGTGAGTGTATACACACACACACACATTTCAACCATTACTGTACTATGGTATTTTGTAACTATATGTTAATTTACCTTGTGATTGCCTTGTGATAAATGGTTTAACAGAATTCAATTCTAAATATATAAAGTCAGGGAAATCATATAGGTAATGAAGAGATGGTAATTAAAAGCAGGCATCATACCGATGAGTTTGAGTGTGAGGACACAGTGAGGCATGGTCCATTTGATATCATACTCGTCTGTAGCTGTGTAGTAATAACCCATCAACAGATATATCTGCCACACAAAAAGAGACAGTGTACAGCCTCAGGTTCTGTTGACATTGACTTTACTGTTTTTATGTCTGGGTTTAAAGAGATCCTAAAGAGGTGTTAACTTTACAAATTAAGCTCTTAATTTCCCTCCACATTCTTTTAGGTTCCTCTGGTCTCATTAATAAAAGATTTTCGCATTTCGCTCTATTTTACCACAACAGATAAGCATTTTTCAGAAATATGACTGGTAGACATTCCAGAAACACTTTAAAACAGAAAACGGGCAGGAGTCTATCTCTCACAGTGTGTACACCAGGCAGAGAATCTCATCATGTGATTTTAATCATGTTTTTTTAACCGGAGTCTGTGTGACCCTGACATATAATATAACATGACATGCTTCAGCCATCATCCATGACAAATAAGTTCATAAGTGTAAGAAAAGTCATCAAGTATCAGTCTGGTACTTCAATGTTAAGCATGCAATGCAGAGCAATGTTAAGCACTTTCCCAACTATTAAAATAAGGATTAAATACATGATCCAATATGGTAGTGATAAGCTTACAGCAGTTCATGCACAAGATCACGTCAAGAGCACATGAACTGATAAAGAGATAAAGAAAAGTGAATGTGTGTGCGTGCGTTTCTCACCATCTGAAATATAAAGCTACTCAGAACGCATGTGACTGTCCTTCCCATCAGCCTCAGCATCAAGAACTGAATGATTACACATAAGAAGGAGTGACCGACCTGATACCCTGAGAGAAGGACATGGAGAGATGAGTTATTGCATTCCAGCAGAACCAGACCATCACATAACTATATAACAGTTTATCTACAATATGAAGATTTTTAATAGAACAGAATACTTCAGCCGAAATGCCAATTGTGTCATCATTTACTCACCCTTGTGTCATTTTCTTTCTTCTGTGGAGCACAAAAGGAGAATTTTTTTGTAATTGAATGAGTAATATTTTTGACGGTCTCTCTTTTCCATATCATGACAACAAATGAGTACTGGGTATGTCAAGCTCCAAAATAACAAAAACACCATTAAAAGTATCATAAAAGTGATCTATATATTAAGCCTATAAAAGTGAGCAATATTCTAAGCCTTCTGGAGAAATACATCAGCTTTGGAACGGACCAGAATTTTAAACTTATTCACTGACCAATCAAATATGCCATTTTTGACATAAATAAGACTTGCTCATGAGAACCAATAGAGTATGATGTACCATTTTTGAAGTCTGCATGACTTTTTTGTATATTTGTAAAGCTTCATTGAAAGGTGGAAGGGAACATTATCAGTGAAAAACAACTAAATTTTTGACATGTTTATCACACAAACATATTGTATGACTTTAGAAGGGTTGAAATATGGTGCACAAGTAGTATGGACTATATGATAATTCATACTTTTGTGGTGCATTTCTTTGACATTTTGGAGCCTGTCAGATCCTGTTCCCATTCATATTCATTATACGGAAAAAAAGTGGCTGGGATATTCTTCAAAAATTCTTCTTTTGTGATCTACGGGAGAAAAGTCAAGTGGGTTTGAAACAACATAAGGGTGAGTAAATGCTAATGAGAACAAGAATGATGATTTTTGGGCAAACTAGCCCTTGAAAAAAATAACAGAAACAGAGGAAAAAGTTAGAGAAAGTAGAATGTCACAGATAATGATAAAGAGAGACAGACCTGCTGTTAGATCCAAATGCAGCACAAAAGAAATCAAATACACAGAATACAAGCACAAGTTAATTTTCCAATTTCCCAACACAACACTCGTCTGTTTTCATTAGCTTGCTTTTCAACCTGCCACTCATATTCTCATTAACCACCACGCTCTCACCACCAGGGGTTATTGCCATGGTAACAAAACCTCATGTCTCTCTGTCACAATCTTCTTTAAAGCCACAGTCACCAGGAAATACTGACCACAGACTGCAGAGCAGCTAGTCAGGATGCCCTTCATTTTCCCTCCATTATTCTCAAGGACACTAAATGGTAAATAACTTTACAGAGAACAACCTCAAGAGGAAATCGGACAGGGGCCGAAAGTAAATAATTAAGCACTTTCACTGGACAACTAACATGTAATCATGAAAAATAAAAACCCTTAATGCTCTGTGTTTATTAACTTTATGAGAATAAGAAACAGAGCTTGGCATTCACTTTTTTGCTCACCAGCCACTGTGACTATAGTGGTTTTCCAAAGTTATCAGTCACTCAGCATTTTCAATGGCCACAATTTTGACAGATTTCATGGGGAAAACTGCCATATAGATATTTTTTAATATTTTCTCATAATTTGAGACGGAGCCATTCTACTGTTAGCCTATACATGCATGTTTACGCTCACTTAAAACACAACTAACTGTGTTTATGTGAATACTCGCCAAGACCGGTATTTTTACCTTTTTTTGTGTGTATTTGACTGTTTAAATGGCAATAAGCAGCGAAAACTAACTAAATTTAGTACTGAGAGTTAGCTTCATGCGTGCGCACTTTGGATGTGTGCACAAAATCTGCGGGAATACGTAAAATGTGCAATACGTGCAATCCCACACGGAAATTCAAGCCCTGAAAAATGTATAAATTATATATAAAAATTCAACGCGAGTGACTGCGTTATATGCCACTGCTGAAATCCACCCGCATTTGGCAAGTGTTAATGTCAAGCCCTGATGAGAAACATACACTACCATTTAAAGTTTTTTTTTTTTTAAAGAAATTAAAACTTTTGTTTATCAAGGAGTAAAGTAAAGACTTCTTTTGAACTTTGTATTCAACAGAAATATTAAGCAGCACAACTGTGTTTAGCACTGATAATAAAAGGAAATGTTTCTTAAGGAGAAAATCAGCATATTAGAATGATTACTGAAGGATCATGTGACACTGAAGACTGGAGTAATGATGCTGAAAATTCAGCTTTGCAATCGCAGCTATACATTAGATTTGAACAAATATTCAAATAGAAAACAATCACTTTAAATGGTATAATATTTCACAATATTACTGTTTTTACTGTATTTTAGATCAAATAATGCAGCCTTGGTGAACAGAAGAGACTCCTTTAAAAACATTAAAAAAAATCGTAACAACCCCAAACTTTTAAACGGTAGTGTAGTATTTTTAGAGCAACTGTTTTGTAATAAGGACACTGAGAAAGATCTGCGGCAAGCCTATATCTTTGACAAAAATGAACCACATAAGCAAATGAAATGTTGGAAACAGAACTGTGATATTTCATTAATAATACTTTTAAAACTTAATAAAAAAAAATCTTATTCAGTGAGAATAAACTCCTATTCAGTGAGAAAACATTGCTTGAACCCACTTTAATGTGGTTCAATATTGAGAATGCTGCTGACATTTGTTGCAAGCACACCTAGAATCAACTCTTTTGTGTGATTAGATAAGATGCAATCGAATCGGTGTGAACAGAGCAAGTTCAAGATTACGGGTAACTAGGGAAACTGAACTATGGGCAGAAAAATGTGCCAGTCTAAATATGGGCTGACAGATGGTAACTGCTGAGCCCTGCCATAGATAATAAGACTGAAATTCACGTAAAAATGACCAGTAATGTTTAACTGCTAAAAAAGGCTAGAAGGTCTCACTTAAACATGTTACAGTTGTAAAGACACTAGTTATCAGATCTTTCAGCTCCTCACTCCTTCACTGCTTCATTCTCTATCTCACCAAAATTAAACGTGGCCAGTGCCAGGCCGGAGAATGTGTGGAAGAGATGAACAACTGTCGCAGACTGATGAAAGAAAAAACACCGGTAGACCAGTGCAAAGGGATAACCTACAGGGGAAAAGAAAGAGAAATAGATTAGGCATTTAATGTGTGGCAACTGTAGATAAACGCTTCCTTCATGAACGTGTGTCATTGCACATAACAAACTTGACAAGCTAAATTGTACTCTTGAGGGTACGACACATTAGAGAAAGCTTTGATGGAGCGTTTGACAGATAGGAATGTGTAAGATCTGCTTTGAGGATGCACCAATATTAAATATTAATATCTAATATTAATAATATAATTATAAAATAAATAAGCTGATGAATATTTTCATGTTATGGCCAATAACCGGCCAATATGGCCGATCTTCAATTTCTTTACTAATTGGTCACCAAAACAAATTACAAAAAAAACCAAACAATATAGGTTTAATACTGCAAGTGAATTTTAATTATAATGTAGGCCTACAGTATGAAAAAATTATATTATTTACATTCTCAGGTTTTGATTCATTTTTGCTTTGATCATGTGTATCATTAGTTGTTGTTTTTTTTAATTTCTATTTAGCTTATTTTTATTTCAGTTTTACTAATTATAGCACTTCATCTTAAATATATTGTATTAGTGGCCAAGTCTAATTATTCTAATATTCATTTAAGATTTTGATTTTGTTTTAACTTCATTTCAATTATCAAAATGTTTTAAATAATATTTATAGTTGTGTTCAACAATAACAACTCTGCTTTAAGTGAGTGTCAGCTGAAGGTGATCTATATGTAAAAATAGCTGGAATGTATTGTCCATCCATAGTAAAAAGTTTAAATGTTTTCAACTTTTGGTCTTGACGTTTTTCCTCACACCATCCTCATTGAATACAGCTTAACAATGAAAACAGTTTCATCAACATATGTATCATGCACAGGTTAAAATTGGAAGTTTAGCAGGCTTCATTCTGATTATCCATATGTTAAAAACTCCGTTGAGGGACTGTATTACCAATATATATATTACAAACACATGAAACGCTATAGAAAGACTTCAATAGTACTGTAACAGTCATTCCATCGAAATCATGCAAATGTTTTCCCAGCTCAGTCAGATAGCCCACATGCCATTCATCTGGTTGAAGTGGTTTAGCAGTCCAGTCCACTGCAATGCACCTGGCCAAAGTACAAATAACCCTGCTATCTGCTCTCACAACCCTATTCTTATCAACCTGTAACTTGAAACCCAGCTTCATTTGCATTGGATCCTTACAGCTAACTGTAGGCCAAAGCACTCAAATACAGTTGCAAAATGAAAAGACAGCTGTCAGATGGAGGTCTAACGAATTAAACTAGTTGTAATCCTAGCAGATGTGTGGAGTTAACCGTGAAATCTCTCCTAACATGTAGGTCACCCTTGTCGACAGTTGATTCTGGCTAGAGTCGGTGTGAATGGAGAGAGTTGCGTTGGTTCTGTGTCTTTAGTGCAGCTGGGAACAGGTTAGACTTGAGGTGTGACTTGAGCAGACTTCAAATGCAACTACAACTACAACAGCATACCTGTCCACGTTTCTAATGACTCCTAACGACACTCATCACACGCTCTCCACAGAGCCTAAAAGATCTCACTTGTGCGCCGTTCACTTACCTAATAAGACAGACAAAATCAATCGAATCGCCGGTTCGGGTGAACCGAAATATTCGGCTATTTTCTCCATGAAGGGAGCCGCCATCTTTAGTGTGGGCGGAAGTAGCTGCGGTTGGGTTTCCGTGAGTGTGTGGCGCTCGTGAGGTCTCGCGCGCTCCTTAACTCCGTTTTGCTACTCCTCCTCTCGCCACCTCTCACACCATTCACAGTGAACCTTCAATCTCGGCTTTCGCAAACGCCTTGCGCAATATTTGTGCCATTTCGGTTCATAGCTAAGCACCTAAATGACGCGAAACGAGGTTGAGATTGTTTATTTAGTGCAGAATCCGTTTAGAATAATGGAAACATTATTAGTCCGCGAGACTGGGTTTGTGTAGTAAAAGAACAAATAGAACGAATGACATACGCAGAAACTGAATTATTGTTCAATTTGACAGTAAAAAAAAAGTGTCTTGAAAAAAATAACGCAGCTTCACAATACTGCCCTCTAGTGTTTTTTAAACTAAACGGCCTTACTGCACTTATCCTGTTGCACATCATGCTCTGCATACTGTTTGTATTGTTTCCAGCTCCAAGTTTTGTCGCATTTAAAAATGTTTTGAACATTTTATTTACATCCTTCAAGCTGATTCAAAAAGGGAATGTCTTAAAACTATAAATTACTTGCAAAATGTATTGATCCCCCGCCCAACTTAACAATGATGTATGTTTTTGGTTACACTTTATTTTAAGGTGTCCATCCTTGTTACAGTGTAATCATACAAATAAGCACTGAGTAATTTCAATTAACAACATGTACTTACTATACGGTTAGGGTAGGATTAGGGTTTGGTTGAGGGTTAGTTGCAATTTAATTATGCATAATTTACTGTTATTGCTATGGTAAGTACACAAGGACCCTGTTTTTTAAACAATGTTAATGTCTGTTTGTTTTTAAAGAGATACTAAAGAAAGTAAAAAAAAAAAAACTCTATTACTCTAAAAAAAACTCTATTACTCTAGGCATCTTTTCTTTTTAGAGCACTAACTTTAATATATATATATATATATATATATATATATATATATATATATATATATATATATATATATATATATATATATATATATATATATATATATAAACAACTGTATAATAGATAATTGAGGCTACAGTAGTAGCCTACGCAAGTGTACGATAATTCACGTTGTTTGTTTTAAACAATGGCATAAAACAAACCAGATCTGGAATAACTTTTAAGTTAACTTACTTACTTTTGAGGATGGTGTTTGTGTGGGCTATGCTGTCATTTATGCATTGAATTTATTATTGTCACACACTACTAATAATGTCATTGTTGTGACGTGTATAGGGACTACGGATAAAAATGAAAACGAGCAATTTCAAAATGAGCATTTTATACTGATGTTTATTAACATACGTTGTAATAAATATAAATACATATTTAATTTAATAGAATAATACTGAAATGTACAAATAATAATTTCTAATTAAATAGCCTATTTTGTGTTTGATGCACACTTTGCAAAAGTCTTGACAACGTCTCCAATAGAACCTCATAGCGAATAAAACTAGACGCTATTTGCGTTGTCTCAGAATGTTAATACAAAAATATTTTTGCAATTTCTCTCTTTCAAACTTAACATGGTGGGCTTCCCTTTAAGGGAAACCTTCTGGACAAATACTAAAAGAGCAAATTTCCAAATAGAATCGTATGTTGACCCTGTTTCGTTACTTTCGACAGGCATATCGATGACGGTGACCACATGACTGGAGTAGAATGATTTATAAAGATATCAGAAGACCAATTAAAAATGAAATGATTGTTTTATTAACAAACGTTAGTGTACTTCCTGCAATATTTTTCTTTAAATAACTTAAAATAACAGAAACCGTCTTTAATATATACGACATAAGCGAAAAGCATTGTGGGAATGCAAATTTAATCCCACCTCCAAATACACATTAAAGGGATAGTTCACCCAAAAATAAAAATGCTGTCAACACAGCATACCGGCACATTTCTTTGTTCTGCTGAACACTAAAGAAGATATGTTGAAGAATGTCGGTAATCAAACAGTTGATGGACCCCGTTGACTTCTATAGTATTTCCCCCCATACTATGGAAGACATATGGTGCCCCACAACTGGTACCATATTCTTCAAAATAGTTGTGTTCAACAGAAGAAAGTATTCATACAGGTTTGGAACAACTCGAGGGTGAGTAAACAATGACAGAATTTTAATTTTTTGGTGAACAGTCTCTTTAGTGTCAGCCTCTACTGGTCGATAGATCCATTTTCTCCGATTTCAATTGGGTCTAAAAAGTAATAGATTGCAAGTGAAATTATTAAAGATTTGCAAATACATTCAGTGGTTACATATGGACAAACAAAAAAACAAAAAAATATGGACATTAAAATGTTTACAAATATTGACACATTTTTGCTTCCTTATTTTTCAAACTTTAATATTGGTTTAGATATTGTTGAACTTCTTACTTTAAAAATGAGAAAAAGGTTTATTTCTCCACATTTACATTTAAGTATATGTCTCCTGTTATATTCCATATGATGATAAACATGCCATAAGTGAAAGAACCGGATAAAACATTTTCAAAGCACAGTTGGTTTGTGATTTGTAGTTAATGAACACAAAAGAACAGTGAATGCACCGTATCCGTATCAAAGAAAGGACATTCGCAGGCGTGTTGTCTTGAGCCAATGGGGAGCGCCGGGGGGCGGAGCTTACAGCCAGCGTTATATAAATCCCAGCGGACTGTGTTTCCTCGCTGTCTCTTCGTCTGGAGGTCGTACCTTTTGTCAATTTTTTTCTGGTGAAAGTAACACTTTTTGCAATCATGACTGGCAGAAAGTTTTTCGTCGGTGGCAACTGGAAAATGAACGGCGACAAAAAGAGCATTGAAGAGCTCGCCAACACATTGAATAACGCTAAACTCAACCCAGACGCCGGTGCGTATTTCATCCAGTTTCCTCTTCACCAGGCTCAATCACATGCCACTGCAAACACAGGCCTTTTCGGGGTGTGCAACCCACTGCATTGACCCTGAAATGACATTCACGCGGGACTTTTGACAGCTGCCATCGCCTTTTAAGTGCATCATTTACAGACTCTTTCTCGTTGTAGTGATTTAATAATATAACAGCTCTGTTTTCTACAGTGTAAATCAATCTATTGCTTGTAACCATATCGATTAATCCGTTAGCAGCAACCAGACAGAAACATTTAAACCAGTTTCTGTTAAAATTCGATATAAAGAACTATTCGATTTATAAAAGAGTGGACTGCCCGTCGTGTTTCGATATGAATAAATGAATGATGCTCATCTTGTGTCGTGATTCAAGGGTTAATGCTGTAAATGGGTGTGTGATTTCCAGCACGTAGCCTCCTCCACCGTGTGCATGTATAAGGCCTTGTCAAATCAAATGACAGGATTATTAGGATGCTCGTTTATCAACAAAACTGTACTATATTAGTTCATGCTATTTCTCCAAAAAAAAAAACGACCCTGGAAAAAGCACGATAGTTGCTACAGTTAACGTTACGCGTTGTAACTTTTGAGGGATTTCTGATCGCGCGGTGTTTCCGCTGTTCACTGTGACGTAACGTTAAACCTGCATCACTGTCCGACTTTATTTGAGACTCTTTCAGACAGAGTTGCTGTGTCAATGACACAACTGTGGACTTTGAATTGGCAAAGTCCAAAAGTCACGCTGCTTGTGCGTCGCCTGTTTCATTCATCGTCTGAAACCCGAGAGAAGCGCTTAACGCGCAAAGGTCATGGGTCAGACTGTCATATCTTGGACTAGCTTTTGCCTTTTTCGATTTACTTCGTGGCCTGTGTAGTATGCAGTCATATGAGTAACTTTTCCTTTGACCTTTTATCAAGGGGGCCGAGACGCCAGACACGTCTGCCCTTTACAGTGAGTTTAATTTAGGCTGACCCAAGCTAATTTTACAGTATAAATGCCACGTCCAATGGGAATACAGCCTAGCCTTAAAAATCATAAAAACACTCACATAAAACAATAGTAAGTTAAAAAAAAATCCGTTTTAAAACTGCACAGCTTATTTCATTCCTCTGGCTTTTATCACTAATATAGTATGATGAGAATATGTAGCTCACACTTGAGGAAAGAAAACATCAGTTTATTCAGAGGCCCGAACTGAGGAAAAATGTGCAATTTGGTCCAAAGTAAAATGAAATTCTGATAGCTTGTAATGTGAATCAAGATTTTATAACCGTATAGCAGACTATATGCATAAAATGCTTATAAATATCAGTTGTCTGTGTTGTATCTCTCAATAATGTTTTAGAAAGATGATATTTAAATGCTTAGTTTTATCATCAAAGCGCTGTAGGTTTTATGTGCAAAACACATAATGCAATGCAATTGATGACTGAGAGATGTACAAATAAATGTTCCTCAAAAGACTGTTGTTTCATAAATGAGACCTGAATTTTCTAAACAAAACAAAAAATGATGTATGGGGTAAATTAAACTTAAGTTGCTTCTGTCCCGTAAATGTTTATCTTGAAATATCCGTAAGAACATAAATGTTATTATGTTTATTACTTTATAAAATTGTTAAAGTTTTTAACAGCAAAAAAACATTTGTACCATGACCGAAAGGTGGACATTTTTACAATTAAACTAAAGGCCTTTTACTTGCTAAAAAAAAAAAAAGGAACTATCAAGAACTCCAAGTTGTCCTGTCAGTAATCTGAATGGTTAAATGATTAACCATCGATTTGTTAGTGACATGAAAGCAGTGCTTTGCCATGGTGGTCTTTCACATAAAAAAAGCACTGCAGTTACAATTCCGTGTTTTTGTTTTTTTTGTTTTTTTTGTTTGTTTGTTTTTTTAACCCGTTTGCTTGTTTGACAGAGGTTGTGTGTGGTGCCCCACCCATCTACCTCGACTTTGCCAGGTCCAAGCTGAAACCTAACATTGATGTGGCAGCACAGAACTGCTACAAGGTTGCAAAGGGAGCCTTCACTGGAGAGATCAGGTACGTCAACCCGTTAACAGTCCAGTATCACAGTAAATAATTCATGAAAATGAAAATGTATTGAATTCATTCACATTTTATGGCTGTTTTTTTTTTTTTCTTCTATTTTTACTCCTATTTGTCGCTTGAAAGATCCATTGTATTGTTTCAGCCCAGCGATGATTAAGGATTGTGGAGTAAAATGGGTGATTCTGGGACACTCTGAGAGACGCCATGTGTTTGGAGAGAGTGATGAGGTAATTTAGTGCCTTGCACATTATAGAAAACCCTATTTTTATTATAGAGTAAATCAGCAGCTGTAGTGTGTTTTCTGAGCATTTTTTTTATATACAGTATATAGATTTCATTAGGTGCATTTGATGTCAGTATAATGTGTTGAGACTGGAAATGCTACTCAAACCATGTGTTTTACTGCCCCCTTGTGTGTAGATTGATTTATTGCAGCTGTGCTGTATATAGCAAATGCAAATTCTATGTGTAATAAATAAATAACATACTATAAAAAAAACACAGTGCTTGGTTAGGGCTACATTTTCCTTCTGTTTAGACAAACAAGCTAAAAATATATGCATAGCATGAACAATTTAAAAGTAAGTTTTCTTTTAAACATATATTGGGGTTTTCCTTTTATAGAAAACCTACTTGACAAAAACTAAAAGAGCAATTTTCCAACCAGTCCTTTAGCAGTTCGTCAAAGGACTGAATTAGTATCTCACTCATGGTGACTGAAACCAACAAGGTGAATGGAAGTAAAAGTGCCCCTATTATGCCATTTTAAAGGTTCCTAATTTTGTTTTGGAGGTCTCCTATAATAGCTTTACATACATTAAAAGTTCAAAAAACACTTTAATTTTCTCATTATATACATTGCACATCACCTTATTTCTTCTCAAAGATTCAGAAAACAGTTTTTATGAAGATTCAGTCTCTCTAAACCCATCCTTACCGTCAGCCTACTCTGCTCTGATTGGTCAGATGGCCCAGTCTGTTGTGATTGGTCAACTGCTTACAGCACGTGTCGGAAACGAAACGGCTATTACCAAATCTGAATTTCAGCTCAGTAGGCTTCCTCAGCGTTTGATACAAATTGATTTTTCCTTATCAATTCCAACACGAGTCCTCATCCTTTGGAAGTGCATGCAAAGTGGATTTGCAGTGCTGAAAACAATGTCTTCTGTCGTCTTCTGTCTTCTGACATGTCGACAACACGAACCAAACTCTTCCAAGCCTTCCGGGTCAAAGTAGACATTGTTTGCTATGGGATGATTATAGTATCAAAATGATTAACACGTGCAAGCACACTTATCAATGAACTTGATACATGTTGCAGAAATGTTTTATCCATGACTTTCAACTTGCGTGTGCAAAATTCAAAATTGAATGAATGTGAAGCAATTTGTTCAAATAGAGACATTTTTGTGAATACAAATGTTTTCCTTTGTATTAGTGTATCATAATTTGCACATACAACACAGAAGATGTGCATGTGTGGATCAGGTGACACGCGTGCATTCATTGACGTCTTTTCTGAGTCGATCTCATTTGATTCATTTGGATTTTGAGACTTTCTTTTCGCGGTTTTTAAGCATTTCACAACCCACACACAAACAACTACAAATGAATAGGCCTGGTGCTAATTATTAATGTGTGCACAACTACCCATCTATTTGACAAATTCACAAATGTGCGTCACTACATTTAAACTAATACAATACAACTTGTGTGTGCAAAATCCAAAATCACATGAATGTGCAGCATTTTGTACAAATAGAGACATAGTTGTTAATACAAAACCTCGATTTTGTATTAATGTAGGCCAGAATTTGTGCATGCAACAAGTAAGATGTGCATTTGTGGATCAGGTGACACGCGTGCATTCATTGACTCGTTTCTGAGTCGATCCTATTTGATTCATTTGGATTTTGAGACTTTCATTTCGCGGGTTTCGCCTGGCAAGATCCACACACACTGTCTGAGAAAAGCTGCTACCACTAGATGGCAGTGTTCTGCTAAAACAGACAACGGCAGCATAATCAAGCGTTCTTCCGCATTTAAGACGCGTAATGAGAGTGATATTGATGCACCAGATTTAGTACACAATAATATAGGCCTACCTTATTAATAAAGCATACTTTATTGAGGCAAACATTAGATCAGATTATGAACAACACCCATAGAAAACCATTAGTTGCATGTTCAATACGGTATATTGGCTATTGACTATTGAGTTTAAATATCACCGTCTTACGGCATGACGTTAAGCTTTTTCTTTATAATATGCTCTATGGGAGGGAAATATATCCTACAGACAAGAGACTACATGAACGCAACGAACGGCGTTTCAAGTTAATGGCATTTTCCTTCCCGTTAAAAAAAGGTGAAATTTCGCAGTTGCGTTAATATTATATGCTTATTTTTATCTGACTACACACTGTATACATAGTATACAAGCTTTGGAATTTGAAAATGTCTGTTTTTAAATATTAAAGACGATTTTCGCAGTACATTTGTTTTCCCTTGACCCTTAGGCTAAGCCACTGTTATAGGCTATAGTCTTAGCACGATGAGTTTTAACAATATGCAACCATTGTATATCGACATGAAATATTAATTGAAAATCAACTGGCGTAGCGGGCCTGTAACTGCATTCTACATGAGAATGCTTTGACGCGCTAACCACAGCTCATGGTGCACAAGGGAACGTCTGCCAATTTCACTAACTGTGTTAAAACCACTGATCTATATAATGTCATTCTATATAGATCAGTGGTTAAAACGTATAATTTGTTTTTATTCAAATTACTTTTAAAATTTAATAACAGACATTTTCAAATTCCAAAGCTCGTAGAATGTTTCTGTAAGACTGACTTACAAGTAAAATTTGGACAATACTTCCCTTCATGTAGCCTGTATTCTGCAGAAAAATACTGTAATTCACCAAAAGGGTTTTTTCATGCAAAATGGTTGTAGTATGTTCCTATAGTGACTAGACTGGCTTACTACAGGTGCAATTGTCCCAATACCTCCCTTCATGTAGCCTATTTAAACAATTATTATTTTATATAAAAATTACTGTAATTAACCAAACGGGTTTTTGGTGACTTAGCCTACTACAGGTGAATAATGTAAAATTTCACCTGACTTATCACTAGGAACGTAGGCTACTACAACCTTTGGAACATGAATAGAAAAACAATTTACAGTAATTTAAAAAATTGTACCGTTCAGTCGAGATATTGGCTGGATATACAGTAACAGTAGGCTAAGTCAGTCTGCCCACTAGACTTCCAAGGTTATAATATAACCTTGGAAGTATGTTCATTGGAATGAATGACTGGACGTTTATATATATTTTTTTGACTGAGTGGAATTTGCAGATGGTCCCTTTATAAAATGTGGCGAATATTAAAACTAAAACTTACTTCACTGCGCTCTCGGACCGGTTGCTCTCCCATTCACATGCAAAGTTAAACGCAACTGCAGGATTTCATGTTAAGCTTTTTCTTTTTAACAGGCTCGGGAAGGAAAATTTTATTAACTTGAAACGCCGTGCGTTGCGTTCATGTAGGCTAGTCTCTTGTCTGTAGGCTATATAGTTTTCCTCCCATAGAGCATATTATAAAGAAAAAGCTTAGGCCTAACGTCAATGCAGGATGATATTTAAACTCAGTAGCCAATCCACCTTACTGACCATGCAACGCGCGATTGCACGTTAAGCGTTTTATAATGGTTTTCTACGGGTGTTGTTCATAATCTGATCTAATGTTTGCCTCTATAAAGTATGCTTTTTTAATAAGGTAGGCCTATATTATTGTGTACTAAATTTGGTGCATCAATATCACTCTCATTACGCGTCTTAAATGCGGAAGAACGCTTGATTATGCTGCCGTTGTCTGTTTTAGCAGAACACTGCCATCTAGTGGTAGCAGCTTTTCTCAGACAGTGTGTGTGGATCTTGCCAGGCGAAACCCGCGAAATGAAAGTCTCAAAATCCAAATGAATCAAATAGGATCGACTCAGAAACGAGTCAATGAATGCACGCGTGTCACCTGATCCACAAATGCACATCTTACTTGTTGCATGCACAAATTCTGGCCTACATTAATACAAAATCGAGGTTTTGTATTAACAACTATGTCTCTATTTGTACAAAATGCTGCACATTCATGTGATTTTGGATTTTGCACACACAAGTTGTATTGTATTAGTTTAAATGTAGTGACGCACATTTGTGAATTTGTCAAATAGATGGGTAGTTGTGCACACATTAATAATTAGCACCAGGCCTATTCATTTGTAGTTGTTTCTGTGTGGGTTGTGAAATGCTTAAAAACCGCGAAAAGAAAGTCTCAAAATGCAAATGAATCAAATGAGATCGACTCAGAAAAGACGTCAATGAATGCACGCGTGTCACCTGATCCACACATGCACATCTTCTGTGTTGTATGTGCAAATTATGATACACTAATACAAAGGAAAACATTTGTATTCACAAAAATGTCTCTATTTGAACAAATTGCTTCACATTCATTCAATTTTGAATTTTGCACACGCAAGTTGAAAGTCATGGATAAAACATTTCTGCAACATGTATCAAGTTCATTGATAAGTGTGCTTGCACGTGTTAATCATTTTGATACTATAATCATCCCATAGTTTGCGGACAGCTAATGAAGATCTTTTGCTGGCATTATGCAAATTTGTTATTTTGTTTCATAGATATTTAACAGGAAGAAAGACTGGAATTGCTAACGACTTTTTTCGGGAATAACTTTATTTGATGTGCACTTTGATCTTTAAAACTTTGCAGACCTTTTACATTCACAAACAGCTATGGCATGAAAGGTAATATTCGAAAAACCATAATAGGGGCACTTTAAACATGTGAAACGCATGTTTACGCTAATTTAAAACGACCAACAACGGCACCCTCTTGAACTGAAAAGCATGTTTACTATAGCACATAATAAATTAAAGTAACACGGAGTAGGGCTGTAATACTACTTGACTATAAAACCTCAAGCTCACTATTAAAATATTCCCAGTCATATTTATTTTACCAGTTATGAAGGGGCTTCCTGTTATAGGAAACCTACTAGACAAATACTAAAAGAGCAAATTTTGAACTAGCGTAATTGCTGTGAGATCTCCCATCAATTTGAGTGGGTACCTCACTGGTGGTGACTATTTCTTGCATAAGTTTTAGCAGCGTTTGAACAATTGAAAGTCATTATGGGTATGCAAATTTGAACAGGCCATACAATCCTCTCACCGTCTAACTCCTGTTCATACCATCTCTGGACAAAAATGTATACAGTAAGAAATGGAATAAAAGTAGCACTCAGTTTGAGGCTGATTTAATGTAGTATAACATTATTTTGAACAGAAAAATTACAACATTCTTGTGATCTAATTTTATTACTTTGGTGGTTACTATTATGGGTATGCAAATTTGCTAAGCTAATTAAATATGCATAGCCTCTGAATGAGCATTTTTATGAAAATAATGGAATTGAACAGAAAACCGTTATAATTAGTCATGTAGTACATTTAGTACGTATGAATATGATTACCATGCCAAACCACAAAAAAAATAAGAAACAAAGTTTAAAGTTAAAATTGAAAGCATATAATGGTTCACAAAAGATAATCGGTCACCATTTCGCTTAAATCGTATGAACTTTTCGTTTTTCGTTTCGAATCTTTTTTTTCTTCTTCTGATAGTTGATTGGACAGAAGGTCGCTCATGCTCTTGAGAGCGGTTTGAGTGTGATCGCCTGCATTGGTGAGAAGCTGGATGAGAGGGAGGCCGGAATCACGGAGAAAGTGGTTTTTGCACAGACCAAGTTCATTGCAGGTATCTTTCGATTTAGTGTTGTATGCATTATAAAACATTCCTTGTATTTGAAATAAAACTATCATCTCTTTTAGATAATGTGAAGGATTGGAGCAAAGTGGTCCTTGCTTATGAGCCTGTGTGGGCCATTGGCACTGGGAAAACTGCATCACCCCAACAGGTACAGACGAGATGTTTGGAATGGATTAGAACATGGAGGTTTTTTCAAACATGTTCCCTGGTTTCATTGAACTCAGTGACGAGTCTCTGTTCTTACAGGCTCAGGAGGTGCATGACAAGCTCAGGCAGTGGATGAAGGCTAACGTCTCAGAGACTGTTGCCAGCTCCGTCAGGATCATTTATGGAGGTCAGTGCTCTAAATCATTTTTTCCTTTTTCCATAGAAAAATACCAACAAGTCCATTTAAAATTTAATTCATCCGATCCCTTTGAGTGTGTATCTCACCCATGGTGACTGATATGAACCTAATGAAAAACTTTAAACACCCCCAGTGATGTCATTCACAACTACCTATTCACACTATTTCTAGACAAAGAAACAGCATTTATCAATCTTTAATACCACTAATGCTTACACTTTAAATGCATTATCTTCTTTTTTTTTACAAGTTTGAAGGGGTTTTCTTTTAAAGAAAACCTACTGGACAAATACTAAAAGAGCAAATTTCTAGCAAATAGTTGTTCACTGAATCTTTCCCATTATTTTGAATGAGTATCTCACTCATGGTGACTGAGGAAAACAAGATTAAGTTCAACAATAAAATGAGTTATGCACATTTATTGTAACCAACATTTGATTGGTTAAATTAAATATTTGTTAAACCGGTTAAATCAAATCTTTCACTTGATACTAGTCCATTACTTTATATTGAATAATTACAAAAGCATTTGAAACATGTAAAAGCCATCCTGTGTGCAAATTTAGACGCGTATCCTTTAATGCTTTCACCTCCCCCACCCACTGCTTATTAAAAAAACGAGGAATGTGTAAGAATGTAAATAAAGACCTGGAGAATTCATGGTGGACTGTGCTGTGCAAATGTAACCCATACACATACTGACATGATGCTAGAGCTGTGTATTACTGTTTGGGAAGGTTTATGGTTCATTCTGGTCTATATTCACTTCAGTATGTTTATATAGAAACATTATGTAGGGATTTATTATAGTCATGCCACACAACTACATAAACACGCTACTGACAAATCTGAAGTGTATAGTAATAACAGTCAGTAGTGTAATCACAATTGTCACTATGTACATAAAAAGGTGCATGTCATATTGTTACAAACCACGTCAAATTTAAAGCAGATGTAATTCTTAAATATAAGTTTCAATCAAATTGTAAATAAATCTTTCTTTTAACAAGTAAGGAGGAGCTTCTTTTTAAGGTAACCTACTGGACAAATACTAAACTGGTACATTTTTAGCTAATTGTGGTGTAGTGAAGCTCTCGCATCACTGCAAGCGGATTCCTCACTCATGGTGACTGAATTGATGAGGTCGTGATCGAAGTGAAATGACAGTGATGTAGCATAATTCTGTTTAAAATGTGCATTAATGCATCATGCATTAATCCCTATTGTTTCACATACGACTTTTTCGAAAATAGAAAGCAGCACATACTGATGTATACAGTAAGTAGTAATGTGGTATAGAGGGAATGCATTAACGTCACTTCCCCGCCGGAACACATTTTCACAGTCACGCCTCAGCGGGACTGAGTGGCAAAAGAGCTGCTGCGTGACTGGAGTTAATAGGGGAAACTGCGTTAACGCGAGTAAAACAAACTATTATCAGTTTAAACTAAAAGTTGGACTCGATATAGTGTTCCTTACAACTTATCAAAGATCCAGTGATCCATGGATATTGACATGCAGCCAGGAATCGTGTTTCCTGACATTTATATGTGCCTGATTTCGACGCCGGGGAAATAAATGAAGAAAATTTGCCTGTAAACGTTTTATATAAATACAATATAGATAGGTCTAAATCCGAGTGATCACTTACATTAATGTTATACTGTATATCATCACAGGGGCGTAGAATTTAGTAGGGACACTAGGGACGTGTCCCTATCAATATCCAGTGACACTGATATATCCCTAGCAATAATTTCGATCAAAACGTAAAATATGTTTATACATTGCTGTCCCCGTCCCCACCAATTTCAAAATCAAACCTACACCACTGTATCATCATATCGTCCAGCCCTAAAACTTGTATAGTTTTTTGTCAGTGTTTATTTAAAAACATCCAATTATGCAGAATATAGTCTGTTCTGTAGCTTTTTGCAGTCTGTAAAAATATACAGTACCTCAGATTTCTGGTCAAATCTAGTTGTACAGTCAATCGCAAAGCTCTTTCCCGTTTTAGATGTGTTTTGTGTGTTTTTCACGGCATTCACGCTGAAAACAAATGCTGCCGCTCAGTCTTTTTGCCACTTGTGGGCGTGACCGCCTTCACTCCGGCCGACGGTGACGTCATGCGCATACCCTCTATTCAAATTATTAACCATTATGCCTTTCACTTTAAGTGGTTCAGATTTTACTAAGCCCTCCAAGACTGTTTCTAGATAATAAATATCATTGTTGTTTAGTACATGCAATGCATAGATTAATAAATGTATATTTGACTGTTTGCTAAACCATTTAAAACAAACAAACATTTTTTTTTAACAAATATGAAGGAGCCTCCTTTTAAAGGAAACCTTATGGACAAATACTAAGACCAAATTTCCCATTAAAATATAATTAATCAGATTATATTTTTGTTTACACATGGTTAATGGGGTAATCGATGTTCCAATTAAGGTGTATTGAATGTTAAAATGCCTTTCAAAAATAATATTAAGTGGGTATTATTACCCATTTTACTCTTAAATTTTTACATTTCTTAAATTATTGAATTACTAAAAGTTCAGTTTAAAAGGATTGTATCTTGGTAGTATCGGTATCGACCATTCAAATCACTCAGTAACACCTTTTACAACTGTAATACTTAATATCTTTCTTTTACAAGGGAATAAGGGGCTTTCTTTTATAGAAAGCCTACTGGACAAATACTAAAAGAGCAGATTTCTAGTTAATAATAGTTCACTGAATCTCTCCCATCAATTTGAACAAGTATCTCACTCATGGTGACTGGCATGTTGAACTTAATCTTGTTTTCTTCAAAGGCATTATTATGCTAATTTAAAGGGGTGGTATAATGCCCTTTTCACAAGCTGTAAAATAAGTCTTTGATGTCCCCAGAGTGTGTATGTGAAGTTTTAGCTCAAAATACCCCACAGATATTTTTATATAGCATGTTAAAATGGTCACTTTTTGAGGGTGAGCAAAAACGCACCATTTTTGTGTCTGTCCCTTTAAATGCAAATGAGCTGCTGCTCCTGGCATAGAGGGCGGAGCTTCAACGGCTCATGTCCTTTTACCTCACAGACATGCACTGAAAATATCAAAAACTTTTAGCCTTTTATGTTCAAACCGGAGTCAGACAAAGATGGAGAGACTCAAGAAGAAGTGACATTTCTGAATGGTTAGTTGATGAATTTATGTAGTTTGTGTAGTTATGTTCTAGTCATTGATTAGCATATTCTGTCTTGATCATCTATAAATCGTGTTCCGGGGGCGGGGTTTATGTAAATTTAGGGTTAGCGACGTCACTAACCCGGGAGGAATGTTATGTAGTCCCTACCAGCCGTTTGTTGTAGTCCTTAAACTATTTCTTTAAAAGCAAATATCTCCCTTTGCTTTGAACTTTGCTGAGCTCTGAGCGTTGTAACTTTGCAGATGTTTTTTATGCTCAAACAGCAACATTACACACTAACTAAAGTTAGAATAGTGAAATCATAATCAACCACCCCTTTAAACACGCCCCAACAATGTTACCTGCTAATAATTACATTTACTGTTTCTGGACAGTATGAGGAGTTTTTTTTTATGATGGCACATAAGCAATTCCACTGGTGAAATATTATACTGACAACATTCACAGAAATCAAACAAAGAAATCTTTCTTCAAACTGTTAAAGTGGTGCTTCCATGAAAAGGAAACCTACTGGACAATTACTAAAAGACCAAATTTCCCATCAAAATTTAATCTGATCCCTTTGAGTATCTTGTTACCTGCTAGTAATTACATATACCGTTTCTGGACAAGAGTTTTTATGATGACACATCACCAATGAGGTGAAATAACACCACATATAGAGCTATGATATAATTTCACTATAAAATACTAGCCAGATTTCTAGCCAGTTATTGTGCAGTGACGCTCTCCCATCAGTGTTAGTAAGTATCTCAGCCATAATGACTAACATGTCCAGTTCAAACTTTCTAAATACTTGATATCTTAAGATATCTACTTTTTTACAAGTATGAAGGGGCTTTCTTTTATAGAAAACCTACTAGACAAATACTAAAAGAGCAAATTTCTACCTATCATTGTTCACTTAATCTCTCCTATCGATTTGAACAAGTATCTCACTCATGGTGACTGAAGAAAACACGATTAAGTTCAATGTGTCAAATGTATTATTATGCAAATTTAAACACGCCCCAACAATGTTACCTGCTACTAACTACATTTACTGTTTCTGGACAATAGTTTTCATGATGGCACATCAGCAAAGAGATAAAATAACACCACATATAGAGCTGTGATATTATTTCACTACAAAATACCAACCTCAAACTTGCACAATCATTATTTCAACAGCTATAAAGGCGCTTTTCCTTTAAACCTGCTGGACAGATATTTAAAGAGTACTTTTCTGGCCAGTTATTGTGCAGTGATGCTTTCCCATCAGTGGGAATGAGTATGACACCCATGGTGACTGAAGCGATTATTTTATAGTTTTACTAGTATATCACCTTAAAGCTTCCTGTAATAATATTTTACATTAAAATATATTTCTTTAAATGGGTATGAAGGGGATTTCTTTTAAAGTAAATCTACTGGACAAATACTAAAAGAGCAAATTTCCAGCCAATTATAGTTCACTGAATCTCTCCGATCAGTTTGAATGAGTATCTCACTCATGGTGACTGAGGAAAACAAGATTAAGTTCAACTTGTGAGTCACCATGAGTGAGATACTCGTTCAAAATCATGGGAGAGATTCGGTGAACTATGATTAGCTAGAAAGTTGCTCTTTTAGTATATGTCCAGTATGTGTTTAATAAAAGAGAGCCCCTTCATACCTGTTTAAAGGAAGATATTATGAAAGATTGTACTTCACATAATCACTATGTGTGAGAAACTCATCTACATTGATTAGAGAGCATCACTGCACAATAAGCAACTAGAAAATATACTTTTATAGTATTATCACATCAGCATTTAGATCAAATGACACCATGTTGTGCGGTATTATCTTTTTACTTTAAAATATCAAACTTAAGCAAAAGCTTAAGACCTCTTTCTTTCATCAGTTATGAAGTGGCTTCCTTTTTAAAAGAACCCTACTGGACAAAAACGCTTCCCATAATGTTTAAGCATTAGGTCAGTAGGCGGAGAGTAGGCGTCTTTTGTGGCTGTTTGAACGCATTCAGTCACACGTGTTTTCGACAACCTCTGGAAGTGGTCAAAATTGGACAATTGCTAAGCTCAAAACGTTGTAGACTCCGTTTAGACCAGTATTTTGTGTCATCTCCATGTAATCCAAATGACCAAAACACATCTTAATGCCAGGTGTAAACAGCGCCTTTTAAATGAGTATCTCACTCATGGTGACTAAAGCAAACAAGATTAAGTTGAAATTGTGCAAGGCATTATTATGCTAATTATGTTACCGGTACTTTTACTAGTATATCATCTTAAAGCTTCCTCTAAAAATATTGTATCAAAAACTATCAGCCAAGTAACTGCTCAAACACCTCTTATGTGAAATCAATTGTATTCAAAATCGCCTCAAACAAGAAAGAATGAGTCCGCAGTGTAATATGAGAGATGTGAAACTAGTGCCGTTTTTTTATACTCTGATGGGTGATGGTAAATATTAAGGAACTTCTGACCACTAATCCCTCGACTGACCAATCAAAATAAAATACGCTTATAATTTCTGGACAAGCATGTAACACCCTTTATACAACTGTAATAATATTTTACTCTGAAATATTATGAAAGCTCAAACATGATATTTTAGAGTATCTTTTTTTCAACCAATATGAAGGGGCTTTCTTTTATAGAAAACCTACTGGACAAATACTGAAAGAGCAAATTGCTTGCTAATCATTGTTCACAGATTCTCTCCCATCAATTTGAATGAGTATCTCACTCATGGTGAATGAGGAAAACAAGATTAAGTTCAACTTATGAAAGGCATTATGCAAATTTAAACACCCCAACAATGTTAACTACTAATTATATTTACTGTTTTTGGACAAGTTTTTATGATGGCACATCAGCAATGAGATTAAATAACATCACATATAGAGCTGTGATATATAAAATTTTCACTAAAAGATTGGGGAAGTTTGAGCTTGGCATTTTCATTTCAACAGCTATAAAGGGGTTTCTTTTAAAGGAAACCTACTGGACAAATATTAAAAGAGTACATTTCTAGCCAGTTACTATGCAATGACACTGTCCGATCAGTGTTAGTGAGTATCTCACCCATGGTGACTAAAGTATCAAGTTCTATGTTACTAAATATCTATCTTTCTTTAAACAGGTTTGAAGGGGCTTTCTTTTATAGAAAACCTACTTGACAAATACTAAAAGAGCACATTTCTAGCTTTTCATTATTCTCTAAATTTGTCCTATCATTTTGAACAAGTATCTCACTCATGGTGACTCTGAGGAAAACAAGATTGTTCAACTTGTGAGTCACCATGAGTGAGATACCCGTTCAAAATGATGGGACAGATTCAGAGAATAATGAAAAGCTACAACAAATTTGATTATCTTTCTTGAAACCATTATTGAGAGGTTTCCTTTTAAAGGAATCCTACTGGACATATTCTAAAAGAGTATAATTGTATCTAGATGAGGTGCGGTGAAGCTCCCCATCACTGCGAGTGAGTGTCTCACCCATGAGGATTGAAGCAATTATTTTATTTACTAGTATATCAATCTTAAAGCTTCCTCTAAAAATATCAACAACTATGAGCAAAGCAACAAGACAACCACTGAACCGTTTTAATATTATTATAACATTGTTGCAAAGCCCTCTGGTGTGATTTTTCGGCGAGAGAGTCCTCAGACAGAGAATGAGACGTGAAACTAGCACCAGTTTCTGTTACCAGATGGGCAACAGTTAAACATCTGACCGTTGGATGCCATGACTGACCAATCATAATCAAGTACTTCAAACAACCCTATAATAAACCGAAATGCAATTTTACTGTAGTATACTTGTTTGTCAAAATACCAAAATGCACTTTTTAAAAGCACTCAAAACATCAATCTTTTCTCAAATACTAAAAGAGCAAAATTCGCTGAGTCAACATCCATCACTTTGGCTGGGTACCTCACTGGTAGTGACCAAATCAATCGAATTTACGCGTGAACGTTTTTTTTACAATTATGGGTATGCAAATTACATCTAATTTGGGTAGTCATGCATTCATAATACATACATTAATATGTACACGTATTGTTTCTTTAAATTACTAATATTTAGCCTTTAGGGGAAAATAAGGTACAAAGGTGTACCTTTTTGAAAGGGTACAGGCCCAGGGACAGCGTTCCAACATGATACCAGTGTAATTTATTACTATCAACTGATGAAGCTGTGCTTATTTTAGAGCTCTTAGTTAATGGTTTGCTTTACTTTTTGTAAGATTTAGAGATGTTTTCAAAGCAACAGCAGATCCAAATGTCCTCAGCAATAAATATATTTTATGTGTGCTGCTCTTTATATATAAAAAGAAGTCCTGGTGAAAATTTAACCTTTTTTTTTATGGTCCACTGTTTCAGGGTCTGTCACTGGAGGGACCTGTAAGGAGCTTGCTTCCCAGAAAGACGTGGATGGCTTCTTGGTGGGCGGCGCTTCCTTGAAACCAGAGTTTATCGAGATTATTAATGCGAAAGCATAAAGAGCTGAAACCACTGATCTAATTAGGTCTGCTCCCAAATCCTGCTCTTCTTTAGAAAGTGTTATTGTAGTTTTGTTGCAATTTTTTCAGTTTTGTTTTTTGTATTGTTATTCTAAAAGGACGGCTTGACAAACTAAAAACTCGAGGGTTTTATTCCACTGAAACGTGTGCTA
Organism: Tiaroga cobitis; assembly: GCA_030578255.1. NCBI lineage: Eukaryota > Metazoa > Chordata > Actinopteri > Cypriniformes > Leuciscidae > Tiaroga > Tiaroga cobitis. The sequence continues at coordinate 24,309,094 of CM060606.1, read as the reverse complement.
CTAAACCTCCTATTTGTGTAGTGAACTACAGGACTGTAATGAGAACCATCATGGGGCTTTAGGGCCCACGCCTTTACTTGAATAATGTTTACCAACATTCTTGTGTACATGGTGTCAAAAATCTAGGATGAAGTCAATCAACCTCAGCGTCTTTTTAGTTCAAGTGAAACTACTTTCCATTAATGTGGTTGTCCTGATGTTTTCCTGTCCCTCAAAGAGTCTCTCTCTGACTGGCCTGTGGCAAAGTTGCTCATATGTAATAACCATGGTTATTTGATCTAAAGGACAAGACGGAAATATTATAATAAATGTTTCAGAAGTGTACAACTATTTACTGTTTTCTCAAGTTATTTTACTGGAACATTCTGCATAATTTACTTTTTGTAGTAACACACACCTTTCAAAAGTTTAGGGTTAGTCTTTTTTTTTTGGTTTAAAATATATATATATTTTTAAGTCTATGCTTAAGACTGAATTTATTTTTTATATACAGAAATGTTAAAAATTAAAATCACTTTTGTATTATATAGTTTAAAATGTAATTTACCCGAGTGATGGCAAAGCCCAATCTCCAGCATCATTACTACAGTCTGTTGACTGATCCTTCAGAAATCATTCTAATATGTGAATTTGCTGCTCAAGAAAACCATTGAGGTGATGCCAAATATTTTTGTGGAAACTTTGGTACCCTTTTTTGAGATTATCTTAAGCTCAAAAGAACAGCATTTAATTTTATACAAATTTTCCACAAGAATGCAGAAGTACTTACTATCACTTTTGACCAATTGAATGTATCCTTGCAGATTTAAAGTATTACATTGTTAAAAAAAAAACTTGCTGACCCTAAACTGTTTTAATATGGTGTACCAGCATTGTATAAATCACTCTATCATACAGCAAACTTCAAGTAAAATAAAACAAAATAGCAAAGGAGAACACTATACATGGGAACCTCTGTAACTTCATATTTAGAAGACAATTCTAATACTTTCCACAATACTGAATCACAATCTGTACATCAGATTATTTATTTTTCTTTATTTTTTCTCACAAGATTATGTACATAATGTACAGAACAGCATCTACAAATGGCAGTATTTTATTTCAGGGCAGACACATTAGGGCATTGAGAGGTGGAGCTGTAAAAGAAGAAACAGACAAGCACAGTCCTGTCGAAATACTTACTGCCAAGCACTGACCAAATATAAACCAATCGCAACATTGCATTATAGTACACAATACAGAGGAAAGAGGAGGGAGACAAAAGAACATGCAGAAAGAATAACAGATGGCTGTAAAAAAAAGATGAGACGAGGCAAAAGGTCAATGGATAAAGTTGAAAATGTAAGAACACTTACAGAGGCAAATCTAAGTACAACAAACCATATGAACTAAAAGAAAATATCTGATGCAGAGGAAAGAAGTTAAAGAAACTGGATGTTTTAAGAAGAGGACAGGCAACATCTGAAGAGAGGGATGAGACCGTTAGTAATACTGCTGTGAAAATATAACACAACTACAACAGCAAGGGCTAAAAATACATTTCATGAAAAAAAAAAAAGAAGAAAAAAAAAAGGCATCAATTGAGATCAACATTGCTTTGGACAATCCGTAAGTAATATTCATTATGGGCAGTCAATAACCATTATCATTAGAAATTGCCGTGAACTTTAAAGACCTGAGGACATTAACTATGGATTTCTCGAACCTGTTGCTTAGATATCTAGTTTACAAAAGGGTATAAAATGTCTATAACTATCTGTATGTCCAGGCATGTGCAGTATGCAATTCTACAGTTTATATTAAACATCAGAAACGTGTTCAATCCACAAACAAAGCACAAAACAAAATGTCAGTAAAGAACTACAAAAAATTGCAAAAGAAAAACTAAATCAGTAAACGCTAAAAAAATATAGTTAGAAAAAAAGAAAGAAAAAAAAAAGAAAAAGCAATGTTAAGAATAGACAAAAGACACACCTGAACATACAGCAGCAATTCTACCAAACACTATATGGAGCCAATCCTGAAATACAATCCATACATCATCTTTAGACTGACAAGGTGTTTGTCATTTTGTAGAAATTTTGATATTGGCATAAAGAAAAGAAAAACATTGCAAATTGAAAGCAAGCTCTCGTTAGAATGACAAATGCATCAGACACCAACAGGCACAATGAGGAATCAATTGGCTGATGTCTGGGTGTCTCAATGGCCATTTTCCAGTGTGCCTCTGGATTAGTTTTGCCCTCATCTTTTCATCTCTTGCTTTGCTCCGATTGTGCATGACTGCAAGAAGAGAGAGAATTTGGTAATAAAGGAGTGCAGGAGGAGAGAGGAGAATAAGGGGTGGAAGGGGTTGAGAGGGAGAGGAGAGCAAAGTCAGTGTGGCAACCAGTAACAAATGATTCATTTACAATGTACAATCAAATACAAACATCCAAACAGAATGATGCCCTAGGTAATCAAAATGAACTTAAAGAAAGAAAAGAAAAACATTAACCAAACTTCAATATACTGTAGTCTTCAGTACTAATTTGACCTCAGTCACATCAGTTAGGACATGTTACAATTTAAAGGATCAATATCTTTGGAAGAAATAAATCTAGACAAACAGCATGTGTGTTAAAATTGAGCTTAAACCAAATATTTCTCTTGTTGTTGGATACTTTGGTGTCTAAGAAGTGACATAATTTTTAAAGGTATGAACACAAGAAAAGCTGAATAAGGAAAAGAGGAAGAACAAAACCGGAAGGAAGGCATAGAGTTAAAATGACAGAAATAAATACAGGAAGGAATACAGGCATATTATCTAATATGCCTGGGAATATTAGATAATTATCAACAAGGGAAAGATTTGGCATTATATTGTCAATTCATGAATCCGACTCCTTCACAAGTGTGGATTGGAAGAGATTTACTTTATAACATGTAATTCAATTTTAGTTTAGGGGAACAAATTTTTTTTTGTATTTTAATGGGAAACTTCACTTACTTTAACTAAACCTCATATCAATGTGCACATGCTTACCACCCATTATATTTGAACTTTAAAAACTGCCAGCAAAATGACTGTATAAATCAAAATTACACTTACCATTGTACAAACAAAAATAAACTATAAACTATAATAAACCAAAGTACTATAAGAGAAAAATAAATTTCACTTTGCACATTATTTGCATGAAAACATGTGTACATATTTTACAGACGAGATGTTAGGGATGCTTTCTGCTCATAGTGGCCTTGAGCACATTTAGCTGAAGCACACATATTTCAGACCCAAGCCTTATCCATGCTGGATGAATGTTAATCACATTTAATAAATCCGATTACTTCAACAGCAAAAATGCTAAAAAGCTCCTCACTCATTTGCAGTGAAGGTGATGTTTGGGTTACGACTCCAATGAAACCATTTTAAAGCAGTCCATTAGAGATCAAGGAGCATTAGATGAACTTTGTAAAACTGAATTGGTACAACTTTTTTTTTTTACTATAACGCATTCATGTTTCAATCGGCTAGATTAAGACCATGATGCCATATGAATCTCTGAGATTTACAACTGCACCACAGTAATATCCATGTAAAAGGAGCAGATATATTTGATTTTTTTCAAACAGATCTTTTGGTGCCAATCTTGCGGATAAAGGGTGCAACAGGGTTCAGTATTAGGCCCGTTTCAAAATGAGATATGCAAATTCACAACCTGCCAGCAGAGTTAAAAGACATCAAGCCAAGCATGTGGTTCAACAGTGGTAACACCTCAACCCAAGCTGAATGAAGATCCACCACGCTTTTTCAAAATATCAAGTCCTTCTTACCAGCCATTACCAGTAGATGTGGCCGAAGCTTAAGGAGCCATACAAACCCATGTGTTGCCAAACCCCAGCAGGACAGTGGATGCCCTTGCAGGAATGAGGTGGCCAGTGGAGAGAAGACAGGATACAACCGCCATCTTGCTGTGAGGGAAAACTGATCTTGCTTTTCCTTCTGAATGAATGAACTTGGTCAGGCTGACTGCGTGTTGGGCGTAGAGACCTTCTGTGCTGGGTGGTGCTTGAGGGGACTTGGCTCTTCAGTGGCTGGTGGTCAAACTTAGTGGTGAATGAATCCCCTAGGTGGACCTGGATGACTTTAAAACGGTTGGCCCTATTCCGATCACAGCTGGGGTGGAAGTGAAAGATTTTGAGTCACTGAGCTGTGCTTCCTGGGTGTCGAGGAACGATTAGGATGGTATCTATGACTAATGAGGCCCAGCTTCTTGAGTGTTGAACACCATGTGTGGAAGAGGAAACTGTGTGGGAAGTGGGGGCAGAACTGGTGATGGTACAAAAATATGGCCTAATCTGCATTTCTGAAGGTGATCTTGTTATAACTCAGTCCAAATATTATAGGCTATCAGCATTCGGATCCTAGAGATGAAGTGAGGAAGGAGATCTAATGGAGTGCCTCCACCACTAACTTACTGAAGACATCTCAGGCAAAGAGAAAGATAGGGCATACAAACCATCCTCTTCTTGCTTAAAGGATTGCACTTGCACATGGCTTTAAAGTCCATTAAAGATGACAAAAATCTTGGAGAAGGATCTGTTGCCTTCACACAGACTTGAGCTGGTACGCCGTTGGTGGGAACTGGCTCACGTTAGGCTATATTCAGCATTAACTGTGATGATATCAGGTCTTGAGCTTTGTGGCTGTTTGCTTGAGAGGAAAGAAACATGAGAACACACAACACTGTTAGCTTGAAAATGCTTTTTGAGCTCTATGACGTGGGACCTGACATGACCTGCTGACCTGACCCCATTAGATCTTTGCCCTCTATTTCATTTTTCTATTGGTGTAAGGGATAATCTGCAAGTATTTGGTTGCCTGATACTTCACTAAATGGGCTGTGTGAATAGGCTATTACTGGGTCTTGAAATGGCACCTAAGTCTCTGTATATGGATGTCAACTGTCCATCTGTCAGAATGTCCATCACTCTACAAGAGTTAAAAAAAATCTGAGATATATCTCGTATATATGATCAGCTCTAGACTCTGAATGTGTGTCTATTATGCAGATATCTGGTCCCTTATCTACAGTCTTTATAAGCTCTATAAGTGTAAATTCTCTGGTCACCCCCAACCCTTTCCCCCAAACTACGAGGTTGTTAGACAGGTTGAGCTGACTTTACAGTCTATTTTGCTTGGGTCAGAGGGGGTGAATGTAACCCCAAGCCCTGTTAGAAATGCTAAACATGAGTCTAAATCTGGGAAGGCCAAGCTGGACTGCACATACTCCACCGGCACAAAGGGCCTGAACCTGCAGCAGAGAAGGGAAAACATGACAGAAAACTTTAGACTTCAAATAATCAATAGCATATTTTTTAAATCAATCTCCCTGGCATGTGTACTCACGTTTTAAAAATGGCCCTCAGTGCTAGATTTCTTTCACGCTCCACAAACTTGTCTATTAGATAAGCAGCCATACGTGGAGCTTTCCGATAGAGTTTGAAGAACCGGTGGAAGTTTCCAAGAGCCCAGGCAGTACGGAGCTCAAGAGCATGAGCAACACATGGATCAGCACGGAGCTCAGGGGTCAGGTACACAAGCTCGGTGGTCAAGTCTATGATAAACGTAGCAAGGGCAATATAAATTGGAGTGCAAAATAGTGAGATTAAAACCTTAAACTAGAGATTAAACAAAAGGCAATTTATACCTCCAGAGTTCTTAGTAAAGATGAAGTAGATAATTCTATAGGAAGTGAATTCTCCAATGTTGTCCGATGGGCAGTCTTTATACAGCGCCTTCAGCTGGGTCTGGCACTGGTTGAACTCCTCATGGTCACCCTGATAACAGTCGAAATGGGCGTTTAGTCCAAAAAAAAATAAAGGTGCCTTTTAATCAGAACTGACGTTACATCACATACCTTTTCCAGAGCGATGCGAGCATGAGTCTCATATACCTCCACGGTGAAGTCTGTACGCACACCTTGAACCTGAATGACACAAGATTTCAAGATAAGACACTACATGAGAAAATGGTACGGCAGGTAATTAGTACTAGTAAGCGTAACTCACAGTGAGATCTTGTCGTATTGACTTCATTTGTTCACATGCATACACATAATCCTGATGGGTTTTCCAATGAGTTTTCACCGCAATCAGGGACTTTCGCAACACCTGAAACAAGAAAATATATTTAAAACAAATCTTCAATAAAACTGCTTAATTTACCAACTAGAGACCACTTTTGAGTACAACCCATGAAGACGACACATAATCCAGTGTTTCCCACAGAACTATAACCATTAAACAGATCCCTAAAGAAAAGCAACACTTTGAGAAACACTCACAGGTACAGGTCTGACGGTTGCAGGGTCAGGAGCACATGTGAGGCGCAGGTAGATTTTGGTGATGTCCTGGCAGGTGCCGACTATGGGGCATTCATCCCAACTCAGCCCCTCCTGGGTGCCATTGGGGAGGTCAAAAACATTGATGTTTAACACCAGGGGCTCAGTGCGTAATTTAGTGTGAAAGCGTGCTGCACGGCTCTGCTTCTTTGCTTCACGATTCGGGTCGTGAAAGTCAAGGCCTGCGTTACCACCTTTCCGCTTTTTACCAATTCCACTCGTTAGGTCTTCCATATTCCTGATAGAAGTCAGAAGAGAAGGTAATGAGGCTACTAGTAATTCCCTAAAGTTAAAAACTTGTTAATTGCATTCAATTTTGGTGTACAAACAATGATCTCTCACCTCCGCCCTCTGTTTGCTTTGCCTCTTCCTCTGCCTCCCACACCTCGCTCCCTTTCTGCCCCACGGCCTCGGCCACCTTTTTGTTGCCGCCGGGCCAACGGGAGGCGAGGATCACTTGAAATGCTGCTATCTGATTGGGAGCCAGAATCACTGCAGAAGGAAGACAGTCACCATTCAAATTCTGCTGATCTCCAATTTCAATCATACTTAAAGTGATTATTTAAAGTAGGTCTGTCATTAATGATTATTTTGGTAATCAAGTAATTGGTCGATTTTTTTGACAATAACTGCAAAGTACCAAATGCAAGTAATCATATGGTTTTATTATACAACACTGTAAAAACACAATGTAATATACATAATATAAACAAACAACTTAACTAGATTACGTATCAAATGCTTGCAGAGGGCGCCAACTGCCAGGCTGCGTTGCCCAAAAGCATCGTAAGCCTAAGTTGATCGTAAACCAATTGCAACCAACGATCAACTTAGGCTTACGATGCTTTTGGGAAACGCATCTCTCTTGATCGTTGTTGTTATTTCACTTGTTTAATTTTGGCAAACCATTTAAATTCAGATGCCATACGCATCGATTTGCGCAAAGAGTTAACCCTTGAACTTGACACAATGTAAATCGATGCATACGGCCGTCTGCCGGAAGCTAGTTGTTTTAGTCCATAAAGTTTTAAATATGGATATTTTTCATACACGAACGCATCGCTTCACTTCAGGCCTACACGTGGAGCATTTTAATAATGAATAGATGCGCTTTGATGGACTTCCAAAGACATACAGCCATTCACTGCCATTATGAAGCTTGGAAGAGCCAGGACATTTTTTTATATAACACCGATTGTATTCGTCTGAAAGAAGAATGTCATATACACCTAGGATGGCTTCAGGGTGAGTTAATCATGGGCTAATTTTCACTTTTGGGTGAACAATCCCTTTAATCTTTAATACTTGGCCACTTTACAATAGAAATGCTACAGTGAGTTTTAAACTTTTATTTTGAAATCACAATGAACAACAATTCACAAATTTAGAAACATACTGATGTATTCTCCTGTGTTGGCGTAGGTTAATAAGTGATTTGTTAATAATCTGGTGAAATGTCACACATTGCGTTCCCAGATGAACGTTATGAGCAACCCAAACTCACAGCATATGCAGATATGGAGTTTGTTAACAGAGCTGCAGAGACGCATGTAAATCATGTAAATGAAAACAGCACAACACTTCGCTAAGAAACTAAGCACGTCAAGACTTTATGTAACCTGCACGCATGTAAATAAAGCGTTGAGTTTTACTCTGAAACCTGCAGCACATATACTCATTTAATTGAATCGCAGACTTTTTAATTTCACAATAGCACCATGCTATATTATGATTTTTAAATGGTTTGAAATATATCATGCAGCCTTATAAAATGGTATAATACAGCAGTTAATCAATCCTCGTCTCGTTTTTTTGCCGGTTAATCGACAGTTCCCTTATCGAGTCGGTCTCTCGACATTACGTATGGGGAAATCCATTTTCCTCGAATCATGAAGTCTGATAGAATAACTCTTTTGCTTGCAAATAGCCAATGGCGGTCCCGCCATCACCTGATTGGCTGACACTGCTCAATATAGGTGACGGCGGGCGCCAAAAACCTCAGAATCTTTTTTCTTCACTCGAGTCTGTTTTCACCGTTGATGTACGCATTCAGAGCGGAGTATATTAAGGAGTTTTAATTCCCCTCTCGCGTTCCGGTGGATTATATTATGTCTCTTTGTCGCCCGTGTGGTGGACCCATTGAATCCCCGGACCCACACAACTTGTGTGCTGTGCCTGGGTCGGGACCACGCAGAGGCGGCACTCGAGGGATCGGGATGTCCCGCCTGTGAGGAGCTTCCCATCAGATCCTTCGTGCAAGGCTGGCCGTTACACGTAGCGACGACCTTGTGTCTCCTGCCTCTCCCCAGTCTGCCGCCTTCGAGCCGCGGACCGGGAGACGGCAGCGATCTCCATTCGCGGGTTCTGTTGAGGCGCTGACGTCGGCCCAAGGTCCACGCCATCCTCACGTGGCAGAGCCCGTGAGTTACTCTTGAGGCCATTTACCGCCCTCTTGAGGAAGCACGGGAATTATTTCGTTCGGTTACGACGATGACGACGCCAATGGTCCGAGTCTCCGTCTGAAGGCGCCCTCGCCTCTTTGGATGCGGAGCTTATGGCCATTCTCACTGAGGCGGTGGCAGATATGGTGCTGGAGTAGACAGCGCCCAAGGAGCTGCCGTCGGAAAGGTGGCCTCGGCGGTCAGGGAGGAAAGAGCGCGGGACGTGTTCGTCGGACCGGTGCGAAGAGGGCGTGTTCCCGCCCAGAGTTCGACGAATGTGTTGTTTCTGAAACCGCTGTGTTCTGTTTCAATAACAAGGTACATTACATGTCTCAGCAAAAGAGCTTCTCTCTCCAACATTATTACCCGCCTCATAGACGGGAGACGCATCGCAGAGCGGAAGCTCGGGGAAACCCGAGGAGATGGCTATCTATGTCCCCGTGCATGATGCCGCGGACGAGCTATACCATTTCATATAGCAGTCAATGCTTCCCGGTGGCTGGCGCCCAGCCCCCGCCGCAGCATTCATTGCCCTGTATGGCGATTCTGATTACTACACAGTGTGTATTCGCAGTTGTTGCGCGATGCGACTGACGCTGTGTTACGTACACACCACACTGTTATGTGTAAGGATTTATGCCATTATATATTGCCCTGTGTCCTTCAGTGCAATGGCTATTCTGATTACTGCAAGTACGTGTTCACAGTTGGTGCGTGATGCAACTGACGCTGTGTTACGTGCACACCACACTGTTATGTGTAAGGATTTATGCCATTATATATTGCCCTGTGTCCTTCAGTGCAATGGCTATTCTGATTACTGCAAGTACGTGTTCACAGTTGTTGTGCGATGCAACTGACGCTGTGTTACGTGCACACCACACTGTTATGTGTAAGGATTTATGCCATTATATATTGCCCTGTGTCCTTCAGTGCAATGGCTATTACTACAAGTACGTGTTCACAGTTGTTGTGCGATGCAAGTGACGCTGTGTTACGTACTCACTACACACTGTTATGTGTAAGGATTTATGCCATTATATATTGCCCTGTGTCCTTCAGTGCAATGGCTATTCTGATTACTGCAAGTACGTGTTCACAGTTGTTGTGCGATGCAACTGACGCTGTGTTACGTACTCACTACACACTGTTATGTGTAAGGATTTATGCCATTATATATTGCCCTGTGTCCTTCAGTGCAATGGCTATTCTGATTACTGCAAGTACGTGTTCACAGTTGTTGTGCGATGCAACTGACGCTGTGTTACGTACTCACTACACACTGTTGTGTGTAAGGATTTATGCCATTATATATTGCCCTGTGTCCTTCAGTGCAATGGCTATTCTGATTACTACACCGTAAGTATTCACAGTTGTTGCGCGATGTAACTGACGCTGCGTTACGTACTCACTACACACTGTTGTGTGTAATGATTTATGCCATATATTGCCCTGTGTCCTTCAGTGCAATGGCTATTACTACAAGTACGTGTTCACAGTTGTTGCGCGATGCAACTGACGCTGTGTTGCGTACACACCACACTGTTATGTGTAAGGATTTATGCAATTATATATTGCCCTGTGTCCTTCAGTGCAATGGCTATTCTGATTACTGCAAGTACGTGTTCACATTTGTTGTGCGATGCAACTGACGCTGTGTTACGTACTCACTACACACTGTTATGTGTAAGGATTTATGCCATTATATATTGCCCTGTGTCCTTCAGTGCAATGGCTATTCTGATTACTACACCGTAAGTATTCACAGTTGTTGCGCGATGTAACTGACGCTGCGTTACGTACTCACTACACACTGTTGTGTGTAATGATTTATGCCATATATTGCCCTGTGTCCTTCAGTGCAATGGCTATTCTGGTTACTACGCAGTACGTATTCACAGTTGTTGTGCGATGCAACTGACACTGTGTTTGTGTACACACTGCACACTATATGAATTTGCCGTTGTATATTGCCCTGTATCCTTCAGTGCAATGGCTATTCTAGTTACTACGCAGTACGTATTCACAGTTGTTGCGCGATGCAACTGACACTGTGTTTGTGTACACACTGCACACTATATGAATTTGCCGTTGTATATTGCCCTGTATCCTTCAGTGGAATGGCTATTCTGATTACTACGCAATTCGTATTCACAGTTGTCGTGCGATGCAACTGACGCTGTACACACTGCACACTGATATGTGTAATGATTTATGCCTTATATATTGCCCTGTGTCATTCAGTGCAAATTGCTATTCTGATTACTACGTATTCACAGTTCGTGCGCGATGCATCTGACGCTGTGTTACGTACACACCGCACTCTGTTATGTGTAATGTTTTATGCCATATATTGCCCTGTGTCATTCAGTGCAAATGGCTATCCTGTTTACTACGCAGTGCATATTCATAGTTGTCGTGCGATGCAACTAACGCTGTGTTTGTGCACACTACACACTGATATGTGTTATGATTTATGCCTTATATATTGCCCTGTGTCATTCAGTGCAAATGGCTATTCTGATTATTACGTATTCATAGTTGTCGTGCGATGCATCTGACGCTGTGTTTGTGCACACCGCACTCTGTTATGTGTAATGATTTATGCCATTATATATTGCCCTGTGTCATTCAGTGCAAATGGCTATCCTGATTACTACGCAGTGCGTATTCATAGTTGTCGTGCGATGCAACTAACGCTGTGCTTGTGCACACTACACACTGATATGTGTTATGATCTATGCCGTCATATTTTGCCCTATCCTTCAGTGCAAATGTCTATTCTGATCACTACGTATTCACAATTGTTGTACGATGCAACTGACGCTGTGTACACACAACGCACTGATATGTGTAACTATTACGCCGCTATATATTGCCCTGTATCGTTCAGTGCAACTGGCTACTCTTTTACTGTGTAGTCACAGTTGTTGTGCGATGCCACAGACGCTGTGTTATGTACATTGATATGTGTCTATGATTTATGCCGTTATATGTTGCCCTGTATCCTCAGTGCAGCCGGCTATTCCGATTAACTACGTATTTACAGTCGATGTCGCTATGCCTCTGACGCTGTGTTTTTTGTACACAAAAATGTAACTATGCTTGTGCATAGTCTCAGTCGTCGCTACGGCGACTTGCATTGCATCTGTGTAGATATTGAAGCGTTATGCTGCCCTTCAATGTAATGGACCATTGTGTACGCATATTCATGCAGTTTCGGTCGCTTCAGCAACTTGAGCTGCATTATACACACAGATGTTTAAAATGTGCACACTGATGTGTTATGCTGTTATGTTGCCCTCTATCATTCAGTGCAACAACCAGCTATCCTATCTAACTGCATTCAGTTGTCGCTACAGCGACTACACTGCACTTATGTACGTATAAGGACGCGTGTTGCTATTTTGTTGCTCTGTTTCTTTCAGTGCAAAACTAGCTATCTTAATCTACTGTGCATACTCACAGTTTCTGAATGTATGTACGTACACGGATGTGCAATTTACCATGTGTTATGCTGTAATGCTGCCCCGTTTCCGTGCAGCTAGCCATCCTGATCGAACTGTACATCTCAGTTTCTGTCTCTACGCAGTTCTGTCGCTACGGCGACTTATGCTGCGTTATGTACATGCATGGATGCGCTACAGCGACCGATGCTGTTACGTACATGTGCTATGCTGTTATGTTGCCCCGTTTCCTTCAGTACAACTGGCTATTCTGTGCTACTCGTCTACTCACAGTTGTAGCTACGGCTATGTGTTTGTTGTTTACTGAGGTGCTATGCTATTATGGGGCTATTATCTACTGCGTATATTCATCAGAAGCCAGGTGGTTGCAATTCCAGCATTTTGCCTGGATGAGGTCAGTGTTTCAGAGTCTCAGAAGTACGCTTGTGCCCCATGCGTGCCCTGCGTGCTTATGTGAACAGAACTAGCCAGTTTCGAACTTCAGAGCAGCTCTTCGTCTGCTACGCGGGTGCTAAGAGGCGGCGCGCTGTCGAAACGGAGGCTATCTCACTGGATAGTGGAGGCTGTGCACTGGCTGGCTTATGCTTCACGGGAAGCCATTCCCTATAGGGGTGCACGCCCACTCCACTAGGAGTTTGGCGTCATCATGGGCGTGGGCGAAAGGCATGTCTATTCAAGACATTTGTTTCGCGGCAGGTTGGTCGTCTCGTAATACCTTCGCGAGATTCTATAACTTGAATATCCCTTCATTCGCACCACATGTCTGTCAGTGCAGGGAGAGAAGCTGAGCTGTCGTTGGACTAGGCTAGACTGCCCCAATGGCGCGCGCTCTAGCCACGGTTCGACTAGTCGTCAGACAGTGCGAGTTATTATTAGCATAGCTATCATGTTCACTATATTGTGCCCTTTGTTATGTCCGCATTCATAGCCGGCAGTATTTTCCTAAGCACCAATCACTTGCTGCAATCTCCCTCCATTCAGTTCAGCGTGCTTAGCTTGATGGGAGGGGCCTTCGTTGGTGCAGATGCTGAGTTGGCTCTGTGCCAATAGATGTTTCAACCAGGTCCGGTGTCTGTTCCTGAGAGCTGGGCGGAGTTCTCCCACGCGGCGGGGGTTTTATTGTTCCCCATACGTAATGTCGAGAGACCGACTCGATAAGGGAACGTCTCTGGTTACTCACGTAACCGTAGTTCCCTGAGAGGAGGGAACGAGACATTACGTAACCTGCCGTGTGGGAGGGACTCTCAGTCTCCTTACTCTCGTTCAGCTAAGATTCTGAGGTTTTTGGCGCCCGCCGTCACCTATATTGAGCAGTGTCAGCCAATCAGGTGATGGCGGGACCGCCATTGGCTATTTGCAAGCAAAAGAGTTATTCTATCAGACTTCATGATTCGAGGAAAATGGATTTCCCCATACGTAATGTCTCGTTCCCTCCTCTCAGGGAACTACGGTTACGTGAGTAACCAGAGACGTTAAATTGCACCTTTTTTTTTTTTAAAGTATTAGATAAAGTAACTTTCCAACCCTGCGCATTACCTGCGGTGATGTCTACTCCTGTCCCTGTGTCGGTTGTGAGGGGATGGGGATCGCGATGAGGAGTGGGACGAGCTGGAGGAGGGGCTTCTTTGAGAAAATACATTTCTGTAATTACCCAGCCTGGCCCCCGCCCTGCCACGGGTGGCTCCACCTCTCCCAATAGCATTCTCCTGAGAGCGTTGAGGAACCACCTCCCAGCGAGACTGCTTTTGCTTCAGGCTGATAAAAGAAAGCAGTTGTTTAGTGCCAATTTTTTTTTTGTATTACTTGAGACAAGACTCAAGTAATACAAGATAACATTTCTAAAATACATTTCAGGTGATCATTTAAATACATCAGTTAAACAACTCTGCATAAAAATGTTGTCTATTCACATTAAAAACAGTCCAGTCCAAGTGTAAATCTTGAATGACCAAAATGGCACTTAATAAAAACATGATCATACCTAGATTTGAAATTACTGAAATTATGGTTTATTTCATATATTTAGTGCCAATAGTTAAAGTGTAAATTGCAGGTTAAATTTTTCACGAAGATAATGCAATGTGGTTACTAAAAGATAAGAACCGCCCACAATTGTTTTTTATACTAAAATGCTGCATATAATATGAAAAGTTGGTACGTTTTACAGTGGTTTTAAGCACGCCCCCTCCCTTCCACTAGGCTGGGCGTGACGTCATAAAAGGGACTCCAACCTTTTACTGTCTATGTCTGGTCTATGCTCCAAGCCTAGAGTTACCGTTAGTCTAAACGGCAAGTTGGCTAGCAGTTATATTGGAGACCTAGCTAGCAAAAATGGTTAACTATTGTGTTTGTGCGGGATGTACGAACATCAAAAACGGGGGAGAGGCTCCACAAGTTCCCCAAGGACAAACGACTGATTCGTGCCTGAAAGTGTTAGCATACCCGAGGTAGATCTCGGGTATGCAAGCCCGACCCTACCTGAGCACATTGTGTCCGAGCCCAGCCCGGCCCGACACATTAACTGTAATTATGAGCCCGAGCCCGATTTAAACCCGACCATTTTTTAATACGTGGGTCATTATTATACCTGACGTTCTCAACTACTTTCTGTTACTTCTATCTACACTTTGTTTGTTATAATTCGAGGATTTGCCAGCATACAGAATTCATCACTGAACAAAAAGTCAGTTTTGAGCAGTGAGGGAAGTCTATCGTAAATGCTTCTGATTGGCCATTGCGTTCCTAGAAATCAACACATCAATTTTCAAGAAATCAATTTTCTGTGATTGGCTACATCACTCAACGCTGCAAACATGTTATAAATAGTCTGGCCTGTAAATCGTTTCTATTTTGTTTTAGTTGTTCTTGTTGCTTTGAATAAAAATGTATTAGTTTTTGTTTTATTCATAGATATTTCTAGTTTGCGGGAGTACTGCGAATTGTTTTATTCTCCCTCAACCCGAACACACAGAGTGAGTGCATTACCGCCCGCGCTCCCTCTTATGACGTCATCACCCAGTTACAGTAAAAAACATGCTACCTTTGAAGAAACCACAATAAATGTCATTTTAACGCATTTTAAGACACATTTTTAAATATATACATATTGAGCACTTTAATTTACACATTAATTGGTTGTGGTGGTTAACCTGCAATTTACACTTCAAGTACCTTGAAAATACACTGAAAAGAGATCTGAACAAGCCAATTTTTAGAACGAGGAATGCAGAACTGAACAAAAAGATGCAACTCACTCTGGCAGCGGTTCTCTGGTCCAATCGATGGTATAAGCTGAGCCATCCTGTAGTCTGGACTGCAGAAGGTCTTTCAGTACTTTTTCTGTACGATCCTTATCCTCTTCAGATTCACAGGCTGTGAAGCAACGCTGTACATACTCTTTCATGGCTTGTGGCCAGTCCTGAGGCCTTTAAGAACCACCCCAAAAAAAGTTATTGTTTTCATTGATGCCTTACATTAAATTAGTATTACTGAACTTATATGGGGGATCAAATGCATTAAAATTAGCACAGCTCTAATGATCTATTTAATCTAGAAAATGTGGTCAATTGCAACTGAGACAAGCATTTTCCAACCAGCCTTTTAATTTTAAATATTAGCCAGTTTGCTTACCGAGTTTGGGAACATCCAGCTGAAGTTGTAGATGTTGCCACAACAGACCCAGGAGATTGGTTTGTCATATTAAGGGATCCCAATCCAGGGGCCTGCTCAGCTGAAGGGAAGTTTTGACTTGACATGACGTACGGGCGCTTTTGTATGTTAAATTTTACAGCACCTGCTCCAGGAGCCTCTGTTGAAGAAGAAAAAAAACATTAGGAGGATATACTTAAAATGACATGTTTAACACACATAAGCTAACAGAGAGACATACGTTTCATGCGCTGCCACAGCTGCTGTCCAACTTTGTTCATATTGCTAATGTTAGGCTTCTTAGAATCCACCATGCCTGCACCTCCATATGGGCCTTGTCCTGGAGCCTGCTGCTGAGGGGGCTGATATGCAGGTGCTGGGTAACCCTGGTACCCTGGCCGAATCTGCCCAGGATTGTAGCCCCGCATCATGGGGTTAGAATCCGTAGGGCTGTATGGCAGGGTACCATTGGGGCTGTAGGGGGTCTGGGATGGTGGAAGAGGGTACTGGGCATTGGGTGGAGGAGGTATGGGAGGTGGAGGAGGGGGTGGGGGCTGGTCATTGGATGTAGGACTCTGAGGGGGAGGTTGAGGGGCTGCAGGAGGAGGGGGCTGGGAGGGGTAGCTGGAGGACTGATCTTCTGCCATAGGCATGGCAGGGGTCTGAAAGAGAGAGGGAGAATGAATGAATTACTTGAAACTTACACAACTAGTTGATCTACATTTGAGCAGCAGAAGCTCACAATGATATATAAAAGTCTATACCTGTCCAGTGGGCGTTGTAGGTGTCTGGTAGCCCCCTGGAACACCATACTGTCCTGGAGGATATGATCCTCCATACTGGAGGAGTGAAAAAAATAATAATATTGGACACTGCACAAAAAGGAACCAAAAAGGAACAGCTGTAATGGTTTAGAGTTGGGCTAAGTGGCAGGTTTATTATAGTTAAAGTGCTTCTATTATGCTTTTTCGAACATTACCTGTCGTCATGCAGTGTGTAATATAGCAGTCTGTGAATGTAAACGGTCTACAAAGGTGTAAAGTCAAAAGTGCACGATAAATTAAATTATTGTCTCCCAAAAGAAAGTCGACTCTGAACCACCTAAACGACTCATCAGGAATTTCAGTCTTACTTCTGTGACCCGCATACGTAACATGGTAACATTTGCATAATGCCCGCCTATGGTCTTCATTGGCTGCCCGCGAACGTCTACTTTGACCTGTTCTTGGCGCAAATACAAATAGACTGTATACAGGTACGTGCTGTAAGAATATGAAGGGGTGCATTTATTTACCGGAGGCATGGGGTAGTAGTAGTTATAGGGATATGGGTAACCAGCATACTGTTGTTGGTTCTGTTGATACCACTGCTGATAGTACTGCTGCTGCTGCTGCATTGTAGAGGAGTCTGTAACTGTCGCCTGATACTGTCCAACCTAACAAATAATAGAAAACAGAACAGAATCAACCATTTAACCACACAACACAAAATGGACATACACAGTTTATGCAACTATAAAAAAGGGAACATACCTATTCCTGTGTGTATATTAGGGCTGTTGGAACGAATTCCAAAATTCGAATATAAAAAAAAATCAATACTATTCGAATGCTGAAGTTACTATTCGAATATTGTTTTTTTTATGTATATTTAAAAAATATATATATATGCAACCTTGACTTTCTCGCAGCTTACACGCATGTGAAAATGAAATGCTTTCATTTTGTCTGATTAGACGTGCCGGTATTCGTTAATGCGATAAATCGCGGTAATGAATATGCACGAAATTGTTATCGCGGGCACTTCAAAATACCGTGAAAAATAATAGATTTGAATTTAGACTTTTAGAACGCGCATTAGCTAATTTTCCATCAACCGCTTAAACACTGCGTATATGCCAGGGCTGGGGTAAACGATTATTAATTAAACTATTAGTCGGGCGATTATTTTATCGATTAGTCGACTAATCTAACGACTAATTGGGCGATTAATATAACGATTATTTTTCTGCTGCTCGATTAATAAAAAAACAAAATGTATCTAAAAATAAATAGCCTACGAACTAGTGTACTGAATCATGATACTATAAGCTGGCTAACGTCTAATGTTAGGCTATGTATTTGAACACCGTCATTAGAAATCTATAACCGCCAAAATCGTGTTATTAAAATATTTACATTTTTTTTATCATCTAATGTTTAAATACTAATATCAGCTTACGAGGGAAATGGAGGCAGAGTTAGCGGTGCTTCGGAGGCTGAGTGCTGGAGATGATTCGGGAGAGGTCTGTGCCCCTTTACCGATCAGAGCGCGCGCTGACACGGAGTAAAGCCTTGTGTATACTCGACGCGTCCGCACAAGCGCGAGTCTCCGCTGACTGCGCGCGCACCTCTCCAAACGGACGAGGCGTTTATACTTGACGCGCCCGCCGTTGTGCTATTCTGTGAAACGACAGGGGGCGACTCGGAGTAATTCTCCTCTAAACCACCAGGAATCACCAGTGAAGAAGTAGTTTGCCATTTATTAGTAGTTTATTAATTGCTAATTCATAAGAGTAAATGCAGTAGGTTTAATGTAGCCTACTTTCACTGCATGTAAACTAGTTAAACAACTGAAGCCTTATTGGAGAGTGTTTAAATCCAGCAGGGCTTACTTCTGTTATTGTAGGCTTATTTTGTAAATGTAACCAATTACTTTAGACAAGTGCAAACTAGGTGCTTAATGCAAATGTGTTCCTGTTCACAAACTAGATTTTATGGTCGCCCATCAAAGCAAATGTCTCTGTGTATAGAAGGATCATAAACATGCTGGTACAGACGTACCAGTTCGGCCAGATTCGGCTCGAAGTCGTTCATCTTCGGGTGTGGCGACGCGCGCGATGTTATAAAAAGTGCCGTGCACACCGCCAGGCGAAATGGGGTCTTGCGCACCCAACGCGCACGACCGCCCACACTGCAATGAGGTCATTTTTGCCGCGCGCACCTTCGCGCTCTTGCGGACGCGTCGAGTATACACAAGGCTTTAAAGCTGAAGGTGCGCGCGGCAAAAATGACGCGTTGGATGCGCAAGACCCCATTTCGCTTGGCTGTGTTTTTTGTAACAGCACGCGCAGTGCCACGTCCGAGGATGAACAACTTCAAGCCGAATCTGCCCGAGCATGTACGTCTCACCGCACCGGCACCCAGTTTGTGAGTCTAAATTGCAAAGTTTTTTTAAGGGTTTGTTTACTGTGTGTGATTCATTTAATGGAAAGCACATTCACTTCTAGTTGTCTTTGTACCACCAGGAACGGTGCAAAAATAAATAAGTAAATAAATAAATAGTGTCGAATCAAAAATATGACGTCGACTTAATTTCGAAGCGCCACTACAGCACTATATGCTCCGCAAAACACGTGCGCACTCTGATTTAAACAATCCCCACATGTATAAGCACTGTGTGCATGCAGCACAGAGCGCACTCTAGTCTAATTTAAACAATCCTCACATGGAGTAGAAGCATGGCGGAAGGAGGAACGCTGCCGACGATTTACCCCCGCAGGGCTGCCAACTCTCACGCATTCAGCTTGAGACTCAAGCGCCTTTCAGACAGGATGCGGAATACGCGCGGGGACGTTTTGTTGCTGCATCGACCAAAGCACGCCGGGGTCAAAGTTCAAAATAGTTCAACTTTTTATTTGCAAAATAGCAAATCGCGTTCCGGGTCCTGTCTGAAAGGTGCTTTACGCAATTGACACTTTTCACACACAGAGAAAAATCGCGGAGCAAAGAGGACACTGATACCTTCGACAGACTAGACAGAGCAGGTTACTTTTGATATGAACAAAAAAATCAGCTCTTAGGTTCTGTCCATTGTGACAGATCGCTGCGCCTCAGTTCAACTAAACCGATCATCTGTTACTTTTTATTTAAAGATACAGTACAACTTACTGAAAGGTTTATGCCTCATACATAATGTCGATCAATCAGTGTTTTTCAACCATGGAAAGAGGTCAATAAAACTGCAGGAGAACAGTTATGTCACAGAACGTTACATTTACCTCAGGAAAGCCATTTAATGACCAGCACATTAGTTGACTAGAAAAAATAGCGAGAAGTATTTTCCTAAATATGTGCACTATATTTAGTGTTGCTTTCGTCAACGAAAATTAGACTAAATATCGTCGTCAACGAACCTTTATCACGTGACGAAAACGAGACGAGACGAAAATGCTGGTCATGTGATGATGACTATAATTAAATGTATAATGCAATATAGTTGACGAATAAAAACGAGACTAAATGTGGTTTACAAAATAAAAACTATGCTAAAATGTCTCTTCATTTTCGTTGACCAAAACGAGACGAGACGAAATGTTATTTAACGTTATTTTGTCTCGTTTACTTGCATTATTATTAGGCCTACTATGCAGCATTTCTGTTTCCTGTGTCACTTCAGGGGCTGCATTAGAGCACACTGCGCAGACGCAGGCGACTTCACATCCTCAAGCCCCACTCGCGGCATTTAGAAGATGCAGCTGCGTGAGTTACGGCTGTTTCACACACACTCCGTGTGTAGTGCGTATGCGGTGCGTGTTGCGGTGTGTATGCAGGAGCAGCACGCGCTATTGTGCTTTCACGTGTGCTGCGTTTGCAGTGCGCAACTGATCTACGGCTGTACCACAATCACAACATTCTCTATTTTTTTTTTTATTTCAAAACATCCATTATGTTGCGTTGTTGAGATACTGTGTAGATCTCTGCTCTGCTGTTATACACGCAAGCTCCTGGAGCGCATTGCCGGACGCATCCGCGTGCGGTGTGAGCGCTCTAACCTATTAACATGGGTGCGGGGAAAAATACGCACTGCAAACGGAGTATGTGAAACAGGCGGTAGCATAAACGACAACAAACAAAGTTAATTCTGACACAGAGAAAGGGATTCATCTTTGGGAGAAAAAGAAGAAATGACATTTGGAAACACTTTCATTTCATCATGTGCATAGGCTACTTCTAACATGTTTGGTTGGTAAAATAAATATGTTGTAAATTCAAATCAGAGCGTCTTCCGTTTCTTGAATGGATGTATTCTTGAGTCTATAAGG
The DNA here is from genome assembly GCA_030578255.1 of Tiaroga cobitis. Taxonomy (NCBI): domain Eukaryota; kingdom Metazoa; phylum Chordata; class Actinopteri; order Cypriniformes; family Leuciscidae; genus Tiaroga; species Tiaroga cobitis. The sequence continues at coordinate 24,288,066 of CM060606.1, read as the reverse complement.
TAACAATAATATAATAAGATAACTATAAGAAGATAAGATTGTTTGAAATGGGTTTGGCTAAAAGAAAATTTTGGTTTCGTCTAAACTACTAGGTACTTATACTATATTGACTGGGTTAAATAGAATTGCATTACTAAAAAGAGACTAAAATGCCATTTTCATTGACTAAAACTAGACTTTTTCTTTCGTTGACTAAAACGTCATCAGTTTTCGTCAACTAAAACTAGACTAAAATGTCATCAGTTTTCGTCGACTAAAACTAGACTAGACTAAAAAGAGTATGAACGTGACTAAAACTAATAAAAACTAAAATGACAGCTTGACACAAAGACTAGACTAAAACTAAAATTAAAATAGGCCGCCAAAAACAACACTAACTATATTACATATTTATTATATGTTTACTTGTCATTACATAATTGTTATTATAATGAAAACCGCATTATATTTAATTTCTCTCTGTTTACAGCATTATGTGAGATATATTTTTTTCTTGAGAAAAATTAACATGCAGACTGTAGCCTACCTAATATTTATCCAAATGAGTCAATATTGAATTAAGATTCAAATCAAATCCAAGAATTTATTTGAACAATACAAACAGTAGCCTACCACTCATTGTACCATGTAAACATTGTAACATGTTACTAAACTTAATAAAATTCTGTATAGTTACCAAATGTTTCGAAAATCTAATTACACATTGTGATGCAAGTTGTTGTTTTTTTAGATACCCACAATCCAGCCGTTTCTCTTGTGCAGTTAAAATATCGTGATAATACCATACACCGTGATAAAAGCTCAATCAATTAATCGCAGCATGAAAATGTGATACTGGCACATGCCTACGTCTGATGAACAATAAAGTTTTTGAATCGTAACACAATTGTGCACGTTATCCAAGCTGTAAGATCAGGGTTTCCCATACTTTCATTTATTTGTGGCGGACCGCCACACATTGATTTTCGATTTTTTTTTTTACTAAGCCTATTTTAAATCGTATTTGATTGCGGAGCGCCGTAGCGCAGCACTACCTCTCGCTAGTCCCTCTCTCATCCGTACCTCTCGCTCTCTCTCTCACTCACCCGTACCTCTTGCACTCTCTCTCCCTCATGGAACACCGCTGCACAAATCTGTCCAACACTGCGCTGTCGATGTTGGAGAACCAGCTTTACAAAAAGTTATAAGCCAGCATGCAAGGAGCCTAGCTAAGGAAAGCTAAGTTATGGTTAGAATACAGCTGGATTTTCGAGGTTAGCATGCTGTATAGCTGGTAGTTAATATCGATGCACGCGCATTTGTTCCGCTGTTTTATTGTTAATAAGAAAGCGATCACCTGTTTCTAAATGTTTATTGTAATGTTAGATGTAACGTGTAATAACAACCACATGCTATAGTGGCATTGGCGATCCATAAGCCTGTGTAATGTCGTAAATATTAATAATGGGATGAATTTGAGCATTTAATATTCAAATATTTAAATAAAATAAGGAATGGAATTCGAATAGTATTATAGAGGAAGATTGACAGCCCTAGTGTATATACATAAAACACTAACCTGTTGGGTGGTGCGATTGGTTGGTGAAGTCTTGGTTGAGTTCTGACTTTTAGTAATGGAAGCTAGAGCCTGTCGGGCTTTTTCCCATTCCGGGTTCTCATGGACTGGGCCCTCTCCACCTGAATTACTACCATACGGCCTGTGAATGACAATGTATGTTTAACTTTAGGTTATACCATATCTAGAAGGTTCCAGTACATTTTTAGGCATCTACACAAGACTCTGACCCATGCAAACATGGAGATCACATACAAATAAAAACTGACTGTAACAGCAACCAGTTCATAACATTATTATAATATATGTACACTTCAAATCTGCAATACAGTCATGCACATTTTGTTAACCGTTATTAACCATACTACGCCTAGCTTACATTATTAATGCCACAAAATTGTGTTGGTAAAAGCCATAAAGGTAAGACTACAATCTAGACTGGCTAGCCAGAAATGAGGCCTCTAATAGACCTTATTCAGAGCAGCGCCATGACAGGTATAAAAGCGAGGCTGTGAGGGATAGACTTACCGTGTTTTCAAAGGCATCCGCTGTAAAAAGCTGTATAAAGCTTTTAGATCACTTAAACTTTTCCACAGCTCATACTGTCGGGAGTTTTTTTTTCAACTGAAATTTCTTGGAAAGATATTTTTGCAGTGTTTCGTCAACAGAACAATCCAAACACACAGATTAAATAACAGTACAACAACCCACCGAAAAGACACACGTCTATCCCTCACAGGCACAGCCTCGCTTTCATTTCCGTTAAATCAAAGATGGCGCTGATGTGAATAAAGTCTATAACGTTACACAGGCCAAACGTAAATTAGTCCAATTCGAATGTGGACGAAATGTTCACATATAATTTAAACAAAAAAATTGACTGACATTCTTAACTAATAACTAAGTGGTAAGTGATTGTGAAACAATAGAATTCGCAAACGTTACATAATGTTACTAAGAAAGAGCGAAGCGGATTAAGCTAACGTTACGCATTTACATCCATTTACCTCGTATATGTTTACTAACGTCTTCCATTTGTAAAAAGCAACCGTTTAACAGTCAAAATGATGTGGCGAACGACATATATATAATGATGGTAAGGATTTGTAATGTGTAGAAATCTTACCAATTCGATGTAGGGGCTTGCTGTGCCGACTTCGCCGCCATTTGGCCAGAGCTAACGAATTAGCTACTGTTAGCTCGCCCGAAAATTCTACGCAAATATGAGAAAAGTAATAGTTCTAACTTTTTATATAGGATGTCTTGTAGAAACTCGCGTACAAAAGCTGCTTAATATTGGTTTATCGAAGACCTTAAACAAATCAAGTTTCAGTTGATATTAAGAATATACTGGAGCCCATATCAACTAATGTTACTTCGTTGAACTCGATGGTTGAATGTCAACACTTCTAACAAAATGGCTGGAGATGATGATGGTGACGCCGGAAATTCTGCCAGCTTCTCTCATTGGACGAGAGAGTGTTCTGCACATGACACAGAGAAGGCAAATAATTGGTATTTCTAACATAATAAAGCAATACAGAATAAACTGAGACTCAAATATATATATATATATATATATATATATATATATATATATATATATATATATATATATATATATATATATATATATATATATATATATATATAACTGATTCTTGAGAGTTGGGACAAAACACGTTTAAAAAAAAAATACACACTATATCAATAATAGTTGTATGTTTCTGCAGAGAAAGGTCTATTTAACCATGTAAAGGAACAGGTTCTAAATAAAAACGCATTTTTAACAAATAAACATGTTTCCCTTCAGAACTGGATTTGTGTTAACTCCGTCAGACACACTAAAAAGTATACAATTTTAATTCTTCCAATCCAACAATAATCTAAAGTTCTGAAGTATATTGTAATAGTGTTTAGTTACACTGATATGTAAAAAAAAAAAAAAAAATACAATATATAAACTTAAGTTGTGATTTCACACTATTCTGAAAACTCAGATTTCTAAATATTTGCATTTTCAAACTTTGATTTTAATTTCAATATTGTAAAAACAAATTCCTTAAATAAATAAAACATAAGATGTAGATCAGATGGTCCTTTATTACAAAAACAACATAAACTGAAGGAAGAACATTTTTCCCCAAAAAAAATTAACAAAAACAAAAACATACATCCAACGCTGTTGATGAAGATCTGACGGTGTTGATGAAAAACTGACGGTGTTGATGAAAAACTGACGGTGTTGATGAAGATCTGACGGTGTTGATGAAAAACTGACGGTGTTGACAAAAAATATGTGTGCATTGTGATTATTGAACAGATGTGCTCTTTAAACTACTATACTAAAACTACTCCTTGTTATTAGAGTATTGAACTTACTGTAAAGCAAACTATAATAAACATATTGCACATACACCGTTTCCTATTATAAATTACAACTATCAAAAAAAAAACAATAAGGGAAACCAGGGACCCTCCTCCCCCTCTGTTTTCATCTACCTCCCCTATACCACTTCCTGCTCTCCTTTTTCTCATCCACCTCTTCTCCTCTTCCTTTCCTCCTTTGTAAGTAGCCATTTACTTTAAAGTGGCGTGTGTGTGTGCGTATGTGTGTGTTTGGGTGTGTTGGATGTGTGATTGCCCTGCACTGCCTACTTTATACTGGGTGTAATCTTAAATTGACATTCCTTGACAACAATACTGCAACACATAATCTGTAGCTTAGAATCAGGTTCAATTAGCTTACTTAAGATTTCATTTTTGTCTAACCTGCGCTTATGCCTTGAGCAGCAGGCGTCGGTCATGCGTATGGTTAGATAATGTAATGCATGATGTGCATTTATGTGTAAATAAAACCCTGAAATAACAGTTGAACCCTTCACTATATTCACAAATAATATTATATTCGCACATTAAGAGGTTATTGGTGGATTTGTCAACTCCGTCAGCTTACAGGTCAACTCCGTCAGACAAAGAACCTGACGAAGTTGACGTCTGACGGAGTTGACGTAAGGGCATGTATTTTCCCGCCAAAACATGTATTGTACACTGCAGCTAGGTAGTTTTTCCTCAGTTGCTAGCTGTCCCAATAACCTCACTAAAATGCTTAAATTCAATCCACTATGGTTTAAAAAAAAGTATCTTAACAGAAAGATGGTATTGACATGGTGCAGCTGTAACCATAGGAATATTGACATTGTTTGTCTAAAATATAAAAAAAATTAAAACGTACCAGAGCATGTGTGGTAGTGCTGCATTCACCACAGACATGGAGATGAAAAGGGGTCCTCAAGGATATAGCTGACCATGCTATTTCCTGATTTAAAGAGCTTTATGAAAAAATCTGACGGAGTTGACAGAAACTGAGGACACAACTTTAATAGGCAGATATTTATGGAAAATATTGTTTGATGTTCACTTCATGCATTGTTTTTTTTATATTTATACCCCTTATTTTTGATTTAATATATATGTTTTCACAATTGTAGTGCTTTTTTAAAGTTTTTTGGGATGGTTAATATTGTAACCTATTGCTGAGGACAAGTGCAATAACATGGACCATCTAAACACAGACCATACATTTAAACAACTTTTCCCCAAAAAGATCAAGTTTATTCTAAAAATCAGATAGGTATATACAATTCCTTTAGATTTAACTTTGTAAGTATGTCATACATGATGAATTTCTTAATTTTTGCTATAAATTAGACTTTTCTATGTGGGACATGTTTTGTCCCGACTCTCAAGAATCAGTGATATATAAAGTAAAATATTTTCCATATACCTTAGCAGCCCCAAGTTTTATTCTATACAGTACAATACAGATCATTAAAAATGTATACATTTCAGAAACAAGGTTCACAATTCACAGGATATATTGCAATAAAAAAGAAAAATAATAAACATTACAGGCAATATACAAAACAAGCAAACTGATATCAATAAGTATTGTAGAACTTGATACTAACTTGGGGAGGGAACAGTGGTTCTCAACTCAGTGGGGCTCAACAAACTTCTGAGGGGATCTCAAAATGACTTTACCAAAACAAAAAAGATTAAAACAAGCACTGAAATCAGCTAAAACAACTATAAAAACAAGATATCTATTAGTATTTTTGTTATAACGAATATGCTTCGGGTGGTGCCTTTAAATGTTGTTGTGGACAATGAAGGGGCCTTAAAGTCAAATGGTTGAGAACGAGATCCACTGTTGTAGAACAATGCATTGCTCCTTAGTGAATCACCCTGGATGTTCATTGTGTGCATCACTTTCTGGGTCAGTCTGCAATGACTGTATTGACTGTAGTGCCACTGCATAATGAAACCCAACCATTGGTCAGATACAAGTATTAGTTGTGGTCCATCTAGCTTACTTTTAAGTTGTAACTATTTATTAATAGTGAAACTATTTATTTATTTATTTATCTACTAAAAAGACAATTAAGAATGTAATTCTTAAAACTGTTTAAGAAAAACAGTCTCTGTCCTGGGTTGCTACCAGAATCACATGGCATGCTGGGCCTAGAAAAGGACACGTCAGACACGTAACACAGAAACACTTTACAGCTCTCTTCATTGCCCTAATTATGCTTTATTTTGATTGGTTCCGCTGACCTAGGGGTTCACGTGAGCGATAGCTCACTTTGGCCAATAGAAGCACTGTCAACACATTTAAATCCCGCCTTCTCTTTCCTCTAAATGGCTAGACGTTATGTCAGTCTATTTATATAATTCTCATTGGTTACTTTACAGAATGAGGAGGTACATTATTTGTTGTTGTTTTAGTTGGAGAAGTGGGCCAGTCGACATCTTCAAGATAGAAGGCGAATTATAATATAAAGTTATTGATTTTTGGAGAACAACATAATTACTGTACTACTACGGGCATCTGATCTTCGTTTAAGCGGGGAAGACGGGCGTTACATTTGACTTCTTCCTGAATCTATCAGTAGCCGTCCAAGGTAACGTTATGTTTTGTGTGTTTACCGCAATGATCAATACACCCAGTTTAATGTGGATAAGGTTAATGTAGTTTCATGGTGGAAACGTTCGTGAATTTGTGTTGGAATCAAAGTTTCAGACACCAACCCCGCGGTTACCCGCATTAAGTTCACTATTTGTTCCTTGAACAAGGATTGTTACGGAATAGCAGGTCATATCATATCATGTGAGCTCGCGCCCTTACTTCATCAGTAGTTGTTATGGGCGCAGTTATCTCAGAGTATCAAGTACTTTCTGACGGCAGCAGATTATTATTGTTTATGAGTGTTAATAGTGAGTGTTTCAGGAGCGGGCAGTACTGGAGGACATGTTTTCGCATTGCAGCACTCCGTGTGGCAACTCGTCTCACCATCAAGAATCATAACTAACAAGCGTGTTGGCTTCTTATTATTACATAATACTACTACGGTAGTGAATAACTACCATATGCCATGGTATTTACACGAGTAAGTCCAAAAAATTTAGTAAACACACTGGAATACATGTTTGTGAAAAATAGTGCAAGGCTAACTGCAGTGCTCAGTAAAATGAAGCTATTTAGAGCACAGAAAAAAGACACCCACAGGTCAGAGTCATTTTTGGCATACATGATCATCTGCTACAGTATTGGATGCATTTTCTGGCATTTTCTTTTTCACACTCAGTTATTCAGACGTCAGAGTAAATAGGAATGCAAAAATGTCATATTCGAGTATTTAATTTCTGTTGTAATTGATGGGTGTGCATGTCTGTAGTATGTAATGTTCCTCTACAGGGCACAAGTGGATGGTTAAGTGAATATAAACAAAACAAACTAGTCTGCCTAGTTCCACAGTAATAAAATATTCTGAAGCATTTTCCACAACCTTCAATGAAACGGCAGAACATTCTGTAAAGTTAAGGACGATGAACTAATGCAGACAATGTGTAACTTTGACTCTTCTATGTTATAGTCTTTTATAGTTAGTTTAGTTATCATTAAAATGTTGTATTTTATTAAAGTCAACATGAAATGGAAGTTACAGTAGTCTTTTCTTTCCTATTATGATGGATATCCATGTAAAACGGCTTCTCGAACAAGAACAAATGTAGGACGGGACTTGATTTTGTCCGTTGGGAATTGATTGGATCGTTGGATGGTTGTGGTTTGCTTTTTCTGTGATGTCATGTGAGTGAGAGGTTTGCCCCATCCTAAAACGTCATCAGTGAAGAAAAGAGAAGTTTATGCAAGTGGGAGGGGAATTATTTTGATTAAAGTTTATAATGGGAACGGAATTTTAAAAAATAATGTGCATGGATAAATAATTTAATTATTAGCAATATTTCATTAGCAAGAATTGTCCATTTTTATTTCATGGTGACTTAAAAAAATCTAGCTGTTGTATTGTGTTAGGATTGTAGAAAATGTACACATGGTTTGAATTTTAACATATGTGAACAACATCTGGACTGAGGGCAAAGGAGAGGAAGAGCCTATGGTGGGGTGGCAGAAGAATGACCAGAGCATTTCAAGATAAACAATTTGTTACATCTTGTGTTTATGATTGACTGATTCATAGAATAAATATGCTTTATTAATGATCATATGCAGATATGACAGTGTGTTTATTTCTGCCCATGTTTGAATGACAATAACTAATCAGGCAGATGAATTAATGTATCAAATGAGGAAGCCTGAAATGTTTTGTTAGTTATATTTTTATGTTGATGTTATTGTTCATGTGTGTTTGGCCCTCAGATGTCTAGCCAGTATCAGCGAAGTGTTCCACTGGAGATCAGGAGAGCGGAGGGGGAGAGAGTCCGCGCCAAACATCCGGATAAAATTCCAGTCAGTTTCATGGTTGGAAACCATAATAACAAAAAATAATACATTTCAGTTACATTATCAGGAGGACGGTTCAAAGCTTTAAAGGGATACTTCACACAAAAAGGATAATTTACTCACCCTCATGTTGTTCCAAACTTGTATTTCTGTCTTCTGGTGCACAAAAGAAGTTGTGAAGAATGTTGGTAACCAAACAGTTTTGGTGACCATTTACTTCCAGTATGGAGAAGAAAATACTGAGGCATTTCTTAAAATATCTTCTTTATGTTTTACAGAAGAAAGTCATGCAGGTTTGGAATGACATGAGAGATGACAGAATTTTCAACTAATAGTATATTGCTCTAAAAAGGAAGGTTTTTGGAGAGTTGTATATTTATTTATTTGTTTGTTTGTTTCCTTAGATAATTGTGGAGAGAGCAGCAAGGTCACGAGCTCCTGAACTTGACAAAAAGAAATACCTTGTTCCTTCAGACCTCACAGGTGACAGCTCATATTCCATACATGCCCTCAACATTATACACTGCCCAGCCAAAAAATAAGTATCCGTTTGGATTTAAATTGGCAAATGCTTAAGAGTCAATGATTGGATCATTATTGCAGTGATTATTATGTTTTTAGCATGTTATACTGTATGTTTGGCAACAGTTCTTCTAACCCTAATTGATGGAGTGTGCAGATTTTCATTTTTTGAATAACCATGTGAAAGACACATCATGGCCATATTTCAGGAGGACAATGATAAATGAAAGAATGCTTGGGGGAGGAAGCATGAAGAATCATTTTCACACATGAATTAACACCTCTGAGTCCAGAACTTAAAATCATTGAAAGTCTTTGGGATGTGCTGGAGTAAACTTTATAGAGTGCTCGACTCTTGCATTGTCAATACAAGATCTTGACCAAAAATTGATGCACCTCTTGATGGAAAAAACATCACAACATTTATTTCCATCAAGAGGTGTCTTCCTGCATGGTTGCTTAAAAAATGAAAAGCTACACACTCCATCACAACTGTTGCCAAACATATAACATGCCAGAAACATAATAATCACTGCAATAACGATCCAATAAATGACTCTTAAGCATTTCCCTATTTAAATCCAAATTTTTCTTGTCCGGGCAGTTTATTACATAATTTCTGTAAATTTACAGGGGAATTCAACTCAACTCATGATTGCCCGTCAGCATTGCGTAATGATATGACAGTAAATTGAGGCCTTTAAATTTTTTGAGACTCTTTCTGGCCCTGAACTTCCCTATTCCAGTCTTCCTTTTGAGGAAGAAATGAAACTGTAAAGTTTTAATCTGACTGACATTCTTTCAAATTTCTCTTCCAGTCGGCCAGCTCTGCTTCCTGATCAGACAGCGCGTGTCTATGAGGCCGGAAGAAGCGCTCTTCTTTTTCGTTAAAAACTCCCTCCCTCCATCCAGCTCCCCGCTGTCTGCAGTGTATGAGGTAACTCGAGCACCCCTCTTCACTAGTGCAGAGTAAGATACTCAACTTTATTAGCAAAGGGTGTTCATTGCAGCAAGGATGAGTTTGAAGCTGGATCTAGTGCAGCAGTAAACTGTTAATAAACAATACATCCCCAACACTCAAGAGATCAAGATAACACGCAGGAGAAACACAACCACTAAGCACAGACGAGAACAGAAAACTGAGGGATATAAAAACACAGGGAAAACAAAAGGAACTAAATAAAATGCGTGTGACTGGAACAAATAAACGTAACATAATCCTGACCTTCATAAAATTCTAAATATATTTCTTTAAAATCATATAATGGCCTTGAATATATAATGTCTATTTTAATATTGGTACATGATTAATAAATAAAGTCATGAATAAAAAAATAAAAAGCTAAAAAAGGCAATATAGTTACAAATATATATACACTACCATTTCAAAGTTGTTGTTTTTTCAGGATCGGAATGATTTTTGAAGAAGTCTCTAATGCTCACCAAGGCTGCATTTATTTAATCAAAAATAAAGTGAAACAGTAATATGCTGAAATAGTATTACAATTAAAAATATCTGTTTTCTGTCTTAATATGTTTTTAAATATATATATATATTTTAATTTTCAGCATCATTACTCCAGTCTTCAGTGTCTCATGCCATCAGAAATATGCTAACTTGCTGCTCAAGAAACAGTTCTTCTTACTATTATCAATGTTTTGATTTAAAAAAGAAAAAAAGAATGGCATTTATTTGAAATAGTATGTTTTTGTAACTGTGTAAAAGTCTTTACTATTACTTTTGATCCATTTAATGTGTCACTGCTGAATAAAAGTATACATTTCTTTAAATATAAATCTTATTGACCCTAAACCTTTGAACTGTGGTCTATATGCACACACTTTTTAACTTTTACCACTTTAATCAAACTAATAAAATTTAAAAATATGATTTCTGATCTAAATTGACCACCTCTGTCTGTTTTAGGAACACCAGGAGGAAGACCTGTTCCTGTACATGACGTACAGTAATGAGAGTGTTTACGGTGCTTGAGATGGAGGAAGAAAGAAGAGAGAGAAAGATGATACATTATTTTACCACTATTATCCCACATTCAATACATTGTACCTACAGGGGGCATTGTTCATAATGGGGACTAAAGGGTGCTGTTTGCATTTATCAGTATTTGGGGGGAAACTATAATATGTTTCTTTAAACAGATTCTTGGCAGTAAAGTATTGGGACTTGAGAATTTAGAGACACTAAAGAGAAAGAGAGAAAATGGAAGGTCAAAACAGAGATAAACTTCAAACACAGTAGTAGAGTAAGCAAGTGTTGATTTCTCTTTCTCTCCCAGGAGCGCATCATTTGTATGTAATGCACATAGGTTTTTGTTCTTGTTTTTTTTTTGTTTTTTGTAAAGTATTATCAATAACTTTTGTGCATATAATAAAAACCTTTAAAATATTTTAGCCTCTTTCTTGTCTATGAGTCAGTGCATAATGTTTAAACTTTAAAGCATTTGTTTTAGTACAGATTTCATTCATTCTTGTCCACTATTTATCCTGTTTAGACATATTTAACATTTAACACTTAAACTTAGAAGGTTTAAAGAGACACCAGCGGCTCGTGTTTGATATGTTTGAATTTCTTTTCCATTAGGATGAGACATGATTAGTGGTTTGATTCATTCTGACAGTACGAAAAATAGAGAAGTGAGGGATATCGTGGCAACTTGGCGGAGTGTAATGAGGAACTTGCGGGAAAACAACTGATCATGTGTGATGTTCAGATTTATGGTGTGAGAGAATTTGCATCAGGTCAGCACATTTAAAAGTGAAGCTTGTCTGTAACTATTGTGTAATTTGTCCTCAGAATAGTTGAGACAATAGGAGATTAAACCAGTAGCTAAAGAGCTTGCACGTACTGGGACCTCTGACAAATTGGTCAGGAAAACGAAACTCAAGGGAATTGGCAGACAGGGAAAAAAAAGCCATGGCGAGCAAGAAAGAAGTAGAAGTGGAGTTGGAGGAGATTGCAACGGCTGAGGAGGAGAAGGAGAAGGAAAACAAGGATGAGGAGAAGCAGGAGACAACAGGTAAAATGATTATTCAAATATTTTTTTATATAAGCAGTTAATAGCTCTGTTAAAGTTTAAGAACACATCTCCACCTTCACTTTGCGTTCACGGAATTGCATTATGTGAGCAGGGCAATACCAAATTTCTGTGATCCAGTCATTATATAAACAAATCACAAAGCCTTTTCTCTTGTTTTCTTCTCATATCTAACTGTTCTTCTATTTAACTGCATTGTCTCCAACTGACATCGCAGAGAAAGACGTAGATGAAGGGAATGTTTACTCCTCTCTCACTAACCCATCTGAAAATGTGTATGGCTTGCCCTCTTCAATCCGCTCTTCTATAGTCAATAAAGGTAAAAAACACTTTTTATTCAATCATCAAAACTAATTTTCCTATCACTGCACATTTTAGGCCAATTAATTGCTAATAAAGTGAATAAAAGCACTAATTTAATGATAAAAATGCCAGGAGTTTGATTTCTTTAACATTTTGTGTACATGTTTAAATGATGAAATACAGAAGTTTTCAAAACAATGCTGTATTTTTTAAATGAACATTCTATTCGGGCATTCATGTGCATATTCATTGTATGATATCTTACAAAAGTTACAAAAATGTGTGAGAAAGTCCAGCTGTCTATTTGGTCTAAAACAAGACAAGTGAAAAAAGGCCAAAAAGATGAACAAAGGCAGATGGAGAAAAAGAACAACTGATGCAGTGGTCAGTTACAGCAAAGTATTAAACAAAATAAATATTATTTTTGATCTCAAGATAAAATATAGTCTACACTGTAAAAAAAAAGAAAAGAAAAAAAAGAAGAAATTCTGCTTAAATAAATCATTTTTACTTTTACAGTAAAAAGTAGCAGTGGTTACCAAAACCAAATCACGTATTATGTTATTGTTGCATGCTACATGCATCAAAGTGGCATTCAGGTGACAGTAGATTAGAACATAAAAATCTTAAAGGAAACATAAATCAGTTGTCCCCTTTCCCAGTGAATTCCCTGGAGCACTAAAAGAAACATGATGGAAATTAATGAGATGGGAAGAAAATGTAGCTATATTTCATTGCATTTGCGTTCTAGTAGCCTACAAAATATTTAGAGTTCCCAAGAAACTATGCATTCGCTCACAAAACATTTTAGGTATTTTTGCAAGCAAATTGGGAGAACCAACTCAAAGACTTATTTCCTGTACATGTGCAAAGACTATTTGATGGACTTATTTTGGGGAATATTGAGAGTTGGAGTGGTAGTGCTTAGATTCATATAAAAAAGTTTACTGGACTACTGTCACGATAAGATCCAAAGAAGACGGAGATCATTGAAAATGAACAAGTTTCTCAGAACACAACCAACATGCAAGACAGCGTGCAGCGCACAAACACTGAACTGAACACAAGCAGGAACTAAATACACAGATGATGACGAGACAATGACAGACAGCTGTGAAGAACATTAGTGTCCATGGTGATTGATGACATGCAGGTGATAGGTGATTAGGTGATGGTCTATAGTGTGCAGGCGGGAACATGAGGGATGCCGGGAAGTGTAGTGCCGTTGAGGTGTGTGACAACTACATAAATGATCATGTTAATTGCCATTGCAGTTAACCATGCAAATTTTTACAGCAGCAAATTCTTTACCTTTAAAATTACTAATGTAGGCTACCTGTGCAAAAATATTTGTGGGAACATTGTGAGTATTGCTTAATTTATTACAAAACAGTTGCTTCATAGCAGCATCCGATGACTGATTATACTCAACCCAAGTGGTTTCTCGTTAGAAACATCTGTTACCATGGCGCCCCAAGCCTACATAAATTATAGATTGCTCCGTGATTTGATAAGAGTCTTTTGTATGACCATAGTTCACAATGTAAAACCCATATCTGGGACACAGCTGCATATCTTGCTCTCTGAAGGACAGCGGGTATCTTATTTTGTCCGGAGAGAGCTTCAAGGTCTCATAAGGGCACACGAGGACACAGAGCCGGGATTGTGTTACGGAGCGTCGTCATCAGACTGTATGTTGCTACAGTGACGGATGAACGTCATCAAAGCCCCTGCGCGCGGTCGAACCCCCCCGTAGTGTGTGTGTGTGTGTGTGTGAGAGGTTTTGGCACATAATTCGCTCCATAGAGCTCGATCATTTAAAGAGCCGAGCTAACGTCAAGTGCGCATTACAGTTGCAAACTCTGTGTAGACGCTGAGTTAGAAGAGACATGTACGTAAAACTGTGCAATTTCGGCAAGTACGCAGACGGGAAGTCTGAGCCGAAAAAGCTGCAGAAGGATTCAGGTGATGACTGATGTTATTACACATCTCTTGACTTCTATTATTTGACGGTTCATGTAACGACAAAGTGTATTATGTTTTTCTCCAGATGCATCACTTGATATTTACCGGAAGGTTCGCGTTTACCGCATCATTTCACTGGTTCTTTTTGTCATCTGCGTCCTGTTGCTGATTGTGGTCTTTGTACTGTTAATTAAGTGTAAGTATAATATCTATTTTTATATGTAACGTTAGGCCTAGAACTCGGAACCTATTAGTCTATTGTTTTAGTGACTTAACTCTTTTATTGTCTTTGGGTTAATTCGGTAAGAAAATACGCTACATCGTTTTTAATATTGGAAACAAGCTTTATGTCAACAATATCTAAACAAACAAAATATAAGCCCACTTTAGTTCTTATTGTTAATATTATTATTACTTTTATTAATAATACTAATAATAACTATTTCAATAAATGGTCAATCTGTGGTCTTTATGGTGTTTGGCTATAAGTTGAAGAACCACTTATGGCCTTTGACCTTTCAGTATGTTATGCAACTGTATTTTGTGTGTGTGTGTGAATTCAAATAAAATTTGAATGAAAAATATTTAGCATTTTTTCTAGGATCTAACCCTTAAAACACACTGTTCCTGATAGGGGACAATGGTGCTACATGCATGGATGTAATTTTCTCCTTGCACAAAACTAACAGCTTGGCCTACACTGTTTATAAACCTGTTAATAACTAATTGCAGAATAATACCGAAGCTGCTATATAATGTATTGTATTGCAACATTATGAAAGTGCAAAAGAAAAACAGGAAAATTCAGTTGTTGTTTTTTGCCATAGTATCCCAAATTCTCTAACATTATTTTTTTAAATAAATTTGTGTAATTCCATAATGATTGAATTAAAACCACTTTATCATAATACACTTTGATACAAAAATAAAAAAAACAGACATTTTCCTTAAAAGTGTTCTAGACCCGTTGTACCCCAATCAAGAATGATTAAGAATAATTTAATTTAATGTTTTTTTTGTATGTTTGCATGTATCACAAGTGGGTGCAGACCTTAGAACAATATAGGTGGGTTAAAAGTATTATGTATAAAGAAAATGTGATATAAAAAAGAAAAGTTACACAAAATGACAAATACTGTAAAAACTTCTTGCACTAACTTCTTGTTTCAAGATCTCGATGTTACATTATTATGACTTTACAGTACAAAAAAAAAAAAGTCTAGTAACTATGGTATTTTGGTGGAAATGGTTATTTATTTAGAGGTCAGGTGTGCTGTAACATTGTTCCACTATGTTATTAACAGTGACTGGGACAGGGACTGAGCCATGTCAGGTGGTAGAGGAGACGAACAGGTCTCCACCGGAACAGGAATGCAGCATGAAGAAATGCCAAGAGGTTTACCAACAACCTTTTGGAGAAACTCGTGAGTTTGTGAACAACAGACATACGGTTGTCTAAAAGTTTTATGTCCGTTTAATTTTTTTTTCCATATGCAACTTATTTTGATGTAACTTCAGAGTTTTCTTGTTTCCCCACTTATATGTATGTGTGCAGAGCATCTGTGCAGTAGTTGTGGCAAGGGCTGGTTGAGGTTCGAGAATACTTGTTACTTCCTGTCTCAAACCCGTCTGACCTGGCAGCAGAGCAGGGAGGAATGCCAGAGGAAAGGAGGAGATCTTGCCGTCATTACTAATCAACGTGTGCAGGTCAGTAATTCTGTAAATATGGTCAAATTAAAACTAACAGGAGTGAATCTCATTTAAATGTATTTTTATGCCTTTCGACAATATCTCATCTCTGCAGATGTATCTGAGCAGGAAAGGGAATTTGCACTACTGGATTGGGCTAAGTCATGTGGGGACAAATGAATGGACATGGATTAACAACACTGTATTGACAGTGAGGTGGGAAAGAATGTGACTGAAAACACATCGAAGGGCAATGTGAAAACAATGCTTGTTTGTTTGTTTTTGACTACCTGAGTTGGTTACCTAAATTCTGTATTTTTTTTTGCTGGCAAAAAATTTCCAATGATTTTTCAAAATTTCTAAAAAACAAAACAAAAAATTCAACAAAAACGAAAAATTCTATCCATTTTGTGTCATTCTGAATCGCTTTTCCCTACACAATGGAGGTGCCCTGCAATGGTAACATAAAAAATAGCATGCAGTGTCAACTTTGGCCTGGAGGGGGCGATCATTGATTTTTGAAAAGGTGGATTTTTTTTTAACACTTTACAAAAAGGTTTCTTTAAGGTTTCAAGTTTCAACATTAATTAACTTCATTAGTTAACACAAACTAACAATGATCAATACTGCTACAGCATCTATTTATATTAGTTAATTCAGCATTTACTAATACATTTGTAATACCCATTGTATCTGTTAACATTAGTTAATGCACTGTGAACTAACATGAACATGAATGTTTTTATTAACCAACATTAACAAAGGTCAATAAATGGTATAAAATATTTGTTAATTGTTATTTCATGTTAGTTAATTAAATAACTAATGTTAACAAACGACCTTATTTTAGTGTTACCAAAATGTTTAAGTTTATTTCCAACATTATTTAAGTTTTCTAAGTGGACAGTAATAATAATATGAATTTAAAAAATGTAATTCAGGGATGTATTGCCTATTTAAAAAAAAAAAAATTTGCAGCAGAAAAATATAAATTTAAAATAGGAAATAAACTCAAGGCGGCATTTTTTTACACCTTGTCCTTCAAGCCTCCATAAATAATTCATCAGATGGTTACAAAAACATACAAGTATTGTAAAATGAATATATTTGTTTAAATGTGATTTAGTAGCTAATGACTGACTATGCTTTTGTATGCACACAGATATTGGGAAGATGATTCCTCTCCTGGAGATTGTGCCATTCTGGCTGCAAATGAACCACCTGAACGGAGCTGGCGCCCATCTCACTGCAAGTTATATTTACAGTACATCTGTCAGAAGGTCTAGATGGCAGAAGATCAACTACACCAATCAAAACCAACTATACATCTGGATATCATAACTCAACACTTAATCTAATCATCTTTTCTCTAAAAATCAGAAATAGGGGCATATAGACGCAGAATTTTTTTTGTGTAATTTATTTGTATTACAAACGGCACTCATTTCTAACTGTACTGATCATTTACACAAAGCTTGTTTATTTGCACTAAATATGGCTAATATTCACATGATAATGTACAGAATTGCGCATGCATTCGTTTTGAAATGTCTCTTTTTGTATTTCTTAATTAAACTTCCACCTTTATATGTAACAATATTGATGGTGCACACCTATATGTTTGCATATTATTAAACAGTAAAATAATACAGAATAATGTAACGGGAACCATTTAAATATTAGGAATGTCGTTTCACCTAAACATCACTACTTGATCTTGTGCCATTTTTAGATTTACTTGAAATCCAGGCAATCCACATTTTCTTCCTTTTCACATTCTATACTCTGGCGAATGAGCTGCCAGCATTGCTTTGGCCTCCTTTTGATTTTAGCCATGTTGCTCTCAGTAAAATGGCTTTGTACTGGATCATTTCCAGTGTCACTCTTGCATGTTTCCTCCTTCTCCTTGGCTGATTCTCCATCCTTAGAGAATGCGTTAACATAGCGTCTCATCTTTTGCACCAATAGATCATTGCGATCCTCCACTCTGGAATCATGAGATATTATGAAAGAATAAAACAAAAAATTAGAGTGTTTCGTGATGCTTTTGTATTGAATTTGTGATTCCGGGTGTCCTTACCGGAGGTACCAGCATTCTCCAAGGCCAAACGCCAGGCCACAGACACCCAGTCTTGGCCACAAGCGCAGTGATAGCCTCCGTTCCAGCATCAGAGTAGTGGCCACCACCTGTGAACAGAGAAACCCATTTTCACCCAACATGCTTCCAGAACAATAAATGTGGGACTGAACTAGTCTAGCTACAATACCAACCTGTGTCCTCCAGAGTTCGTCACGTTCCTGGGTGACCCTCCACTGTGTGTCGCTCATCATGGCGATCAGGAGGTTAAACAGGAGGATGTAAGAGACCACGCTGAAGCAGATGTGAACAGAGTGCACAACTGGATGTGTGTAGAGAGTGTGGTCCACTGGCAAGTCTATCAGGCCGATGCTCAGCTCAAACTGAGAGAAGACGGTGATGGGGAACGAGCGGTACGGCGGTAAAGCTAAAGAGTCTTGAGTCATGTAGAAGACCCACAAGCCTGAGGAAGGAGACAAGGGAGTCATTATTTACATTACAAACTCACAATAGTGCTGGGTAGTAACTGATAATTTGTAATTTGTATTACGTAATCAGATTCCAAAAATTAAATACTTGTAATTAGATTATAGACCTTGGTCAGGATAGAAGCCATATTCAATGCGGATGAAAACGAGGCTGTGAGGGATAAAGGACCTAGATCACACAACGTACTTCTCTCCCTCACAGCCACATAATACATTCCTGTCAAAAATTAAATATGGCGCTACCCTGACTAAGGTCTATTATGTTTTAAAATAACAATTATCAGATTAAATAATCAGATTACAGTTACCTTTTTATGATTCACAAAATGCAGTAAATTGTTCATAATTTATTTTTATAAAAATTTTAATTCTAAAAAAAAGCTTACTGCTGTATACCTTCGTAAAGTTTTATAATTTTACATTTTTATAAATTAATTAATAGGTTTATCAACTTGTTTAATGTTGTTGATGATAATGGCACATTTTCTTTCTCTCTGTATTTTTATATCAAATTGGTACAAGTTTATCCTATTCAAAAGTAATTTAAAAGTAGTCTGATTGTATTGTATCGTCATGTAATTTGAAATCAGTAACGGACTACAATTTGTAAGCAATTTACCCAGCACTGCGAATTAATATATGGTGATGCAACTGTATTTGAACTAACCGGTTGAGGATCCAATGAGGAAGATGAGAGACAACCACATGAACTTTGTCAAATCTCCAAATATGGTCTGCAAAACAACATCCACACAAATACATTATTAAGCTATGCTGGTTCTACAAACCAACAACAGTGAGAGGCTGCCTCAGCATAGTGCTCCACCTTTTGAATCACAATCACATAGGGTCCCAGCATCTCAAAACCTCGGGCGAAGTACATAACATTGGACCAGCCGAGAACCAGAGCCCAAGCCATCGGCACAAGCTCTCCTGCCATTCCAGTGGTGCGCATCACACACAAAATCACAACCAGACACGCGTAGCTTCCCCTGCCGCAGAAATGCAAGGAAATTCAGTGCAAGTGAATGGATGCGAGTCAAACTGATTTTATTCAACAAAAATGCAGGGGTTTTCAAATATTTTGACGCCAAACCCTCCAATATGATTATCCCCAATATGATGATTATTATTGATAATAATAAGAAATGTTACTTGAGCACCAAATCAGCATATTAGAATGATTTCTGAAGGATCATGTGACACTGAAGACTAGAGTAATGATGATGAAAATTCAGCTTTGCCATTTAAATTACATAAAAAACAAAACAAATGTATGTATATATATAGCATATTGTGATATATTTTGGGTTCTTGGACCCCATTTGAAAACCCCTGTGATGATAGACTTTACAACAAGATAAACTCACAAAGTGACATGGAAGGGGCCTCCAAGTGCAGACTGGCCAAAGTAGCGTTTAGCCCCCACTTTCAAAATACTGGGAATCTGAAAAGGATTCAACATAAGTTATGAGTATTTTGGCATAATACCAATAATACTTTACATTTCATAGCATGATGTTTTTAAAGTCAGACTGAGTTGTGTGGGGAAATTTAGCTGACCTCTATCAGCAGAATAACGATGGCTCCTATGAGACTGATAATTTCTCCAATTAAACGCAGGTGATCTTTATAGGACTGATAGCTCTCCTAAACACACACACACACACACACAGAGAGAGAAACTAGGTACTTGCAAACATATATAAAAGTGTTTTGACATACAGAAATATAAAAATAATAATGTTTCACACCGTGAAGCTTTTTTGTATTTTTATGGTGTTGTCGTTGTCTGCTTTGGTGTAATTCTCAGGAATGTCCTTCAGGGGGCGGTATATACAACACAAAGTGAATATGCTAATATACAGCAGGTACACCAGCATTAATAACCTGTAAACAGATTAATAGAGCAACATCATTAGTTTGACTGAAATTCTAAACATAATTTCATATATTGTGTAAGGCTTCATAGCACACTACTGCTATTAAAGTGAAATGTTTTCTGATAAAATCATGCTGAATATGTGGAAAAGCTTGAAGCTGTTTTAACAGTCAGCAGAAAAAAAATTCAGGTACGACTACTACATGACAACATAACAATGTTCCTTTAAACCTCCACATTACACTACATTTTGGACATAATTATATTTTCATGATATTACATTTGATATAATATAATATACTATAATTTGTAGCTCAAACAGTAAAGCACGCACCAATTCCCAAGGAATGCATGAACTGATTAAAATTTGTATCTTAACTACAATGCAAGTAGATCTGGATAAAAACAAATGTACAATTGTGCATAAACAAATGCATAATATAATATAACATAATAATTGCATCACAAAATGTAATTAATTGATTGAAGATACCGTTATCTTCTCTGTGTAAACTACAAAAACTTGCATTTGTGAAAACAATAGGTGTATGGTGTTTCTTTATAAAGTGACATCGCCAACTACTGGCCTGAGAGCACAATAAAGCTTTTTTTAGTCGCGAAAAACGCAAAGGAAAAACCTCTCTGTTTTTAGAACATCATTGTCGTGTAAACGTACCCTGAAACAGCTGTAATTATTTATAGTTTATTAATTAAATAAAAAGATAAACTTTCTAAATGCTGTGTTTTTATAGTATGTGATAGTGTGGCACCTGAAGTAATGTTTCCCATACAGATTCCACTTCAGCCTTACGAGCTGCCGCACTGGAGTCAACTCAAGAATCCTTCTGGCCTGAGACAGAGACGATGCACAAAGCACTTAGTTAAGAGATGAACTAACAACACCCCAGCTAAAGCACTTTAGCTTAGTCTGTTATTTATTATTATTAATGTTTAAGTTGAGTTTTTCCTGTTCTTCTTTGTCAAGGCCTGTTTGATATGCTGTAGTGTGTCCTGCACACATTTACACACCTCCCTTTTCGGACTGCTGACAATAACCTCAAGAACTGAGAGGTCATCCACCCTGGAGTCAATCTCAGTAAGGTCATAAAGGTTGGAGGTCAATGGTCCCAAACTCCACTGAATAATGCGTCTGCGGTTAACCAAGTGCTGGAAAGCCTGTGCAGCATCACAAAAACATTAGCCCATGCTCTTTAAAAGCTGCAAAATGTTACTTTCAATCCTGCAACAGAAAAGATGCATGTTTTTGGAAGAGATGCATGAAAAGATCTCTTTCTCACCACAAGGTTGCCCTCCTTGGCAGCGAGTTTGAATGGTGTGAGGCCTCTGTAGTTGGGAATCATGTCTAGAGGGATTTGGGGGTCCAGATCTGCATCTTGTGACATCAGAATGTCAAAAATCTGACATGCAGTTGTTTTATTGGGCTGCAAAACCAACAGATGCAGGATGGTATTCCCTGTTCATGAGAGAAAGAAAGTTACAAACACATGCAGATATACATGTCAAATTGGGAGTAACATATTTAATTAGGCCAGTAAGTTATTTTCTCTTACCAAGGGAATCCTGGGCCCGAATATTAGCCCCAGCTTTTATCAACATGGACATAATTTCTTCATTACCCACACAGCTTGCAAATGCCAGGATGTGTTCACCTACATTTACAAAATGTATGTAACAGTCATGGGAAATAGTAATAGTCATCTCTCTTGATGCTTATCCACATTTCAACTTAAAATATTTATAATTAAAAGGACAGTTCATCCAAAAATAAAAATGTACTCATTTACTCACCCCCATGCCATTCTCGATGTATATGACTTTCTTTCTTCAGATAAACACAAACAAAGATTTCTGTGAGTCCATATAATGCAAGTGAATGGGTGCTGATAGGTTGATGCTTAAAAAACCACACGCAACGATCCCAGTGGATGAATCAATGTCTTCTGAAGTGATCTTGATTTGATTTATATTATTGATTCAAATCAAAAATAGAAATCAAATTTCATAGTTAAGTGAAACGATAGGTGTGTCAGAAAAGTACTAATATTTTCAAATCTTTTAACTATAAACCAACGCTTCCGGCGAACTGTCCTAGGCGCGCTCACAAGTTCAGCTTGACATAAATATAAGTGTGTTAAATTAGCGCGGAAGAACAGAGGATGCCACTTCTCGCGTGAGCTTCGCAACACACTTACATCATGAAGACTCGTATGACAGTAGCCTGGAAACAATGATTTATAGTATTTTTCTTACACACAACTTTACATCTATCACTTCAACATTCATCTACTGGGATTAACGTCACGATTACTGTGTGGTTTTTCAAGCATCAAATGAGTGGCAATTTAAAAAAAAAAATGTCATTAGTGTTTATCTGAAGAAAGAAAGTCATATACATCAGAGATGAGGCTGAGTAAATGAAGCATCCCTTTAATAAAAATAATTCCTAAAAACGATTAAAAGAACAGAAACATCCATCTCACCAAAGTACAGAAGTCCTCCTCTTCTTTTGCGGAAGTACATGCCCGTGACCCTGGGTGTTGCCACATCACCCCCTCTTGTTATCAACTCCTGGACTATGTTAACATTCTGGTTAACTGCAGCAATGTGAAGGGCTGTTAAACCTGTCAATCACAGCATACATCCATGAGATCTTCTAGCACAAATAGTTATAAAATTGTGTTTTTTAATGTTTGAGGAACATTTAGATTTTTTAAAACAACGACCTTGGTAGAGTTCAGAGGTCATAGGCTCGTTGATGAGCTCAGGTGCTCCATCCATTAATGCCACAGCCGCTTGAAAATTATCATTCATCACAGCAACATGCAAAGCCGTCTCTCCAAGCTCACCTGGAACGCACACACACAGTGTCAGATGTATTTGTCATTCAATGCGCCAGTTATAATGTAAAAGAATGGCAAAAACTGTGGTTTACCTCTCTCAAAGATATTTGTAGATGAAAAGTCAAGCAGTTTCTTTATGCAGGCTGCATTATTCTCCTTAGTGGCGGAAAACAGGGGGATGTCATTTACTCTGCAGAAGAGAAAGAGAAATGACTACAACCGTAGGTGGGAGCTGAAATCAGGACATCTCTTCCCTTTATTAGTGCTCGCAAGGCAGCAGAACTGTGTTGATATTCGTTTAAAATGATTTTCCTTCATTAATCCAGACTTCATTAAAACATTTAGTAAATAATTAATTTTTAAATAATTTTGAAGAGATTTAAGATTAAACTTAAATCTCCTTTTGATTTACACTGTTAAATTGTTACAGACATGACATATATTTATACAGAATCAAACTCTAAATGCTAAACTTACCTTCCTTCTTGAAATGCAAATGTAGTGCCTAATTTATTATATAGATAATAGTTAGTTATTCACTTTTTGTTCTGCAAGAGGAAGGTCTCATCCAACATTTCATTCCATCCTTTTCTATGATGAAGGCGGAACTTCAGCTGGCTCCACCAGTGATTTATCTCTCCTGCAGCAGTTCTGGAGATGGCTGGTGTCATGGTTTCTGGAGGAGTGTCAGACCAAAAAGACTGACAGGGGAAAAAAAATCCACATTACCAAAAAAGTAAACCAGACAAAGGTGATTTTCAAAAAAGCATTAGGAATTTCTGCATATTTAAATGAACATGCAGGTGAAGCGGTATCCCTCCTCATCGGCTCATTCAACATTACTTATAATCAGTTTACTTTATCATCATAATTTAAAAGATCCTTTAAATGTAACGATTCTTTAAAAAATTATTATTACGCAAACTTTGATTAACTGTTTTTGTACAATGTAATCTAACACTTAAATTACTTTTATCGGTGTGACCTAATGTGTGTGTGCGCATGCGTATATATATATACATATATATATATATTCAAGAAAATATATTAATATATTAATTAAATAATAATTATTACTACTACAACTAATAATAATAATATTTTTGAAAAGAACAAAATTAACAAAGCACATTTTTCCGTTAACATTTTTTTACAATTCTTCTGCCAAATTTATAAAAAAATGCATAAAAACAACCACTTAAAAGACTATCCACTTTCATAACATTACAATCAGTTATTTGTGCACTTGCTACAAGATGGCTGCATTCAAAGCAATATTCACCTACCTTACAAAAATCCTAAATACGTTATTCCAATGTTATTTTTTAGTAATTGCTGTATAGCATGTTTGTTTGAATGTCAGTGGACAATAGAAAAATAAGCAGTCTGACATCAGTATTTATACTTTTAGCTGAGCCAAGAAAGGAGGGAGGAGGACGTCACTCACACAGGTGGACAATAGAAGAGGACTCTGAGGTTTAGGAGCCCAGAGAGTGACCCAATAGTTTAGGACAGACTGGGACAGTTATGTTAAATACTTGTGCTTTTAGTTAATATAAATGTTATGTTAACAACTTAAAGGGTTAGTTCACCCAAAAATGAAAATTCTGTCATCATTTACTCACCCTCAAATTGTTCCAAACTTGTATAACTTTATTTCTTCTGCTGAACACAAATTGCGATATTGAAGAATGTCGGTAACCAGTTGATGGACCCCATTGACTTGGGTTTTTTTGTCCCATACAACGATAGACAATAGGGTCAATCAACGGTTTGATTACAAAATAAGATAATAAAAAAATCTTCTTTTGTGTGTTCAGCAGAACAGCGAAAGTCATACAGGTTTGGAACAACTTGAGGGTGAGTAAATGATGACGGAATTTTCATGTTTGGGTGAAGATCCCTATAGCTTTAAACAAATCCTTTAATATTCAACATTACTTTCTTAGGATGTATTTATTTATTAAGTCTACTGATTGGGTTTAAAGATAAACTTAAAGGGGCTTTCACTATGTACCTCTATGGAGTTTCGAGATTGGTCCGTGGTCCATATTTTCCGGTCCTCACCCATCATCTTTAACTGAGTAAGCTACCTGAAACAAAACCATATCAGTCAACACTTTTAAAAATACTGAGTCGGATAAATGTACAGCAAACCTGTTCCAAACCAGCTGAGGTATACCAGGATGTTCCAGATGATTTAAAACAACCTTCAGTGGCCGGAACATTCACCTTAATGGAAACGCAGAAGGTTTTGAGGTGCAGGGCCCAACGTCCGATCACTGTGCGAGCAATGAGCGTTTGTTCTCCTCCACTGAAAACTGGATCATTCAGGCCTAAATCCACATAAAACCAAAGAGTCTTCCTTGTTGTTGGCCAGTGGCAGACTAGGCTACAAGATTTCTTCTCTCAGTAATGTGGTGAAGGACTGGTCAGACAGATACCACCCCACCAGGTCAAGGCATAAACCGGTTTTCGTAATTGTTTTCACGTCTTTCAACGTAACAGGACAGACCACTTATGTTTTGGCGCAGTAAAAGGTCGCGTAATGTTTTGCACGTAGGCTTTCATTCCAAAGCAGACGTTTTCATTGGTAACTGCCCAAAAATCCGTCAAGCTGTAAATTTGATTTACTGTAAGTAAATCCGTCTAGTTTAACGTAAAATATGGTGTAGGCCTACGGTAGGCTACTGTTTTAACCATCGAATTCACATTTGATATTTCGTTTGTTTTTCGGTAACGTTAGGCTATATAATTTCACCGGTAACATATGACCAAAAATTACTTTCGAGTTAATCTAAAAAGATTTCTTGATGCATTTTGCAAAAAGTTGTCCACATAAAATAAATGGTACTTTTTATTATTATTTATCTTAATAAATGGTCTTGAGTTCAGGTGAACATTTTTACATGATGTACTCACGTGACCAGTTTAATTCCAATGTTTGATTATGTAGTTTCCTACTGGTTACAATTGTGTTCATAAAGTACACTTTTACTAACATTTTTTAAACGTTTTTAGCATGCAGATAAAATTTGGGATTAAGAGGACATTATAGGCAAAAACAACATCAGAGAGTGGATGTGTAATAAAGGGTCATTTAAGGCATAATACATAGTGGTCAAACACTAGAGACGTAAAAAAAAACAAGGCCTAATTGTATGTTTACATCACAAAGAAGAAATAAGTGTTTTGGTTAACCACGAGAACAGTGTCTGTGAGGACATAACTGAAACCTGATATATTTTGTAAATCAACTTTGAATGTATACATTTGCAAAAGGTTTTACATTTGGCTAAATGCTATTGATTAATGTAAATAAGTTTCAGGTGAGTTTTGATAGTGTAAAAGACAAATGTTTGACGGTCAGGTATCCTGAGTCATAATGGTTGGTCAATAGTGTTTTAAATGGCTTGTGTAAAGGGCTCAAAAACGCATTATGGGATACTATCTATAGAATGTTAGTTGGACCGCATGTTGTGAAGTAATGGATGTTATTTTTTTCTTCTTCCAGTTATCTTAGTCATGTGTTGTTTTGCATTAAAAAGCACATATTTGCTGGATGTTATTTTGGAGGTTCAGAACAGCCTGATAACCAAGGCATGTGTTTTACTTTGACTTCTTTTGGGAGTTACAACTGTTGTTTTTTTATGTTAAGATGTTGTAAGATTTCTGTGTGCAAATTATTGTGATTTCATCCTGCCTACCACAAATGTTTGCAAACAACTTATTTTGTTGCATTGATTTAATGAACAGTTTCAGTTAGGTTCAATAGGTCAAAGTGTAGCATGAATCTAGAGTTTTGGTTATTTTTGCACTTAAGTCTTTGCAGGATGCTTTTCACAAACCTATATGCTACAGTATGTGCGATATTTCGAATAATCAGCAATAATTTACAGTGTAGGACTTGTTTAGCAACAAAAACAAGTGGGTACATGTTTTTGTTTCGCAACATAGAGATGGTTGATGCATAATAAAGTATGTACTATAATAAGGACTTATAAAAAATAAAGGACTTTTTTTCTCCCCTAAGTTTTCAGTTGCGCTGCTTAATATTTTTGTGGAAATGTAATGCTTTTTCCCAGAAGTTGAATGCATCCTTGCTGAATAAGTTTGAATTTCTTATGCATGTTTAACCTACTTTCAGTTAAAGTAGTTAACTTGTGTATGTGTGAATTTTGTGTCCATTACCCCTATCAGATCATACTCTGATCTCATTCTTAGTATCTCATCCACCTCCAGGTAAAGCTGACACACACTGATTGGTGTCTGATAGCTGTCATTTTGCTGACTGACTCTGTGCTGTTTATGGGAAACAAGAGGGACATTTCAGCAGCGTAATGAGAACAGACTTTTTTGAGCTTGAAGATAATACAAACAAATTCAGTAGTCATCTTTAAACAAAATCATATATATTTTACAAAATTGGACAGTAGTGGAACAGTGGTGAACAACTGTACAATCAAACAAATTCAAACATACATGACCACACTCCCTTTTTACATATTTCTTTACAGATGAATCCATTCACACACACAAACACAATTTTATTTACTTCAGCAGCACTAACCAGTTCCATCCGTAATGTAAATGTCTCTCTCTCTCTCTCTCTCTCTCTCTCTCTCTCTCAGACACACACCTCTCGCTTTCACGTCAGCCAGCAATTGTAGATTACATTTACTGCAACACTTACTTCACAATGCTCATATATTACAGTGTATCTTAATGCTACATCATTTGCGGGGTGTTGAAAACACACCTGCTAGTGGACAGGATGGGTGAGGGGAAATGGGCTCACAGTAGCACAGATGTGCTTTTGTATGTGAAATGATTATCACAGGTGAGAAGATGGAACGTCACAGGTCTTAGTCATAGGTAAGCAGTGAACTACTATGGCCTTGTGTATGTTTGATACTCGCAAAATACAAAAACTTTACTGTTTGTCTCTGAATACCTTACTGTAAATACTGTATGATATTATACAGCCATACATTTAGCATACAGTGCAATTATTTTTTCTAAATGTCTTATTTTTGTTTAATATTTTTGTTTTCCAGTAAAAATAACATCCATAAGACAAAATGGATTGACTCAAAACAAAATTGCATTTTTTTTAGTAGATCTTGAGAAAATATAATTTATTTTGCTTACACCATTGCCAAATAGTTTTTTTAATAGCTAAAGAAATTAATACTTGTTCAGCAAATACACCTTTAATTGATCAAACTTACAGAGATTTAGAATGTTTCAAAAGATTTCTGTTTCAAATAAATGCTGCTCTTTTGAACTTTTGATTCATCAAAGAATCCTGAAAAATGTGCCACGGTTTCCTCAAAAATATTAAGCAGCACAAATGTTTTCAACACTGATAATAATAATAAATGTTTCTTGAGCAGTGAATCAGCATATTAGAATGATTTCTGAAGGATCATGTGACACGGAAGACTGTATCACAGGAATAAAATACATTTTAAAATATATTAAAATAGAAAATAGTTATTTTATATTTTAATAACATTTCACAATGTTAATTTGTGTAATGCATTTTTTTTGATAACTGCAGTCCTTCTGAGCATAATGTTTCAAAAACATTAAAATATCTTACAGAACCCAAACCTTTGAATGGTAGTGTGTATTTTCTGAAAGAAATATTAATGGAGTTTTTAAAAAAAGGGGAAAAAATAATTGACAAGCTGTCAACATATATATATATATATATATTTTTTTTTTTTTAAATATATTTTTCCTGGAAAACAATGCAAAACACTGATAAGAAACATGATTTTAAACAGTGTACCGAGGGCCTCGTGGTGGTTATTATGTGGTTTTCAGTTTATCAACCAATATGAGTATTGTTAGGTTGTATAGTTAAAAAACAAGTGCCAACAAAGACATAACAGTCAATTACTTTCTATTTAAAGTCTCCGATTGTCCTTGAAACTGATTGGAAGGAGCTTTCTTTTTGTGTTCTTAAGGCGCAAGTTCATTCTGAATGGCATCAAGTAATGAACTGATAAGTAAGAAAGTGAGAGGTAGTGCAACACTGAAGGAGTAAGCAAAAGAAGAATGTGGAAGACAACAGTTCAGCAAGGGGTGAAACAGATGGGCGAAAAATTCATAAAACTCTTCTTTTTCACTCAAGGCTCTTTTTGTCGTCCTCGTCTCTATTCCAGTGTTCTTGTGGGATAGATCTCCCAGCATTCACTGCTGTGTCAACACAATGTAGGAAGCATTAGACCTCCACATGTCCCTGAGTGAGGTGTGTCCTGAGCTGCTTCGCTGCATTTACGATCTTCCGCTGATGACCGAGAAGATTCACTCCGAGAGCCTGAACGTCCCTGAGTGATAAAGAGAGAAACATGAAAAGTTCAACTTAAAACGTTTTTTATGTATAGATTTTATTATATTACTCTTGTCCCAGATCCATACATTTAATCTTAAAATATGAATAAAATAATTTTGTATTTGTTTTATTAATATATAAGACTAATTACCTGTTAGAAACTAATCTAAACAAAGAATGGAAATAAAATACACCAAATATTTAATTTTTTAAAAGTGCAGTGTGTGATTTTTAGCGGCATCTAGTCGTTGCGAGTTGCAGCAAGGGCTCAGCCCACTGCTCACCCCTCCCTTTCGAGCTATGGTGAAGCAGAGAATAGCCAGAGTAAGCCAAGAGTGTGTAACATTGTCACTGTTTATGTACCACAAAATTGATTCAAAAGTTACTAGCATTTTTGGAAATTTTGTTATAACTTTTTTACCACAAGGTGGTGTTGCCCCGAAACTTTTTGGGTACCTTCAAGGCATGGTGCCGATGACTCATACTAAGTTTCGCAACGATACGCTAATGCATTCATAAAGTATAGCATTTTATATCACAATACTGTACTGAAGTCAATGGCAATTTCATGTTTTGTTCTATTATTATGGCGTCAACAAGTGGCACAATCCCACTATTTTTTTTATGTGTTCTCAGAGTGAACCCATACATGTGGGTGTCAAATTTGGTGAAAATATCTCATATCGTTTTGGAGTAATAAACATTTATGTATAAACGCATAAAAAATGACCCACACCTGACTTTGTTTGCATTTTCTTGCCAATTACGATTCATATTTTGTCATTTGGGCATTAGCATTTAGCCAACGACCTATGTTTCCAAACTTCCTAGGGTGGTTTCGTCTCGATTGGTCCAACGGTTTCGAAGATATTGGCAAATGTTTTGAAAGCGCTAAATCACAGCGCTACACAAACCGTAAGGCGAAACCTAGCATGTTTGTTATCATTGGACTTGGCAAGGATTCAGGGACCTAAGGAGATGACTCCCGTGAAAATAAGCCAAAGTTATAAGCATGTAAATATTTTTTTTCAAGACTTAGTGGCGCTGGTCTGAAACTTCTCAGACTCTTTCAGGGCATTGTGCCAATGAACCATACCAAGTTTTTTAATGACACGTTTATGCGTTCATAAAATACAGCTTTTTAGTACAAAATTCTAAATTGGGCCAAAGCCCAAAATGGCCGATATGGGAAAATTGGATATATCCTTTGACTCGGCATGACGCCCCAAATGTAACGAAACTACTTATGATTCTTGGACAAATTGTTCAGAAGTTTTATGCAAAAATAGCAATTTTTCGTATATCCAGACCAGTAGGTGGCACTGCGCCAAAACGCAGCATGTTGTCTCAGGTCATGCTTGTGATGACATGTACCAAGTTTGGTCTGAATACGATAAAGCGTTGCGGAGATACAGCCTTACGTCTGTTTTTGCAAGCGCTACATAAAATTAGTTTGCGCGGTGTTCGAGAACGGTTTGATGAATCGACTTGAATTCCATAACTTTTTGTTAGCATGGTGTGAAGATGATCTGGTTCAATTTTCGTGAAAATCGGAGCAACGGCCTAGGAGGTGTGCAAAATGGCAGACAAATTTTCATGACGGAAGATGACGTCATTGGGTGCAATCGAATCTAGTTTGTTTCTAGCCCTTACGGTTCAAAAGTAATTGGCATAAACCTGAGTGAGACTTTGGACAGTTGGTGGTGCTAGAGCAGGGGTGGGCAAACTTTTTGGCTCAAGGGCCACACTGGATTTTAAAATTTGACAGAGGGCCGGCCCAGTGGCAGATTATACCAGCAAACACATTTACGTGGATACGTGGATCACGTAATTTACGTGGTAAATTAATTTATATGCTATAGATATCCCCATTTAGCATTGTTATATTTTGGGGTTATTTTTTTTTATTTTAATTTTATATTTATTTTAATTTTATATATATTTATATTCTTTTAAAATATTGTTTATCCGTAGTATTATTTAATGGGCCTAACAGTAAATTAGAAACAAAACACCAGCAAGTGTACACTTAGAAGAGTAAAAATTAGAGAAGGTTACGTTAATTCAACTTTATTAAAACTCCATATGGTAATCAAATTGCACTTAATACACAAACGTCATATATTTGTGAAAAAATAAAATAAACAAATATACCAATTTATTTTAAGTATGATAAATAAAACGTAAAAAACAAAAGCAGATAAGAACATTTAATGAACAAAACCGGTTTCTGTACAAGACGGGAGCGTTGTCGAAAGCGGGGCGATAAAGTTCGGTAACCGGAAGCAGTCCAAGAGACATCTACAAATACAGAGGAGCAAAGAAACTAAATATCAAATGAAAAACTAAAAAATCAAATGAAAACTAATCAGGCGTACAAGTGGTTACAAACATTTGTTTTCTTCTCTGAGTTTCCAAAAAAGGAAAAAACATTAAAGTGCAACAAGGAGCCTTGTTGCGCTTAAGTCGCTGTCTGTTCAAGGAGTGCTGAAATGTCAATGATTCAATCGTGCCAACGTTCTGTTTCCTGGGATATTAGTTATAAATTACATATGACAAATTACAAAAAACGGTCTGACTCTGCAGCGTGAGCTTTGCAATGCAACCGTTATTTAGTCACTTAATGGTTTCCATGGTGGGTTTCCATGGTGACGCGTCATTGCTTGTCACGTGACACACCGCAGCACAGCCACAACAGCTCTGAATGAATGATGATCTGCTTTATTCAAGTATTTCAGGAAAAAGGCAAAATTAATGTGTGACAGGGATGTTGGTTCGGTGAATGGGTGATGGAAGGAGACACAGGGTCGGCGAATACTGGGGCTCGTGCACTTTATTAAGTTACTTTCTCTCCCCACAGCGGTTACTCGCGCTCACACAATTAATTCAGAATATTTAAAAAAATAAATCGCATATAACACAGTACTCTTCCCGCTGGATACAGCTTCTCAGGTCACAAATGCAGCAACACTTTCCACTGAATACAGCTTGCAGGCCAGCGTTTTCTCTCTCGACAGCGACAGCAGCGTGCACGAGCTCCCAGCAGTCTCTCTCTCCCCACTCTGTCAGCACGGCCCGCTTACCGCTCGGCTCCGCCCTCGCTCTCCCGCTACAGACCTCGCTGAACCACGCCCTCCTCGCCACCGAATGCAATTTTTAAGACATTTTTTTAAATGT
Organism: Tiaroga cobitis; assembly: GCA_030578255.1. Lineage (NCBI taxonomy): Eukaryota > Metazoa > Chordata > Actinopteri > Cypriniformes > Leuciscidae > Tiaroga > Tiaroga cobitis. The sequence continues at coordinate 24,255,343 of CM060606.1, read as the reverse complement.
TCGACGGGCCGGATTAAACAGCCTAACGGGCCGTATGTGGCCCGCGGGCCGTAGTTTGCCGTAAATAACTTTAGAATATTTATTTCTGAAAAAATTAAGAAAAATTTTTAATTCTCCTGACAGATATGTAATATGTTGGACATTGTAAGTGGACAAACTAGTGCGAAAAGTGTGTTTAAACTTACTCCATAGTGAGCATGCTGACACTTTCCAGACTGTGGTGCTGTGCTCTCTCAAACGCATCCCTATACCGGTCCATCTTTAGAGCTGTTAGCCAATCACCGACTGTTGACACTGATGAGAGGTCAGTAGGGGTGGGGCTTAAGAGTGGCTGGGTGGGACTAAGAAAGAGGAGAATATTGTAAAAGATGAAACACATTGTTGCCTAATAATGAAAACTAAAAGTAGTTTTGAGCATCTCACCGGCTGTGTTCTGCCTTTAGGGAGGCAGGGTGGCGAATGAGACGGTCAAGGGATGACAGGAGAGAGTCAAAGCCTGGCCGGTCCTGCCTGTCGGCCTGCCAGCACTGCAGCATTAGAGAGTGAAGAGCCGGGGGACAACCGTTCGGAGCAGGTAAACGGTACTGATCGACCACTGCCTTCATCACCTAGAGAGGGGAATTAGGGAAGACATAACACATAGAGCAGTGTTTCATTGTATGAGTCACATAGAAATACCAAAAAAAGGAATGGACAATGATTTTGAAGAAAGAGGAACTGAAAACCTGCAAGAACTCCAAAGAAAAGAGAAATCAGATGAGAAATAAAACTCATTTAGTAAGGTGTTATGGAAATACTTGGTAACAGAGTGCAACAATTCAAAACAAATATGATTAATTTTCCCCTCATATATACATAGGAAATATCAGTTTACATTTCCAAACATTCCTTTTGCCATTAATTCTAATATTTCAGTGAGATTTTTGTATGCACAGGAGTCTGACAACAGCTAGTATGATCCACACAGAGCTGATCTCACCATCAGCGAGTCTATCAGTTACTACATAAAGAAACAGAAATAACTGAGACAGACTAAATCTAGAAGAACAGCAGCAACGTTGTGTGAAAAGCTACAAAGGGACGCTAGCACACAACAGAGTAAACTTTTGCGATAAAGCAAGTGCTCTGTGTCAACTGTCTGTCCTATTTGGTGTTGTTTGTCCTGTAGGAACTTGAATTGTTACCAATAAGCACAGTCATCGGTGCAGTGTGAGTTCTCGACTGTACGATCGGTGTGTGATACTGTTTGGATGCGAGGCAATGTGTAGATTATGAGGCTGGTTAATTTAATGGATATTATCTCGCTAGAGCAGTTAGATATTTTAACTAAGCCTATCATTCAGACTTTGTTTCACTTGTCTTGTGTTTATGGCTGCATTTATTTCTGATGAACTAACATTTTAATTAGTTAAAATCATTTAATTCTGATGAATTAAATGCTGTCAAGTGCAAATGCCGGATTAAATGCCGCTGTCAAGTGTGCTTCGGGACACCTCTGTTTCCAGAGAACGCACGCTGCAGTGTCTACCCCAATGACTTGTGGCCAGGCAGTGTTCGCGTCCACACAACGGAAATCATTTTCGATTATTCCCTGCAGGTTCTCTGCTTCAGGGTACTGAAAACGAGACGAAAATGGCAGGGTTGTCCCCCCTAGGGAGAGATGAGCGAGAACCGCTCCTCCACGGAGCCCTCAGGAAATCAATGTTTGTATCCAGCGTCAAGTGCGCTTCGGGACACATCGGTTTTCAGCAAACGCACGCTGCAGTGTCCGCCCCAAGGGCTTGCGGGCAGGCAGTGTTTGTGTCCACACACCGAAATTCATTTTCGATTATTCCCTGCCGGTCCTCTGCTTCAGGGTGTTGAGAACTAAACCGAAGGAGTGTCCCCTCTAGGGAGCCCTCAGGAAATCGATGTCTGTATCTCGCCGTCAGGTGCGCTTTGGGACACATCGGTTTCCAGTGAATGCATGCTGCACTGTCTGCCCCACAGGCTTGTGGCAATTCAGAGTTTATTTGGCAGGGTTGGGTATTGGAACAAGAAGTAAACTCCAATGGAACAATGGCAATGGAACGTGTTCCTCCTCCAGACAGGGAGTCCGGGTTTAACAGCCGCTACTTCATAGTTCCCAAGAAGGATGGGGGGTTGCGTCCAATTTTAGATCTAAAACACTTGAATCGGTCTCAAGGGATATTCAGTTTCAAGATGCTCACTATTCCACACCATCGTTAGTCAGATCAAATCAGAGGATTGGTTTGTCACGATAGATCTGAAGGACGCATACTTCCACATATGCATCCTTCCATCTCACAGGAGGTTCCTGATGTTCGCTTTCGGGGGCGAAACGATCCAATATCGGGTTCTTCTGTTCGGCCTAGCTCTCTCCCCTCGCATATTTACCAAATGCATGGAGCGCCTCTAGCGCCGCTGAGGCTTCAGGGTATCAGGGTGCTCAACTATATCGACGACTGGCTTATTATGGCCCAGTCACAAGAGCTGGCAGTTCGGCATCGAGATGTTGTCCTTGCCCACATCCAGAGCTTGGGGTTGAGACTCAACACAAAGTGTGTTGGCACCTGCCCAGAGAACTACGTTCCTGGGGGTGGTGTGGGACTCGGTTACGATGAGGGCACAACTGTTGCCTGCACGGATCAAGCCGATCCTGGCCACCTGACCAGGGTAAAGCTAGGCCAGGCCATCACTGTAAAACATTTTCAAAAAAGAGAAGTGTTAGGGCTCATGGCAGCAGCATCCAACGTGATTCCATTCGGCCTGCTGCACATGAGGGCCCTGCAGTGGTGGTTGAAAACCAAAGGGTTTTCCCGGAGGGGGAACCCATTCCACATGACCAGGGTTATGCGCAGATACCGTCGTTCCCTATCTATGTGGAAGAAACCTTGGTTCCAGTCCCAAGGTCCCGTGCTGGGAGCGTCATGTCGCCGGAAAGCCAATTTGACAGACGCCTCCCTCACGGGCTTGGGCACGGTCATGATGGACGGCCGCTTTACGAGAGGTCTATGGCAGGACCATCGTTCCCCCGGCACATAAATTGCCTGGAAATGCTGGCGGTTTTCCAAGCTCTGAGGAGTTTCCTGTCAGACCTCAAGGGTCACCACGTTCTTGTCAGAACAGACAATATGTCAGGGGTGTCCGATCTAAATCATCAGGGGGTTCTGAGATAAACATACTGGTGTATCAGATCCTCCTGTGGTCCCAGGAGAGACTGTTGTCTCTCAGAGCAACATACATCCCAGGGGACCAGAATCAGGGAGCAGACATCCTGTCGAGGCAGGGGCTGATGTCCGGGGATCGGAGACTCCACCCAGAGCTGGTGGAGTTAATATGCGAGAGGTTCGGCCCACTGGACGTGGACCTGTTTGCGTCTCGAGAGATGACACACTGTACACTGTGATTCTCCCTCATGGATCCAGCCCCGCTGGGGTTGGATGCCATGGTGCAGACGTGGCTGAGGCTGCGTCTGTACGTGTTTCCCCTGATCGCTCTGCTCCTGGGAGAAATCTGGAGAGGGTCTGTTGCAATGGTGTCTGTCTACTGCTAGTAGCCCCGTTGTGGCCGGCCCAAGTATGGTTCTCAGACATAATATCGCTCCTGGATGGCCCTCCATGGGAGATTCCCATCAGGAGGGACCTGCTGATGCACGCAGAGGGCTCAATATTTCACCCCCGACCAGAGCTATGGAAACTGCGTGTCTTGTTCCCTTCTCAGGGAACAAGGGTTACAGTCGTACTGTCGGGGACTCAAAAAAGCTACCTTGAAGGAAAGGTTCTTGGCCTCAGCCGACTCAGAGGTTCGAAGGTGGCCTCAACCAGCCCTTCGAGGACCACTTTCAGGTCCCATGTGGGAACTCTGATACGAGCCGCAGGTCTTATCCTCCAAGGGGGGCCAGATCCACAGTTTCCATAGCTCTGGTTGAGGGTGAAATATTGAGCCCTCTTCGCCACGCCTTCCCCTGCCTGGGAGCGACTTGCTTCATTGCAAAAGCTAACTCTGTTGAGTGCCAGCGTCCCTTTGTAACTTCCGTGTATGCCGTCACATGTTACGTCATGATGCAATGCCAATCAGGATTGGAATAGTTTCATTCATGCTTCAGATGCGTTACGCTGGGGGCATTCCCCAAAGTATCGTCATTGAAGCAGTGTCTCGTTCCCTTCTCAGAGTACAAGGGTTACAGTTGTAACCCGAGACGTTTTTCAGGCAGGTTTCTTCAAGCATCCTGGAGACGTAGCCACAGTTGTTCTGGATTTAGTCTGTCTCAGTTTTTTCAGCTTCTTCATGTTATCCCAGACGCCAACCGCTGCAGAGTATCCCAGTACCTGCGTGACTCATCATATACATAAACAGAGAGAAGTAGTACCTTTAAACATTCAAATACTTTTTTGCTGCAAATTCTTAGTGCTAGTCACCTTAGTTCATGTCTTAGAGCTCATTATTGAATAATCCTTTGAAATCCCTACGAAGAAAAAGACTGGGAAAAATACCTCTGGAATTAAAGCAGCTGAAAAAATAGTCATTAAATGTTGACGATTTAAATGTTGAATGATGATTTTAGTTGACATGTGAAAGCGCACCGAATGAGGTCATGAAATTTCTAGCTGCCTGTAAACTTCTCTAAAAAAAATACACTAAAATCCGCTTAATGTCACACGCTCACAGTACTGCTGAAAACTTTAAATCCCAACCAGTGAACTGCACACACACTGTGGGTTGTTTATGCAACTGCTCATCAAACAGTCTAATAACTCCCTCTAGTGTACATTTTGTTTATTTAATTGCTTTGTGACTGCATGGGATGTAAAGCAAGCATGACTGTAAAATCTATAATGCTCACCTCTTGGTTGCTCATGTCCCAGTACGGACGTTCTCCATATGACATGACCTCCCACATGAGTATCCCAAAACTCCAGACATCACTCGCTGAACTGAATTTACGATGCTGGAAAGCTTCAGGAGCTGTCCACCGCACAGGGATCTTACTCCCCTGAAAGACAGAGACAGTAATTGGAGCAAACGCAATGACAGCGCTAATTAACAAAGATGTCTAGGCCTAAAAACAGACACACCACTGCAAGGAATTGAAAATGAAAGGAATTCTCACACATCCACACTTTTGAACATTTTGTTTTGTATTGCACATTTACAGAAATCTTCTCATAACGCACCAGTGAAGCAGTGTAGGTGGGCATGTTGTGGTCCAGACCCCTCATTAAACGTGACAGGCCGAAGTCAGACACCTTACAAACCAGGTTCGAATTCACCAGAACATTCCGGGCAGCAAGGTCACGATGGACGAAATTTCGCTCTGAAAGGTAGCGCATTCCAGCTCCAACACCTCTCACCATGCCTACAAGCTGCAACACGCTGAACTGATCCTCATTTTCCTTTAAAAAATGACAAATAATTACAAATATATAATATCATATTTTTTTACATTTTTAAATTTTGATTTAATGTAATTTTCATAATTTCTTATTAATGTAATTTTTAATTAGTATATTATAATATTATATTTTTATATATATTTAATTTATATGAATAAAATATTATTATTATTAGTAGTATAATTATTTTGTATAATAAAAATTGTCTTGTCATTTTTTTCTTACTGAGAAAAGCATCCATTTTCCATACATTCTGTGATAATTTAATTTAAAGTTCCCCAGCAGTCAATAATTTTAACTATTAAAACTATATTAAAATGACATATAAAAAAAAAAAAGTCCTGTGAAAATAATTTATTGTACAAATTTACATGTCTTAAAATAGCTTGAATGGAACTCTACACCCATGCTTAATTTAGTATACGTGAAGCTATGAATATGCAAATTGGTCTCCACCTCCACTCAATCACATCAGATCAGCTCAGACTACCTGATCCACTCTGTCAACATTACTGTAGTAAAGGCTACACAATGGCAAGTGAAAATATTGGTTTCATTCAGCCATATATGTTTGAACCAGAAACTGATTCAGAAGTGGAAGAGTGAATTATACAGGCTTGTCTACAAGTCGATGTATCAGAATGTAATGCGTTTTATCTATAGCTCTCTACAACATCGGACACATAACGGCAATTGATATGATTAGCCTTTTGCTTGACTACATCACCAAACAGCTAATAATGTGTTGCTAATGTTACACAAACCATGTTCCCGTTCGCCATCTCAGAGTCAAACAGCTGCCTAAAAATTAAAAAAAATGCCACTTTTTCTTACCCTTAGAAAGGCATCTAAGGGTCATTCTTCATAAACTCTTTGATAATTGAACTTCCATCTTCCATTTTAAATATAATGTAACAATATAGTTCATTTATATAAATAAAATAAATTAACTGAATATAACATCTTGTCACTTCTTACCCTGAGAAAGGCATCCAGAGGGCCGTTCTCCATGAACTCTGTGATAAGACGTTCAGGAGGGGAGTGTGTGATCACACCTTCTAGTTTCAGCACATTGGGGTGGTCAAACTGGCCAAGGACTCCTGCCTCACTGAGAAACACATTCTTCTCACGGTCTGTTACTCCCCAACGCAAAGTCTTAACCGCAACCAACACCTCTCTACGACCTAGTGGCCTGTACCGGCCACGGGACACCTCCCCAAACTGAGCTAGAAAGAGAAATCCAGTCATTTGATTGTTCTATTTCAAACTGACATTTACATATCACCAAAATTAATAAAAGCCATAGAATCCATAATATTTGTTTTATCTGATTTATATGCTGTATGTCAAGTTAATGCTATCTTGACTCTGGAAAAGTAACTTTCACACATGTAGCCTACTAACCAGCACCAATGACCTCTTCGATCTTAAGGTGAGCAGGGTCGATTTCTCGCGCAAATTCTTTGACTGCCTCACTGGGGTCTTCGTAAGTGGAGGGATCCACGTAATATTTCACCCCACCTGAATGAAAAAAAAATCCACATTACACCGTTTCACCCAGTGGTGTAGTCCTAAAAAAAGTGGTTTACTATTATTCCCTAACAGATTATTCACTGAACTATTCACTGAAGATTATTGCCCGGTTTCACAGACAAGGCTTAAGTCTACTCCCAGACTAAAATGCATGTTTGAGCTGTCCTAACTGAAAGCAACTTGCACTGATATATTTTAAAATGTCATTGTTTTGTCTCAAGATGCACAGCAGTAATGTTTTTTTCTAAGGCATGTTTATAAAAGCTACTTAAATGTCTTAATTTAACTAAGGCCTAATCATGGCTTAATCTAAGCCCTGTCTGTTAAATCAGGCCCAGAAATGATAAATTAAACAAGTTAGTAAAAATTTACCACAATAAATCATGATAAATTATAGTAAGGGTGGTCATAAATAGTTTAAAAAGCTTTCTAATAAATGTTGGCCCAAGATTATGTTTTCTCTTCTTTTCATCAGTCTTTTTAGTTTATGGCTGTTCTAGGTGTAACGGTCACCAGCTGGAGTGCCTTTGAGAGCCACCAGAGGGCACTCCAGATAAGACTATCACTCACAAACTACATTTCCCATAACTCACTGCCCGGACTCACCATCACTTATCACTGATCACATTCACCTGTACCTCTTTCACTGATTGCATTCACCTGTGTCTCATCCTGTTAGTCTGTCTATTTATACCATGTTCATTCATTCACTCACTGCGAAGTCTTGTTGTACTGTGTGTCTGCATTTCTGAGCGTTTTCCCGTGTTTGTTTTCTGTTTTTGACTTTGGATTGTTCTTGGAGTCTGATTATTGCTGCCTGCCCTGACCTCTACCTGTTTCTTGGATTCTCTCTGTCTTTTCTCCATTGTCCTGATTGCTGATACTTGACCCTGCCTGTACGACTATTCTACAATAAAGCTGCATTTGGATCTTCACCTCCAAGTCTCGGAGCAGTTCATGACAGAAGACTTCGCCACACCAAGATCCAGCAGTGATACCAAGATGAACCCAGCAGCCCAAATTATGCGTCTCCGTCAAGGAGATCGACCGATTGAGCATTATGTGATGGACTTTTTGGAGCTTTCTCATCTGACTTGCATGGACGAGGTATGCTTAATGATATTTTTTGTGGAGGATTATCTGAGCCGCTAAGCTTCCTTATGCCATTGCATGACCCTAGCTGGACTCTAAAACAGTATATTGAATTGGCCCTGCAACTGAGCGGCTCAACTTTTTCTGTGAGTTTGGCATCTGCCGATACTGAGTCTCTTCATGCCTCGCCCGCCCAGCCTGAGAATCTTCATGCCACGTCAAACATTAAGCCTGCCGCTGGATCGGTCTATGGCCGTCCAGGACTGGTTGCCAGTGTGGCAGATTCCCCGCTGATGTCGGTGCGGAGGGTCAAGAGGACCGTCGTTCCAGGGCCCCGGCAGCCAGAGCCTGTTCAGCCTCGTCACGTCTCAGCAGAGCTTCCAGAGCCTGTTCAGCCTCGTCGCGTCTCAGCAGAGCTTCCAGAGCCTCCTCACATCAGCCACGCCGAGCCAGAGACTGTCCACGTCACGTCTGCGCAGCCAGAGACTGTCCACGTCACGTCTGCGCAGCCAGAGACTGTCCACGTCACGTCTGCGCAGCCAGAGACTGTCCACGTCACGTCCTCCGAGCCAGTGTCTACGGACAAGATGGCCGAACCAGAGACTGTTCACATCACTTTCGCTGATCCAGAAACTGTTCACGTCACTTCCTCCAAGCCAGTGTCTACGGACAAGATGGCCGCCTCCGAGCCAGTGTCTGCGGACAAGATGGCCGCCTCCGAGACAGTGTCTACCATAGACATCATATAGAGACTAGATGCCCTATTGGCCGCTGTGGCGCAAGAAATGCGGCCGCCATCTTAAACGGTCATACTCCTATTTGCGTTGCATAGCAGCAGTAAATGCCAGAGCACTGTGAAGCATATTCCTGCTCAAATCGGCGGACCATCACTCGGGGATTACTTTTCACAAGTAAGATTTAACATTTAACATTACTGTACTATTGTTTGTATTTTGTGAGTAAAATATTCAATGTGTCCTGTATCGTAGCTACGTGTATGACATTTGCAGCAAAAAAACCTGCGTGAAAATCAGTTCGGTATTCAGTGAGATGATTAATTAAATGCGCTGACACCTCATTGCACCTGCCAAACAGATTACACTGAGCGGAGCGGGTGACCGGTTTAAGATGGCGGCCCCACGGCTCGTCCGCGCCAATAGGCAGTAGCGGTCGATAGGGCGTCTATCTATATGGTGTCTACGGACAAGATGGCAGCCTCCGAGCCCGAGTCTGTTCCTGTTCCCGAGCCAGTGTGTGTGTTGTCTGCTCCTGAGCCGGGGTCGCCCGAATGGTCTTTACCGCCGGGGTCGCCCGAATGGTCTTTACCGCCGTGGCCGCCCGAAGGGTCTTCACCGTCGTGGCCACCTGAGGGGTCGCCTGCACAGCCTGCTCCGCCCTGTTCGCCTGCACAGTCTGCTCCACCGCAGTCTCCAGGTCCTCTTCCGCTCCACGGGCCTGGCCCTCCATCCCTCCCCCAGGTCCGCCTCCGCTCCACCTCCCTCCTGGACAATTTGAGGAGCGTCTGGAATCCGCTCCTTAAAGGGGGGGCTATGTAACGGTCACCAGCTGGAGTGCCTTTGAGAGCCACCAGAGGGCACTCCAGATAAGACTATCACTCACAAACTACATTTCCCATAACTCACTGCCCGGACTTACCATCACTTATCACTGATCACATTCACCTGTACCTCTTTCACTGATTGCATTCACCTGTGTCTCATCCTGTTAGTCTGTCTATTTATACCATATTCATTCACTCACCGCGAAGTCTTGTTGTACTGTGTGTCTGCATTTCTGAGCGTTTTCCCGTGTTTGTTTTCTGTTTTTGACTTTGGATTGTTCTTGGAGTCTGATTATTGCTGCCTGCCCTGACCTCTACCTGTTTCTTGGATTCTCTCTGTCTTTTCTCCATTGTCCTGATTGCTGATACTTGACCCTGCCTGTACGACTATTCTACAATAAAGCTGCATTTGGATCTTCACCTCCAAGTCTCGGAGCAGTTCATGACACTAGGTCATGTTTGACTTTCTCTATAGCATTTTAAAGTGTTAAATTATCAATAGAATTCAAATGGCTCGCACATTTTATCATTGATGTCACGAAGGGCTCGCGGAAATCTTATCGCACTTTTGAGGTGTGATAAGATTCAGAGTACACTGTAAAAAAAAGTTGCTGCCTTAAATTTAAGTACAATCCACTTGGTTTAAGTCAATTCAACTTAAATTACATGAAACTGACTTAATAAAAATTAGTTCAATCTTTTTAACTTATCAAATAAGTTAAGCAATTTTCAACTTTTTTAATGAGTTAAAGCAATGTAAAACATGTTGTCATAACTTACTGATCATGTAATTTATCATGCACAATTAAATAAACCGGGCTTCAGTCATGTTGCGCTGATTATTTTTAGTTCGTATGGGAACTTAGTGCTTATAAAAGCTCGGAAAGTGGGCGTGTGCGATGTATATAATTATTTAATATCGTAATTCTATATGTTTCCATTAACTATGGTATAAATATTTATTTAGTACTTGCCAGTTTTGGTTATTTAGGGGTTGAGCGGAGTTCTCTCGCTGCAACGCGAACACGCACCGTCAGTCGATGACGGGCGGGAAAAGGTAGAATGATAGAAGTGCTAATGCATGGTATGTACCAATTACAACAAAGAATCGCGAGTTTACACAACAGCATTGGACACACAGTTGAAGGGGAAGCTAACATGACAGTAGACTATGGAGTTTCGAAGCAAAAAAAAAACAAGTGGGTACACGCAAATATTGATCCTTAGAAGTCTTAATACGCAAACAGCCCTGGGCAAAAAGTAACTATACGGCGTATACGTGCGTATGGCCCCGACTACACTGGATTTCACCCTTCTAATGACCCGTTCTGTCACAGACATGCTGCCAGTGTGCTCAAGTTTTCAGACTGACAAACTCTACACTTGTGGTGTAGACTTGACTAAAACACAGTTATCGCATAATAGCAATAATTACAAAGTAGTCGGAATACACCCCACTTTAATAGATGAAGTGAAAATGTTTGTTTTTTTCTTCATTCATATATATGAAGTGACTGTTGGAGAACAGAAAGCAAAGTTTTCACTGCAGTTCACAGGTACAAGACATAAAGCTCTTACCTCTGTTGCTCATATATCTCTGAAGTCTGTCACTATAAGGGCTCTCTCTCCTTTTACTAGAAGAAAAAGACCAAATAACTTATGTTCTTTTGTAATTTTATATGCAATAAACAGCCATTTTTTAATCTAACATGTGACATATAAATATGTAATGTATAAATATATATGTGTGTGTGTATAGTATATACAGACATACAATATACGTATATACATTTAATGATATAAATACACACGCAGGGGCGCCGAACTGGGGGGATAAAGGGTAGGGGGGGGCCCGAGGCAGGGGGGGGGGGGGGGGGCCCTTAGAGGTCGCCGAGCTTAAGTCAAAAGTCCGTCTCGAAATCGTTGGAGAAGTCGCGAGCTCAAATCAAAAGTCACCTCCCTCCCCGTTGTAGAAGTCGCGAGTTCAAATCAAAAGTCCGCCTAATAGAAAATATATTACCCAATAGCTGAGATCAAGGGTATTGATGTACATACCTTCGAAACACAAAGACAATGATGATCGCTATCACAACCAATAGAAATGCTGCTCCGCCCATTACTGATCCGATCATAAGGGGCAGGCGATTTTGAATCTGCTTTGACTGTTCCTCTACAAAGAGAAAAATGGCCATACAAAAAAATAAAAATAAAAAAATAACTGAGAATATAATTTTATAAAATAATATTTTATTATATTCACACACAAAAAGATATTTAAAGTAAACATTGCTTATTATTATCAAGTTCAACGCTGAAAATATTTTTGTGGAAACTGATTTTTTTTTCCAGCATTTATGTGAAATAGAAATCTTTTGTTACAACATAAAAGTCTTTGCAGTCACTTTTAATCAATTTAAAATGGATGAATACAAGTATTCATTAAAAAAATATTAAATTAGTTTAAATATTAAATATTTGCAGATGATAACGTTAGGATGTTGTAAAATTTGCTATATTTACTGACAATTGCTTAAATTTGGGGGGCACTTTAAATGAATAATATAAGTCAAAAGGAGTTAATCTGAAATCTCTGAGTTAGTGTATATTTACCTAGGCATAGGTCATATGCTTACTAAACAAGCAGCATTTCGTACTGAAGCCATAGAAAAGAAAAATTGCATCTATTTTTTGTACTGAAATTATTATAATTAGACTGAAAAATGAAAAGAAATGAACTCTGAAGAGCAAAATCGGTAATTATCCTGTAAGGGGCAATTTTACTAAATACACAGCTAGAAGACACATGAGACTGCAAATTTAATAGCTTATGAGTAAGCTTGCATATATGCTAGCTAGAATGATAAATTACGTGTGACATAACGCGTAATATTTTGGGCCTACCCATTGCTAGAGTGCTGAAGTAAATAGTGTGGCTGTAGGGTCCGTAGCCTCTCTCATTTCGAGCACGGATCTGGAAGGCGTAGATGGAGCCTGGAATCAGACCTCCAACTGTCACTGTGTTGGTTTCACTGAAGACGCTCACAGCGCTGTCCTCATCAGACCCCTGCCAGAGAGAGAAAGCACCATCTCTGTGACAATACGGCACCATCTGTTCGCTGAAGTTATTTACACATCATCATGCACAACGTTTTATATTGATGTAAAGGGATAGTTTTTTTAAAATTATGTAATCATTTACTCATGTTGTTTCCAGTTTTTTGCCATTTTTATTATTTCTATTTAGCTTTAATTTATTTTTGTTTTAATAATTTTAGTACTTGAACTTGTTTCAGTTAGTTGCCAAGGCAAAATTAAAGTCCCCATGAATTCAAAATTGACCATACTTACTTTGTTTGCCTAAATTGATCGCTTTGTGGTGAACAATTCATCCATGCCAAGTCAATCCACACAAAAAATTTTTTTGGCTTCGTAATCTTTAATCAAAATCTGAAATGTCCCCTCCCCTCTGCATTGGAGGACCTTCCCTGATGACGTAGGTTTGACGGTTTAGGTGTCTGCTTAACATCCGTAACCACGCCCATCCAACTGACAGTAGACAGGCTGAATGAAAACACCTACTTTTCTAGATCCAATCAGGTGCTAGTTGGAAGAAAAGCCACGCCCACTAGTTTGCCTCATTTAGTATTCCGTTTCTCTCGGAAATACGTCACAAAACTGGAGAAAAGTCGTTTGCAACTTCCGGTTCACAGGGACTTTTAAAGTTTTAAAGGTCCTCTAAGCGATGTCACGCGTTTTTTAGGCCCAAACATTTTTTGTCACATACAGCAAACATCTCCTCACTATCCGCTGGCTGCCTGTCCCCTGAACACACTGTAAAAAAATGCGGTCTCTGTAGACAGCCCAGGCTCCACAAACAGCAACAAAAACAAACTGCGGCAACCCGCTCCACGAAACAAAACAAACAGTGTTCCAGCCTGGGGGTGGGGTTAGTGAGCGTACATGGGGGTGTGGAGGAGAGAAGCATGAAGAGGAAAGTTATCATTTTAACTCTTTAAGTTTGATATGGCCGACACACGACCAAAGAGACGACGTTCTGATGAACAGATTGCAAAAATACAAAGAAGAGGGAAAAGGAGAAGGAACGCATGCCCGAATTTACATTGGAAAAGCCTTTGAAAGGTGGTGAGAACTCCGCCGGCAGAAGGGCTTCCAATCCGACATTCAGGTAACGTTAGCTCTGTTTTTGCTGGACAGGTGGGTAAATCCAGTTTGGTTTTTCTAAATAGACTTTCATGTTCGCCTAACAAACACAAGGATGTAATTAGCTAGAACAATGCAGTCAGCACTAACTTTGGTGAATACAACATATAGGTTTCTAGCAGCTAGCTATAGATCTCTATTGTAAATAATCAAGCAAACTCACAGAAGGGCAACAGTTTGTGTGAATGATTGTTTTCACCAACTATTTATTATGAAATTGAATGGTCATTCATAGCCTATTGACAACTTTGACTAAATTTGAAGCTAACGTTATCTTGCTATTATTGCGTCCTGGTATGGGAGCTAATGTTATAACCTCAGGTGGCGAAACGTTGTATCGTGTTTTTCTGGTAATGTTTCTCTTTTTTTAGCATTATATGAAAGCATTTATCTAACTTGGCGACATTACACCTTGAAAGAAGTATCAGTAAAACTACAGGGGGAGGGGACGGGATGAGGAGGAGGGGGAAGGTCTAGCTAGCCTCCGTGTTGTTTGACAATACTTTGTCAACAAGAAGTGACGTCACCCAGCATCGATTAGAGCACCTTTAAGTAACGATTTATCGCATCTAACAAAAGTTTTTGTTTACATAATATTTGTGTGAATATATACATATTATTATATTTATATATATTTCTCTGTGTGTGTGCACATGTCTGTGTGTGTATGTATATATATATATATATATATATATATATATATATATATATATACACACACACAGACATGTGCACACACACAAACATATATATCATGCGTGTGTGTGTGCTCTATTCCTTTAATATTTTGCATAAATAACAGTTATGACCTTGTCGTAGTATCGGAGCTGGTATTCCAGGATGTCACCATTGGGCCGGTCGGGCTGAGGCCAGGACAGCGTGATGGAGTCTTGAAATCTGCTCAGCTGGTGCAGCATGGGAACCTCAGAAGGCACTGAGACACAAACATGTAATTATAAGAGTGACCACATGGTGGCTCATCACTTCACAATAGGCAGCCTACTGTTCTACTGCTCTGAATGAATATTCAATGCCTTCCTCATTATAAAGAGAAAGAGCATTATAGAGCGATAATACACACGTGGATACACATGTAGGCCCAAATACGCCATTTACATCATGCTTTGGTACGTGTTTGACGGTTAGTTAGACATTGCTGAAGCCTCATCCGTGTTAATGAGGTCATGAGTTAACCATTCTCCTCTCCCACCCTGTTCCAGCCCCTGACCCCCTTAGTCTCATCCAATGTCTCTGTCTGTTAATCAGTCATGTGGAAGTGCTTGTAAAGGTAACTCAATCCCATTCAATCAGCAGCACCCAAAGCTTAAATAATGGTAAAGTTATATAAACTCATCATATACAGGTCTGCAGAATCCATCTGAGCTTGAATTACTACTAAAGATAGAAAACGAAGAGAGAGAGACAGCGAGAGAGGGACATCTGAATTTCACCGTTTGTTTCCAAAGTTTCTGTGGGCTGCCACATTGATTATCCTCGCTCCATTTTTCATCTCTTTCCATCTCTCTTGCTGCTTTCTTGACCATTATATGAGATGACAGCCTATAGTGACCCAAAGCCACCTGGGTCCAGATAGCAGAAGGTGAAATATTATGAAGGGAAAGAGTTTTAGATGGAAAGAGCTGACCGTGGGGAGAGGAAGCAGAAAGAGAGGGGTGGAGGATGTCTAGACAAAGCGATGGTTGGAGACAGACGAAGTAAGACATAGATACACTGTGCAAACAGTTTGTTGCGCACGCGGATGGCATACATGCTCTTCATACCTGATTGGCTGGTGGTGAAATTGATGCTGCCGAACTGAGGTGGAAAAGGGCTCAGCGCGGACACTTCATTTATTGCTTGAACCTGTCAAATCATACACAGCTCACTGCAACAATGCTCTTACATGCACATAAGCAGCATTAAGGCATAATAATGTTATACTTATAAAGACTATACTCTGTCTTTACAATTTCGGTATAGGAACATGTACTACCGTTCAAAAGTTTGAGGTTGGATTTTTAAATGTTTATTGAAAGACGTTTCTTATACTCACCAAGGCTGTATTTATTTGATGAAAAATACAGTGAAAACAGTAATATTGTGAAATATTATTACAATTTAAATAGGTATTTTGTATTTTAATATATTTGAAAATCAAATTTATTCTTGTGATAGTAAAGCAGAATTTTCAGCATCATTACTCTAGTCTTCAGTGTCACATGATCCTTCAGAAATTAAGCTAATATGATGATTTGGTGCTCAAGTTACATTTCTTACTAATAACAATGATGAAAACAGCTGTGCTGTTTTGATAAATAGAAAGTAAAAAAGAACAGTATTTATTTGAGTAGAAATATATGTTTTTTGTAAACGTATTTACTGTCACTTTTGATCAATGTAATGCATCCTTGCTGAACATAAAAAAAAAGCACTGACCACAAACTTTTGAATGGTATTAGCTATGAAAAAACAAACTATTAAACATGCATGCTATTATTGTTATAAAACCATTCATTTAAGAAACAATGATCAGCAGCAGGGGAAGTTCACAGCAAAACATTGACAAAGCACACAAGAAAGATTTAACACGATTCATAACAGTAAAAATATGAAATCAAATATAAAAAATATCAAACAACAGTTTGTGACAACTTGTCTGGGTCTCCCCTATATTATCCCCTACTGCATATCATACTCTCATTTAACCCTCTTGGCCTCTTCGTTTGTGAAAACACAAAGGGTAAAAAAAAAGTCACACTTTGCTCCTTTGTGGTCAAAAATGACCGACATAGAAATGAATGGGAAATGCGAACAAATATGAAAACTCAGAGAATCTTTTGGTGGAACAAACTACAATCAGCCACAGGAAAAACTGCACAGCAATAAATAATAATTCCTTATTTTGTTCGATTTTTTAATGATCAAATACTGAGAAACACAAATGCTTTCCATCTGTTCTCTTTTATTGTTTGATTGTAAACATAATGCAAAAACTGATACTTATCTAACAAAAAATATCTAAACCTAGACAACATCTAAAAAGACAAAAAGTAGACATTACAATGTCTAAATATATTTCTAAATGCAAAACTTTAGTAATAGATAATAGAAATTATTTCTAAAAAAAAACCCAATGGGAATCCAAAAGCCTCGATGTATATTTATATAGGGAGCTATACAGGTGGTTACACAACAAGATTTTATTACATAAGTTATCACTTAAAAAAAATTATTTTAAAGGCCTTCAGTGTATATTAATGTGAAATTTTGCATTTATTGAAAAAAAAAAATTCTAATAAAAAATAGCTCATAAAAGTTTTATAAATATTGCATAGTATCATAAAATCCTCTCAAAATTCTAAATAATAATTAAAAAATATTATTGAACAGAAAAACATACATTTCAAGGCTTCGGTCACTTTTGACAGAGAAGGAGCCAAGTGTGACCCCTAAACGAAGAGGTGCAGAGGGTTAATCAGTAAGTAAGTATGATGTTCACTATGAAATCCAACTGATGTGCGTATGGTTGGGCTGCGGAGAAATTGTGAGATTGTGGCAGTAGCAGGAGGGATGTAGAGGTCAGTAAGCTGGGCTGAGTTGAGTGGGGGACGGAAGGGGGGCGACTCTGGGACGCAAGAGTCACTGTCTTCATGTTTTTATCATCTACGCTCGTGTTATGGAAATCATTATGAACAGCAGCTATGCTAATTATTTTCCCTTTTTGCTTTCCT
The DNA here is from genome assembly GCA_030578255.1 of Tiaroga cobitis. Lineage (NCBI taxonomy): Eukaryota > Metazoa > Chordata > Actinopteri > Cypriniformes > Leuciscidae > Tiaroga > Tiaroga cobitis. The sequence goes on along the minus strand of CM060606.1, from coordinate 24,237,809 downwards.
GCTGTTATCTCGGGACGCGAGTCCCGAGGAAAATGGCGTTCGTCAGCTCCAGTTTGTATCCAGCCTCTCACGGAGACTTCAGATGCCTCAATCACAAAGCCTGTGAAGAGACAACTCAACGCCGGCGATATGGACCCTCTATGGTGGACGGCACTGATCCTCAACAACTCGTCTCAATACCGGCGTGACTACTTGGACTTCCAAAAAGATGGAAATGGATAAATACTCTAAATGTTACGATCCAATCTGACTTGTAATGCTGCCCGAATCATGCACTGTTCCTTCGTTGGCCAGAGGAGAACTGGCCCTCCGACTGAGTCTGGTTTCTCCCAAGGTTTTTTTCGCCATTCTGTCACCTGATGGAGTTTTGGTTCCTTGCCACTGTTGCCTTGGCTTTTGGCTTGCTTAGTTGGGGACATTTAATATTCAATAATATTATTGATCTGCCTTACTTAAGGTGGACGTTGACGCAATTTTATTTTAGAAACAAACTTTGTTGTATTATTTTCATGTTATCACTGTGAAGCTGCTTTGATACAATCTGTATTGTAAAAAGCGCTATATAAATAAAGGTGACTTGACTTGACTTGACTTGATGGCGCAAGTCAATCCAGAAAACATTCCAAAATTTGATTCCTGCTTGTCTCTACCGTACTTCCAGTATGAGACTCCTCAGAATTCTATAGGCTCTGGCTCTATATGAACAAAGTGCTGTATTTAAGTACCTGTATGAGGTAGGTGACCCTAGTGAGCAGGTTTTTGAGGGTGACCCTTGTCTGTTTTAAGCCAGTTTGAGAAGGGGAAAAAGTGACAGTCTCTCCACACCAGGAGCACATGCTGGGTGGTGTGCTAGTGGCAGACGGGCAGATTCGGCACACCACCCCATACCACACTTCACTCCGACCCCCCATGTCCGTGGGAGGTCTCCAGCGCAACGAAACCCCACCCTCTGAACTCTCATACTCCCATGATAAAGACACCGGGGCTGACGGAGGGCCTGAGAAAGAAAACCTGCAGTTATTCACAAACACTGTTAGTGCTCACCAGCTGCTTAACCGTCTAATGATTACCCTCTATAAACCAGAGCAGAATTTAAACTTGAGGAATTTGGGTTGATGACAAATGACTGCCCACAATAAAAGAAAAGGAAATCTTTTTAAATGTTTTTAGAAATGTACTTTGCATTCACATTGGTTTGATATGGTTCTGAAAAACTATCCATTAGTTTTACCGTCTGGCTATACCATTTTCAACTAAATTATTTTTGTATTCATCAAGTAAAAAGTATTGTGCATAGACCTTTTGCATAGACCCTGTGTACAGATGTTCTGATCTTTCTCAAAGTAAAATATTTATTTATTTACAAATAAATGATCAATTAATAATATCAAGTTCTGGGGGAGTCACACTACATGACATTGTACAACTAATATTGCCTTATAAAAATATTGCCTTGCCTTATTGCCTTATATATTGCCTTATATTTACATTATAAAATGTAAAATAAAAAAAATCATGTCTGAATCATCTGAAAAATGACTTGGTTTAGCAGACAAAAGTTTTTCCAAAACTGTTAAGCAATTAACGACTCGGTTACTAACGTAACCTCGGTTCCCTGAGAGGAGGGAACGAGTATTGCGCAAGTAGCTTACGCTATGGGAAAACTCCTTTTCTCGAGAAATATTGAAGTCTTTATGTAAAACGCATTGCAGCTGCACAGCATACAGCAATGAGCGAGGCAGCTCGGTCATTGGCTGTGCTGCGGCAACTGCACGAACCTATGACGGGGCGACTCTGAACCCGCTTCCAATGAGCGTGCTTCGCGCCTGCGCGCATCAGAGCCCGCCAAGATGGGCGTGGCCAAGGGCTATATATTGGGCGCCCGTCGTCTGAGTTCTTTAGGTTCAATCGACTGAAGCGAACTGACCAAGCACAAGCACGGCAGCTTACGTAATACTCGTTCCCTCCTCTCAGGGAACCGAGGTTACGTTAGTAACCGAGTCGTTCCCTTTCGAGAGGTCTCTCCTATTGCGTAAGTAGCTTACGCTATGGGAACACCATGTAAAACGCCGTGCGTGCTGACTTCGCTCTATTAAGCCGGAGGCAGATGCCTGAGCCTTTAGGCAAAGCAGTTATCCAACAAGCCGGCCGAAGGCGGGCTTTATAAGGGACAATGTGGAACGGCCCGATGGGCGTCCAGAGAAACACACAAGCACATTTTTATGTACTGACATGCATGAAAAACCTCTAAGTCAGTCAGAGACGGATCCTATAAGGGAGGAGACAATGCTCAGCATGTACACACTCCAGCCTATGCATAGTTAGACCGACAGTATGTTGGAGTGCAATGAGGGGACCTGTAGGTTATAAAACCTGATAAATGTTGACGGTGAGGCCCAGCCTGCTGCCGCACAAATATCTTGAATGGGTACCCCACTCGACCACGCCCACGAGGAGGCCATGCCTCTCGTAGAGTGAGCTCTGATGCCTAAGGGGCACTGAAGGCCCTTGGCTTCATAAGCCAGCGCCATAGCATCAACTATCCAGCGCGATATTCTCTGCTTTGAAACAGCGAGACCTTTGGTGCGGCCGCCAAAGCATACGAACAATTGCTCTGTCTGTCTGAACAGGGCAGAACGTTCCAAATATACTCTGAGCGCCCTGACCGGGCAGAGTAAATTAGCGTCGCTTTCGTCTGCTGGTACGATAGCGCGGCCAAAATATCACCTGTGCTCTGAAGGGTGTAGAGAGCACCTTAGGAATATACCCGTGTTTTGGCCTGAGGACAACTCTGCTGTCGTTAGGTCCAAACTCCAGGCAGGTAGCGCTTGATGACAGCGCGTGCAGGTCGCCCACTCTCTTGACCGAGGCGAGAGCCCGCAAGAGAGCAGTTTTGAGCGAAAGCTGTTTAAGGTGCACAGTTCGGAGGGGGTTCGAACGGGGCACTTTTGAGTGCGTCCAGGACCGTGGCCAGGTCCCAGATCGGCACTGAGGGGGGCGTGGGGGATTTATCCTCCTGGCGCCCCTCAGGAAACGAAGAACTAGGTAGTTTTTCCCTAGTGTGCGTCCTTCTACCGGGTCGTGTGATGCCGTTATGGCAGCCACATATACTTTGAGCGTGGAGGGGGTGCGTCCTGCCACCAACAGCTCTTGTAAGAAAACGAGCACACTCGGTACTTCGCACGTCTCAGGGTTCAGGTTCCTGGATTTGCACCAGTCACTGAACACCTTCCATTTCTGGGCATATAAGCGCCTTGTAGAGGGCGCTCACGCCTCAGTGATGGTTCTCAACACTCCACCGGGGAGGTTCCCGGGAACCCGTTGAGGGGCCATGCATGGAGGGGCCACAGATCGGGGCGGGGATGGAGGATCATCCCATTGGCCTGCCTGAGGAGGTCCATCCTCAGCGGAATCGGCCATGGAGCAGATTGCATCATCTGCATCAGTTCTGGAAACCACGTCTGGTTCTTCCAGAGTGGGGCTACCAGAAGCACTGGACATTTCTCCTCCCTGAACCGACTGATGACCTGAGGTAGCATCGCGACCGGAGGGAAGGCATACAGCGGGCGGCTCGGCCAGATTTGGGCGAGCGCGTCTGTGCTCTTTGAAAAGAAGAGAGGGCAGTGCGCATTTTCCTTGTCAGGGGGTGGAGAGACCATTCCCCTGGGAGAATTTTGTCTCTGGACAGCATGTCCGCTCCCTGGTTCAGAACACCTGGCACATGCGCTGCTCTCAGCGAGCGCAGGTTGCGCTGGGACCATAGGAGGAGCTCCCTGGCCATCGAGTGCAGGGAGCTCGACCTGAGTCCGCCCTGACGATTTATGTACGAGACTACCGTCATGTTGTCCGTTCGGACTAGAACGTGCTCGTCCTTCAGGTACGGTAGCAGGGCTCTGAGAGCCAAAGCGACCGCTTTCAATTCCAGACAGTTTATATGTAGGCGTTTCTCCGGGTTCGACCACAAGCCGGAGACAGGCCTGCCCTCGTAAAGGGCCCCCCAACCTATTTTGGAGGCATCTGTCGTGATCATTTTCCTCCTTGTGTTCACGCCCAAACTCACGCCGGACTGATACCAGTCGACAGCTTTCCAGGGCGTCAGGGCTCTTATGCAGCCGTGATTTGCTCTGATTAAAAAATGGCCCGAGCACCACGCGTGAGTGGGGACACGGCTTTTGAGCCAGCGTTGAAGAGGACGCATATGCAACAAACCTAGCTGGCGTACAGCTGACGCCGAGGCCATGAGACCGAGCATCCTTTGAAATCGCTTGACGGGGGCGCGCGCCCGCTCTGAACGAGGTTGCAAGGCGCCGGATAGTGAGCGCGCGCTCTGATGAGAGGCGCGCCGTCATCTGCACTGAGTCTAGCACTATTCCCAGAAAATAAATATTCTGGCTGGGGGATAGCAAGCTCTTTGCCAAATTGACTCTTAGACCCAGGCATTCCAGATGACTGATAATCCAAGACCTGTGTGTCACTAACTAGCTCTCTGATTGTGCTAGGACTAACCAATCGTCGAGATAATTTAGTATTCGCACTCCCAGCTGTCTCAGGAGGGAAAGTGCTGCATCCATACATTTCAGGAATGTAGGGGGTGCTAGTGACAGGCCGAATGGTAGTACTGTGTACTGGTATGACTGTCCCTCGAAAGCGAATCTCAGAAAAGGCCTGTGATGAGGCGCTATCGGAATGTGAAAGTAAGCGTCTTTCAGATCCACTGATAGAAACCAATCCCCCGGGCGAACTTGCGCGAGGATATGCTTGGTTGTTAACATTCTGAACGAGCGAATCATTAAAGCTTTGTTCAGATGTCTGAGATCTAGAATGGGGCGGAGACCACCATCCTTCTTCAGGACAAGAAAATAGCGACTGTAAAAACCTGCCTCGCTCATAGAGGGAGGGACTGTTTCTATAGCGCCTTTCTCTATCAGTTAGAGCACCTCGGTGCGTAGAACATGTGAAAACTCTTTTCTCACTTTCGTCTCGACCACCGCTGTGAAGCGGGGCGGTCTGCGAGCGAATTGAAGCGAGTAACCGTGTTTCATTATGTTCAAAACCCATTTCGGCATGCCTGGGATATTTTCCCAAGCTTTCGCTCGCACAGCTATGGGCTGAAAGCTGGCTGGGGGCGTGTCGCAGTGACGCATGGCTCCCGAGCATACAGCTCTCAGAGGCACGGGCGCGCGCTGAGCAGCTTTGTTGAATGCCGAGTGCAGGGGTGCGTGTGAGATTACAGGCACGCTCGCCGTAATGCTCACAGTGTGAGATGGGGAAATATTTAAGACTGTATGGACAGTGCTTATGGGTGGGGGTGCATAGACTGTGGTAGGCACGCGCGCCACTTCCATTAAACTTCCCGCTCGTGGCGGGAGGTTTTTGGCCATATAAACAGTGTTTGTGAGTTGGGCCGCTTTGGGAGATAGGCGCGTCGAGGAATGACGCCTTATCTGCATCCTTCATCTCTGTTAGCGTCAGCCACAGATGGCGCTCAAGGACAGTTAGGTTAGCCATAGCACGGCCGATGGATTGGGCGGTGGCTTTTGTGGCTCGCAGCGCTATGTCGGTGGCGCTGCGCAGGTCCTTGAATGCCTCAGGATCAGGTCCAGACTCGTCCATACTGCGGAGACGTTTAGCTTGAAACACCTGGAGTACAGCCATAGAGTGAAGCGCTGATGCAGCTTGGCCGGCGGCGGCGTACGCGCGACCGGCGAGAGCTGAAGTAGACCGGCAAGGCTTCGAGGGATGAGAAGCTTTGGCTTTCCATCCAGCGTTGGAGGGTGGACACAGGTGATTGGCCACAGCCTCCTCGAGGGGCGGAGTCCCCTCATAGCCTCTTTCTTTCGCGCCGTCCACAGAGGAGAGTGACAAAGAAAAAGACGGCTTCAGGCGAGCGGAGTGTGGGGCTTTCCACGACTTCGTGAGTTCGTCGTGAACTTCCGGGAAGAAAGGGGAGGGCCTTTGCCGAGGGGCCTGTCGGCGCCCCTGCAGGAACCACTCGTCCAGTCGGCTGCGGGAGGGTTCTTCCGGGGAAGACCAATCGAGCCCGAGGTCTTCCACGGCCTTAGACAGGATGCGGATGATTTCCGAATCCATGCTGGAGCCCACGCTTGTGCCCGCTAATGTCGATGGCGCGGGGTCGAAGGACGAGCCCGGCCAGTCGTCGGATGCAGCATCAGAGGAAAGGCTGTCATCCTTTTCGTCATCATCCCCTGACGCGCCAAACGAGACGAGACCCATCACTCCACTGGAGGGGTGCTGGTCCGCCTGTGTGAACTGGACTGGCGGCGGGGAGTCTTCGGGTGGTGGTGAAGCACGCGGGGATTGGCCCGGCGTGACGTCACTGCAAACCGCGTGCTCTGGCGGCCTCTGTGAGCGGCGCTTTTTCTTGCGCGGCTCGACCAGAGGGGATGGTAGCACGGTGGAGGTGGGCTCTTTCGCGGTGAAAACGGCGAACCGAGCGCGCAGCTCGGTGAGGCCCAGGGCGTCACACTCGGGACATCCGCCTCGAGTAAGGGCAGCCTCTGCGTGGTCCGGTCCCAAGCAGCGGGTGCAAATGATGTGACGATCCCCGTCCTGAAGAGGGCCTCGACACGAGGCGCAGGAAGGCATTTGAAACAACGCCCAGTTAATTTGCTCTTTTAGAAGTGTCGCGGAGGCGAACACTGTTGTTCTAGCTTTGTAAAAGGATATGAGATGATGCGCGCCGGATGGCTTAGCAGAAGGCGATCGAAGGCGGCTGAAGGCCTCGAAGCAGTCCTGCTGTAGGCTTGTCGACGGCGGCGGCGAAAAGACTCCAAGAAATCCGGAGGATCCAGCGAAGAGAAGGTCTTTGCTGAAGGAGATTAAATCTAAAGAACTCAGACGACGGGGCGCCCAATATATAGCCCTTAGCCACGCCCATCTTGGCGGGCTCTGACGCGCGCGGGCGCGAAGCACGCTCATTGGAAGCGGGTTCAGAGTCGCCCCGTCATAGGTTCGTGCAGTTGCCGCAGCACAGCCAATGACCGAGCTGCCTCGCTCATTCTTGTATGCTGTGCAGCTGCAATGCGTTTTACATAAAGACTTCAATATTTCTCGAGAAAAGGAGTTTTCCCATAGCGTAAGCTACTTACGCAATAGGAGAGACCTCTCGAAAGGGAACCAGTTTTGTGGAAATATTTTTTACCCCCAAGAAATAATGTTTCTTTTCAAAAATATAGTTATTTTTGTAATGGCATTTTGCTTCATTATGGTATCAGGGCAGACTTTTCACCCACACATTTTTTAAATTATGTATTTTTTTTGTTGTATTTTTGAATAAATAAATAGATTCGGAAAAATTATTAGTGTCATCTTATTGACTTACACTCCCAGAAAACAAAAATCAGCAAAATCATTTTTATTTAGGGGTACAACAGTTTGCCACTGGGGCAGTACCCCGAAAAGGACATTTTTTAACCTTATTTACCACTAAAAACTTCATAGTAGGTCTTCAAGGGTACATATGGGTACTCTAAGGTACTAATACACATCTTTTAGAGGTAGATACGGTATAAAGTTGTCCCTTAAAGGGTACTGCTTCAGTGACAGGCTGTTTTTCAAATAAATGTTTTTTTTGTATAAATGAGGATTGTCTATCTTCTTACATATAGCTGGTTGCTCTCTTACTTGTGCAGGCGGTGGTGTTGGCATCGGTGGGTGCGCGGTAGTAGCCACTGCGACACTCGCAAAGTTTAGACCCTTCTGAACTGGTTCTGCTGTTAGCTGGGCACTCAGTGCACGAAACTGAGCCGGCCACTGCTTTATAGGACCCGATTGAGCACGCTGTTGAAAAGAAAGAAAAGCATTACAATTACAGCACAACATGTACTCAAGCTGTTTGGAAAGTGCCCGATTCCTGCTTTGGAATTCTGTCAATTACACCAGGAACTGGATGCCGAATACAGAAGGGGTATATAATGATCCAATTGGATGCAATGACTGGCAAATGAAACGTAAACTGTTGCAAAGAGAATTGGAAAATCAATTTGTTTCAAACACACTCAATTAGTGGGTGCAAATTTTGATAGGCAAGGCTTATTGTTCTCACAGGCACTTGATGTATTTACTCAGATGTATAAATTACCAAGAAAACAAAGAGCAAAAGCATGGTTAGAGGGAAATCGCTCATCCCGATTGTTGTTATTCTGACAGGATGTAATTTAATGAGAAATCGCTTCTAGTTTCATAACATGCCCCATGAAATAGACAGCTGAAGCTGCTTGAATCACTCGCCACCCAAAACCAATGCTACAACCCTGTGACCTCTAATTGGCTGTTAATTTGAGTCCTTTGCAGGAAACACTGCCTCATTGGACTGTTGCAATTGGATATTATTATATGCTCTGCAGCTATGAAACATGTCAACCTTTCATTGGAGATTGATTGTGACCCAGCTTGAAGCTCAGCAATGACCTCTATGCTTTCCATTGTGAGGCCACAGAACAAACCACAACAAACACAATATGAGGTACATCGGGAATCAATATGCTTGCATAATCCACAATGAAATGTCCAAGTGCTTCAGGCTTATCAAAGTATACAAATCGCTGAGTCACAGAAGAGCTCATGTTATGTTATGACACTTGTGACAGTAATGCTGTGATTTGGTGAAGTGCTTTGTCATGGAAAACCTGTGACAATTTAACGCTTTATCATAATTACGGTTGAGCAAAGAGTTGCTATCTCATCCATGTCAGCCTTGAAGTCCTAACAAGTCCCCATGTGAATAGACAGGTCAAGCATGGATAACACATTTTAAGCACTTCAGTGACAGAGACAGACAGAGAGAGAGATAGAGAGGAAGAAAGAGATTTCAGTTTTCAGCAAGCTAAAAGGATTTTTATGTTCTCGCTTGTCTGTCAGATTTGATATTCGTTCCTAAACACTACTGTGAGAAGTGAGAAAGGACGGATGAAAGATGGGCGTAGTGAGAGAAAAGAAAGAGAGCATTGTCCATCTATCTTTCATGTGGTTGGATTATATTATCCAATGTGTTCTCCTATAGCGGTGACAAAAGACAGGTTTTAGCTACAAACCTTCCTCCCTCCTAAGACAATCTCCAACACCTTTCAACATTCTCTCTCTCTCTCCTATTCACACTCCCCATTCACCCACTCATCAGCCAATCACAGATTCTCATTTTTGTCTCTAGTGGCCACTATTTAGCCACGGGGCATTTAGTTTCCTCATAAAAATAATTGAACACATCTATAGCCATTATTAACTGGCCCAGATTTCTTATTAATTAATGAGATGGCATTGATTTGATTCAGAAGTTGTCGATCCGCAGAAGACACAAAAGGTGTTTTTATGACATGCATGGCTGGCATTGGAGTAAGTATAATTGGTAACACTTTACAACAAGGTTTCATTTGTTAACAATTAACTACATTAGTTAACAATGAACAACACTCAAATATTGTATCTGTTAATATTATCTTGCACTGTGAACTAGCATGAACATTTTTATTAACTAACACATTCAAAGGTTAATAAATGCTGTCAAAATATGTAGCTCATTGTTAGTTTGTTAGTTGGTTAATTTAATTAGTTAGTTCATGTTAGTTAATTCATATAGTAATTTTTTTTTATCTCAGAGATGTGTCATGAACAATGATAAACCGACTGTGACCTCTTGAGGAAAAGCCGCTGTATCCATTGTGCAGATTGAAGGGGTTAAGTGTTTTCAAGAGGCTGAAATAACTGTGCTGGCAGTAAATGTTTGTAATATTTAATCATAATGTTGTTTACAGAATGTTATCCCTTTCCATCACACAACAAAGTGGGTGGCCTGGCTTGGATGCTGCCAGCTACTCAGAAGACATGATAGAATAATCAGCATTCCCTGGTTCACACGGGACGATTTTAAAATTGTCGGCCGATTTTCCAAACCTGAGAGACTCCACACACAGCAATAAAAAATCACGGGTCTAACAGTTTTGGTCGTACAGTGTGTGGTGCGCAGCCACACGGCAAAATCAACACATCACACACGAACCGATTTGACTCCAGAGCATTCCCAGGTCAGACGGAAAATCTTGCAAAATCCCTCGAGATCAAACGTGACTTCAGAGTAAACAATCATGGCGGACGAAGAGGATGCAGTGGCGATAGTGTGTAGTTTGTTTTTAACCGAAAAAAAAAGGTTATCAAAAGAAAAGGCGATGGTCAAAGAAGTGGAGACAACGCGAGCATGGACGGCTGTTTTGATTTTGTTTCCCAGTGCTTCCTCTGCACCTCGTCACCTCGCTTTCTGATTGGCTACACGCCACAGTCCACAGGCTGCGTGCTCGTTAGTCCTCGGGGGACACCACACACGAGGAGAAATCGGGCCAAATAAATCCAACATGTTGGATATCCCCGATTTGAGATCGGAGCGGTCCCGACGTCCTTCCGAGCAGACGAGAGCACTCTTAACACACCCACCACACACGGCAGGAATATCTGATCAGATTATTTTACGATAATCGGAGCATACTTAAGATTGTCAGAAGGGGTAAATCGGGGCTAAAATCGGCCTAATTATCCTGCCGTGTAACCAGGCTTTAAGTCTTCAATCAAATTTAATCACAATCTTTATATATATATATATATATATATATACACTCACCTAAAGGATTATTAGGAACACCTGTTCAATTTCTCATTAATGCAATTATCTAATCAACCAATCACATGGCAGTTGCTTCAATGCATTTAGGGGTGTGGTCCTGGTCAAGACAATCTCCTGAACTCCAAACTGAATGTCAGAATGGGAAAGAAAGGTGATTTAAGCAATTTTGAGCGTGGCATGGTTGTTGGTGCCAGACGGGCCGGTCTGAGTATTTCACAATCTGCTCAGTTACTGGGATTTTCACGCACAACCATTTCTAGGGTTTACATAGAATGGTGTGAAAAGGGAAAAACATCCAGTATGCGGCAGTCCTGTGGGCGAAAATGCCTTGTTGATGCTAGAGGTCAGAGGAGAATGGGCCGACTGATTCAAGCTGATAGAAGAGCAACTTTGACTGAAATAACCACTCGTTACAACCGAGGTATGCATCAAAGCATTTGTGAAGCCACAACACGTACAACCTTGAGGCGGATGGGCTACATAAGCAGAAGACCCCACCGGGTACCACTCATCTCCAATACAAATAGGAAAGAGCTCACCAAAGAGGCTACAATTTGCAAGAGCTCACCAAAATTGGACAGTTGAAGACTGGAAAAATGTTGCCTGGTCTGATGAGTCTCGATTTCTGTTGAGACATTCAGATGGTAGAGTCAGAATTTGGCGTAAACAGAATGAGAACATGGATCCATCATGCCTTGTTACCACTGTGCAGGCTGGTGGTGGTGGTGTAATGGTGTGGGGGATGTTTTCTTGGCACACTTTAGGCCCCTTAGTGCCAATTGGGCATCGTTTAAATGCCACGGCCTACCTGAGCATTGTTTCTGGCCATGTCCATCCCTTTATGGCCACCATGTCCCCATCCTCTGATGGCTACTTCCAGCAGGATAATGCACCATGTCACAAAGCTCGAATCATTTCAAATTGGTTTCTTGAACATGACAATGAGTTCACTGTACTAAAATGGCCCCCACAGTCACCAGATCTCAACCCAATAGAGCATCTTTGGGATGTGGTGGAACGGGTGCTTCGTGCCCTGGATGTGCATCCCACAAATCTCCATCAACTGCAAGTTACTACCCTATCAATATGGGCCAACATTTCTAAAGAATGCTTTCAGCACCTTGTTGAATCGATGCCACGTAGAATTAAGGCAGTTCTGAAGGCGAAAGGGGGTCAAACACAGTATTAGTATGGTGTTCCTAATAATCCTTTAGGTGAGTGTATATATATAGTGAAATATTATTACAACAAAATAACCATTTTCTATTTTAATAAATATTTTTAAAGAAAATTTATTTGTGTGCAAGTATCGTCTTATTGAGGTTTTCATAATTTTTATGAGTGTTGAAAACAGTTTTATTTAAAACCTGATACATTTTTGAAATCTTTTGTAACATTATAAATATCTTACTGTTACTTTTCATCAATTTAATGCATCCATCCATATACATAAACACAAACACACACACACACACACACACGTTGGGTTGTCATGTTTTATGGGGACATTATATAGACATAATAATGATTTGTATACTCTACAAACTGTATATTCTATCCCCTAACCCTAAACCTACCTATCACAGAAAACTTTCTGTATTTTCAAAGTATAGTATTATTGTATTATTATTAAAGTTCAGTATTATTTATAAGCCATTTTTTTCATGTGGACGAAAAAAAAAAAAGTCCCAACAAGGATTCCAGATATTGGCATCTTGGTGGGGATGTGGGTATACCTGAACAAACGCACAAACGCGCACACACACACACATACACGCACACACAATGTTAGAATAGATTTAATTTCTTTGGATTGTTACTTATTGGTCAAACCAGAAAACTATTATATTATAAATTATATTTTATTATACAATTAAATATAACTTTATAATAAAAAATATTAATTTGTATATATATATATTTCTTTATATTATTATTATATTATGTTATATATTCAGTTTACTGAAAGTGTATGTTGGTCTGAGCAGGTTTTTGTGAGTGTTTGAGAAACCAAGAGAGAATTAAGCTAAAGGCATTGGTGGGGGAGGGGCTGTTCAAGTTTAAATAGAGCACGCCTCAAACAAAAACAAAACTGAGATGAAAAATTTAATTAGGAAGCATGTTATATTCAGAGAAGCAGTGAAAAAGACATTAAAAAAGATGCAGATGAAGGAAAACTGTAAAAGCAAATGTGCAGAGAGAGAGCGAGAGACCTCAGTGAAGTGTATAATTTGCCGTTGACATCGTACTTGGTATTTAGATCGCTGACCCAATTTCTCTCTCTCTCTCTCTTCCTCTCATGGTTGCTCCCATTCTCTTTATTTGGCTTGCAGCGTTCTGACTAAAGCACACAGATGCACAAACACACGTAAACACACAAACAACAAACCCAGTGACTGACACACAACTTCAAAAACGGGACATAAAAAGGTATGCACTTATTTAGTACTCTCTCTCTCTGAGCTAAGCTTCTCAAACCGCTATAGAAACCACCCTAGGAAATACATTTCTCTCTAATTAATCTCCATAATTATCCCATTTAATGTGAAATTATTTGCTTGTAATGCTCAGCTGGCTCCTGGCATTTCACAATACGCATGTTTTCCGTTGATTAGATTTGGGAGAACCGGAGACTGAAACTTCCTGGACGTCCTATCTAAAGGCGGACGGTCGTTCGATTGTGGATGATTTGGATCAGTACAATAAAACCAAATCATGCTTGCACAAAAAAAAGTCAAACACAATTTGCCAACTCTTTTGGCGAGGCTTTTCCCTCTTCTGCATTCCCTTCAGAAAGCATTACAACAAAACGTATTCAACATGTGCACTGGAGCAGCCTATGGAAATGCAGGCAATACACAGCTTGACAAGTAACGCTATCCACTTTGTGTTCAGTCATTGTAGAATGTGTTAGTATTCGTGGTTATAGTAGGCAATATAAAGTATGTACCAAAATCAAAAAGCCCTCTGCCCATTATAAATAACCTCTCGCGTTGCCAACTTCAGATTGACGGCAGAAGAATTGCACTCCAACTTTCATTGGGCAAGAGGACGTCGGACCAACATGTAAAGTTACCAATCACAATTTGTTTTGTTTCGCATCATGTTTAAGGGAATGAAAATGTAAAGACGAAGGTCCTATGATAACAGATCGGAGTGCATCTATTAAATGATTTATTCAAGAATGTTGTGCAAGTTTACAGCAACAATGGTGCTGCGAACCTCACATACTTTGAAAATCCACAGTTTAATTGATCCTGATTAGCCCTCAATGCCACAGTTGTAAATACAATGGCTTTCTTCTTCATGAGGGTCTTTGGCGACAAGACGGCTTTGTTTCCTGGTTGACCGTTAAAGAAAGTGACACATGCGTCTCCCGAAAATCCTGTAGAATTCAACCAATCAGATGACGACTTCAAAACTCCTGAAGTGTTTTCCATTTTGTGTGCCTTATGCATCAGACGTTCAGCCAACAGTCTGTGGACATGACGTCTAAGGTAGAGACTATAAACAACCTAGTAGTCACCAGTTACATTTTGGTTCCACCCTATTCATCCCAGAGATTCGGGCAAAACGACACAGATCAACATGCACATTAAAAATGTCATACTATTTTACATCAAGAGTGCGCCTTTATGCTATCTGAATGGACTTATTAACTTGGAGGATATAAATCCTACAGCAAAATCAACGTCACCCTTCCTTTCAAGGCTGCTGTTTAGAATATTAGGATGTCAGGAGTGAAAATTAGTTATTCTGCCTTTATAAACACCAGAAAATCTAACAAAAAAGGTTAATTATACCCAGAATCTGGAAGAATCTGCAAATGACATTTGATATTAGGCAGGCATGGGATGAAAAGATGGACACTGAGCTGTCCACTATGCTAAAAAAGTTTTCATGTGTGGATGAGCAGGTGTAATTGTTTCATCTGCTCAGTCGTGCTTTGGTGACTACAATCTTGAAGGACAAGTGAGGGCAAAGCAAAAGAACAGTCATGTCTATGGGGGACGTTGAGACTTGCTCTTTAGCACACAACTTGCTCAAAGCTCAAGGCCTAAAATCTGATACAGTATATCAACACATTTGTCCAGAAAATATGGAATTCACTATATATATATATATATATATATATATATATATATATATATCCCACTTTAACCACTGTGTATATATATATATATATATATATATATATATATATATATATATATATATATATATATATATATATATATATACAGTGGTTAAAGTGGGATTTGGCATGTGGGGGAACCCTCAAATTTTGAGTAGGTGCAACAGGGAAAAATGACTCACCGTGGGACAACATATTGAGTATCGTCGTCTAGCAATACTTTTTGGGACAAGAGTGTCAACTGTGGCACCAAGTATCACAATACTTATTTACTTGATATTTTAATGGTTTTATTTTGGTCCATCTACACTGATATGATGATGATACTATGTTAAAATTGCTGAACACCACAATATGGAACACAACCTCGTTTTTCATATTGTAAATTCAAATATAAAAATGGGAAGTCCAAAACTACAAATTTAACACACCAAAATGGCTGAAGACAACTATAACAGAAATAAATCACAACCACAATTATGGAAATTTGACATTAGCCTACTTCACCTTCGTTAATTTACTCAAGGCTACCAGGAAAGCTGTAGGAACTTCAGTAGGAATTTTGGAAGCTTTGGAATTTGAAAACGTTTGTTTTTAAATGTTAAAAGTAATTTTAAATAATACAAATTATAGGCTACGTTTAACGCAGTTGGTGGAATTGGCAGACGTTCCATTAGGCATCATGCGCTGTGTAAACGCGTCAAAGCATTCTCAGGTATAAATATGCAGCATTAACGCAAGTAGGTGATTTTGCTATTCTAATATCAGCTATATAATCCTACAATTGATATCTTTGCTAGATTGCCGACCCGAGCCCTGTATACACACATACATACATAACAATGTGTTTATTATTATTATTATTATTATTCATCAACATTGGTAGATATTGGAAATTTAATTACATGCCTATTTATTCTATTTTTTACATTTAGATGACCTTTTCTGTCACCTAATGATCACTTTAATCTAATGATCAAGCTAATCTTTAAAAACATTAATTTAATAACACTATTAAATGTAATCTTTAGCAGATCTAAAAAATTCATATCCATTTTCATACTGCACATTATGATGTTGTGACGCCTAAATTAGTCAAATTACTTTAGTTTAAGTGTTTTATTTCTATTTTATTAAGGCAATGTATTAAAGAATTGTATTATTGACAATGTATCATTTATCAGCAATAACAGCTTTAATTAAGCTAAGCTATTTATTAATTTTTGCAATTGAAAAAAGCTGATGCAAAAAGACAGCAAAGAAGCAACATGGGTAAATAAATAAATACACAATTATTTAAGGTTTATCCTTAGATATTAAGTAAAAAGAAAAAAAATAGTTTTAAGTAAATTAAAACATTGTAATTTTTATTCTAAAGTAATGCATCTTGTTAATTATTTTTTAGTGAAAAGAGAGAAAAAAAAATACTAATCAAGTTAAATTTATTTATTTATTTTATTTTAATTATTTTTTTGCAGTGCATATGTCACTGTCATCTCTCACTGGTCATAAATCAATCATTACTCACATTCTTGCCAAGCCCTGATTGGAATACAAAAAGGAGACAAAACGTGAGCAATTCAAATCAGTATCTAAATGAAATATAGATTCTGGAACACCTGCACTGACTCAAGAAAATACATCAGGAATTTCTACTATCTCAGTCCTCTAGTCTTTAACTCGTGTCCACTACCATGTCCTTCCCCCTCCTCTTCCCTGTGGTTTCTGTCACTTGTTCAGCTGAATGGCCATTACATCACCGTGACCTAAATGTGTCACAACCCTCTCTTATCCCCCCTCTCTCTCCGTCTCCCCACCACTCTACTTTCGTCTTCAAGATATCTCAAAACTTCTTGTCTGATTTACTCGCATCGCCCTCAGAAATTAACCCCTTTCAGTAAATGTAGTGCCTTTCAACTCCACTTTCTTCCACTTCGACTGCATCTCTCTCTTCCTCTCTGACCTCAATTGCTCATATAGACAGAAAGGAAGAACTTGTTGATGATAAAGATGAGTTGGTCTTAAACATTTCTTAAATTCTCTATTTGCTTCTCTTCCGTCAGCTAATCAACAGACAATAAAGGAAAAAGACAATACTGAAAATTAAAATTATGCTGACAAAGTTACAAGAAAAATACAGATATACACACACAAATAGTGGCCGCTACCATATTGATTTCAGGTCAACACAACCTGACCCAAAAATAAACGTATTGTTTATATGTAAAGCTAATTATAAATACTACAGACTAACTGCGGACATCCATTTAAAAAAAAAAAAAAAAGTATATCCCCACAACAGGGATATATTCATATTCATATAATGTATAAATCTATACTACTCTTCAAAAGTTTGGGGTTGGTAAGATTTGTTTTAGGCTGGATTTATTTGATAAAAAAAACAGTAAAAACAGTAATATTGTGAAGTATTATTACAATTTAAAATAATTGTTTTCTATTTTAATACATTTGAAATGTAAATTTTTTCTGTGACGCAAAGCTGAATTTTCATTATCATTAATCAAGTCTTTCTTTTTGATCATTCAGAAATTCTAATATGCCGATTTGAAGCTCAAGAAACATTATCAATGTTGAATATGTTTGTGAAAACCTAGATTTTTTTCAGGATTTTTTGATGAATAAAATGTTTAAAAGAATAGATTAGGATTTTTTTTTAAAATAGATTTGTAACAATGTAAAATAATTTACTGTCACTTTTGATCAGTTATTATTTAGTCCGGTATTGAATTTTCAGATTAATTCAGGTATTTGAATTTTCACTTTCCTAATATTTACACTTAAAGAATCGTTATTTAACTTTTGAATATTTATCCAAATGAGGACACCCCCTCGTTAGCTAACTAGTGGAGACAAATTTGTAACGAGTCGGAACCACAAAACACATTGCATGCAATGCAGCGTTTGTCTTTTGTGTTTTTAATTAGATCTATGTCTATGGGCACCTTCCCGCTTGTCTGAATACACCGTGTGTAGTTTTTTGTCCATCAAATTTTGTGCATAATTACTATGACAGGAAGCCCACAGAGTTCTGATTCAGAGATAACTGACACAACAATGATGCACACACAATGAAATGATAAGGTAAGTGAAAGTGATGTTTAGAAGTATTTGGACACTTTCTGGTTGTCAAACGTTAGTGGATCATACTCATAAGAAATATTATAAGCTATACCTGTGAAAATACTAATAGGAAACCAGTGTGAACCTGAGATTAACTGACTTCATCCACTAAAAATAAAGTTGACACCAATTAGTTAAAAGTCATTTAAAAAATACTGAAGCTAATTCATCATGTTTCCAAATGCCATGTGATTTGATTTTTTTTTTACTGTAACTAAAAGACTATGTGACTTAAATGTCAAAATACATTTTCAGGTCACTGTATGCAGAGTTCCTTGGGAAATCTAAATATACATCCAGCTGGGTAATACTTTCATTCATGTCAGGGTAGTGTACAGAAACCATATGACTACATTAGCAGTGCTTCGTTCATGAATGAATCGGCATTTTTGAATTAATTTTTTAGGGGTAATACTTTAGTCTCACATATCTGTTGATATAATTTTAATATCATGCATTTAAGGCAATTGTTAGGGTGTTTGTTTGTTATTGTTGTGTTTGTGTTTTCTTCATTTTTAAAATGTTTTGTACATTACTATTTAGTGACTTTATATATATAACTTTATTTATATAACTTTATACATGTTTAACATGTTTATTTTTACATTCTCTCTTGTTGCATTTGTAATATTTTTTTTGACCTCTTAACAGATCTTGTATCAATTAAGTAACTATAGATTTGATAAAAAGGAGCAGATCTTTTAAAATAACTATTTACATCAACTAAAACAAACTCGTTACTAACTAAAAATGTTAACATGTTCTTCTTTTTTAAGATTTTTTGTATATATTTTGGAACTATATATTTAGTAACTTTATATATATATATATAGATAAACATGTTTAACATGTTTATTTTTACAGTCTCTCTTTTTGCATTTGTAATATTTTTTTGACCCCTTAATAGATCTTGTATCAATTATGTAACTATAGATTTGATAAAAAAAAGCATGTATTTTAAAATAACTACATCAACTAAAACAAACTTGTTAAAATGTTAACATGTTCTTCATTTTCAATTTTTGGAACTATTTAGTAACTTTAAATTATATAAACATGTTTAACATGTTAAACACTATGATATAGTGAATGACTACATTTTTTATGTGGAAATTATCTGAATTGAGAGAGTTCGGGAACCGGATGAACTAAAGCTCTGTGAAGCACAAGAAAATAAAATAAATTAAAATGTTCAAACTAAATTCTAAACTTTAAATAAAACAAAAGAAAAGCAGATAAGTGATAAGTCTGCGGAAAAACACAGCTCATTCGCGTCTGTCAGCGGCCGTGCGCTCCTCTCAGCCACTCACTGAACAGGGCAGACGCAGCGAGAGTGACGACAGGGAGAAAGCAAGAGCTCGCGCTCGCAGGACAGTACTGGCGACATTTGGAGGTTACTGAGGTTTGTCCAAAAAGTCGCTAAATTTGTCGCTAGTCGCTTTTTTGAAAAATGATGCTAAAGGGGTCTGAAAAGTCGCTAAAAATAGCGACAAAGGTGCAAAGTTGGCAACACTGAGTCTGTCTCGGAGGGGAAAAAGGACGGGGTTGGGTAGAAAATAGAAAATAACGTATCTCGAGCTGAATTGAATATAGCACCAATTTTGTGATTGGCTGCCATGTGGTGTGGGGCCAGGGTGGGCCAAGCTTCTGATTGGGTGGGCCAGGCCCACCCTGGCCCCCCCGTGGAGCCGGGCCTGACTCAGCTAATACTATTCACCCAGCCATAAGCAATATATCTTTTAAATCATTTGAGTTTGTACTTTTAAATGATCCGATTCAAAACTAAAATTATTATTCTCCGTGTATGTCATCTATATAAAAAGAGAGACGTGTCAGCCCGTCTCATTATTGTTCTCTCAGCTGATTATCTCTGGTAATGTGACACGCCCACGGAGAGCACGCGCTATTCAAACGCAAATATGTGAAGTAACACATTGAGACGCGTTAACGCCCATAAACTCTGAAAACACACATTATTTTTTAGTCAGATTAATCTACTGTCGTCTTGCGCGGCTATATGAGGAACAATCCTGGGACATTTACCACTGGGTTTATTTTCACTTCGAGGATGAACAGATTCAGCTGAGAAGTAAGTGTTTTTTGCAAGTGCTTTGTTCTAATCGCGATATAGAATAACGTAGTGTCTGTAAACGGAAAAATAGCATACTGTTAAATGTGAATCATGTTTGTGTGTGTGTGAATGAATGAATGAATGAATGAACGCACAGTGTTACAGACTAAATAACAGACAACATTTCGTTGACTCGTTTTGGATAAAGTTTTTACTCTAAAATAGACATCAAATAAGCTTTTTTTTAGGAGTTTCTGCTCATATGTTAAATATATAGTATGTTTTGTCAATAAACTAATCAACTAA
The DNA here is from genome assembly GCA_030578255.1 of Tiaroga cobitis. Classification (NCBI taxonomy): domain Eukaryota; kingdom Metazoa; phylum Chordata; class Actinopteri; order Cypriniformes; family Leuciscidae; genus Tiaroga; species Tiaroga cobitis. The sequence continues at coordinate 24,217,526 of CM060606.1, read as the reverse complement.
GATGTTATAGTGTTTGTTCAAGCTATATCAAAATAATGAATCCTCAACTTTGAAATATGTATGATCAAACTAAGACATTTATGGAGAAAGACAATTTTCTTTTCAAGATTTTTCCAACTCTAACTTTGAACTTTGAACTCAAATAAAACCATGTCTATATGGTGAAGGGTGTGTGATAGAAGTGTCCAGACGTATGCACCCTGTATTTTCCTTATATAAATCCAAACAATCTAAAAGCCATTCTTTTTTAAATCTCCTCATTCTTTGTGCAAGGCTCCTGTAATGATATGGCCTGATAGCACCTAATAGGGCCTTATGGGGAGGGTCTTTGTCTTTCACAGGTGTGGAATGCCACACATATTAATGAGAGATCACGCCTCCTCGCATAAAGCTTTCTCAAACAAAACACGTCATTAAAAATGTAAAAGACTTTATTGACTTATCTGAATGAGTAGTCAGGATGATTCTCACATTGTTTTGGAGCAAATATTCTAGGCTATGTGATACAATTTTCAAAAGTCTTGTGAAGAAATAATCAATATGTGTTTTGTGGTCTTATTTCAGCAACTTTCATTTTTATTTTTTTCAATAACCACGCATAAACATTATTCTATTAAAAATACAAACATATACATACATGTTGCTCAGATCTCATGGTAGCCAAGTTTGTGCTATATAGAGTGAATTTACACCTTTGCCATTAACATGTTTATAAATAACTGAAAAACGCACAAATGTCAGTGCATGTCAAAACATCCCAAGGGCCCCAAAAACACTCTGGTCCCCAGAGGGTTAAAGACTCTTTCTAGAGTCTCTTAGTAGTATTGAAGACACGCAAATATGAATAATATAGAGTCTTCTAAAGACCTTGTTTCGGTCGCAAACATTTTTTTTATCAAATCAGTTAAGTAAATGATTCAATGACTCACTCATAAAATATAAAGAAAGATTTTTCATGACTTACTGCTGTAACCAGCAGAAACAGTCACAGAATGAATCAGTGAACAAAACTTTTTGGTGAATAGATTGAGATCTCCACCATTAGACTACATGTTTTGTTGGCTCATTTGAACATGCAGAGGCTATATAATTGGGTTTATATCCCATCACTGACTGAATCAGTGAACAAATATTTTTGCCAAATAGATTTTAAAAGATTCGAGTTACTGAGATTAATCAAAACCCACACTATTAGACTACATATTTTGACTCACCTAAACAGCCTAAACCATTATGATTAGGCTTATAATCCATCACTGACTAAATCAGTGAACAAATCTGGACAAATCTTTTTTTTTGGTGAAGGAATTAGAAAGATTTGAGTCACCGAGATGGATCAAAATCTCCACCATTAGACTACATGTTTTGTTGATTTGCCTAAACAGGCCAATTAAGCCATTATGATTGGGCTCATATCCCATCACAATGAATCAGTAAACAAATCTAAACAAATCTTTTCGGAAAATGGATTCAAAAGATTCAAGTCACTGAGATGAATCAAAATCTCCACCATTAGACTACATGCTTTGTTGACTCACCTAAACAGGCTGAGCCATTATGATTGGGCTCATATCCCCCATCACACGTACATCCTCCAACAGGCACCAGCCATTCGCCTTCTGTGTTACAGTGCATTCTTGGTGCTGTCCCACCCTGTGATTGGCTATGGGGTACACAAGTCCCAGTCACTGGAACAAGAGACGTTGGCTCCGCCCCTGAGGGCGTGGCTGGGTAGAAAGCCAGGAAACGACTGGTTGCTGGACAGCGACGATAAAATACGGAAACACCCATGAGTGACACGCATGCTCCACTGTCTACTATTGCTAACACAAACCTAAAAAAGAGAGAAAAAAAGAGAAAGGGTGATGAAAAGAGACAGACGACAAGCTTAACAGCCAGCGAAACATCCATTGAGACCAGACAGACTAATAACTGTTGTTTGTTTTCATATTCAAACCATATCATGGCAAATATTAACACTGTGGCTGATATTTACTCAGCAGAATTGCCTGATCCTGAGTGACCACATTCAGAGGGATCCTCATTTCATCTGCACACAGTGACCATCATTCATCAAGGGTTTTAGGGAGATGGGGGCAAGGCAAAAAGGTTGTCGTACCCTTTGCGTGTGAGAGGAGCAAAGCTGCGGGTTTTGACGTTGATGCGTCGTGCGTTTTCAGGTTTGTACTGGTGAGGCAGGCTTGGCTCCACACGGCTGAAACTCTTGTCTGCTGCGATGGTGTCGATCTTCACCCAGCCCTCTCTCGTCTCTCCACTGGAAGGCTGGAACGGTGTAGGAGAGAGAGAGAGCTATCAAATTAATTATTAATATGTCAGTCATGTTTACAGGCATAGTTCACCAAAATTAAAATTCTATCACTATTTAATCACTCTCAAGTCATTTTAAATGCATAAGCTGTGATCCCCCCCCACATGAACGTAAAAAGGAGACATTTTGAAGAATGTGCACACCCCTCTAGTCTACAGTGACAGTTCATAGAAGCATTTGTTCATAGTATATATACTGTATAGCTGTATATAGCAGTATATAGTATTTTAAAGGTGTTATTTATGGGTGGATGGGGCCTGTCCTGATCACTTTGCTTTTTGAAATAGGGAGGGATGTATTTAATACAGCTTAAGCAGCTCCAAATGTTGAACAGAGTTTTTCATTGTTAGTCGGTGTTATAATGAGTGTCGATCCGGCACTGGAATTTGTTATTTTTAATGTCTTGCTGAGTGTTTATTGCAGTTGTTAACAGTGGTGGAAGCCAACATCGCAATCTTGGACACACGCGGCAATCTATTGCTTTACCGCAGCTGCCGTGGTCTGCAATCCATTCTAGTGAAATCTTCAAAACAAAATGCCATCAGATGTGCCCCTGAAACCTGGAAACTCTGGCCTTCCACAGAATTAAATAGCAGTATAAGGGTTTGAAGCAACATGTGGGGGACTAAATAATGACAGAGCTTCAGTTTTGGTATGAACTATTCCTTCAAGGAGCTATTTTTAGTGCGCCAGCATTGCAGTTAAAAGATTAACTACGAAAAGGCAAAAAAGAAGAGATGACAAGACCTTTATGTAACTGAGATGTTGCGAAGACCAGCAAAACTAGAAGAAAAGTATTTGATTTACACAACGATGGACCACATTACACTCCCACAGGAATAACTACAACTTTTATTTACTGTTTTGAGCATTATCTTCTCCCCCGAGGAGTAATAAACCACACATATTGCTGAGACTCCACATAATGGTGTCTTAAAACCAAACTGTGTGTTTTCCTCTAACAAACATGACCTGGTAATTGCACTTGTAGAAGTTATGCATCTCTTGAAGCCACCCTGCTTAGAAATGTCAAAAGGTTTACGGTCAAAAGATGTTGATTTACACATTGCAAATTGAACAATGTAAAAATTTTTACTTAAGCAATGAAAGATACCATTCTAGCTTTAATGTTTTACATCAATTTCATTGGAAGCCTGCAGTGATATGTCAGAGGTATTATGTAGTTTAGTTTTCTTCTTTTCTTCTGAGTGATTCATCTGGGGAAGTGTAGTTCATACAATATACAGTCATTCAAAGAGCACAAGGGTCTTATTTTCTTTAAAAGAAATCCTCAGGCTCCATCATAACAAATGTTCCAAGTAGGCTACATCTTAGTCAGTCAAACAAAACAGAACGGTACAAGACTGAATGCTGGCATAATACTTCATATGATGTCTGTGTGTGGGTGTAGGACAAGGTTTCCAACAAACCAGCATTTGGTAACAGGCTAACACACTCATGTTAGTTTTATGATGCTATACTGTCCTGCAGAAAGGAGATCATTGGAAAGTAAGACTTAAGTTGTGCTACAGACATGACCTCAAGATATCTCCAAGCCATCAAATTTAATTATAATAATATTTCGTGGTTTTTGAAACACCCAATGGTGCAGGTTGGACAATTTTTTTTAAAATGTATGAATTGTTTTATTTTATTATTTATTATTTTTTTATGTATTTGAATGTATGTGCTCAGTGTTTTATGTGAGGCACCATGTAAGCTCAAACTAATTGCCCCACGGGGATTAAATAAGCTCTAAACTAAAAAAAAAAGAAGTAATTTTACAACATGAATTAACTTTGTGTTATTATGTTATTGACATGTGAGTATTATGTCACTGACCCATGTACCATTGAGATTAGTACAAATTGCTCAATCCTTCTTTAATCTCATTTTAATCGCAGGTTCGGGCCTTGAAAGTGAGATAATCCCTCGCCACTCACCTCAGCTGCCCAGGTTCTCTCCAGCTCTCTCTGAGAGTTAGCCTGTTTGTAAAACAGTGTCAGTGTCTCCCTGCATGTCGGGGAGGGTGAGCGTAGACTGGCACAGTCACGAACCGAGAAACGCAGTGTCACAAAGACCCGTGGAGCTGACTGGCGGTACAGGAAGGGTGTGGCCAGCCAGTTGTCTTGGAGACGGGGGTTCTGATTGACATTGCAGACTTCAAAGGTACGCATGAGTCTCCCCTTGTCATCTAACACGCTCACCTCATCCCACTGAGAGGAGGAACAATGTTAGAGAATAAAAATGAGCCTGAGGCATGAATACTGCACAACCACAACATTTTCATTCACCTGACAATATATAATGGGGTCCAGAGGTCTGAGTTCCCTTTAGAATTTTTTTAAGACATTTTTATTTAAAAAAATAAAATTAAAAAATAAAATATATATATATCGTGCTGTCAAATCGAGTAATCGCGATTCTAAAATAAAAGTTTGTTTATATAATATGTATATGCATACATGTGTTTGTGTGCACACACATACACATATACTGTATATAATAATTTTTTTTATATTCATTGCTATTTAAAAAAAAAAATTAAGTACAATGTGGTCCATAAGTCCAAGTCCACATTGTAATTTATTAAAAAAAATACTTTAAACCTGAAAATACACCATTTAAAAAAAAAAAAAATAAAAAAAAAAAATAATAATATATATATATATATATATATATATATATATATATATATATATATATATATATATATATATATATATATAGTAAAGACACACACACACGCACACATTTTAATATGGACTTAGATTTTTGCTGTACTGTAAAATATGTAAATAGCAATGAATATAAAATAAAATGGGAATTACAACTCTGTGAAAAAAATTAAAGATTTTTTGGTAAAATTACACAGATTATATCAGAGAAATACTCTGCCCTTTCCTGCTTCTTCAGGTGGTTTAAGCTGAAAATCCCAGACAAACCTCAAATCTCTCCAGAAATACACAACACAGAAATCAGACACACACACACCCTCACTGACTCACAAAAAGGCGGCGAACAACTGCCACGCTGAGAAAGAGCGAGACAGAGGATGAAGAAAATAAATCAAACAGACAAGTGACTAAGAGGAGACGGAGAGAAACACAGCATCAAAAAACTTAACATGAAAGGACTGCTGGAGGAATGAAAACATTCGTTTAGGGAACTAAAAAGTGAACGAAAGAATAAAATGGGCTTGAACGTGGAGAAAAAAAGATGGGGTGGACAGCTTGAGAGAATGAGAAGATGAGCGAAGGAGGGGGTAGGGGAATCAGAAAAGCACAGATGGATAGATTAACAAAGATATGTATGCAGACCAAGTGACAGACAGAAAGAGACAGAAACTGAGGTCTGGCAAGAGAAGCTGGGACAGGAAGTAGAGGATCGAGTTCAGTTCTTCTCAGTAGGTCACAGTCTCTGCGCTGCCCAGGGCCACAAATATATCACGGTCGAGCAGACAGCGAATACACACAGAAGAGGATGAAGGAATTGAGGGAAGGAAGTTGAAATATGCTTCATCTCCTGCGTTTTCAGAAAGGCGGGATTAAAACAAGAAGTACATACTCATAGGCCCACAGAAACAATAAAAACATATGAAGGAAGAGGGCTTCAATGTGCCACACACACACACACACACACACACACACACACAATCAATCACCTCAGAATATTCTAAAGTGTGATCCGTCTGTTTCAGATACACATAAATTGCCGTTTCTAAACTAATGCATGAATCTTACCCCAGTGTCAGGATACGTTGTCCAGCCTAGCTCAGCGGTGGACTCCGTCGTGTCCAGCAGCATAACTGAGAGTGGCAGGAAAGGACAGAGAAGTAGAGAGAGAGAGAGAGAAAGAGAAACAGATGAACAGACAGCGACATAGTTTATTAGATGATTTTACTAATAGCAGCAAATTACAGTTTGATTCCATAGAATCAAAATTGACAATTATTGTTTTTAATGGAATATTGCAGTATTTATTATAAATGATTTATCCGTGCACATCATTCTTTTTTTTACATTCCCCTCCCTTGCAGCGACATCTCTTCTCTTTTCTGAAGACATGCTCACCGGCGGGACAACCTGTCACTCACATGAGGTCACAAGCAATAGCAAACCACAATCGTCCAACGATCCAATCAATTTCCAAAAGACAAAATCAAGTCCCGTCCAATATTTTTTCTTGTTCTTGTTCTTATGTCACCATAAGAAAGAATTTCAATAGGAATTGCAACTTCAGTTTCATGTCAACTTTAACTAGTTTTGTGTAATTTAATGTAAATATAAATTAAGTGTTATAAATATTCATTACGTTTTTTAAACATGAAAATATGAAAAACTTTGCTATATTTACAAAGTCATCACCGTCTGTAAAAAGGGTCCATTGTCCTTTTAGTATTGAAATAAAGGTTTAAGTATAGTTAAACACACATTGAACCCTTTTTTACCATTGAATAAAGGACATGATCAGTACCCGAGACAGTTTTTTTCCAGTTCTGTCCATGACATTACAGAAATAGAAACCGTTTCTAGAATTCCCTATCACGGCTGGTTAGGACCAAAACTGATTAACACTGAAAACATACATAGATAAATTTGTTTTGTTTTTTTAAGTGCCCCATTATACTTTTCCAAATATTACCTTTCATGCAGTGTGTAAAATAGCTGTTTGTCAATGAAAAATGTTTTAAAGATCAAAGTGCATAGCAAATAAAGTTATTGTCTCTTAAAAGAAAGAATCGATTTGACTCGCCCTCAAAACTGTAGTTGTAGCTGAGGCTTGGAAGAGTTTGGTTCCTGTTGTCGACATGTCGAGAAGACATTGTTTTCAGCACTGCAAATCAACTTTGCATGCACTACCAAAGGATGAGGACTCGTGTTGAAACTGATATGGAAAAACCGACACCATCGTTCGTATCAATGTGTATCAAGCGCTGATGGTGCGTTCTATTATTTATCCGTGTTGGAGTTCTGACTAGGAAGACAGACGTTGCCTAGCAACACGCACCAACATGCCCCCTTTCCTCGGATTTTCCCGCTCGGATTTCGGACAACCGTGAGGACACCGAGCAATAAATCTGATACAGAATCCAAGATGGCTGCGCCCTGTGTGACTTTAGTTAGAATTGTTTTCATTGTTTTTGGACCGCTTTGGTTGTTTAAATGAAGATTTTAATCACTCGTATTACTGCAATACCTTACTGAGTCCGTATCACTCCCTGTGGGTATGGGAATCGGTCTTGTTGTGAGTGCAATATTGAATGAAGCCTTGTTTCAAACGGGTGTTACTAACGTGGCTAGTGTTGGTAACAGAAGATAAACTAAAACATGAAATAAAGTGAAAATTTTAGAAGTTCAAATGGCTGAGTTTTGATAAGCGCCTGGTACTCGGCCAGTGCTACCATAGCAACAGCTTTCCGGGTGGCGTCCATGTTTTTCTCTGACTCCGACGCGCAAAACATACCAGAACGCTTCAAGTGTGGAAATGGCGTCATATCCGAGGGCCGAGTCGGTTCGTTGACAATAATAGAACGCACCATGAGGAAGCCTACGGAGCTGAAATTCAGATTTGGTAATAGGTGATTCATTTCCGACACGTGCTGTAAGCAGTTGACCAATCACAACAGACTCAGACTAGGCCATCTGACCAATCAGAGCAGAGTAGGATGACGGTAGGGATGGGTTTAGAGAGACTGAATCTTCAAAAGAACTGTTTTCTGACTCTTTGAGAAATTAGGTGATGTGCAATGTATATTATGAGAAAATGAAAGTGTTTTTCAACCTTGGGTGCAGTGAAACCAACGTTTTCTCACGACCAATTAGTACCAGTGATTAAAAGGTGGCTAATTCGTACGACCTCACTCGTACGATTTGTCTAAACCCACGTGATGGTTAGGTTTAGGGGGTAGGTAATTCGTACGAATTGGGCAACTCGTAAAATATGTACGATTTAGAAAAAATCGCACTAATTCGTACGAGTGAGGTCATATGAATTCGTACGTATTAGCCACCTTGTAAAATTTGTACGAATTGCTGTGAGATCGGGTTGGTGAAACCTATTTTAGGAGACCTCCAAAACAAAATTAGAAACCTTTAAAATAGCATAATAGGGGCCCTTTAAATAAATAATAGAAGCATTTTACCAGTGGTCTCAGACTTAGCTTTGTGCCAGCAGGAAAATACAAGACCGTCACCAGGAATGCCCTGCTAAAATGTGCATGACACTGGAATGCATTTGTCAACTTCCTATATGAAAAAAGAGCCACAGGGATAACTTATGTCAAAATTCTTAATACAGCAAAGGTTGATATGACAGGAATCGGGCATCTAAGCTGTCCTTTCCCATAATCTCATGCTTGCCCTGACATTCATCTAATGAACAGTTTATCACCGACAGAGAGAGAGAGAGTGAAAAGAGGAATAAAAGAAGCGAGTGAATTCTTATCTGGAATCAATTGTACCAGTTACAAATGAATTATTTCTGAAATAGTACATGTTTATTTAATACCACATATTTTCCAGATGAGGGGCGGCTGAGCTCTGGCTCCTCTGGGGCAGCGTGAAATGGGTCAAACCCGCGTGTAAAGAACCTAAAGTCTTAAATTGAACAAACAAAACTGAGCAAACACAAAACAAGCGCAGTCATATAAAACACATTCACAGAAGGTCTAAGCCTCACACACACACAGCTGGCACATATACAGTGCTGAGGATGAGAGTGTTTTTAATTCTGCCTCCCCCCTCCCTCCTCTATCTGCCCTTAAAACCACGAAACTGATATTATTCTGTGGCTTACACTAAATCCAGCCCTCCATCTATCTCTCTCTCTCTCTCCCGCTTGTGCGTAAACAGATTTTTTTTTAGATTATGTTCACAGATGGGGACCCTACAAATCTCTCTGCCAATCTATCATTTCCCTCCTGTCTGTCTCTCTCTCTATTGGGTTCTTATCCATCGCTTCTCTTCCTCCTGAAGACAGTGATGACTTGGAGCGTGCAGGACAGGGATTTGGGAGAGATTTACTGTATTTTTTTTCTTTAGTACACAGTGAACTTCAAAAGAGGGCACTTTATAACAGTGTGTTAAAAAATTTTGTGCTTTTAAAGTATTATGTATTCCTTAATATTTAACATTAGTACTTGGACAGCGTGAAACGGAAGTTGCGATAGTCTTTTTTTCCCTATTGCGACGTACATACGTACACATTATTTTTTTTAAATGTATATAAATGTATAATGTATAATAAATACTGCATTATTCCATTAAAAAAACAAGAATCGTCAATTGTGATTTCATGGTGACTTTAAAAATAATCACTATTATCATAAAGGTTTTTATGTTAATTAACTATGCAAATTATTTTGGATTCTTCTGCTTTTTGTAAAGTAATTTTTTTTTAAAGTCTATATTTTTCCTGAATGCAATCTTCCCGAAAGCAGTTGAAATTCATGCTGATGTGACGTTAATAGTTTTAGTGACTATTGACCACTTAGCAGATAATCAGCATTCAGTACATTGCTCTCAGGCATTTCATGCATCCTTTCAAACTAATATAATGAATGTTGCAGAAAAATTTAATTATTTTAACTGACTAAGTTTGGTGTTGGTAATTAGTCAGTCGATTAGTGTCTCAAATGAGAGGACAGCCACAAGGAATCCCACTTAGCGTTACAATTGTCATGATGTTGTTCATAAAGATATTTAATCAGGGACAGCAGGGGGAAAAACAATGCTAAATGAAAATAATTAAATGTAACTCTCAAAATAATTGTGCATATTTAGGATAGCAAAATAAACCTAACCTTTAAAAGGGAGGGAAAAAAATGCTTCCTATACTGTTTAAAAGTTTTGGGCCAGTAAGATTTAGCAAAAAATGTATCATGGTTATCCACAAAAATATTAAGCAGAAAATCTGTTTTCAACATTGATAATAAAAAATGTTTCTTTGGCACCAAATCAGCATATTAGAATGATTTATGAAGGATCATGTGACACTGAAGACTGGAGTAATGATGATGAAAATTCAGCTTCACATGAATAAATCACATTATTCCTGTGAATAAAATATAATAACATAGAAAACATTTATTTTAAATAATGTATTTCACAATTTTACTGTTTTTACTGAAGTTTTGATCAAATAAATGTAGCCTTGGTGATCAGAGACTTCCATCAAAAACATAAAAACTTATGAATGGTACTTTATCTTCTATTGTTGACGTCAAAGACCTTTATTAAAAATCATCTGTCTCTGATAATATGGCTTCTACTAAAACAGTATTTGACCTAGTGTTAATTCCATGTAAGATGGTAAGCTTCTGCTGTTTTTTTACTACTTAGTCATGTTACTTTGTATTGTTAGCCAAATGGACTTCATGAATACATTTTACCATTTGATTTTAATTAACATTTATCATTAATCATTTTTAATACGATAAACTGTTCTGACTTTTTTTTCGCTCACCATTTGATGTCCACTGTAAATCTGGGCCTTGAATGCTTTAAGAAGCACATGCAAACAGAATGCCTACTTTTTTGTCAAGTACTTTCTTACAAAGACATGCAGACAGACATATGAATGCACCATTAATCCTCAGTTCCAAACAATAATTTCTAATGATCTTGCTGTATAATATAGTTTTTTCTTTGAAACACATTCAAGAACGTACACACACACAAACACACACACACCTTTTGACCTCATTATACACATGATGATTTATAATAATTCTAATTATCTTATATCTGCCTTTATACATGCAAGTAAGTCACACAATGTGTATGAACTGTATTTTAACATCTGTAAAATTAAATCATGCATACTGTGGATCATTATACGGAAATGATTGAAATACTGTAAACATATTTGTAAGTTAATGTGGGGAGTGAATGTGATTCTTCAACTGGCAAATTCAACATGATCAAACCTGTTATAAACGTGTCGCAATTGAAATCAGAGTCCAACACAACTATGGCTTCTAAAGGTAATTTAAGGCTTTATTTATATCATTAACAGGTCTACAGTGCTAAAAGGATCTAAAACTGTCTCCAGAAACTCCAAATCATCATTTACAGATGGTCTCTCCATCTGTTAGCGTGGAATGAACAGAGGGATGATTCTGGGTCAGGGCTGTTACTGAAATTCACAGGGACGGGACACAATTTTTTATGACCAATTGTAGTCTTTAGGGTAAAACAGATTTAAACATGGATAAATGGTTATCAACAGGGTCGCTGAAAAGGACACATGTATGTTTCTTCATCTACAACAAGTAAGGATAAATCTTCATTAATGCCTGACATCAAAAAGACTAAAAATAAAGCTAAATGAAGAAAATACAGAAGTGCAACTTTCTTCTCTCAAGCCCAACATACTCTGGAGAATGTCAAATGTTTCTATTTACAACAAGCTTTTGCAGTGTTGAGCAGTGCAGCCAATCACAGACATCTCTGTTGATTTCTTGAACGCAATGGCTAATCAGAGGTGATTAAGTTAGTCGATCCATTCACCATTCAAAACACTACAGTTTTTGTTCGGTGCTGAATTATGCAAGCTTGAGAATCCTCTCATTTGAACAAAGTGTAGACACGATGTAAGAGATTTATTTTGCAGTGTAGACAGCTTCATTGATTAACGGTGACGTACGCGTGAGGCCTTCTGAAGCGAAGCGATGCGTTTTTGTAAGAAAAATATCCATATTTATAGCTTTATAAACTATAATCACTGGCTTCCGGTAATGGCCGTACGCAAGTCTAGTTCTGGTGGAAGAGTGACCTCTGAGAGACCTTAATTTTTGGGTGAACTTACTGAACTAACTTAAAAATCTGTTAAAAAGTCCGTTCAAATTCTTGCAGTGGGCCACGGAAACTTACGTGTTTGGTTGTGTGGGCCGCGAGTTGAAAAAGGTTGGGAACAATTGGTCTACAGACACTCGTCTCAGTTAAGCTCAAGTGCTCAAAAAGGGCACAAGTAAACCAATATCCTTCAAGATAACATAGCGGATGGATTCGACCTCATCACCGGATGCAGCCACATCCTCATCTTACATATGAAACACCTGCGATTAAACAACTTCCTGCATATTCATGTAAAGCAGCTTGTTAACTATTGTAGGGTCTGGATCCATCAGACACACACTAATTATTCATTATATACAAAGGTTTATGAAACTCCAAAACTAACATCCCAAATGAAACAAACACCAGGGCTGAAACAGTGTCATGTTACAGGGCTGATAAGGAAACTTTACAACCACATTCCTTTGGCCACATGCAAAAGAGAGAGACAATGGGAAGACAGAAACCCTCTTTAAAACAGACTTTTCTGCATTAATCATAGACTAACTGATCTATAAATGAACATGCTTCATAGCATTGTGTAAATGATTTAATGTCTTGTGTACTATTATGTATATATTATGGTATGTACCTGGGTATACAACCAACTAACGGTCAATGTGACCTCACCTGTATCATGCCTCCTACCTAATTAATCCTCATTTAATGACACACACTTTGATGTACATCACCTTCTTCTAGAATGCAGTGTGGATGTGTTATATCTATCTGAGCATTAATGAAGGTATAACCACGCTTGGGACAAAGACTCGTAAATTAACTGGAAGCAACCTTCCCACTCTGACATTTCACCTTGCTTATTGGTCCAGTCAACCCTTAGGGGTGGATCGTTCTCAGGCCTTTATTAGAGACAGTCCACATGTGACCTCCCTCTCTTAGTTTTCTTATTCGGCCACAACACACTGCTACTGACATTGGGGAAGCCCCTCCCCCTCCACGGGGGCCCAGGGCCCAGCAGGCCTTGATCCAACCAGATATGCAGACTAGTAGTGGGAAGTTCGGATCATTTTACTGACTCGGATCTTTGAGTCTCGTTCAGCAAAATGAACGAATCTTTTTTCGAGTCATTTCGTTCATTTCAGCATAATATAATTAAAATGGCATGTTATATCCCAACACATCTAGTACTTATGAAAATGTTGATTAAATTTGTAAAAAATAATAAAAATAAACTATAGGGTAATGCAGCCAAAGCCAAATTATAATAAACCGAAATTTGTATTAATTGATTAGTTGTTGGGTCTTAAGTTCAGGCTATTGCAGTCTGATTCTGTTAGTTCACCTCACCTCCTGATCCGAGACGTTCTTTCCTTTGCAACTTTATATTTATCAGGTTTGTTCTCCTCCTTTCGTGTCTCGAGACGTTGTCGACTCGTCAGTGTCTGACTCTGATCTGTGCTGTCTGCTGGGCCGTGCCGTGTGTGATACAGCAGGGCCGGAAAGAGTAATGATTAGTTCATCTTTCGAGTTCGGGTTCGGCCGGGTCCGAGTCTCTCGTTCTTCCTGTCAGTCCCATAGAGACTATGCTGTCAGTACCGGAAAGAGAAATGATTAGTTCATTTTCTTCGAGTCTTCGGGTTTGAGTCTTTCGTTCTTTTGTCACGTGACGGCTAGTATTTCGCATCAAATACGACATTAGATTCGTATTATTGACTGCGTCTGAATTGTATATTGTTTTATATTTAGGAATTAAAATACAAAATATGTGAAATAAACATTATCTGAAAAATAAAAGTTCCATCTTATTATTGTCCCAGTTCGTCTCTTTTCTAAATGTTTCTTGTGCATCTGTGGTATGGGGGGGTGGGGGGTGGCGGCGGGCAGTTGTTGTAGAGAGACGGACTTTTGACTTGAGCGCGGCGACTTCTCCAACGGGGGGGGGGGGGGGGGGGGGGGGGGGGGGGATATGGGTATGAGCGGACTTTTGACTTGAGCTCGGCGAATTCTAAGGGCCCCCCCCCCTGCCGCGGGCCCTGGGTACTCGGTACCCCTTTTCCCCCCACTACCACGCCCCTGGTTACATGGAACTTCTCAATAGTTCCGTTTTCGGTTTCGTTCTACCACTCACCTATTTATGTATTCATGTGTGTATGTTGTTTAGTTTATTTATATTCATATAAATATCTATATTTAGTTAATAAAACGTGTACATAATATGTATTTGGTTCTGTCTTGTTTGCAATACAAAGTCACTTTTAGGATCGCGGTTTTTGCTACTTGCTCAAAGTGCTGTACATGCTAAGAAATAATTATTCTTCTGGGGCCATGGAAGATACCCTTTTCTTAGAATAAATTAATAATCGAAAGAGTTCGTTGGACGAACTGATTAATTGATTGTAATATTAATTCAGCCACATCAAGTTAATCCAATTAACTGACCCAAATATTCATAATTAATAATAACAAGTTATTATTGATCATTCATATTTCCAAAAAGCTGAGTTCCTTACACTATAGTTAGGGTGACTAAGGGCGAAACGCACAAAACATAGTACCTTCAATCCCCTGTAGATGGAAGTGATGGCGGAAATGAAGTTTTTCGAAACTTTGAATTAGGGCTGCACGAACCTTTAATCAGGATCACGATTTTGGCTTCCCACGATCAAATTCGTGTGATCGAGCGATATTTAAATGCGTAATTCCGTTCACAGAACGCTCCGTATCAAAGGTTTTTTTTTTTTTTTTTGCAAAGCCAATCTAGCACTCAGTAAACCACTGTCTGATCACGTGCCTCCATGAGCCCCAGTGCGCGAGAGAGACCGAGTGTGTCTGCGCTCGAGCGACAGTGCACGAGAGAGACCGAGTGTCCAAGAGCGCGCTCGAAAGTGTGCGAGAGATACCGAGTGTGTCTGCGTGCGAGTGACAGTGCGCGTGAGAAACCGAGTGTGAGCATTAGTAAATTGCATTAGTAAATTGGTACATACTACATAGTAATATTACAATATATGAGGCAATGAGGCATGGAAGTTCGATTAATGGACTCCAATAATCAGTACTACAAACGCCTTGTTTTGAACTGTTGTTTAACAAATAGAAATAATTCAAGCACATAAACTTTCATATGGAGAATTAAATTGAATCTAATCACTGACACGGTACCACAACATTTTACATTTCTTAAGCGTCAAATAACAATGACTCTGAATTTCATCCATTAATCGAACTTCCATAGTGCATAGTTCTGCCTTGAAATGTTCTCATTTGGTTACATTCTGTTATGGATTTTTTTTTTTATTGATTATATATTTTGTGCGTTTTATTTACATCCATTATGCAGGTACAATATTTTGCTTCCTAAAATATATTTACACAATGTAAAATGTAAAATAGTGCTCTGTTGAAGTTTTGCTACATTTTCTTTATTGTTTTATTTATTTTGATTTATTCTTTAAGGAGATGCACTGAATTTTGGTGAATAAGAGGACCTACTTTATTTTGATGCACATAGTTGTACATCAGCAGGAATGTAGCACAATATGGATGTGAAAGCAGTTATAATTAGCCTATGTGACAATAAAATTTGTTTTGGTTAAAATCAACAAATAATCGTGATAATTAATCGTGATCTCAATATTGATCAAAATAATCTTGATTATCATTTCGACCCAAATTGTGCAGCCCTACTTTGAATCTATTGAACCAAATCCTTTGCAAAATTTCGAAGCGCTCAAAATTCCACATACTGGTGACCCCTGCTATAGTTAGAACATTGTAAATGCAATGAAAACTTAGCCCAAACATGCATAAAAACACCTTTTTATAAAACAATTACAAATGTTTTATTGAAGGTGTAATCTATTAAATGAAATTAACTAATCTTTTTTTTTTTTTTTGGAGAGCTTGCTTAATCAGACCAATAAGAGAACTTTTAACAACAACTCTTCCTTTGTACTATTCAAATGTGTCATAAAATGTCTACAAGTACATTAAATTGATCCGAGATCAGGTAAAAACCGTACAGACGCTGGTTCATGGGTTCACAGAAATCGTCGCCTCTAGCGGCAAACCATTGAAATTAACGAAACATTCGAAATCATATGACTTTGGCAGTTTGATATTTAAGTAGGACTACAACATACTTAAGTACAGTAACTAATTGCATTTACTCAAATACTTTACACCACTAATTTCTTCTAATTATATTCAGAGAAGTGCAAATTTTTACACACAATGCAAGATATGTTTTCATTTGATTTTCACCAAATAATTATATTTATTTGAGGAGAATCGCATGTGCTATTCAAAGGGATATTTCCATGTTTTTCACAAAAATGCATGATGAAATTTATTGAGAAAGACACACAGAGCAGTGGCTTCAACAAGATTAACCCTGCTCACAGTTTTAGTCTGTTATCTAATCTGTTTAATCTCAGTTTAAAATGGTTTCATCCAGGGTTTTCCCCCATTTGACTTGTTCCGAGTTCCCTAACTGTAATTAAAAGTGTATGACCCGAACTCCTAAATAGATTCTCAGGTAGCCCGTAACCCTGAGCGTGGACACGTATGAAGTGCCGGGCTGCACTCAGTGGGTCCATTGTGATGCAGAGAGATGGGGCTGTTTGCACACTGATGGAAGCAAAAACTGCTGTGTGGGCCAAACCAAGTAAGTAAGTGCTAGAGTAATGCACTCCACAGCCTTATCATTCTCATTCCTGTGTTGCACACACACACACTGTCCCCTTCACTCTGTCTCTCTGTCCCCCTCTTTTTGTGTTTATTATTAAACAGGAAAGTGACAGAAGGGCCTGTCAGAGTTTAAACACAGAGATACATTTAGTTACATTATTGATGTGAGAGAGAGGGAGAGAGAGACAATGTTTGTTTAAAAAGCTGAGACACACAGGAGCACTGAAAGAGAGACATGCAGCTAGAGACAGAAACATAATAACAGATGGTGTGTGTGAGAGGGTAAAGAGATAAGTTGCAGTATTTATACAAGGGCCATCTGTATCATTTATTATATAATTGGTTGAACTGTGTTCCTAAGGCAAGTTGATTTCTTATCAATTTGGGGCAAGATGTCACATTTGTTTCATATGTTGGGGTTAGATACAATTTATTAATTACAATTAATGTTGGACAAAACATTTTATTTTTCTTTATACAACATTTATTTCAGGTCCTTGAATTTTCATTAGTAGTGGGGATTTTCACTCTTTCTGCAAGTTAAACCATTATGCCAGTAGGTCACTGTCTTTATGAGTGAGTCATTGAATCAATCACTCAACCGATTTGTTCAAAATTACTCATTTTTATTCAGATCGCTACTGTATTTTATGTTTTAAAATAAAGATCGCTACTGTGTTTTGTTCTGAGATGCACAATGGTCAAAAACACTTTTGGAAGGGTGAAAATAGACAAAGTAATTGGCGATTTTGGATCAACATTTTTTTTTTTTTTTTTTACATTTTACATTCTTTCTTTCTATTTATATGTTTGGTTGTTTGAACTGTTTTACAGTTTAAAATAGCCTGGAAAGCCAATTTACTAGTCTGTTTAATGGCTTGTTGTCTTTGTGACAACTTACCCCATATAGTTTGACATGTACAGTATATAAACTAACCCTGATCAAAATCAATTGGAGTAAAGAGTTTTAGAGTAATAAGCCCTATTCGCACGGGATAAGTATTACCTGGTGACCTCTAGTCATTTGTAATAATTGCGGAGGTTGTCTGTGATCTTAATCCAGTGCGAATCAGCCATGTCTGTAATTTGTAAAGTAATAATTCCCCCGCAAATGACCTACCATATTTATTTATTTGAGCAGTAACCATTCTGCTCAAAAGGAGTGGGCCGAAGCAAAAGAGCTTATAAGCGCCCACCACCAAAATTTAATACAAGAAAAATTCTCATTTTACAATAGTACAAGGGAACATAGTGCAAAAGCAACAAAACAACAACAAAGAGACAATTGAGTGATTGATATTTTGCCGAACACAGAGGTCCTGTGATAATATTAGTCCTGTGCGAATCGGCATCTCTGTGATTTTGCGGGTCGTATATCATTTTTTTAATGTTTTTGTTTCCTGTGCACTTTTTTATCCATCTTTCAGAATAATAGAGTGTTTTGATAGTATTTTTGGTGCTAGGTCATATCGCTATAGGCTACACCATACAACTATACAATTTGCAGAAAGAGAAAGCTGAAAACCATCAGAAGAGCAAAAACAAAAAGAATGATTAGATTGAGATGAATTACATAGCAGCATGCGGTAAGAAACATTATTCTGTTTATGATATATCATACACCTAGACCTATAACTACAAGACATTTCCAAGCAATAGCCTATTGACATCATATCCGGGAGATAAGTCAGTAAATTCGAGTAAAATCACAGGCTTCACTTATCCCGTGCGAATGCGCCACACGAAATTCAGATGTGTGGGGGGGGGGGGGGGGGGGAATTTCGAAATCACACGTGGTCCCCAGATAATAGTAATCCAATGCGAATAGGGCTTTAGAGTAACTTGAGTCTACTATGTTGTTCAGCAGACATATAATATACAAACAGTCCTTTATTATCATTGCCTTTGTGTGCGGTGTTTTAAAATGATGTGTGGGTGTCCTGCATTAGCAGTGCTGTGTCTCTGTGAGTTGTTCACTTGAGTGCTCATGCTTGCTCTCACTCTGGGATATGTGGTTGCTTATGAAAGGGTAATGCTTTCTGTTCTTTTATAGGGCGAGAGTATGCATGTATTTGGCTTTCTTGCTTCTCAGAAGTGTTAACGCGCTGTGCTAGTTCACGCTTGATTAGTCAGTCTCACTCAAGACAACTCTCTACAATGTTAATCCTGCGGTAGTAGCGAGGTGTGTGTTTTATTCCAACACTTTTCTAGAATAGCCTCTCACACACATGCATGTGCACATACAGCAAGATTTTAGCTCATAGGTGTGATCAAATGCAAGCAAAATGTATTTGTTGGTCCAACACACAGCAAAGTTTTCTTCAACTATGCATTTTTATGGCTGATTTTTATTTAAACAAACCGATTTAACTTTTTGTTATATGAAGGTCACATGAAAGGGTTAGTTCACCCAAAAATAAAAATTCTGTCATCATTTACTCACCCTCATGTCATTCCATCCAAACCCGTAAGACTTTCTGAAAATCTGAGCGATTTCTGTCCCTCCATTGACAGCTATGCAATTACCAATTTGACACTTCAAAAAGCTCATAAAGAGATTGTAAAACTAATCCATATGAATTGAGTGGTTTAGTCCAAATTTTCGGAAGAGACACGATCGCTATATACGATGAACAGATTGAGTTTAGGCTTTTTTTCACATATAAATATTCATCAACTCACACATCATCTATGGTAAACAGAAGCTCAA
Organism: Tiaroga cobitis; assembly: GCA_030578255.1. NCBI lineage: Eukaryota > Metazoa > Chordata > Actinopteri > Cypriniformes > Leuciscidae > Tiaroga > Tiaroga cobitis. Next base: position 24,198,001 of record CM060606.1, on the reverse strand, counting down.
GCATGTTGGCTTGACATGCAAGAACCAATGAGGTTCATTCTCATGTATTACGAAGCAAGTTTGAGCTTCCACAAAAACCAAGGAAGTTTGTTCTTGCGTGTCAAGCATGTTCAGTTGAGCTTCTGTTCATGTTTTCTGAACGATGTCTATACGTGAATACATGCCTAAATTCAATCTGTTCATCAAATAAAGTGATTGTGTCTCTTCAGAAAATTTGGACTAAACCGTTCGATTCATATATGTAGATTAGTTTTACGTTCTCAATGTGAACTTTTGAAGCGTCAAAGCGTCATCTCTCAGATTTCATTCTTTATTTGTGTTTCGAAGATGAATAAAAAGCTCAGTTTTCGCAGGACAAAAATGCCTTCTCTGTGTGGACAGTCCAAAACGGAGAGAAAAAGATTAGAAACGAAGCGAAAACGTATTAGTGTGGACAAGGCCTGTATGTCCACAACAGCCAGTAGTTGAAGAAACACTTTGAAACATATACTTGCTCGATCTATGTGCATTCAAACATGTACTCTAACTCTTTTAAAATTTTAACATCTTTAAAATATGTTCAGCACACTCATGAATCCAAATGGGCATGACAGTGCTAATGTGACATTGCAAAGTGTTCTTTTGGTTGCAAGTGTGTGTTTCATGCATATTCATGTAACTTGTCAGGTTCTCATTAATTTGCTCCAGATGTCTCTGTCTACAGACAGTCACCCCAGGACACACACAGTCAATCTCTCATTACCACCAAACCACAGAGAGAGATGGCAAGAGTGAGACAGGGATTAGCACAATTCCAGATTTAAGCTCACGCACGTCAGTGAATGTTATCAAAACTCCCCATTTCGGGTTTATCTTAGATTGAAGCTTTTAAATGGTCTGTCTCTCTCCACAAAACACTGCTTATGACTCACTAGAACACTGGCAGAACCCTTCCTCTCTTATAGCCTGCAGCTCTGGACCTGGACGGCTCTCATTTGGCCCTAGAGGCGCGCTGTATTTTTCTGCTTGAACTCATCAATGGCTTGACCTGTGCACACACCAATTCACAAGGGAAGCGTGAAGTGCTTTATTCTTTTCGCTTTTGTATCCTGCCTTTATTTAGCCACATTAGTCGAGTTGAGCACAACACGCATTTCATGCGGTGTCCTAAAAATCTTCCCTTGCAGCGATGGAGGCCGAATGTTGGAACGTACAGTAATAAACAGCTCATGATGTTCTGCCATCTTTGCTCTTAGCGGGCTGACTTTTTTCTGAAGTACAAAGGGCTTCTTATGTGATTGTTGTGCATCCAGCATGTTACTGCCATGGGGCGACCGTTTAAGACCACAATTTTGCTGCATAGACTAAACTGTAATGTTTTGCCAGGTACTCAAAAATGGGCTTTATATGGAAACAACGAAAATAAGTGGTTTTAGAGTCAGATCAGGTAAAAAAAAATTGTTAAAGCAACAACTGCACATTATATTTTGGGGCTTTATTCAACAGTATAATGAAAGAGAGACAGGAAGTGATTGGGGAGGAGAGAAGAACAGGACAGGGAAAGGACCACAAGGTCGCCTGAAATGCTGTTGCACCATATGTCGAATCACTGACCAGAAGATTATGGCTGAGACATTGTTTCTGGTTTTTGTGACGTTTTTTTTAATCTCATACCTGAGACTTTAAATCTCACACAATGTGATATTTTATATTTCACAATTGCTCCTTTATTTCTCATGACAATATTTCATGACTCCAATTTAATATCTCACAATGTGATTTTATATCAATTGAGACTTGATTTCTCCCAATTATGACTTTATATTTTACAACTGCAAATTTATATTTCACAATTGCAACATTATTTTACACGATTGCAATTTATAATTCCAAATGCAATTTCATATCTCATAATTGCCTGTTTATATGTCACAGCTGTAAGACATAAAATCAGTTTTTATTTATGGTAATTGTGACTTTTCATCTCATAATTTCACAGTTATCATCTTATTTATTTTAATTGCAACTTTATATCTCTTTGTATGGTTTTATCTCACCAGTTCAACTTTATATCTCACAATGTGATTTCATATCTATTGTGACTTTATTTCTCATAATTGTGACTTAATATTTTACAATTGCAATTTCAATCTCACAGAGTGATTTTATATTGCAACTTTATTTTTCATAATTGCAACTTCATCTCACAATTGCAACATTATTTGACATATTTCACACTTGCAATTTATATCTCACAATGTGATTGTTTAATCTCATAATTGCAACTTTATATCTCACCACTGCAACTTCACAATTAAACTTTATTCCTAAAATTACAACCTTATTACACGATTGCAATTTATATCTTAATGGGATTTTATATTTTTTATACTGCGACTTTATTTCTCATAAATGTGTCTTCATAATGTATGTTACAATTGGGGCTTTATTTCTCATAATTGGAACTTTATATCTCACAACACAATTTCAACTTTTAATTTCACATTTGCAACATTGTGTCTTATTTGTCATTTATTTGTGAGTATTGCACAATTGCAATTTATATCTCACAATGTTTTTTTTACATTCTTTTACAATTTTAAATCAATTTTATATCTTACAATTATGGCTTCATACATTATCTTTATATTACAGGCTTGCAAATGAGAGTTCACTGCAAAAAAATGCAGTATTTTTAGTAATCAAATTACTTTAAGGTGTGAGCGACCGAAGCTGGGGAAGGGGAAGGGGAAGGGTTGGTATTGCAGCTGAATATTGAGCAGAGTAGGGTGATGCATTTTGGCCTGGGGCAACAGTTTGAGCTTGGATGAGTACAGATCTGAGAGCTCAGCTGCGAGACTCAATATACTGACAGCAGGATACCCCATGAGGTCGTCACGTACACACACAAATATACTGTATATCCAACCTGAGAAGAACTGGACATGAAACAGGGCTAGCAATAAGGGGGGAAAAAACTCAGCGAAGCCCAAGCTGTGCCGCCTGAGGGACCTTTTCATGGCCCTGTGTGAGACATGACATGAAACTTTGCACTTCTCCTCTCTCACTGCACCTCTCCATCCTCCTCACCTCCTTCACATCTCCCTCTTTTCACAGGGGCGTGGGTGTAAAAGCTGCTTTTATCAGAATGTGAGGCTTTTAAACCGTTCTGTTTCTCTCAGTGAGGAACACCCTGCTGTGTGCATTTACACTCAGCCCTGTCTGCACATACAATCTCCTTTTCAACACAACACCCCTGAAGAGTCAAGTGGAGGCTAATTACCACTAAAGGAGAGCACAGTCGATTTTACAAGCAGACCTCAGGGACTGACCCTATGGCACTGTCTTCAGTCCAGACTGACAAGATTGCAGCAGGGATAAACTCTCTCTCTCTCTCTCTCGCGCGCGCTGAGCTAGATTTTGTTTTTGACTGCTCTATTTGGAATGTTCAGTTTTTCAGTAAAAATTCAAAGCAAAACTACTTGGAGATATTAAAAACTACTTGGAGATATTAAAAACTACTTGGAGATATTAAAACTTGTGGTCAGAGAATATATCTTACGTTTATTTATTTTTTACCCCACTTTTTCTTATTTTAATCATAAAGCTATCAAATTTTGTAGAGTTTCATAACAACAAAAATGCCAGTTTGGTAAGCATATCTTTTTTTTGTTGCAATTTTCTGCTCAAAAGCTTGAGGTCGGTAAGATTTTTTTATTTATTTAAACAAGTCTCTTATGCTCACCAAGGCTGCATTCATTTGATCAAAAATAAAGCAAAATATTATTGCGAAATATTATTACAATTTAAAATAGCTATTTTCTATTTTAATATATGATGGCAAATCAGAATTACCTTAGCATTTATTGTCACGTGATCCTTCAGAAATAATTTTAATATGCTGATTTGGTGCTCAGGAAACATACTATCAATGTTGAAAATTGAAAGTTAAAAAGAACAGCATTTAAAATCTTTTGTAACCTTATAAAAGTACTGTTACTTTTGGCCAATTTAATGCATGGTTGCTTGTGGAATAAAAGTCTCAATTTCTTTCAAACAAGAAAAAAATCTTACTGACCCCAAACTTTTAAACGGTAGGGTAGGATTCATTTGTTGTCTAGTAGGGATTATTTTTGCATTCAGTAATTTTGAAACATTTTGGAAGCTTGTTTCGCAATTTTTTCTCAGATTTGCGTGGTATATACTTTCAATTGCAAGTTATAAAGTCAGAATTGATTTATATAAAGTCGCAATTGCGAGTTATAAAGTCAGAATTGCGTGATATATATCTTGGATTTCTGACTTTATAACTCGCAATTGCGAGTTTAAATCCTGCAATTCTGGGGGAAAAAAGTCAGAATTGTGAGAATAAAAAGTCGCAATTATCTTTTAAATTGTTTTATTCCATGGCGGAAACAAGTTTTCATAAAACTACATTTGAAATCATATGACTGAAAGACTTGGTAGCCTTATAAAAGCTATTTTATTGTACATGGAGCAGGTCACCTTATGGGGGCCTTATAAAACCACAATTTTAAGATCACATGACCTAAATACTAATACTAAATACTAAATGCTAAATACTAAATACTATTCTATACTATACTATGCTAATCTTGGTACCCCCTTGTTACCTGACACTTTTGCTTACAAATTAAATCAATGATTGCTGACTACAAACAGCCTTAAAATGGCATCAGTAACTGATAACTGCTGTTGATGTTGCATTCACACCACTAGGTGTCACTTTATGTATTGGCCAGTGACTTTATTATTATAATAATTTTTTTTTAATTACAAAAGGCTAAATATATGTATTTAGAGCGTCGGTGTCTGATGTGATTATTGTCGCTAGTAGACCAACAAAAGCCTTCCGGAGATCTTGAAAGCAGGGGACTCTATGTGAATAGACAGGAAGCATATGTGAATGGCTGTTGAGTTAATTAAAGGTGATGAAGGGTACAGGCCTTTGCTCTGGGACAGCAGGTACAACTGCATTAGTTCAGAGTTATGGGCCTGAGGGAATGGCTGTGGACTAGTTAAATGTGATGAAAGGTATAGAATTTGGCTATAGGAGAGCAAGTAAATGGGGTTTGCTGAATTAGTTTAGAGTTATGGCCTTGAGGGAACGACCTAGAATCAATAGAGGTACGAGTCTGTGTTATGGGACTGATGTGCAGCAGTGGTTAATATAGAATTAGTGCAATTTGGGAAGATATTTCTTTTATATAATGCTTTTTAATCAAAGCATTAATTTGATTGATTATATATATATATATATATATATATATTATATATTATATATATATATATATATATATATTATATGAAATGTATTGCAATTTAAAATAAGTCGTTTTCAATAAATTCTGCATGATTCTTCAGAAATCATTCTAATATGCTGATTTGTTGCTAAAGGAACATTTCTTATCAGTGTTGAACATTATACATAAAATGTTCATCACCTTGCTGAATAAAAGTGTTATTTATTTTTTATTTATTTACCTTCCTAGTTCCGACCTACCATTACTGGCACCTTATTTTAATTTTTTATTTTTTTAAAATAATTTATTATTATTTTTCTTTTTTTGTCACTTCTTTTTTGTGTGCGTGCAGTGCACTGATGTCTTGGCAATATTGTATAAAATCATGCCAATAAAGTACTTTTAAACTATAATTTATTTATCAACAACAATTGGTAACAGTGATTATGCAAGTGAAACTAGATAGAATCAACCTGACTACCTGTGTAGGTGTGTGTGTGTGTGTGTGTGTCTCACTAAAAGACTATATAGTACTATGCAGGGTAGTTTGCCAATTGAACCTGGGAGAAAAGGGGCTCATCCTAATCCCCAAAAGTCCTGGGGCAACGCGATTTTAGCAATGTTCCTTGGTTTCACCCAAAAAGTAATTTTTGACAGTCAGATCAGGTAGAAATAGTTCCTTTGACTTTTTTTATATAATGAATACAGTCTCATATCATTTTTTAATACGAGCAGAGATGCAAAGAACAATAACAGATTCAGATAAGTTAGAAAAAAACCAGTGGTAAATAAGCTTCTGTGAAAAAGCATGTTCATAACAGACTCTGGCATTCCAAATACCTTACACGCACGCACGCACGCACACACACACACACACACACACACACACACAAAATGAGTCACTGAGAGCTTTTTCACAAGAGCTCACTATGGGATGCCAACTTCATCAATCCATCTATTTAAACGGCTCATGTCAGCAACGCATTGACTGAAACCACCATTTAGCCAATATAAAAAATGAGATGGAGAAAAAGAAAGAAAAAGAGATATACTGTGAAGTGAATTGAGTGAGTGGGTGTCTGTATTATCACAGAGTTGAACGGGCTGGGGAAAGAGAGAGCTTATAACAGTTATAATATCAGAAAAAAGGGGGCAGAGAGTTGAGAAGGGGGGGTTGCATGTGTCAGAGAGAGACAAAGGTTACACAACAAATTATTCACCCCTCCGCTGGCTCTATTCTACACCCTTTTGTTAAGCATAAACGCAGCTTGGCAGGATCCACAGAGAGCTCTTCAATTCACAGTAACTCATAAACAGCTACTCATTATACAGTACAAGGGTCTGTTCAGATCTTCAGCCTCAGACTGACACTAACACATGCACCACAGCGATCACATGTGCAGATGTTAATGAAAGTGAACTGTTCGAACCGCAAACAGACCAACAAACTCATTCAGAGACTCATACACGTTGACACACACTCTGAACCGGACCGGACAGTAGGAGCCCCCAAAACGCACACACACATGGGGGTCTGAGAGCACCAGGGGGAGCAAAGGAAGTTTCATACCTTCTTCAGCTGAACTGTGCTGGACCACAAGAGAGACAAACAGAAAGATCCTCCACATTTCCATCAGAGCAACACACAAGAAGAGTCCGGAGAGGAAGAACACAGGAGAGGGAGACAGGAGGAGAGAGAGAGAGAGAGAGAGAGAGAGAGAGAGAGAGAGAGAGAGAGAGAGAGAGAGAGAGAGAGAGAGAGAGAGAGAGAGAGAGAGGAGGAGTCTGTCTACTCGTTTTTATCTCAGATTAAAGAGAGGAGAGAGAGCGGGGGTGGGGGAGCAGGGAGGAGTATTTATGTATGATGATGATTATGACTGAGAAGTCACTGAGCAAAGAACAAGGAGAGAGAGAGAGAGAGATGAAGGGACCGGTAAACTGACTTTAGCTACTCACTGTGATGGAAAGCCTAAAACGAGTTGGGCTAGTTCGCAGAAAAAGTGTCTAGACACGCAGGAGACAGGCGCTTTCACAGTCACATTTGGTGAAGGCTCTGGTTTGGCATGCTGATCGGGCACGGCGAGCCAGATTGGAAATATGCATCACTCAATAAAAGAAGCTTGGAAACCTGCCTGTGTGTTTTCTTTTCTTCTCTTCTTTCAACTGCTGCATTTTTCCCTGGAAAAAAATACATATTTTGAATATTTTCTTTTGGCCTTGGTCACTTCTCATTTTCCACACACACACACACACACACACACACACATATATATATATATACGTACAAAAGTTCTTCAAAATAGACGGACACATAGAGGCTGTTGTAAATTAATACTAGTGTTGTATAATTATCTCTTTGAAAACAGCGCATTCTGGTGGACACATAGTGACTGCAGAAGATATTGGTGGTGCACACACTATGGAATTTTGCTTTGGCAAATCATAATATGGCATAAAAACTCACAATTATGACATAATGTCGTAATTATGACTTGCTAAGACATACATAAGTCATATGACAAGAAATACATAAAATACATTAGGCTATAGCCTAAGAATAATAATGAGAAAAAGCAAAAGATTAATCTTTTAACTTTTAGTTAACTTTTTTTATATGGCGAAAACGGGCTTTCATAACAGCCTGTTGTGAAATATCATTCCGTCCTGTCAATTATCACACGACAAGTGCATATTACAGCCACCTCCCTTTCTGACAGTCATTCCGCTGTTCCTCTTCGCCCCTATCTTATCCTTTTATTATAATTATTATAATTAACCTCTATTTTATCCAATTCCGTAGTCGGGACTGGAGTTAGCTTGAAGCTCGAGTCTCGGGCGCGAGCTTGTCCTTCAATGAAATCCAAATTCGTTCACCTTCCAAGGACTGGATGAGCAGGCGAAGTGAAATTAAGTTAAATATGACGACATGTCACAACCACATATTCAAGATTTTAATTTTTTACGTCTAATTAAAGTGTTTAAGGTAGGCTATATGTAACTTAAAAACTGCATATTGGAGTATGTATATGGTAACGTAAGCTACTGCTCATAAAACATTCACTAGCCTACTAACGTTAGATAGTTCAGCTTAGCTGAGTGCCTATAGCAGAAGACGGACCCATACCCTGAAGCTATAGGTACTTCTTTGAAAATAATATCCAGCACAGCACTAGCCTACAACCATGAAATATCTTCACAACTCTGTATGGGTCCGTCTTCGGCTATAGGCACTCAGGTAAGCTGAACTATCTAACGTTAGTAGGCTAGTGAATGTTTTATGAGCAGTACGTTACCATATCCATCCGCAGTCACACAGAGCCGAAGCACAACCAAAACAATGTTCTTCCTGAAAATGTATGCAGTTTTTAATCGCCATCTCCGCGTCGCAGGTTTACAACATTTCAAATCCCTCAGCAAGGTAAGCCAATGTTGATTCTCGTTTTATTACGAGCTATGTCGCGCTCAGATCATCTCATCTGTCGGGTTTTTTTTTTAACCTGAGATTCCACGAAGTTTTGAGATTTAATGTGCTTCATGTCACCTTTTTTTGCTCGTTGTGACAAAGTTACCGATGCCACTCCCGGTCCCAGACATCCAGGGTTCCTCAAATCCAGCCTTGGGCCACTGAGTTTGGCTCTTTGTTCAGGTGTGTTCGTTCCCCGGGCGCCGAGGTAAATGGCTGGCTGCCCGCTGCTCTGGGTGTGTGTGTGTGTGTTCACTACTCACTGCTCCTAATGTGTGCACTAACTTGGATGGGATAAATGCATAGGACAAATTCCATGTAGGCCTATGGGTTGCCATACTTGGCCTTTACGTCACGTCACTTAGTGAATTAGGGACAAAAACATGTTTTGGAAAAGGGATTGATGTATTTAAAAACAAAAAATAGGATTGATTATTTATTTACTCATTATTTATATTTAGTTAATTTTGAACAAAGCTTTTACACAGCGTTCTAAAACGCATTTGAATAGCCTCAATTAAAAATAAATCAGACGCTTATTAGATTACAGTAAACTATCATCATGATTGACTTACAAATAAAGAAATATTTTCTGGATGATACAACGTCTCATGACAGGGATGCATGTTATGACACATGACAGTCATCAAAAAAAATATGTACAGAGTCCCTGTGATGCAAACAGTCACAAATGCAAGTCAAATTCAAATCATGTGGGAATGCTCTGGTCAATCTCACAAAATATGCTTCCAAGTGCTCAATGTATTAAATATACTCATTTTTAGGACATGTGCTTGAAGCAAAGGTAAAACAATGTAAAAACATCACAATTTGGTAACAAAATTAATTATATTTAATAAGCTATAAATATAATAAAATATATAAATATATATAAAACACAAAAAAAAAAAAAAAAAAAAAAAAAACGTTGGTACATATTGGTAAAAATCCAGAAAAAAATCCTGAAATCTCAATCATACAGTCAGAGTGCAACAAAATGCAGTAATAAAGGTAAACAAACCAATATATATATATATATATTATATTTTATATATATATATATTATATTTTACACAGTTGAGCAATACTTACAGTAAACAGTCCTAACTACCCCACAAAAGGGGTCTAACTAAAAACTGAAAATATGAGATGCACATAGGTCCATGTTAAACAATAAATGTGTTCTTGTGATTGCTGGGCTGTCATGATTAACTTTCATATGATCCTGTGTGCGTAGTGTTCATTCAGTCAGGCCTAGTGACAACCGTCATGAGAAATACTTCAGGGATGAATAACACCATTTAAACACTGATGATTCTTTTTTAGATTCTGTCTCTAGGTCACTAATCAATAATCCGAATTTTGACACTGAACATGTGAACTCCTTTGCACAAAAGACCAGATGCTCATGACCTGAAAAGTAGCCATAACAGCACAACAACACAAGTATTAAAAGGCCATCAGTGAGTCTGATCAGTGCGTAAATTCAGTCTGATTTAAGTCTTTGGGCAATATGAGAAATTTGTTAAATAACTATTTAAATATAAGTCATAGTAATAAGTTTAATATTCCACATGATTATGGACAAGTGCTTAGTGCTCACACATAAGTTATCTTAAAAATGCAACAACTCTATATCTGACTAAACATTCAATTTAGCAAAAGACAGCTGCAACCACATGTAACACTTATTTGCTCATAATGACTTTATAACTGCCAATTATAAAAAGGCTTTCAACACCATCCTAGCTATTTCCTTTGTAATAATGCCCATTATTTAGCTGCATCTGTTCTCTATTGTCCGCTGTAGGAGTCCATTTAGTGTGTAGATCATGTTTTCTCTATAGGTTTGTTCCACTTTTCTCCTGTCCAGTCAGCTCAGTCATCTGAAACTTCTCTGATGACGGGGACACTGGCAGAGAAATGGCACCCTCTGGAGACGTGTAGCTGGCAGCATTGGAGCCTGCGGCATTGGAAAATCCACTGGAAATGTCCTCAAACGTCCGGCCTTTGGTCTCGGGAACCCGGAAGTACGTAAACACGAAGAAGATGATGAGGAGGATGAGGAATATGATAAACACATACGGGCCGCACAGTTTCTAGAAAGGAAGCATGGTCATAATAATGTGTTTAGTCCGTACAAAATGTGATACTGCTGAATTCTGTGACAAGGTTCTCACCAATAGTGGTAGGAAAGACAGTCCGACAATTAAGCTGGCGGTCCAGTTGCAGCATCCCGCCACAGCAATGGCTGCCGGACGTGGACCCTGAGAAAATAACTCTGCCACTATGAACCATGGGATCGGTCCTGGTCCCATCTCAAAACTGGCCACAAATCCGAAAACTGCCAGAATGGCCAGAATGCTGATTGGTGAAATTCCCTGCTAGCCAGAAATTGAATTATTTGTAGAGAGAAAAAAGAGCAATGATAAACTTCAGTGAATGAAATCTCACATAAATATAAGTTGGCGTTCATTTGTAAGATCACACACTGACCCCTTCAGATGCAGATTCGAAGATAGCAGTGCCATTCTGATCAAGTATAACAACTTCAGGCTTTAATAGATCAGAAAAGAGAATGAATAAAAATGTTATGTCTCTATTCTCTAATATTTAAATGAATGAATCACTTGTTAAATCCCTCCCATTCACAGATCAGTAGTTTATCATGTAGGCCCATTTAATGATCATATATATTTAATTACATATTGTATATCAAAACTCACCGCAAGTTTAAGAGAAATAGTCATGAGCAGAACACAGACAGTCATTCCAGCCAGTCCGATCATATGAAGTGTTCTTCTCCCTGCCCTTTCCACCAGGAAGAGCTGTTGAGCAAAGCAATGGGAACATCAACACACTGTTCTTTAGGACACCCTCACAAAAGTATTTGAACGGATATAAGGGCATGACATATTAAATTCAAGAGTGGTGAAATAAATTTGACAACTGTTTACCTACAGTACAGTTCTCTTCAAATGTTTGTTTATGTGAGTATATTAGCTCAGCTGTGTAAACTCACAGAGATGACAGTGAAGATGGTGTTGACTGCACCCATTCCAATGGTGGCAAAGACTGGCCCAGTGATACCTGCTCTTCTGAAGATCTCTGTTGAGTAATAAATTACCTGGAAAATGTACAGAAACGCAGCTGTTTAACATTTAGAACAGTTCATGTCAATACTGGGAGTTGACAAGGGGAAAATATGGAAGGATTTCTTACAAATTGACAAAGTGACAAACACTTCAAACAAACACTCATTAATCAGTATTTCTGTCTTGTTTTCCAGTAAAATAAATATCTGAACATTATTAAAACAAGATACATTCGTGTATGACTTGTTAAAGAGAATGTTAACTTTATTTTACTTCTCATTGGCAAATTTTTTTTTTTTTGTAAGCATAAAATGTTTTTAGGTTTATGCTTAAAACAAGAAAAAAATTCCTTTGACTGAAAAATAAAATTTGCCAATGAGCAAATCAACTCAAATTAATATGGACATTATTTATATATATATATATATATATATATATATATATATATATATATATATATATATATACTTTATTTACAAGGTATATATAGTATATATATTTTATATTGTTTTATACTGTAGATGTATTTTATACCTGGTAAAACAAGGCACTGCTGGCTATAAAGATGTTTAACAGGATGTCATGTGCTAATCAAAGATCATTATGTAAACTTTTTATGTAACTGATGGGGGGAAGTGTGGAGACTCACAGCGTTGATGCCGGACAGTTGCTGGGACAGCTGCAGGATTATGGCGATAATAATGGGCTGTCTGTAGGCGGAGTTACGGAACAGCTCTGGAATAGAAACCTTCTTCTCCATGGACATCTTCATGGCCTCTTCCTTCATCTCACGAATGTCATCCTCCACATCTGAATGCCCACGAAGAAGTGTCAGCACTGAGAGCAGAAGAGAGAAAGATCAACCTAGTCAGTATGTAAGAGTAAATACAATTCAGTTGCTCGGGCAGTGCTAAATGGTGTTTTGCACATGTCTCCTAGATCTCTTTCTAGATCCAAATGTGATGCTTCTAAAGACTTTTTTTAGTCCTCCTGAGCAGTCTCACCTTGGCGTGCCTCATCCTCCTGGTTGAGACTGATCAGCAGGTATCGTGGGCTCTCTGGGCAGAAGATCAGCATAACACTCTGTACCACTGCAGGCAGTGTCGTCAGAGCCAGCAACAACGGCCACAAAGACTGAGACCCCAGCAATGACTCCAGACCTAAGATCTACCATAAAATCCACAAAGATGATCCATTTATAACTATTTGCAATTGAATTTTCAAGTGTATAATCAGTATGTTACACAACCAGACGACTTCCTTTCTTCTGTATAATATAAAAGAATCAATTCTGATTTTCTGAAACTTTCCATAAAATAGAATGAATAAGGAAGCAAAAAGGACCCAAAACCATCATGAAAATGATCCAAATATCTTCTAAAGCCATGCAATATCATTTTATGAGAAAAGGATAGTAATTTGTTATTATTAACTGAAATTAGTGAACGAGTCAGTGAACTTGTGAACTTAACCAATTCAATTCATGAACAAATCATTCAGACCAGTTTTGTGATGTGAATGAACTCTTTGAAAATATCTTGATTTTGGGAATATGATTTTTAGAGAATAATGTCTTCAATTTCTACCTGTCCCTTGCACAAAGGCTATCATATGACATCAGAGGACTATACTAGCACACAAGTTGTATAGACTAATTGTACTATACTCTTATGGTGCTTTTAAATCTTTTTTCAGCTCGGAAGCTTTGGTGTCATTATAGTTTCATGAAAAAAAGAAAAGGGTTTGAAATTAACTTTTTCATTCACCAGCCAATTATGCTACAACTTTTTTAAGTTACCGGCCATTCAGACCTTCTATTAGCAAAGATTTAAAAATAAAAATAAACCAGATTAACTATGTCAAATCTTTTATGTATATATATAATCCTCCTGCCTTCCTCTTTCAACCTCATCACCAAAAATGTATTTTAGGTGGACAGATCAATACAGTACAAAGAACATTAAAAACTGTAGGATGTTGGAAAATAACAATGTCTTTTCTGTTCACCAAATGCTTTTTAATCGTCGCTATTGCTTCAATGCAAATGAACAAGCGCACCATTATTTGTTGCGTAGGGATGTGTATGTTCCAGTAACAGATTCTGCGCAATATGCTGTAATGAATATATCACGATGACTCCCGAGTTGAGTATTTGCGCTAAATCTGCAGAGATTTGGCTTACATGAACTTCCCCAGCAAAGTGAGTAAACATAACAAGTAACCCGCCAAATTGGCTAGTGATCTGACAGCGTTACCCACCACAGTTGATTTTACCCGCATTTGGCGGGTGTTAATTTCAAACCCTTATGGGTTGGTTTAATCTTCATTTTTGAGTGATCCCTTTAATCTCTTATTTACATTTATCCATAGGAAAATCTAACCTGTGCAACCAGGATGCCGATGACCACCCCGAGCTGGTGAAGGGTGCCAAATGCCCCTCGCAGTGCCGTTGGAGAAATTTCACCCACATACATGGGTGTCAGTCCTGTACAAATACCACAGAACACACCAATCACCAGACGGCCCAATATCAGCAACTCATGGGAGGTGAACATGCTGGATAAACCCATCAGGCCTCCACCAATCAGAGCCAGGATGTTGGACAGCAGCATTGATTTCCGTCTGTAAAGAGAATTTTGGAGATGAAACAAGAAGATCTTTTATATTCGTTTTTTGTCCAAATAAATTGTGTGATTTTGAATTTGGTCACTCTTTTCTCACCTCCCAAGCTTGTCAACCAGAGCGCCAACACTAAGAGATCCGATCATGCCGCCAGCATTGAAAATGGAAACTGCGACACTCCACACTGTTGTGAGTGTGGATTCATCCATGGGCTCTCCAGTGCGCACCAGAGTCACGTTTCTGATGAAGTTCTTCACTTTCTGATCATTAACAGAGAGACAGACAGAAGTAAGTGATGAAGCGTTGTTTTTTGAAGTCTAAAATGCTACTCATTTAATGAAACATTTACGTCATCGGGCGCGTTGATGACTCCTGTGTTGAAGCCGAACTGCAGCGAGCCGATGACGGCCGTGGACACGCAGAGCAGCAGATAGCATGTCACCTGCTTCCCCTGAACAAAAAGAAGGAATACACATACTATTATAATATTTCATTTAGTAGACAGTTTTGTTTCTCTTCAATGTTCAGAAAAGGGCTCAGAGAAAATATAATAAAAATAATAATAATAATAAATTATTTAATATATTAAATAAAATATATACAAAATGAAAACATACAAAATTTAACAATATTACTGTTTTATTCTGCTTTCTAAAGACTGATTGGAAACCATGAGATGAATTATTTGATTGTATGGACAACCATAGCTGTATGTTTCTTTTGTTTATTCTCAATATATAGGCTATGTGTAGGCTACAAACCCCTCCACAGGATGTGGCGAAATCACACAATCTGTGATGGACCAATCGTTAACAGCAGGAAATTCAAACATTCGCCTATCATTCATCGACATCAAATATGGCTTATCACTTAAAACATGTAAGTAGCAGCAACTTAAAGGGTTAGTTCACCCAAAAATGAAAATTAAGTCATTAATTACTCACCCCCATGCTGTACCAACCCCGTAAGACCTTTGTTCGTCTTCGGAACACAAATGAAGATATTTATGATTAAATCTGAGAGGTTTATGACTGCTACATAGGCTGCCTAAGGGACTGACACCGGACGGCCCAGAAAGTCATTAAAGAAAATGTTTAAATATTCCATGTCGCAACAGTGGCTCAACTATAAGTTTATCAAGCGACGAGAATACTTTTTGTGCGAAAAAAACAAACAAAAATAACGACTTTATTCGACTATTCCTTTTCTTCCTTGTAGGCCTGAAACGAGACTTCAAGAGATTTCCACGACGCGCACGCGCGAGAACTTAACTAAAGTAGTTGAAGGAGATCGCAATTCTCGCGCATGCGTCGTGGAAATCTCTTGAAGTCTCGTTTCAGGCCTACAAGGAAGAAAAGGAAGAGTCGAATAAAGTCGTTATTTTTGTTTGTTTTTTCGCACAAAAAGTATTCTCGTCGCTTGATAAACTTATAGTTGAGCCACTGTCGCGACATGGAATATTTAAACATTTTCTTTAATGACTTTCTGGGCCGTCAGGTTTCATTCCCTTAGGGAGCCTATGTAGCAGTCATGCACCTCTCAGATTTAATCAAAAATACCTTCATTTGTGTTCCGAAGACGAACGAAGGTCTTACGGGGTTGGTACAGCATGGGGGTGAGTAATTAATGACTTAATTTTAATTTTTGGGTGAACTAACCCTTTAACAAGTCCACTCGCTCTAATGTTAAACTAGACAAATGTGCCCTATTATTAGGCGTATAAGGGTTTGTGTGGAGATTAGAGTACGCTTACTGCATGACATACAGGCGCCGGTGCCATCACTTGCATTTAACTCAGGGGCGCAACTACCCAGTGTCAGAGGGGTATGCAGCAACAATTTTTTAAAAAAACTATAAGCTCCATTGGAACAGCAATACCAGTGTTTCACACAGGATTTTAGGTAAAACTGTGGTAGGTGAACCTCTGTTTTTCAAGGCCGCGATATTACCCCGCCCCCCTTCTCCATGAGGGCGCCTACTCTAGCCTTTTAGTCCTCTAAAATTTTATATAACATTTAAGAAATTCAGAAATGATTTAGAAACGCACAACAGCAGCTACATATAGAAAATAATATATATATATATTTTTTTTAATAACATTTTTTTTTTTTTTTTTTTTTTTTTTTTTTACCATCGCTTTGGCGCCCCCCATGGTGCTGCGCCCCTATGCGCCGCATTTAGCGCATACCCACTTTTTGCGCCACTGATTTAACTTAAAATACTCCGTCATTTCTTGGTCATACAGAATAGAATAATGCAAACTTTAAAGGGTTTACTTTTATTTCTGTAAACTCACAATAACAACAAAACGTTGTGCTAGTGTAAAATAATAAAAACAATTAGGATGTGCTTTCTGCCATCTTGGTCTCAGTCAAGTCACAAAACGAACCAAAACTCAGTGTATACTTGCCTCACAGACATGATATATATATATATATATATATATATATATATATATATATATATATATATATATATATATATATATATATATATATATAGAGAGAGAGAGAGAGAGAGAGAGAGAGAGAGAGAGAGAGAGAGAGAGAGAGAGAGAGAGAGAGAGAGACAGAGAGAGAGAGAAAGCTTGACATATCAACACAGAAAACATTATCAATAAACTATTAAAATGTTTATACAGTCTCCTTCTGTTTTTTCATGACACAGACTAAAATGCATGTTCGAGCTGTTTTAACGGAAAGCAACTTGCACTGACATATCTAAAAATGTCAGTGCCATTGTTTTGTCTCAAACAATGTTTTTTTTTTTCTAGGGTGCGTTTATAAAAGCCACTTAAATGTCCTAAATGAACTTTAGGTCTACTCCTGGCTTAGTCTAAGCCCTGTCTGTGAAACAAGGCCAACGTTTTCTCAGTTCAAATGTATCTTCAAACATGAACATATAGCTTTGTAAGGGGGTCCCTTCTTGCAAAGGGGTTTATTATAATAACTCCTGCTTTAAAGGGTAACTGAACCTAACAAAAAAAGAAAGAAGAGTCTTTCTCACTTGTTTGCCTTTATTTTTAAATCACACTCTCGCATCACTTAATAGTCACACACTACTTCAATATCCTGTTTGTCTATAAACCTTCATGCTTTTTAAACTTTTATCAAAACTTAAAAAAGGGCTTTGTCAAAGCCTAGTTACAAATTACAGCTATGAAATAGTAATATACAATCAAATTCACAATGTGATTCAGCATCCTGTTTGCTACCTCAATTCAAGAGGAAGAAATCTAAAAACCATTCTCAATTCAATTCTGAATGGCACACAAATTCTTATAACCATATATTACACAATAGTAATTTCAGTAATTTCCCAGGGTATGTATGAAAGTGGAACAACAAAGTTGCATAAATCAGTTGACATTACTGGAATATGTCCCAATGTGTCATTTTCTTTCCTAACCGTGGTTCCTAAACTCTATAGCTTCACTATAGTTGACGTCTGTTCCTCCCTCTAATGTCAAATTAAAAGTAGTAATAGCAACCTAATTGTGAACTGCGTTACTTCTGTACAGCAGCGAATAATGGGTCAGAAAGAACAATAATCTAATGGCCTGTTCAATAGGGTGTATGGGGTGACATTTGTATTTTTATAGGTTTGTAGGGCCTTTTAGAGAGTAACTTAAAATTACTAACTATTACTAAGTAATTTGTAATGTCGTTTTCCATGAAGTAAATGGTAATCTGTAGTGGAGTGATTAACTTTCTCACTACTGCATGCAATATTTGGCAAATGTAACAAAAAACCCATGCACAGGAACTTCTGCAGTCTGATGTGACGATACAGACTTAAACAGACCCAAACATGCACACACAAACAGCGGCAGATTCCTGGAGGAGTGAACAAGGAAATGGGTGTCATCATGTGATCTGTAAGGAGCCAGAGCCATCTGGCATCAAATTCAAAGTTCATAACAAGTTCTGCTGATAAAGGGCGATCCATCATCTTTCATCTCTATTGATCAGGATAGACCAGATCACATTTGCTCCCCCACATCCCACCATGAACCCCCTCCATAACACACTTACTAATTAAATCAACACATTCAGTGACTCGCTTAATAGATTTGTAATAACCTCCAGTGGATGCAAAATTGCACACTCGGATTGGGAATTTCCATTCTGTCTGTCCATTCCAAAACAAGTAAGAACCAGTCAGAGAATGTTGTTCATATTATGCTCAAGTTTGAACATGCCATCTAAACCCTGCTTTGAACAGTCATTTCTCCTTATCGTTCTGCTTTGCACATCTCGGTTTCTTAATTCACATGCTGCAATCCTATCGGTTATTCCAACTAAGAAATAAATCCGAGATTGGCTCATACACTCCAGGATGATTCCCTTAATTAGAACTAGGATCAGAGTCAGTTGAGATTTGGTCCAAACAGCCTCCAAAGACAAAGCAGGCCAAAAAATGTCTCACTACAGCTACATGTCATATTTATTTAGGTGACAAATCAAATCAATTGAACACTAATAGCCTAAACAGACATATCAAAGAATACCTATTAGTTAAAACTGACAGGACACAAACATTACACAATAAGTATATAAATCACAGGCTACTGGCAATTAAAACAAGCTACAGTATATCTACAATAAAAACACATTACAACATTTCAAACCCAGATGCCCATTGTCATCCCCTGAACATTTACTACAGTTATTGCATGGTAAGCACAGTTTACTGTGTCTGTGAATATGTAACACCAAAGTAACCACATGGGTGGCTCCCCATTGTTAGAATTGAGGTATCTATCTATACTACAAACTATGGCACATATTATGAAAAATAATAGCCTAAACACATCTAGGAACTACAAAATTGCCATAAAATAAGCAGATGATGTTAATATTACATAAAAGACCATAGTTTCTGCATGTAATATCTTGTGAAAAAGAAGTACACTTAAAGCATATTTTTAAAAAGAATATTTAAGGAAATAAGAATATACTTCAATATTGCATAGATGCCCAGAAAGAGGGACTTAAGTATCTTTATGTCATAAGTACTTCTATTGTCTTTGAAATACGGTTAAAGTGTGCTGATTTGTAAACTAAAATAATAAATGTACTTTTTGAAAGCATGACAAAAGATTATTTAAACATAATTATTAAAAATACGCCTTAAGTGTGTTAAGAAACAGTAGGCTACACTTTATTTTAAGTTGTCCTTATTTTTACAGTCTATACTTTTAAATACTGAGTAATATTAATTAATTATTAGGGTTAGGATGAGGTTTGGTTTAGACTTAGTTGCATGTAATTCTGCATAATTTAAAGCTATTACTATAGTAACTACATGTAACGTGTAACAAGGGCACTGTAAAATAAAGTTTCTCTCTTTAAGTACACTTAAGTGGCCATTTAGTTCATTAATGTTATCTGCATTAATGTTATCTGCAAGTACTTTTTTACTTTTAAGATTTAAAGTTAAGTGCAAAACAATTAAGCACACTTCTTCTTTTACAAGGGATGTATTGAAAACTGGTTAAAAAAAGATAGATTTCATAAGGGTCATGTGATAGTAAAACCTTTTCTTATTAATCATAAAGAAGAAAAATAAACATCACAACTTGTTCTGTACATAATGACACTGACAGAAAAAAAACTCTACCTTGCTGTCTTTCATCTTCTCCATTCTGCTCTTTGTTGCGAAAGCCAGTATGCAACTGAGACAGAGGTTGTCTGTTCTTCCTCTTCTTGCAGCGAAACCAAACTTATATGGATAAACCCAAATCCGTATTTGAAAAAGGTTTCTAGTGTGGGGAAAAAAGAGAATACAAAGAATTGTTTTCAGTAATGCAAAGGAATGAAACCTTTTATGTTTGCATAAAGAACAACCACAAAAAAAGTAGATTTCCTACAACGGATGTCTGCTGAGTTGTGATGACATTTGAGCATCAGCATTGTGCTATGTAAATTGCAAAGTAAATGTGGAAGTCAAATATAAGAGGCATCTCTGTCAGCTCAAGATCGTCCCTCTCTATATCGCTCAAATGTGGTTTTATGGGTTAACAGTTTCAGTGACATTCCTGTACTCTGACATTTTAAACATTCTACAAGTGAATAAAATCAATCTTGCTTTAGTTTATAACAGCTTCATGCAGTTCCTTGATTAAAGACATTTGATCTGCTTGTTATGCACATGAAGTTATAGCTGCATTTACACATCATATATTTCACACAAACACAGTATTATATTTTATTTTATAATTATATTAATAAAACTTTTTTTAATAATTGTAAAAACAACATCCTTATTTCATTCCCTTTAACTTGTCACAGCAATCTCTGTCATTTCAAGGAACAGGTTTCTATACTTTCTTCATCAATAATAAATCTGTAAGTGAACAAAAGAAAAAAGTATAATATACTTCACTTCAGGGTTATTTTAATTAATAAAGATTTAAGGCAACAATTAAACGTTTTTAACATTTTAAATAACGTGTAGATAGTTATGAAGCAATATTTTAGTCAATATTGTAATACAAGATCATTGCAATGCTACTTATATGTTTCTATGTAAGGATAATGTAAAATAATAATATTTACGTTTATGCCTGCAGAGCTCGTGCGTCGATCTGCTGGTGTGTGATGAAACGCTCTCGAGCTCGTGGGTTTTATGCTGAGCGAGACATGAGCATCAGCACGTTGCACTTTTTTGTCGTCATACAGCCATGCTCCCTCTATTTCTGTAATATTTGAGTCACAGAAATAAACGAGAACTTAATAGTTTTAAGTCACTCACGTAACATCCTTTCGTAGGAAATCCTGTCCGTATCTCAAAAACTAGAGCATTAACCTACCAAGACAGGCAGCATCATAGGCGCGAGCAGTTGCTCTCAATCGGAACGTGCCTATGATGCCTAAGAACTCTATCTAGATAGGCAGCTAATGATGTTTTGAGAGCCGTCTCTATTTTATGTCCTTATTTGGTTACTCGCGCGTTATCGCCACAGTAGACTGGAGGTGAATCGCGCCTCTGTTTCCCTAGCGCAACGTCCCACCAGAAAAAAACCCCCTGCTGTCTGACAATAATACAGTCATTGTTGTCATGTGAGTGCTTCTGTGAGAAAAGTACGTCTTTTTTTTTGTTTGTAAACAAGTAGTCCTCTCTTCCGAGATTGGACAATTTGCGGGGTTTGCTGGCACTTCATACAAGTGTGTGATCTAGTGATAACAAATGTTTCGTTATACGCTCAGGGTAGCTTTCATTTGTTCAGTGAAATTGTCTTATAGGCATTGCAAATTAAATACAATAGGAAATGACTTGAGTCTAATTTATACAAGGTAATAAAACATAGCATATTAATAGCACACATAACGCTAGACTAGTTGACTGTTAAGACAGACAATAGGAACTTGCAGGAAACATTTTGAGAAGTGAGATCATGTGACTGTGGTTTTCTTTTAGTATGAAGTAGCCCACACTGAATTTTCAAGGCAAATTCTCCACGAGCCTGCCATTTTTAATCACTTGTTTAAAAAAGTACACCTGTAGGCTATAGTGATCCTTAGAGCATCACTGTCGATGCTTATGTAAATTGAAATCAAAACCTACAATAGCAAACAAAAAGGACAGAAAAGTCAAGTTTCCCATATATATGAAGCGTATTTGATCATATTTTTCAGTATAAATAGTAAAAAAACACACACACACCACGATCTACAATATCGTTCTGAAAATTAGCGCAAAAACGTGCAATTTTTTTTTATTTTATTAAATTGATATTCTATTTTGGGCAAGATCATTTCAAAATCCACTGCATTGTGAACAAGAAAACTAACACTCACCTTGATTATACACTTCCAGCGTGTCCTTTTGCCCTCATGGTTTGCATCAGATATTAAAGATATAGAAATAGAGGAATTTATAGGTACTCTGTGCAATTAGTATGTTGTCACTGCAATTGCTACATTTTCACAAGTCTTAGTAATGGTTGCCGTCACAGCAAGTACCAATTCATGCCATTTTACCGCCATCTGGTGTTTTAAAAGCCATGAGCACGATAACTTCAAGCCGCAGGATTAAACAGCCGTTTAAATAAAGCTGTGAAAACGGTTTATATAGAACCTCCTAACTTCTTAATCACTGATTTCACTTAACCTCATCCTGTCCGTTCAAACTGAATTAGCCTTTGTATCATTGCTTGAACTCCTAACTGGCAAAATCCAGTATCTTAATACGAGTGTTAATTCAATAAGGAATGAAGGAACAGAATTCACCGTGGTCATCAACTATCTGCAAACTTAAACTTTGTGCAAGCTGACAAAAACATCTTAAAAATAAAAATAAAAATCAATAGCACGTATTCTTTAACTCCACACCTTACTAAAGCCACTAAATGACTCAATTTTCAACTGGTCAGACTTAGTATGCTGGTTAATAGACTGTTTAATTTAGAAACAGTCAGTATAAACTATAATTTGTTTGCACCTTATTTAAAAAAAAAAAAAAACACACACAAACAAAACCATTGAAATCATTTGGAATTGTGCGATTTTATTTTGTAATTTTTAACAGTAAGTTGTAGAGCGACAAAGCTGATGCTTATGTAGGACCTCAAAATGCTAAAGGACGAAAGGTCACATGATTCGGAGATGCACTCTGAATGACCTTTCATCCTCCAGCGGGCAAAAGACAACATCAAAATAGGATAACATATTATGAGGTACTCTACAAAAGGTGGGGAGTTCATGAATTGAAGGTAACAGTGAACATTTAGATCTTTCCAGGGAAGCTTCCATCCTCAATCTGTCCATTCCACTTCTCCACCTGAAGAAAGGAGAGAACAAAAAAACAAGAACACATTGTATTATAAATATAATCCCAACCGCAGCCCTTCATATCTTATCACATTTCACAGTCATTGCTTGTGTCTTGTTGCATAAAAGGAAAGGAAAAGAGCAATTACATCAGGTTATATATTAGAAAACTGTTGACTTAAAATCCTGAAATTTTAGGGAGGATCATGTGTTTTGTGACTTCAGAAAATGTATCATCCATTACTTCATTTAAGTGTTCTTTACTTAAACTAATGGAGCTTTTCCACTGCTGGTACGGCTCGGCGCGGCACGGTTCGGCTCGCTTCTCCACTGCGTGGTACGACTCGGCTCTGCACGGCACGGCTCGGTTCGCTTTAGCTCGGTTTGGT
This sequence comes from Tiaroga cobitis, assembly GCA_030578255.1. Classification (NCBI taxonomy): domain Eukaryota; kingdom Metazoa; phylum Chordata; class Actinopteri; order Cypriniformes; family Leuciscidae; genus Tiaroga; species Tiaroga cobitis. The sequence goes on along the minus strand of CM060606.1, from coordinate 24,174,415 downwards.
TTTACACTGCAGTTAGTACCGCTTCAAAGTGGGTGGGATTATGGCAGTGCCCTCAGATTTCTGATTGCTAAAAAAAAAACAAAATATTTTTTTGTGATTATGTGAATTACACTGCGGAAACCAAATACTACCCACCGGATGAAGGGTTGGCTCTCAGTCTCCACAGTACATAAAATATTCATTTTATTTTATTTTTCGTGTTCGCATTTATGAGGAAAAAACAATGTTACGGACGTGACAGTTCTCCGTTACGGACGTGAGCGCTCTGAAAGCGGCACTAAAAGATACTTTAAAACTTTCACAGAGACATCAAACAAAAAGCACAAAACGTACTCGGTTACTAACGTAACCTCGGTTCTCTCTAGAGAGAGAACGAGTACTGCGTAATAGCTTACGCTATCGGGAAAACCTCTTTTCCACGAGATATTGAAGCCAAAAATTATCCTTAATTTTTTATTAATGTAAAACGCTTTGCAGCAGCAAGCAGACATAGGCGAAACAGCTCGCGCGCCTATTGGCTGCTCTTGCGGCAAATGCAGCAGCCTATCGAGAGACTCTGCGTGACATAATGACCAATGGGGGCAATTCGCACCCATATCGTCACGTCCTGCCAGAAAGGGCGTGGTCTCACCCTATAAATAAGCTCAGTAGGCTGGTACAAGCTGGTTTTCATCGCCGAAGCGAACCAGAGCGTATTCCAAGCACGGCAAGATACGCAGTACTCGTTCCCTCTCTAGAGAGAACCGAGGTTACGTTAGTAACCGAGTACGTTCTCTTACGAGAGTATCTCTCGTACACGACAAAGAATCCTGTAAATGCATAGTTACACAAAATATTGAAGAAGAATTGATTTCTGAAGGATCATGTTGTCACTGAAGACTAGAGTAATGACATGGTTTTTTGTTTTGTTTTATTATGTTCCCTTAGGTGCAATTATAGTATTACTATAGTTTTTTGTACAAATTTTTTAAAAAATGTAGTGATTTATGACCTTTTTCCACCCTGTTTCTCCCCCTCCGATTCAAACAGTCTGTTTTGGAGGTGTTTCCCCTTTAAGAGTTCAGTGTTAACACACACTGTTTTGATTGGCTAACGTCAGTGCTGCTTATGCATAAATTATTAACGTTAATCATTTTGTATCACATGTAGGCTACACAATGCTCCGCCACGTGAAACTTCGGTCTTCGATCTTTTAGCATCGTGTCAATTCTCAATTGACTTTGATTCATATGCGCGAGGGAGAGAGAGAGACAGAGAGAGGAAGAGAGCAGGACAGTTTGAAGGCGCGCGGGGCCGGGGCCAGGGCGCTCTCTCTCTCTCTCTCTCTCTCTCTCTGTAACATGCGCCCTGTCACACTCATCTACATCACTCACCGAACAAATAAGACTTTGGCGGGCTGCATATGCTGCAAATAAACTGCGTCCAACTGCTTTCCCTGACGTCTGGATCGTTCGGCAGCGTATTCAAACATGTTGCTTGTCCACAGCAGGAAAAGCACATCTGCGTGGCATCGCAGTCACTCGCTGTACGACAGCGCATGCGACGATGCGAAATGAGGCGGTCATATGCAAACGACAGGTACGTCACTTCGTACCGTGACGTCACTAAGAATGGCATCTAACGCACAGAAGCCACTGGCATATGCCGCTATGCTTAGTGGCACAACCGATTTTCATTGGCATGTGCCAGTAAAACTTGTGATGTGCTGATGGATTTCATCATGTGCCACTGACAATGTTGCGGAACATGTCTCCAGTAGTGACTGACAGATGAGTTGAGCAGCTATACTAATGAAATTGTAACAAAATCCAAAATTAATAACCTAATTTTGTGATTTAAAAAAAAAAAGAAAGAAAAAAGTATCAATTAAACGCATGTACAAATCGGAAATATTTTTCAAACATGTAGTCAGCTTGAGGCACACCTATATTTGAGTTATTGTAAACCTTTATTTTTGCATGATGCTGCATGCAGTATTAGTAAGTGTAACATTGGCCAGCGCAAGACAAACCAAAACTTACAACAGTTGAGGAAGTACACAGGTGGTGTATTTGTTTGTTTGTGAGTTAGATGGAAGCAAAAACAAATTAATCAGATTAATATTGATCCAAATAAATATATATATATAATTTAATATGTGGTTAGTAGTTCTCATCTATGGCTTTAATATTTCACAAATAATGTAATGGAATTATTTCATAAGAAATAAAACCATTTTTAACAGTATGACCATGCATTCTTTCTGGAGATGCCTAAATGTTTTGATAAAATACTTGACTTGCTGTTTCCACATTATAATAGACATTTAGTTCAATATAATATAATATCTACAGACCTACATTACTCTGCTTTGTGAAGAGTCGGTGTCAAGGTCCAGCACACTTCTGAATGGTTGGTGGCAGTTTTTATAATGGATTTTGGAATGGTAGGTGTCACTTTATAATGGTGTGGCATTTTCTCATGGTAGTTTACAACATGAAATTCCTGATTGGTAAGTGTCCATTTGTGATTGCACACCCCTGCTGGTTTCACTTTTTTAGTTGTGGCCACCTATCTAATAGTGTCTATATTCTTTTATAATTCCAAATGACACAGCTGAACTGGCAATCCAATGCAAATAGAAAAAAGTAGGTGGAGTTATAAAAACAACTGTGTATTGACAATATGTATTTAAATACATTGTAAAAAAATATATTTAAAAAGAAGAAACGTGTTATAATAAAAATAGAGGGGTTGGTGATGTCAGCAGAGAGGACATTTATTTCAGAGGTAGCAGTGTTTCCGCTACATTCATTCTGCCGTGGCGGGCCGCCACACCTAAAATCATCTCGCCATGGCCGCAGCTTCTCAGTGAGGTCCGATATTGTGCATACTATTGTGTTATTGTTAAGCTAAAGGCATAAAAAACATTGTAAAGCACCATAAAGTTTTCGCACTATATTCCAAGACTTCTAAAGTCATTCAATAGCATAATGTGAGGTAAAAATGAATATTTAAGTCATTAAGTTAAAGATAATGGAAACTGTTAGATAAACATTACAGCACTGCAGTAGAGAGCGTTATGAATTGTTCTTCATGCGCACTGAAACTGAAATTTAAAACTGTTAAAAGAAAAGGCTCATATAGGCTAATACATTAAGCATAGATGGATATAATCTCTTCGCTTTGTGCTTTGAACTTTTCGATGCGAAGCGCTGCGCGCTGTGACTTCACGTTGCTTCAAGTGCATCATTCTGCGCACGGGATGCACATAATCGCTTTGCCGCTCTTGTTGGAGCCTTTCATGTTATAATGCTTAGGGGAGTTTTAAACACCTGGGGTAAGGGGGCGTGGTCAATGGGAATATCACTCATGGGCCACGCCCCCTCCCCCTGGCGAAATGGGCCTGCCACCACGGCTGGAAAAAATCCTAGAGGAAACACTGGGTAGTGATTGGTTTGAATGAAATGCACACTGATGAATGTAGCCAACTCAACCTGGATTTGATGTTGACTACAGTGTTCTAACTTGGTTATTTTAAGACTCACCCAGCTCATTGGACACAGGCTCTTGTAGACTCTCTGATACCAGTCGCAGGGAGAAGTTTCCTGCCCTTTGCTTGACAAAGCCTTATTACACCTGTGAAAGTCTGACAGAAAAAAACATTAAGTAATCTGCACTGAAATCAGCCAGAAATAGTCAATAGTCTAAACCAAGGCATCTGCCACAAGTTACTCAATTCATAATGTGTTCAAACAATCAATAGATTCATTATAGCTCATAACTTCAGATGTTTGTTGCTACCCAGCCAGCTTTACCGCCGATGTGACCTTGACTAAAACTCTTAAATCCAGGGTGATCCAAGGGAACTATTTGTGAGATCAGAATATTATTAATAATCACAGTTGAAAAGCATCTATAAGGCTCATAGTCATTCTGATGATTTTGTACAGGCCTGTGTTTAAAGCACTTCTCGCTTTCATTAATAATGCATTTGGTTATAGATTAGCTGCCCAACGTTTGAAAGCACTTGCCATCATTTTGTGTACAAATATGGTTCATATAATAATTTCTACTGTACTTACCTAGGTAATTTTGGAAACAGTTTCGCGTCTGATTAGTGTTTGGAAAACGGGCATCGAATGGAGCCGTTCTGTAGTTCTTGATCTTGTCCTCGATAACATCAGCCATCTTCAGGCGCAGATAATGGGTCTGCGTGACATAAACATGCACAGATCGACAACATTAACAAAGTAGCTAAATTAAAGTACACAATGGGGCCTGAGCTGCTCAAATGTCGTAGTTGGCCAGTGTAATAAAACATTGGAGAGTGACATTCATAGTCACAGTTTGAACTGACGCCAGCCGGACTCTCATCATGCGAGGCTTAAAACGAACTTGTTATACTTTAAACTAGCTCTTTTAATTTTTCAAAGAGTAATTGTAAGGTATAGTCACATTTTAAACGCGTTTAAAACGGCAGATATATTACCTCAAGTAACATAACCTTGGTAACGTCAACCAGCTTAAATAGCCCGCTTGCTAACTCGCTAACTCAAATGAACCGTTCTCGTAAATCACCCGTTGATATTTCATTAATTTGACAATAGAATAAAAGTAAAGTGTTTCAACAAACCTTACACAAGATGAACAATTGCACGAAAACGTGGACTAAACAAATATAAATATTGAGGCCTAACGTTACCTCTTGCTGTGCCCTTATAGTAACGTCCTTTCGAAAGACTTTCTAAGCGCATTGAATTGTGGGAAGTCAAAGTATGTGGGGGGAGCAAGAGGATGAGACAAGGCGGGGCTTACGAGACCAATATTAGTAGGCCTATTTATTATTTACACAATTCATTTATGAACGTTTTTCATTTGTGAATATCATATCATAAAATAATATTAATAACAGGCTACTAATGTGTCAGTAGGCCTACCTAATATTAATAAAATAATAATAATAGCAATATACAGTATAAAAATGGGGGTGTTAAACTGATGACAAACTAATATTGACATTTACCAGTTACAATTTTAGCAGACTAAACACTGGAAAGCAAAAAAGAGCATGATAAGAATAGTGGCTATGTGTACATCATAAAGTGGAAAAAGGCCTTCACCATACCATTTTATGGTCAGAACCTTTCCATCTCTGTAAAGAATGTTTCTTTTAGAATCTATATATTTTTGTAATTAATCCATTGTCTGGAGCAGGATATTCATTTATTTCTGAATATGTTTTATATATTGTGAGCTTTGTGTTGTAGTTGTGTGTACAATGGAGCATTTTTTCTTTATTATTTTCTGACAAATGTATTGGTTTTTGCAGTTGTAGCTTTAATAAACCAATAATGATCTGTTAAGAAATCTGTGCACAGCACCTAGATTAACTAGGGAACAATAATTTAACACAGTGTAATACTCTCCTCTGCCTTTGTAGGGCACTGCTGGCTACCAAACCATATTCTCATTCCTGAGCTGTTGGAGTGTGAGAGAGATGTAGTATAAGAACTTTTTTTTTTTTTTTTTTTACCAAAGAAAGCGTGTGCTACTGTATGCACACTTCATTCCAAACCCATTCCCTCTGACCAGGAGCCAGGAAGAGCTTTCACTTACACACTAAAAACAAACATGGAGGAACAAGTCTGAATGACGCACAGGAGCCTTCACAGCCTGCTGTCAGTGCTTCCTGTCTGAGAGACCAACTGCTCTTAGAGCTTTTGGTCTGACACGGTGCATGTGAGTGTGTGTGTATTTATGTTATGTAGAACAGCATAATTGCTTTACACTTTAAAAAAAATTGTTATAGCTGAATGTTCCTTGAAAGAAAAAAATACTTGAAAAGCAAAATTATATACAATAGTTATTTTACTATTTTATTCTTGTTTTGTGAATAAACCTCACTAAATTTATGGGTTTTAAACAAGAACAATGGTTAAGTATTGGTATATTCATACAAATGCTTCTTATTCGTGTATGCACTCAAATAGGATATGTATACACACATTCACATGTACGGATACAAATGCTGCTTCTTTCCTGACACATCATTCTGTTGTTGACAAAGTTAAAGGTTACAGGTGCCTCTCTGTTTTTGACATCCTGTCCCAGGTTTCCTGCTTCCTCTTTTTTTCAAAAGCCCTACAACACAAACCAAAGAGTGTTGGCTAAAACATGCTGAGGCCAGTGCTAATTAATCTTGTGCTCATTCTTTTAGGTAATAAACATATATACTGTTTCAGTTCTTTCAGATGTATTATATTTCCCGAGGATTGTCCCCATAGATCTTAGTTAGGGTAGCACCATATTTCATTTCTGACAGGAATGAAAACGAAGCTGTGAGGGATTGAAGTAAAGTACGTTCAATGGACTGTAGTGTTGTTCAACAGCATGCCAAACTCCATAAAACAAAATTTTGATTTTTGAAAAGTGCATGTGATCTAGGCCCTTTATAAAGCGAATAGCATTGTAAATACTGTAAGTTTATCCCTCATCATTTTCATCCATGTAAAATTCAATATGGCGTCTACCCTGACTAAGAGTTCTCCTACTCTCAGACAATTTCCGGTGCCGTTTTGATTTTGAATGGACATAGGCCTATTAAATATCCTGACGAGTGCTTATTACATTTTTTTGTCTTGCGTTTTGTACATACATCAGTTTCTTTGGCATTGCTTTATGTGTATATTTCATATTCTCTCTCTGTCTCCCTCTCTCTCTCTTTTTCTCAGGATATAGGTGTTGTCCATTGGGGAGGAAGGAAATTCTGTCATTTAGAACAATGGGCCTGCTTCTCTATCTATAGACGCAGAAAAGGGGAGAAAGAAAACGAGAAAGAAATAGAAAGCAAGAATAAGGACAAGAGGACCCTTCTAGAACAACTTTTACATCGAAAATGAAAAAGACATGCTAAAAACTGGGCGAAAGGACAAATTCCAGTAAAGCAAAGCAAAGCCTCATGCAGAAAATGGACTATTTAAGCCTAATTATTCTGGAATAAGGAGAGACAGTGCCTACCTCCACTGGTATTTATTTTATATTATTATAATACACTTCACAAACAACAACAGCCATTCCGAAGATTTATCCTGTTATAAAGAGGAAGCCCGTCACAGTGGGTAAGTCACATTCAGATCATCCTCTGGTGAGAAAAGCCATTTTACTGATGCAAAATGACAGGTTTGGAGCTTTAGTCAGCGTATCCTGAAAACCTTTCCCAACCAAATGTAGTAAATTTTGTGTCTTGGTTGTTCTACATCCACCATTAACTTTGTAGAATGTGATGAAATCAATTATGGTCACAGAGTCAACATATTAAAAGTGAAGTTCACTTTTGAGGATCGACAGAGGGCAGCTGACACTTAGGGGGTCTGTTCAGGGGTTTTCCCCGTCTGTCTGCGAGGATACATGGAGGTGAAGTCCACAGTCAGGGCGGAGGACAAAAACATGTATGTTATTATGTATAGCCAACGTTCAGCGCTTTTAATCAAAAAGAATGATATTCATAGAATGTGGTTTGGCTGCATGGCTGATCCTCAGCAGTGATAGTTTCATGTTGGTTGATATCTTCGTCATGGCCTCTTGGCGAAGCCACTTGACTCTTACTTGACTTCCACGAGTTTGCTTAGCTCAGGAGCAACAGTGCCAAACCTCTGCTTTTCATTAGACATGTAGACATGAATGTGAAATAAATCTTTTTCTTAGAGCCATAACTATTTACCGCCTGCCGTCAACTTTGTGGCATTCCCTGCAAGCCGCGTTAATGCTCTGTTACTCATAGACTGTAAGAGATGGCAAAGAATGTATGACACGGCACGTCCTGATTATTCAACGAGACGTTACCTTTTCCTGCCATTTGTCTACTGAATGTCATTCACTGCCGAGATCGGATTTTTGAGAGGAATCCATATCAATGACACAAACCCAGGAAATGAAATCTTTTACAACTTCAAAGTCGTGCACGACGGCTAATATTGATATCTTATGTCAATGTTCTTCTGGTGTTTCTCTGCATCTTTTTTTCTCTGACTGTTAAGACATTTCCCTTTCTTGCTTTTTCCTACTTATCCTGATCCTTCCTTTCTCAATTTATTTTTGTCCATTTTATCTTTCCATTCTCCACACTCCCATCCAAACCTCACCTCCCTCTCTCACTCCCTCAGATGGAGGAGTCTGGCAGTCCCCGATTTAGGAAGCTCCATTTCCCAGTGGGCTTGTGGATAAATTCTCCACGGAAACACTTTGCCAAGTTGGGAGCTCGTTGGCCCAGTGCAGCATCAGTCAAGTCAGTGTTCTGAACTTTCTCTTACTCTCTGGATCAATGACAAATAAGAGTGTCCCTGATAAAGTAAAGTATAAAAAAAAGCCAAGTTCTTAGAAATGTATTCATGTTATTTTCATATGGAAAAACTTTTAAACTATTTTAAACAAAAGTTTCAGTTTAATGACTCTAAATCAGTCTTGAGTCCTGAATTAATAATTCACAAAGTTTTTGGGGAGTCGCACCACATGATATTTTATAAACTAAACTTGCCTTATCATAAACAGGTCAAATTATCTAATATTTTTTAGAGACTTATGACCTTGACACACATTCAAGGTCAATAAGAAAAAATATATTTTACTTATGACCTTATTTTGACCTGTGCAGATTTAAAACAAATCTGCAAGGGCCCTCGCTTCGTTATAAGTTCATGATTCATTAATTTGTATATCTGTTTGTATGTTGGTTGCACCACATGACCTTGATAGTTTTCAAATATTTATTCAATACTTTTTCTAAAAAATAATAAGAAACGATTATGCCAAACTACTTAATACGGTTCTTTTTTCTATAATTTCATACTTTAATACGTTTTTTTCTTCATTACAATATCAGGAGGAGGACAGTTGTATCACCCAAATAGTTTTGAATTTATGCCACTCAAAAAGATTCAAACGAATCTTAATTCAGAAAATTAGAACATGTTCATCTTAGAATAATTGTATTCAAGTCATTGTATGATGAATTACACTTTTAATTGTATTTTTGAATCAATTAATTAATCTGGACAAAAAAAAAATTACTACTTTCTCTACATTTGTGGCACAAGTAAGTGACATATGTTTACTGTCACTGTGTTAACATTCCTCCTTCCAAATAATGAGGACACATTAATGAAACAATTGCATGTGACAATAAATTATTTGTAAATCACCTCCTTCCATTTCTTAATTTTATCAGGTCCACAACTAGCTCAGATGCCGCTTCCCTGCATGAGGCCCCATCATCAGTCCCTTCCTCCCTCTCTCACTCCACCCCTTCTCTTGCCCCACCCTCTCCATCCCCTTCTCCTGCCTTCCTCCGCCCTCGCCCAGCCAATCAGCAGTCCAGGGCCAAAAGGCTGTCTCACCTCTTCCTGAGAGGCCGGTCCAACAGTGACCGAGACCGCGCCATTGGAGAACGTGAGAGGGAAATATGGGCGCATTCTGCCACCCCTTCATCACATCACTACCTGCCTCCTGCTTCCTCTAATGCCCCTGGGCTGGTCAAGATCTATGGAGATGCCCTGTCCAGTGGTGCTAACTATCGGAGCCTCCTGGCAAATATACACTCCACTGCTCGCCAGCTCATTCAGCAGGTCATCACCCGCTACACTGAGAGAGAACGAGAGAACGAGAGTGAAGACACAGGTATTTCATTTCCTGTAATGGTCAACCAGTTTAGTTAGTTGTTGTGGTCACTAATGTGTACATTTGTAAAAAAAATAAAAAAATAATACAGTCCCATAAAATGATGCACAGCTGTGAAAATCCAAAAAAGACAAAACCACCATAAATGTATCCAAAAAATGTGTTTCAGACTTGTGTCCTATAATGCAAATTGTTTTGTGCAAAGCCAATGAACGTAGTAAAGTATAGTTCACTAGTCACAGATATCATGAAATTTAAGTCATTTTTCACTGATAATTGACCTCCACTGTTGCTCTGAAAGCTCATTTGCGAACCCCTTTCAGATTCTGAAATGGCACACAGACATGCCATGCCAGGTTTGATGTCATTAAAGACAAAATGCCATCAGTCCTTTTATGTGTTATGACCAAGATTTGTTTTAATGTTTTAAAAAGAAGTCTCTTATGCTCACCAAGGCTGCATTTATTTGATCAATACTGAAAAAAAACAGTAATATTGTTAAATATTATTTCAATTTTAAATAACTGTTTTCTGTTTGAATATGTTTTAAACAGTTATTTATTCCTGTGAAGGCAAAGCTGAATTTTCAGCATCATTACTCCAGTCTTCAGTGTCACATGATCCTTCAGAAATAATTCTATGCTGATTTGCTGCTTAAGAAACATTTCTTATTATTATGTTGAAAACAGTTGTGCTGCAGTGCATAATATTTATGTGGAAACGATGATAAAAAAAAAAATTCAGGATTATTTTATGAATAGAAAGTTCAAATGAATACCAGTTGAAATAGAAATCTTTTGTAACAATGTAATGCCAAACTTTTGACGAATAGTGTATTCCGTTCCTCACAAAAAATCTTATATATAGTGCAATGTCCATATTAATCACTTTTATGGTGCTTTTGTGGTGTTTGAATTGTTGTATGAAAAGAATTAAGTGAAGATTATTCAGAAATACGATACTGACACATTTGGAATGACATGAGGGTGATTAAATAATGATTTAGGCAGTTTCATATGGGTCCGCTGAAGCATATTGGGTTCATTCATCCATTATCTCAGTCTTGTAATGGATGAAAAATAAAACATCAAAAGCAAGCTGCAGATAATTAAATGTGAATTTGAGTGGAGACATCAGAGAATATATATAGGAAGTTAGAATTACCCGCTTATTGTATCATTCCCTTCTTAATGTCCTTACTTCCTGTTCACCTGGTCAGCTCTCCAGAAATATTCCCCCGAGGACTTCCTGTTATGTGATGTCATTGGAAAGCCCATTCCACAGCCAGATGGAGCCATTAAATGGCAAACCGAGTGTCGAAGGGGCGTGGCGTCCTGGGAATGCCCCTTACAGCTAGTGGATATGTGGAGACCCAAGGATGGTTTTGAACGACGGTTTGAGATTCAGCGCCTTGATGAATACGAGAGGGAGGAGAAAGAGAAAGAGAAAGAGAGAGAGAGGGATGGAGAGAGCTGTCAAGGTTGGAACATCTTCGTATTTAACTGTAAGAGATTTTACAAGTGTATTTACCAGTGTGGCAATTAATTTGTGGGAAAACACTATTGTGGTAACAGGTGTACGTTGGAGGCGGAGCCGCATGTCTTCTGGGGGTGGTCCAGAAGAAGAACGAGGTCATCGAGGGCGGAACACAGAACTTAGGAGGAGTATTAGTGATATGAACCTGAGTCTAAGACGTCGTCAGGGCAACACTGCTAGCAATGACCCTCGGCGTTCTGGAAATGCCTCAAACAATGGACAGGATAGAAAGAACATAGTGAGCATGATGGCATCTGAAGGTGAAGAGGTAAAATAAAGATATACACCCACTTTTCAATACAGTACAACCTCAATAATGTGAAATCGAATTAATAACGCAGGGCTCAACAATAAGGACTTTTTTCTGCTTGTCCGGTTTTGGCCAGTAGTTCAGATTTCTACTTGTCCTTCCAATATTCCCCAAAATAATGTCATATATACCTAATATGACACAACATAAGTCAATGTAATATGTGTGTTATGATAAATGCATGTAATCCATTCTCAGTACAATCCTTGTGTGATTTTTTTTAGGTCCCTGGATCAAGAGGTGGTGGATGTGAGGCGGACAGACGTACTCGTGCAGCAGAGGAAGAGAAAGACACCTGTGACCTGGAAGTGATGTCGCAGAGTCTGATCCTTCCACCGACAGATCGGCCTTACTTCCTGTTACTGCAGGGCTATGACCAGAGCAAGGCTAGACATGCATCAACTCACTTATCTTGCAGCCATCCCATGACATCATTCCTGTATTCCTCTAATCACAACATACCATCAAAGCTTTTATACCTTTGAGTGGAATGGCCATTGAACAAACTGCACAAAACAGCCATACAGAAGCTCTATAAACACACACGGGCTGCACAATACCAACACAAGCATGCTGTGTCTACTGCTTCATCTCTGCACAATGACCTCACACAAGCACATATTGTCGAAAACTGTAACACTCTTCATTCCTTATCGTCGCTGTATTTCTGCAACTTAAGATAGGTGATTGCACAGATTGTGGTAAAGACCACAATGAAGATGATAACGGCTTTTTTCCACTCTCGTTGTTCTCCTTCTCACTCTCTCACTTTCTTGTTTATTATTTGTTCAGGACTTTGTGTTGTACATAATGACGGGTCACACACATGTTTTTGGGCGGAAGCCAACATTCCGTGAGCGTGAGATGGACAGGGAGAGAGAGAGGAAGGGGAAGAGGCCTCTAAAAGTGGACACTTACCTCTCAGCTCCCGACCTGCTTGCCCGACACCTCCTGATCAGAAGAGACACAGCCGTCCCGGAGCAACCACGCGGTCAAGGTACCCTGACACCAAGCTAACAAAAGACAGATAAAAGCAGTGAAGAACATTTCACAGAACGAAACGTAAGGGGTTTGTTGCACCTGGGCTCTGATTTTGATCATTTTTTACATTCGCATTCAATAATGCAGCACCAAGGATTTCAAACATTCGTGATAAAACAGGAACAGGCAGTACTGACGTGAAGAAACACTGCAATCAGTGTTGGGTGGTTTAACTAAACATCTTTGCATTTGAGCCATTTTATTGATTAAATAGTGCAGACAAACTCTGCAACATTACTTTTTCACTTTTTTGATTCTTTATAATGCTGCCCACACCCTGCCCGATTTTCGCCCTGGTTTTCCACTCACCTACAGTTAATGGAAATCGCCAACAAAAGCCAGAAATCCGAGGCAAATCTGCACTCAATCATGACCTCAGCTGACGATCACTATGTGTCAGTTTTCAAAGGCAAGAAACTGAGAGAAGTGCCAATGCATTGCAGATGCCTGAGAGGTATTTATGCTGCTGCCCACACACTATAAGACTTCCAAGGTCGTCAGAATTCTGTTCTTTTTACACTGCACAACTGTCGGTCCTCGCCAATGTCAGTTTCATTCTAAACAAATTTCAAATGACAGGACTTGGACTGCAGACAGGTCTAGATATTTAGTCTGCTAATGCCGCCCACACCCTACACGATAGCCCTGATTTTCATAAACAGTTAATGGATATTGCCGACAAAAGCCCTAAATGAGAGGCAAATCTGTGCTAGTTCACCGTGATAGTCGCTATGTGCAATGTGAGAGAAGACCGATGCATCTCCGATGCTCGAGAGATATTTTGCATGTTAAATATTGTCGATGATGCCCGAGAGATATGTAGCACGTTAAATATCTAGACCTGTCTCCAATCCAAGTCCTGTGGTGTGAAATGTGTTTTGAGGGGAATTGACATCGGTGACGACAGAACAGCAATTGTGAAAAGAACAGCAATCCGATTACTTTGAAAGTTGTGTAGTGTGTAGGAGGCATAACACGGACAGCAAAAAGTTCACTAGTGACAATGCATGGAAACAAACATGCAAGTCCTTCCATTGTGCTGGCTTATATTGCTAGCGACGAAGAAGGTCAATATTAAAGTTGACATGAAATAGAGTTTGCAGTAGTCTTTTCTTCCCTATTGTGACATATATCTGAGTGAAACAGCTTCTCAAACAAGAAAAAAATGTAGGACGGGATTTGATTTTGTGCATTGGGAATTGATTGGATTGTTGTGGTTTGCGATTGCGGTGATGTCATGTGAGTGACAGGTTTCTCCGCCCTCACGCCAGTAAACACATCATCAGAGAAGAAAAGAGATGTTGCTGCAGGTAGGAGGGGAAATTATTTTGATTAAAGATTACAAGGGTACATTAATTAAAATAATAATAATAATGTGCATGGATAAATCATTTAATAAATACTGTAATATTCCAAAAAAGGTCCATTTTAATTTCATGGTTAACTCTTTCACATGCTTGTGAAACGATGCAGGTAAAGACATTCATCAAACAAAAAACTATCAAAACATTAACAGGACACAAAAGCACTTAAATACCACAGTGTTTCTGTGTATTTTTGTTCTGTATGTACCATGGTAGTACTGTGGTATATTGGAGTACCAAACAAATACCATTGTTCATGAAAATGGAAATTATTCAGTTTGCACAAACAGCAACTAGCAATATAGTTTTCTGTTTTAATTCTTTTGGGGATTCAGTTTAAAAGTGTAAGCTATTAGATAAAATTACAGCGTACTATTTTAAATATTTCATATTTGTAAAAAAATTTAAATAGCTTAAATGCATAGCAAGCTACTTTTGCAATGTACTGTAGCTTTTAGCTTTTTCAGCTTTTAGCTTAGCTTAGCTATTATTCTTCTGTTGCTAGTTCAACTAGAAACATGTTTTGAATAGCTTGCCCAATACTGTCTGCAATTATGCTTCTTGTTCTCATTCTTCCTTAGCCTTGGCCCGTCCATTCAGAGGAGGACCTGTCACTCTTAATGGAGCTCCACTTTATAGAGAAGCAGCCCTAAAGCCAGGAGACTTGTTGGGTCTTGGCAGTCACTTCCTTTTCCTTTACCGTGACCCCCGTGTGACCCCCGCACCGCCCCTGGCCTTACCGCCACCATGGCAAGGTGACATGTCAACTTCCTATGGGCCTGGTGGGATGACAGATAGACAGGAAATGCTTCGGCAGTATCTGGGGTCCACAGAATCACTACTGAGATTCCAGGCCAAACATGCCGATGCCTTGCTGCAGGTAAACACTGATACGATCGAATACTCCTTCTGATATATCTGTCATAAACAAACAGTAGTGCATGTAAATACAGAGTTCTGACAGGGGGATTTGATCATAATGATTTACTGAACGGAAATCTGTAGACTACAGCTATTTAAAAATCACAGCACAGTTCAGCCAACATTTCTGCGTAAAGGTTTATAATACGGCATACTTAGTGAGTGTTGCAATGAAACTTAATTTAGGAAAAATATAATCACTGGTGTAACAAATACTGCAGTAGTTTCAGTTTTGCCATGGCATCATAATATTTATTTATACAAATCGGTTACTACTTCTACTTTAATTTCAGGAAATTATTTTGAAGAATTCCAGTCCAGATTCAGGGGGCGGGGCCTTAGCACCTGCCTATCTTCTGTCGCTCATGATTGACTACGCCTCTAAACATCTGGATCCTGAATTAACACCACAGCTGCTTTTAAAGGCAGCCAATCAGATCAAAGGAATTGTTTGGGTAAGTGTCCAAAAGTGCTTTTTGTTTTGTTAAACCAAACAGAAATGACAGTTTTTAAATTAATATATACAATAAATAATTATCATTATTATTATTTTAACAATTGAATTAAGCATTAATCTTGTGCTTTTACCAATCAAAACAATATCAAACTAAACGGAATTTTAACATTAAAAATACTTCTGGGTCTTTTAAAAAAATACAGTACATTTTTAGATATGTTTTTAAGTGAATCATTGTAATTATAGTAATTTTAATAATATTAATAATCATGCTAAATTATGTACAGTATAATATAAGTAAAAGTGTCTGATTCGATGTTGATGAAGCGGTGCTTGAGCCTCACTCATGGGACAAAACAGGCTGGGAACCACTGGTCTAGATGGAATGAAATATCATGATTTAATAAAGGTTGCGGTTTTACACTTTATGATGAGTAAAGTGAAGCACAGGGTTGGGCTGTTATGTAACGGCACTGAGACGCCTATTAAGGTGATATTGAACATGACATGATTTGAACAGGCCATCACTGTTCCTTACACTTTTTCTCTCCTCTTTGGCTCATGCAAAGTTGTTTTGTCAAACTAAGGCACAGATCAACCTGGAGTAACAGTTAAAACACACAACAAACACTAATAGTTTATCTGAGAGTGTTGAACAGGAGTGTCTTAAAATGGACTCTCTCTCTGCACTGTTAAACTGTGGTTGAGGAGCCACAGCTGCAGACACAGATAGGCTTTCATTGGAATTTCGCCGTAGTTTGTAAACAGAGGTTGACTGATGTCATTTCCACCCGTTTGGAAAATGTGCTGTCATTGTCCGGACACATCAGCCAAACACTCCCACCCATGCATTCATCCGAGTCTGCTTTAATCTCTCTCTCTCTCTCTCTCTGTTCCATTATTCATCTTTCAGGACAAAATTAAAGAGTTCGGTGACAAACATCCAACACAAAAGTAAGAACCTGCACTACCTCTCCAGGCTGTAGATCTGTATACACTGTTCAAACATTGTTGCTCAGTGACAGGCCTGTAAACAGTGAATTCCTATCAACTTACCCAGCACTGAGCATGTGTTGTGCTTTTATGTATTTAATGTTTAAATATATAATTAATGTATAAAAAATAATTGTATACATTTAATGAAATAATATTACACAAAAATAAATTTATATACACTGCCCGACCAAAAAAAATAATAAAAAAAATACGCTGTTTGGACTTAAATAGGCAAATGCTTAAGAGTCAATGATTGGATCATTATTGCAGTGATTATTATGTTTCTAGCATGTTATACTGTATGTTTGGCAACAGTTCTTCTAACCCTAATTGATGGAGTGTGCAGATTTCTATTTCTTAATCAACCATGTGAAAGACACATCATGGCCATATTTCAGGATGACAATGTCAGGATTCCCCAGGCTCAAATTGTGAAAGAATGGTTGGGAGGAAGCATAAAGAATCATTTTCACACATGAATTAACACCTCTGAGTCCTGGCCTTAAATTCATTGAAAGTCTTTGGGATGTGCTGAAATTGATGCACCTCTTGATGGAAAAAACATCACAACATTTATTTCCACCAAGAGGTGCATACATTTTTGGTCAAGATCTTGTATTGACAATGCAAGAGTCAAGCACTCAGTAAAGTCTACTTAAGTGTCTTTCACATGGTTGTTTAAAAAATGTAAAAACTACACACTCCATCAATTAGAGTTAAAACAACTGTTGCCAAACACATAACATGCTAGAAACACAATAAGCACTGCAATGACGATCCAATCATTGACTCTTAAGCATTTCGCTATTTAAATCCAAACGGCAACTTTTTTTGAGCCGGTCCAATTTATATATTTACATATATTCTCACTATTGCTGACCAGGAGCAGCCCACAAGCCTTGCCGTTTCAGAGGTTCTCTGACCTAGTCACCTTGCCATAAGGCGGCCATTTCTCCTGCATCCAACAAGTTGATTACGAGAACTGACTGCCATCCAATCTACCCAGACCTTAATATGTGGCTTTATTAGGAGATGATCAAAGATATTCTTTCTTTTCACCAATGCCTGGTCATAATTTTTTGCCTCATCTGTGTATATATATAACATTTTCCTCTAAAGGCCCGTTCACACCAAGGACGATAACTATAATGCTAACGATAAATAAAATACATAGTTCTAAAAATCTTTCTAAATATCAAAGAAAAGCAGAATCCAGACCACACCTATAATGATAATGACACAGAGAAACAATGCCATTGGAATCACTTTCAGATTTTTTTCCCAGCTGATGGAAGTGATGAGAACAATGACAGCCTATCAGAATCCATCCTGCTTTTAAGAACTTGAGCATTTGAAGCGGTAGACGGCAAAACTGTAGTGCGCACTTAGAATAAATAGAATGACATCATCCGCTGGTGTGGACGCTAATATAGTTATCAGTCTTGGTGTGAACGGGCAAGTTTGAAAACTTTAGAAATTATAAA
This sequence comes from Tiaroga cobitis, assembly GCA_030578255.1. Lineage (NCBI taxonomy): Eukaryota > Metazoa > Chordata > Actinopteri > Cypriniformes > Leuciscidae > Tiaroga > Tiaroga cobitis. The sequence goes on along the minus strand of CM060606.1, from coordinate 24,156,652 downwards.
ACTATTCTTAGATGCCACAAGCTAAAAATGTCAGATGGTGACCAACCATGTATCCTAATTTTAAAAACACAGTATGAAACAAATAATTCAAACAGAGCAATGTATCAATATGTGTGCAATTTGTGCACAATGCAGAGGTTTTATAATGTTTTTTTTAAATGTTTTTTATGGTTGTTCAGCCCAGCAGAAGCTGACGTTGAACTTCCTCCCCCAAGCATGCAGAAGCTCTCATCTGACCTTCAACCTCTCATGTTCTGGATGTCCAACGCCACGGAGCTCCTCAACTTCTTTCAGGTCAAAGTCGAAGCCATGGAAAAAGAATGGGAATTTGAAGGTGAGAGAGAGATCAGCGATTACAGCATGTTTTCTGAAAACCAAAAATACTTGTATTACACAATGTGCCATATCTTCTGCTGTAGACGTGTTATGTCTTTTGTTAAAATAAATCAGTTTTCTCTCATCTCTAACTATCCCATCTTGTCCTTTTTGGTAAAATTGCTAGTCTAAGCAAACATTATGACCTGTGGAATAGGCTTGAACTTTGAGAAGAATTACAATGAAAATCTATTCAACATACTGACTTATGGCTCATACAACTCAAATACAAACAGCTCATGGAGTAAACGTTAAAATCTTTGCCAAATGTCCAAATGTACTCGTCATGTGATAACATATTGTGTATTGTCAACAAGCAGCAAGTTTTCTTTCAAAGATGAGCTCATAAAATAACATTTTATTGTCAATGAATGAATATGCTGAAACTAATTGAAATTATTATAAATTATCAATGTTAATAATCAGCTACTTTGTCACACCTGGGATGGTCTGAATATTTCTCCATGTGATTTTATGGACATTTTGAGTTATGTATGGTAAGTTTTGTCTCACATTAATCTGTAGCCCCGGGTGACCCTGTGCTTTCGGCTGACATGGACACCTGTTCTGAGGCGCTGGCACAGCTGGACGACGTCATTATGCACACCTTTCAGCAATGTGTTTACCATCTGACCAAGGTGAGAGAATGTGCATCAGTGCTGCTTGAATGACCCATTTTTTTAATAGAATGCATTATATGTATTAATATCTAATTTCTTCTCTCTTTCAGACATTATACTCCCTCCTCCCAGCACTGTTAGACACTAACCCCTTCTCCAGTGAGGAGAAGAAGAAAGGAAAAGCAGGCGCCAAGGACAGAGCAGGTAGTGAAGGTGAAGGAGACGAGGAAGAGGACGTCTCCACTTTGCCGCCCACCGTGGCTGGACTGGTGGAAGTGTATCGCTGCTCTCTGCAGCTTTCCCGAGAAGCTTGCCTCTCTCCACCGCTAACCTCCCAAACATTTGGCTACCTCTTCTTCTTCACAAACACGTCTCTTCTCAACACACTCTTGGAGAGAGGTGAGAATTTACAATCTTTCATAAACACAGTTGTGTTTGCGCATGGTTTCGAGCAGCAATGACAGAAGCTGACTTGTGATGGCAATGAGTTTATGGCTGGACCAGCAGTGCGATGTTGAAAATAATTTGTTCGTTCCATCTTAAACAGACAGTCTGTTCTCTTGGTCACGTGCGGTTCAAATTCGAACAAATCTGGACCTAGTTCTAGACTGGCTACAAGGAGCAGGCCTTGGAGATATTGCATCAGAGTTTCTAAAGAAACTATCAGTTACGGTCAATTTCCTGTGCATACCTAAGACACGCCTTATTCAGGTGAGAGTCTGAGAACAAACACGCTGTGCTAAATATGAAAATAAATACTAGCACAATGATATTTAACATCCATAATTCAGTCACATGACAATACATTTCCACTCTCTTCCTTCAGTCATCCTGGTCAAGTTTACAGGAAGAACATTCCTTGCTAAATCCTTCCCAGCTTCACCATCTTCTCACTCATTATAAACTTGGACCAACGAGAGCCCCACCATCCTCATGGGCTCCGCCTCTCGGTACCGAGCTTGGAGGTGGTGAGTAACAACCTTAATAAATTAATAAATGAATGAATAATGATAATACTCCCCTAAACTATAGGTTACATCAGCTTCTTTTACATACACTACTGTTCAAAAGTGTGGGGTCAGTAAATGTTTTTTTTTTTTTTTTAAAGAAATTAATACTTTTATTCAGCAAAGATGCATTAAACTGATCAAAAGTGACAGTAAAGACATTCAGCTTCAACACCACAGGAATAAATTACATTTTAAAATATATTCGCAAAATATAGTTATTTCATATTGTGACAAAATATCATAATATTACAATTTTTACGGTATTTTTGAATAAATAAATGCATTATTGGTTAGCTTAAAAGACCTCTTTCAAAAACATTAAAAAATATCACAATATTAAACATTTTACTGTATTTTTAAATAAATGAATGCATTCTCGCTTATATTTATAATGTAATATATTTATATTATCATAATATATTTTTTTTTTCTTTAATATTATTCACATGTTTTCAGATATTTTTGAGAGTTTCTTGGACCATCCTCCTCTTATCCTGCCTAACGAGACACCTCGCCTGGACCTGACTCAGCCAATCCCAAGCCCTGATCTACTGAAGGAAGTGACACGCCTGCGAACATTCCTGTGGGGGCTCGACCAGGATGAACTTCCTGCTAATCAGAGGACTAGACTGTAACATTATTTCATTCCAGTTGTGAAATTATGAACATTATCTAGTTCTCATATAGAGAAACGATCAGTCTTTAGATACTATAGTAGGCTACATAAGGGCCTGTACATGTAAAATTCATTTCAGGTGACATTCCTTCTTTCTTTTCCTATCAAGCACATCTGTTTGATTTTAAAGGAAATACACTGGCTTAATTATGAATATGTATAATTAATCTCATTGGTTACCTTAAAGATTTATGTTACAGGAAATGCATTGCCTGGTTGCAATGATAAATGCCAGCCTGTTATTTTAAAGTCTTCTAATGTTCTGTTAAAGTAGGTTTTTTCGCTGTTTGTATTTCTGTAATAAATAAAAATGACATATATCCCCTGGCATGTTTTATTATTATTATTATTATTAATGGATTCTCATACTTTTCGTGAGAGTCTGTGGAGGCCACCTGCTGTTCTATTAATCAACACTGGGTGGCATGATCGCAATGGATTCAACGATTAGTTAGTGAGAAATACCACTGGTCAGTTAAACCACCAGTACACTAAAAAGGCAAATCACTTATGACATATATTGTCGTGGATCAGTATCCTGAAAATTTATATTATGGGATTCTAGAAGGGTTTTGAATTTTAAATAGCCTACTTGTTATATGCCATGTGTTTACAGTGGAAATACTGATACTTGCAGGTGCCCTTACAAACATTTACCAGGGCAACCACATACTAGTTTACGCCTAAATACCACAGTTACTATAGATATTGTTACTACTGAAAACCATAATAAATTAATATGGGGATTTATTTTTAATTTGATAACGGTTCAACTAATCCCAAGTTATCGCAATTTTACTGCAGTAACAACTCTAGTTTCCATGGAACCAATGTTTACAAAGATATATTCTTAAATATTTGTGCAGGTAATATAGCATTTTGATAGTTCTACTACTTTGAAGCCAGGGTAAACCCTGGGTAAACATAATTAAGGGTTATCTTTTTCTGTGATACTGTTCATATAGGCCTAGTTGATGTTTACTAGTAAGGGCAAATTCCAATCGGAAGTGCGCATCCCTATGTCCTGCTCACTCCGAAGGGCAGAGCCTTTGAAGTATGGACTTTGGAGGGAGCATTTGTGTTTCATGAAGCCGTTTGGAACGCACTTGGTAAAGGGAGCAACTAAAGTCAACGTAATTTTCCTCATTAGCTTCACATGGAATGTTACTACGACAACGCTAGGCAGCGACAACAGGAACATTTTATTATTGGTGTTAATATGATACAAATAAATGTACATTTATAATTAAGTTTTTAAAATACGCTTTATATGTATGTGTGTGTGTGTTCCCGATCGGCTCTTAACTTTATAAGGTAAAGGTGCAGTACGCGATTTCTGAGAATCATTGTTGTAAATATATTAATAATATGATATTTGAAATCAACCCAAACTCAACACACACACCCCTCCCTTTATTTCTCCCCCCCTATAATGCACGAACATGCAAATGCATGCAAATGCAATGTTTGGGTCTCTCGCTCGCTTTCCCTCTCTGACGTGCGCGCGCTACGCGGTTTGGAGCACAATCTCTGTATCGCGTGCGTGCTCGCTCAAGATTCCGGGAGATTTTAACTAATTTGCGCCATAAATAGTCGATCATGAGTGGCTCAACAGGTAGATATATAGATAAACTCATCTTCCAGGCATTTGACCGACCAGGTTTACACTTCAGCGTGAGAAATCGGGGGTGTGGCGTGTGAGCGTATGAAACCAATCAAATGCGTGGGTCTCACGGCCAATGCGTGAGAGTTGGCAGCTCTGCCAATGTTACTCATCATGTATGGAGCAGAAAAAACGCAACCTCAGTTTTCAGACCTTCCCACTTAGGTCTCTCAAGCGCTGGAAAGCTTTTCTAATAATAACGCGGGTCCTCAAGCTCTTGATCCTAACCCTTCTTTTTCCAGTAATATTACTCTGACCTTTTCTCTTTTGTAATGTCTCTCAGCCTTCTTGCTTTCTACAGTCTTTCTTCAAATATCCCTCTTGCTCACTCTCTCTCCTCCCCCATCACGAGTATATACTATGGGGTTAGAATTGTTGCATTATTCCATATAAATAGATTAAGATACACAAATAAATGTAAAGAGTTTCACAAAAAAAAAAAAAGATTTGGAAATAACAAATGTGTTTAATGTCACAAACATAATTCTGCCTGGAATTCATTTGTGAATCGCTTTCTGCACATTTGTGAATCGCTGCATGCATTTGTGGATCGCTTCCAGTGCATTTGTTGCTCCCCGCTTGCATTTGTAGATTTTGAAACCCTTCTAGTGTCAAGACATGCAGACAAATCCAAATAGAGGTCTCTGCAGAGGGTAATAGGAGTTACCAGATCAGGGGGCGAGGCCATAAACAGAGGGGCGTTTTCAACCGCGTTACCTCATTTGCATACGTCACAGTGTGGGTAGGTCTTAGGGGTGGGGTCGGGAGAACCCATTGCATGATTTATAAACACCCACCAGTGTGAAAACACCCACAAATTTAGAAACACCCACTTTTGTTCCGCAGAGACCTCCTACTCGACAAATCCATGAATATGTGCACTCACTCCACCCACCATGACCATCTACTTAACCCAATCAGATAACAGCCATTTGCTCTGACCAATCATAGCACTCTCTCACTCCAACCAATCATGATTTGCTTTAGAATCAGGGTGGTCATGCCCTGAAATAACTTTGCTCATTCATCTGCATTGGCTCAAATAGGAAGTATTAGGCCCATTAAATTGGTACAATAAAAGAGGTTTCAAATTTAGATTTCGTTAGACCATTAGACTGTATATCAAGCCAAGACAAAGTATTACATTTTATGAGCCTTTGGAAATTTCCAAGAAACAGCGCTTTACATCTCTGTTATGGGAACAACACATATGGAAGCATCACATTATTCAAGATAGAACAGAAAAGCATCAATAAATAGATGTCTAAGGATAACTGGGGCACGTTCAAGCTCAAACCGGTGTGCAACGCTTTGCTACAGTGTCCGGGTTGAACGACATGTTTCCTGGAAAATATGTGCAACGGGGTTTGAGATGCGTTTTCTCTTGTTTGGTGGGTGTGTCAAAAATGTCAGCCCAATCAGCAGCAACATGTATATAAACCACACGGTATTAAAGAGACAGCTCGCACAATGGGTCCAAGTAAAGTCATTTACAAATGTGTCCGCTGCAGCTCAGTACACGGAACAATTTAACATATTAGAAGACATGTTTGTCGTAATAGTTTTATAGTAAAAATATAGCATATCAACAGTGATCAGCAATAATGATAATAAGCCCTAATACTCAATAAAAATAATAAGATCATATAGATCATAACACAGTCTTGGAGGTAAGAAGTGGATTATCCTTCACCTGAAATGTTTGTCTTTTCATCCTGAAATGCGAGGCAAATGTTGGATCACAATAATTAGGAACCACAGTTTCCACAAATCCCTTCACTCAATTGGGATCTTCTCTTTTATTCTGGACGGCAAAGGCAGTGACTAACATTGAGCGTATTTTGCAGTATTAAACACGTATTTATACCGATTTCATCAGGCTCCGAAAATTCTTCAAAAAGAACACAAAGAATGGCCTTCTCAGCTGCCATAGTTGCAACTCAGGATCTTCAACCATTTCGGTTTAAAAAACGTTTTGTAACTTTTTGTCAGGGCGGAACGCAGCCCTTGATTCAACCTTATGATGACAGCTAATAGCCAATCAGTGCAATCATACAAGTGCTGTTCATCCTGCCACACCCACCCTCCTCCTCCCCCTCATTGGAGAAAAATTGTGTGCAGGCATGTGACATTGTAAATGCAAGCAATGATAGTTAGTAGACGCTAATAGAGGTATGTCAATTTTCACAAACAATGCCACCAACAGAGATGTACATATAGGGAAAACATCATATGATGGATGGTGCAGGGAAGAGAGGGACCTAATTTTTTTTTTTTTTAATATTTTTTATAATGTATTAATCATTACAGCCTATAATAAAATAAAAACAAGTACACTAATATTAACTCATGTGGGTTAAATGAATATCACAAATTCCAAGTATGGGTTGCCATATTTGGCCTTCACATCACATCACTTTTTCTCCTTTTCCATCTCCAAACCTATTCTACTCACAGGTGATTTGGAGGATAGTGCATGCCCTCCCGCTTTGTTGCAATTTGATGATTTTTGTAAAAAAAATAACTTCTGCTTTGCACTTATGTTCACGACCCTACAAATTTCCTTTCCGAAGTGCCCTTTAAGAGTGCAAAAACACAGTTTGGAATTTGCCCGAAATGCATGGTATTAGGGTTTCCGACATTAAAACCCAGGATTAACGTTCTAATTTACATATTTATGAGGTCAACAACAGTGATTGGGCGAATGCAGCTCATGACGGGTCCATTACCTGTTTGTCCATCTCTGAAAAGTTCGCCACGTAGTAGCCTAAATCTGCTCTGGCTGTTACCTCACAAACAATTTAGAAAAGCACACACAAACAATAAAGCCTAGAGTCTTCACTCATATAACGATTTTTTTTCCAGATATGGAGACAAAACAGTGCATTCAAGTTTCTGCGATTGTGCAAGCGAATGAATATTTAAAGCAGCAGTCCGCAGTTTTTCCTCCTTGTCCCCATCTCTGTTCGAAATCTGCAATTGCAGTTATTCACGGAATTATCAACCTTACGTGAGTTGTGCCTCGACACGGAACAGCGCGGATGAATCCAATGTTTTGAGGAGAATGTGCGGCTGTCAGTCACCGCGCGGTGTGGATCCTGTCATTCAGAATCACAGATTATACTTTTTGGATGTATGACCAACATAATAATTTTTACCGGAAAATTTCATCTGAACAAGCAACATCCACTTTTGTTCTGACCAACTAAGGGAAAAAAAGCATCGCAGTAAATCACCCTGATTAAATATAACGATCGCTTATCATATCACGTAAAACCGTGCAAATTATACTTTCTTCTCAGATTGTTAATGTTAACAACATCAGCATTGCGTGACTACATATGTAATGTCCTTCCGATATGTATCATTGTTTTCACATGGGTCCGGCTGCAGTCTCTTTTTTTCTGTAGCCACTCCGAAGTCCGAACGAAGTCTTTTGCATTTTACAGCGGGTGAATCTGTTGTCACTGGTGATTGTCGTTTGAACCTTTCTGGATCCGCCATCAAATTAATAAGTTTAATTATATCAAGTGCTGTGAGAAAAGGCTATAAATCTCCACCTCCAGCTACACACAATATAGCCTACTAGCCGAGACTCCTTCTTTATGTGTACAGATGTGACGTAATGACGCAAAGACATGCTTGAATTTCCCGCGGAAATCCATCAGTACCACTGGAATTAAAAATATTATTACAAGATTACCGTTTTGAATTGAGCTAAGGCAAGCAGATCGTTTTGAACACTGGCTGGATATGTACTTGCTCAAATTTTTTTGTGGATAATTTTTAACCCAAAAAAGCTACGGTGCAGCTTTAACGAGGTAGCACTGATACAGTTTATAATTAGCTGTCTGTTGCTAGACAACTTGCTGTAACAGTCTAGTATGTCATCCACATGTTTTTTACTTGGAAAAATACGAGCCCCTCATGGTGGAAAAAAAGGAGATGGGAGAAATAATAAGTCAATGTTTTGTGTTCGCTCGCAAATATTTTGCGTTTCCCAGTGAAACTATGCGTTAGAAACGCAAAGAAACTCCATTCCCCCGAGAAACTTAGAAACGTAATTGTGAGAACCTAAAAGCAAAATAATTTTTATCCATCTCATATTTTTCCCACCACCCATGGGGCGTAGCCACCATTTCAAAAGTGAGGGGGACAGAATGTCAAGTGTAATACCAGTTTTTTTTTTTTCAGACTTTTGTTGAGGTTTTTGCTTAATTCGCTTAATATGTTATTTATATTTAAAGCAATAAAGCAGAAAGAAAGTTGTCCAGTTCTTTATATTGCACATGCAGGGTTTGTATTGGATTGTAGGGGTCCGGGAGCATGCCCAACCCCCGTTAGAAAATTTTGTACATTTTAAAGATAAATTCATTAATCTGGTGCAATTTGAGTCCCCCGAATCCACTGTTAAAAATAAATAATCCAACTGCCCAAACATATGATATTCTCTGATTTAGATATCTGATCATGCATTACAATTATTCAAATTATCAGTGTTAACCATGATAATATGGTTAAATATCACACTGAAGCTGAATTAAAAATAACATTTACTTAAAATTAAAGTTCTTTTTTTGGGGGGCAAAATTACATTTTATTACTAGCCTAAAGTCTGTTTTACTAAACTAAAACTTTCCAATTGAAAACCTTCCAACTTCAAGCTTTTAAAACTACTTCAAACTTTCAAGTTAGGCTTTTTCAAGAGAACTTAAAGTTTGTCAACAAACTTTTTTATCTAATTGTAAAGTGTTACCAAATTATGATAAACTCGCACGTTACCACGCTGCCTGATTCAAGCAGATCGCGGCTGTTAATGCATGAAAATACAAATTCAGCATTAACATTTATCATGTGTATTCTAATTTGAAGGGCTTTGATAACATATCTGTGAAAATAAAATGCATTACGAGTAAAATAGATTGAAAATATTGCATGTTTGTTCGGGTAGTGAATTTAGGCTACAACAAAACCTGTTAATTATTCAACAAGAGAAATAGGCGGAGGTAGGCCTATTCATCATTGTGCAACACAATTCGGATACTACATGACAACTTACTTACAGAGCTTGACTTTTTCGTGAAAAAGGAGTGAAGAGTTTTTTGCCATTTTGAACTCTATGAAACTGATAGATTCGGCGCGGGTGCGCGCATTGGCGTGTCGTAGGCTAATGCAGGAGTGACTGATTAGTGATTAGCCTACCATGGAAACGTGAAAGTCACGTATGTAGATAGACTATCCTTGACTCTTTGGATTTTAAATCTAGATGTAGGGTATACAGTAGCCCGTGAAAACCTCAGCTTGTCGTAGACACACTTGACCTATGAAAAAGTGCGGGGGACGAATTTACATTGTATGAAAAGTGGGTGGGACACGTCACACGTTCCCCCCCGTCCCCCGCGTAATCTACGCCTATGCCACCACCATTAGGGGCTCCGTAGAAAATCATTGAAAAAGCAGTGCAGTATAAAACAACCTGTTTGACCGCCCTCTGCACTGCATTTCAGTCCTCAAAAGATGCTATAGGGCCAGCTATGTCCTAACCCAGGGTTAAAAGTGGTAGACTAAAACGTCGCCCAGGGTTAAGTGTAGTCTGACGTGTATATTTATTGTAGAGCTATCTATGTTGTGACGGAGAACACAGGCTGCTGTTTGTAGTTTCTTATTCGTGATAAAAAAAAAAACCTTCTCACTCACAGTGACGTTCGAAAATAAACACTCTGTTATTGACCCAAACGAAGCACTGGATGGAATTGGCGTCAAGCCCATCATTGCTTCATTTGTTTAGATTTACATGTTTTTGAGGATATGAAAAAAAAATTCCCAAGACGTGTAGCTACTGACGTCATGTGAAGTCTTTAATCCACACTTATTGTAAATCTGTGTTGTCTTTTCCGCGTTGTATCTTGACAACGTGCCAGATCTCCGTCCCTTCCGGTCAATTGTTTCATTATGCCGTTTTTACGGTAAGAATGCGATCCCGTGAGAGCCGTTTACATCACTCCGGATTTTAAATTTGTCCAGCCAATGGCACCAGCCCTCGTTTGTCTTAAACCCCATCACCCGCGCCATGTCATCTCTCAAGTCGGTGGCATATTTGTGTGAGTCATGATTCAGCCTCCCTGTGGTGGAAATTTAATCAATTAAGTTACTATACGACTTCTGATTTGCAAATCTGTGTGGTTTATGAGCGAGACTGTTCTTGGGCTGTTTTGAACCTGTCATCCATTCATCATGGAATAATTGATGATTATTTTTCGAGTTAAAGCAGTAAAGATGTTTTTCAGGCATAGTACTGGTCATACAGCTATGGGTCAGTGATGCCAGTGTTGATGTGAACAGTCAGCCTCGCCATCCTTTTTCTGTGTCACTGTCTGCCCTGTCCTTAAAAGTGTGCGTCTGTATTGCTCACATGGCCGGCCATAAAACACACACATGCACTCTGAGCGAAGATATACACCCATTCCTCCAGGTGCTACTCCCCGCACCTGTTGAAGTTCCTCTCTGTAATTAGGACAACACAATTATTTTTTCGGAGGCAGAGGGGGAAGGAGGGGTGAGGGGTAGACAATGGAGCACTTATTCTCACTTTGCTTTCTTTTTCTACATCTCTCAAGTAATGATAGATTCTTGCCTCTTCAAAGCAGGACAGGTTTCCTACAAAACTGCTGAGTCAGGAAAGAGAGAAAGGGAGGGTCTCTGTATATGTTGGGATGTGTGTGTGTTCTTAGCTGTGTCTTTGAGCGTGTACAAATTGTCTCCTGCACATATAATATTGGATGTTCACGTTTTCAAAATTCTGACGCAAGCACATGTTTAGAGTCTGACAGTCTTAATCCTGTTCTTATTGAGGTCTGCCTTCATTACACAATTTGGGGCTTTCCAGGCTGCGACCCAAATAACCTGAACCTCAAGGCCACCAGCTGTTCCTCAGCTGATATTCCTTATCTGTTGTTCAAGGGTAACAAAACATAGGCCTAAAATACTAAACAAAATATACAAAACAGACATGAAACAAAAATACCATATAGTTTAAAGTTCTCACAGAGAAAGTGGAATTGCCCTGATTTTAGATATTTTACTGACGCTGCAGAAAAGACCAACTGGCATGAATGTTTAGTCCAGGCTGTATACTGGTCTTGTTGTATGTTGATTTGGTGCTGATCTAGTTGGTGGATTAGTATAGCATGCTTTTCCGAAAAATATTTCATATTTACTATTTTCTGTTATTAAGTCTAGTAGAAGTGCAACTCTGTTAATCCATTCTTCAGAATTGTTCTTCCACCCTTCTATCTATCTATCTATCTATCTATCTATCTATCTATCTATCTATCTATCTATCTATCTATCTATCTATCTATCTATCTATCTATCTATCTATCTATCTATCTATCTATCTATCTATCTATCTATCTATCTGCCTTTGCCAAGCTATGCTGTTCTAGTTAAAATTACAGTTAATTGAATTTCAGTTCATGCTGCCTAAATTCATATTCTGCATCCGGTTTGACACATACATTTAAATTAAATTGAATTTCATGGGGTCCTGTTATTATAGATGACCGTTTTGCATATTCAACCATGTATGAGCAAATATAAAAAATAAAAAAATGAAACATTTCAGATTTTTAAGTCTGAAATATCCAATCTGAAGAATGTATCGAAAACTTTAAGAGTTAAAAAAAAGAAAACAAATCTACATTATGTTAGTGCAAAAAGATGGTGAACAGTATAAATGGAGACGTGTGTGCGCATGTGTCTGCAGCCAGTGCGGTCAGTGAGGTTGAGCTGCCCTGAGTTTCCTACCCTGGTCTGACAAAGTCTGTGTGTGTGTGTATGAGAGAGAAAATCTATCCTTGCATATTTGCGTGTATTTCTATCCATGAATAGAGAGGGAGTGAACACGTGTCGGTGTTCATTTACATTCTTAAAGAAGCGAATCCTTGATATGTAAAAGAGAAATATGAAATGGACTGCGTGTGTGTAGTCAGTGTGTGTGTGTGTGTGTGTGTGTGTGTGTGTGTGTGTGTGCGTTCATGGGAAAAAGAGACTGTGTGTAGGTTTGAGGTTAGACGCGGGACGAGTGAAACACCCAAGCTCTCCTCTGGGACCGATTCACTTTCTCCTGCTGCCAGGCGGATTACATCATCGCTGCCCACCGTATTAGAAGAGCCCTGTGATGTCATACCGAGAGGTTATCCACCGGTGACGTTCCCGTTCCCGTTCTGTCTGTCTCTAAACATCATCCACTCGGATGTCCCTTTTACCTCTCCCTACATCTCTCATCCAGCTTCTCTCACTCCACCCTAACCTTTGCTCTGCATTTCTCTCCCCAGCTTTCCTTGCCCCTCCCTCTGTTTTATATTTGCTCTCTTTCAGGTTTGCCTTCACTGGGAGTCTCCGCTCTGGTCTCGGGTTTAGGGGTCTCGTCCAAAATGCACACCACACCTCAACTACCGGCTCAAGCCCTTTGGCCATCCCACCTCATCTGTCCTCCACGCTCCTCTCATCCCCTCGTCTCTCCTCTCTTCTGGGTCTGGGCAGTGGCGGTGGGGTCAGCGGTGCTGCGGGTTGGGGCTGTGTTCCGACAGACCTGCTTTTTCTGTCGTGCTTTTGTTCCGTTCTGCGTCATCGTGTTGACTGAGCGGACCCCACACTTACCGGGCAGTTGCGCGCCCAGCCTCGGCCTAACACTGAGCCATGTTAGCGGCTGTAATCTGATGGCGGTGTTTATTTTATGTAGGCTCTCTTTGAAGGCACTGAGAAAGTCTTTGGCCTTTTTGTCCAACGCTTTGGCTGCCCGCGCAGAGGTGCATGCAGTGGTAATAGTCAGGAAGAATAATATTTGCATTCGTATTCACTCAAAACATGTTTTTTTCCATATTAGTGTCAGAGAGGGGAGAAAGGGGACAGAAGGGGAGCTCTCACTATTTCTTTCTTTTTCTCTCTCTCTCTCACGCTCTCTTTTCAGAGAGTGTGGGGATCTCTGGGCCCTGGCTGTGGTGGCAAGCCTGCGTCTACTCCATCAACCCTTATTACGCCTCCACAATCCCATAATAGGTACTTAACCTCTTCACTGTGTTTGAAGCTCATGGCATCACTCACTGTCTGAGAACAGGCGCTTGGCCTCTCTCTCTTTTAATTCAGGCCAGTGAGCTTTAATGGCATGACCAATCAAAGCAAACATGCTGATGGCAGTTGCGAATTAAATTTTTGCTAATAGAAATGTAGAAAAAACATTATGCGAACTGAGCAGTGTTTTCATCCCATGGGAAATTGCTGCAAAATAGAAATGGATGTTGTAGCCATACACTGGGCAAGCCTCTATTAAATGAAATCTAATAAATTACTTGTGGTTTAGAGTGGTTGACAATTTTTTTTTGCTAGTGATTGGCTGCAGATGCCTTGTATCTGGGAGTAACAGCGTATCAGACAGTTCTGGAAGGTTATAGTAGTCAATCATTTTGATGACAGGCATTGGCACCAGTGTTTCAAACCGTGAGATTTTAAGGCTTTTTAAGGCAGGTAATATATTCAAAGTCAGTTTTTTATCTAATACTTTTTTTCAGTAAGGATGCATTAACTTTAAACTGAAAGTAAAGACATTTAAGCAACATTAAGTTTTCAACATTAATAACAATAAGAAATGTAACCTCAGCACCAAATCTATTAGAATGATTTCTGAAGGATCATGTGACACTGAAGAATGGAGTAATGATGATGAAAATTCACATGGTGAAAGGAAGATCTGTCAATACTCCCTATCACTCATGCTGGCGGTGCAAAACATACAATCTGTCTTTATTACTGTTATAACAGTTCACAATGCTTTTCTTTCACAGTGTGTTTTAAATCATAATGATCCTGTAAGCAGTAAAGCAGGTGCACTGTATACAGTAATTCCTATGTGAAATGAGATGAGCTAATCTTTAAACATTTAAAGGTACGCTTCAACTTTGTGGCCATAACCAAAAAAAAAAAAAAAACTTGTGTGTACTTGTGCGTTTTATAGCATTGTTTTATAATCTATCAAAGATCCCTTCAATAGTACTCTGTGCGAATGGCAGAAAGCAGTAGGGTGTGTGTGTGTGTGTGTGTGTGTGTGTGTGTGTGTGTCATCATCTCAGTGTGATATCTTGGAAAGCCCTCTGACATCACCTGTTAAACTCCAGTGATGCATTCTCATTCAAGTAAATTACAGCGTGCCATTTGTAAATCATTCAGTGGGTGGAGCTTGACATCAAGCCAAACAACAGCTTTCTCTCTCTGATAGGGTAAAGAAAACATTAGAGATCCTTCATTCTTGCTTTCATCCTTTAAGTCTTAACAGGAGATGACATAGCCGTTTCTTCCTCCCATTCTGTTCAACAATATTGCATTATCTAAAGGAGGGTATGGAAATTATGCCTCTGTTTCTCTCTCACTCATGCCCGTTTTGCATTTATCCAGATGAGACTTAATCATACGCCAGCTTTAGAATCAGTCTCTATCCTTTCCCAGACTCCTCCCAGAGCTGATCTATACACATTCGGCCCAAATATAGAGAGACTGATGCCTCTTTTGTCAAGACTGTGTGTGTTCTGGGTGGGAGGCATATGGCATGTGCTTGCTTAAGGCCCGGCACAGTTCATGATGATGTAACGCCAGGAAACAGGGGGAAATCAACCCCGGCGGTCCTGTAATCTGATCCCTCTTCTTTGCTTTCATTCTTGCCCATATTTTGTCATTTTATTAAAGCCTGGGTCAATGACTTGACACTAATTTTTAGTCCAGATCTATTAATTTATTCAGACATACAATGCAATTCATATATGCAGTGACTTGAATACAGCTGTTCTGTAATGAACATGTTTTTCATTTTTAAATTTACAATTCATTTAGATATGTTTAGTCAAAAAGTTATCATAAAGTCAAAAATTATGGTAACACTTTATTTCAATGGTCTTTTGAACATTCTGTTGACTACAAGTAACTTTGCAACTACATGTCAACTGACTCTCATTGAGTATTAGTAAACGGTCTGCTTAATATCTGCTCACTCTTTATTGAGATGGTTCTCCAACAGACTTTCTACTGACTCTAAGTAACTTTGCAAGTACATGTCAACTTATTCTAACCCTAACCCACCAGTCTACTAACACGGGAGTTAGTGGACATGTAGGTGCAACGTTGCAGTCAACATAATGTGTTTAAGGGACCGTCAAAATAAAGTGAAACCAAAATTACTTCTGCAGAGTGTGTATTTAAAACTGACTGTATTCGTAATTTAAAATATGACTCCCCAAAGACATGAAATGTAAATACTTTTTACCTTGATAAGTATATTTTAAAACTTTTTTTTGAAAATAATGATGATTCAAGGTGAAAGGGAAATATGTTACTAGTTTTTAATGGTTACACTACATTAAAACATTGTTAAAACCTTTTTGTAAAATGTCTTTTAAAAACCTTGTGAAATTGTGGTAAGTCTGGGGTGAACTTGAGGTCAGGGTGGACAACTGGTGCGGGAGTCACCTGTAAGCTCAAAGTGATTTGCAGTAAAAGTCCAGTGAATTGTTTATTACAGGTAAAGGCTCTGATCTGACAACATTGTAAGCTTGGTGACAGACAAACAGAGTGTTAGAAGAGCTGTCACACTGATCTAGGATTAGTTCAGGTTGAGTCATGCTGAGGTGGTGTGACTGATCCAGTCAGAAGTGTTTGAGTAATGCTGCCCTACTGTACCGTTGAGTGTCTGTTTTCTTGATCAAAGATTCAACTCTTTTTCTCTTCTTTGCTGTACTCCTCACCCCATCCTCCATGTCCCCCCCTTTCCCCACAGTCTCTGATCATACTTTCTTACTTGTCTGCTGTCCTTCAGGGAAATTCCCTCTATCTGTGACTCTGCCATTCCTCACATTCCTTTCATACCTATAAGGATAAGACGATGAAATGTGCGGGAGTGTGTGTGTATGAAAGGATTTAATGGAGCGTCTCGAGAGAGAGATAGAGAGGCGCTGAGTGGGTGGTATTAGAGGAGCTTTTAGTACGAGGATGTTGTACTTCATTGATCCTCTGACCGTGGGAGGTTAATTGGTCATGTTAACAATTGTATAAAAATAGAGCGGTCATTATGACATACAGTACGTTTCAGTGACAAACACTGAGAGGGAAAGTGACTGAGTAAGATGGAGTGGGTTTGTTTTGGCTTCGGAATTTGAAACTGACCATTCATACCGTAAACTCTGACTTCCTGTTACATGAGACTGATCTTTAAGTAATACGGTTGTTTTTCAAGGCCATCTGAAACGGTGACGTGTAGTATATGCCCTTATTCAGTTCAGAGGGTACTTTTAAAGGGATAGTTCACACAAAAGTTATAATTCTGTCATTAACTACTGACTTTCATGTTGTTCTAAACAAGTAATTCTTTTGTCCAAAACACAAATTAAATTCTGTTGAAAGTCCATTACCCCCCAAATTTGTATACTATTAATTATAAAAAAAATTGTAAATAGATTGTAAAAAAAAATCAGATATAATTAAGGCTTTTATTCACATATAAACATTGATAAACACACTATCAGGGTTCACGGTTTCCCGCCTGAGTTTGTCACCATGGTGACTGATTTGATTTTGTCATTCTGTTCAGCTGTTCCTTATTAATTACCTTGGTTGATCTGTGTAAGGTCCTGTGTTTGCAGGTCTCATTGATCCGGTCTTGTCAATGTTATGGTTGTGTTTGGGTGCCTGCCTTTGTTTGGTTTTACCTGTGGATAGTATTAAAGACTGTCTTGGATCTTTATCTTCTTCGTCGTGTGTGTTGGTGACACACATACATAGAGCACATCAAATATGCTCAACCATGCTTATGTCACACCTGAGAACAAACATCAAAAGATGATGATTTGACAGTTTTTGCTCATTTAATGAAAGTCAATGGGGCCCAAAACAACACTGGATCCTTAGTCAGGGTAGATGCCATATTGAATTCTACACTGATGAAAACGAGGCTGTGAGGGATAGGCCGTCTCACAACTGTTTTTTTTACTGAAAGACTTTTTTTTTAAGGTCAACTGAACAATTCGTATGTTGTTAAAAAACAGTGCAATGAACTCACTGTACTTCTTTCCCTCACAGCCTCGTTTTCAAAAATTAAAAACGGCAAGACTGAAAGTCTATTGACTCTTATTGTATGGACAAAAGACTTAAGAAAGAAAGTCTTAAGGCCCCCATATTGTTAAAGCGAAACCTAAGAACAATCTGATGTGACATCATTTAGAACAAAATCAGACCAAAACGAAGTTTGTTTGGTGTTTATTTGAGAGTTCAGCGTTCCACAGTGAACTTTCCGGAAAACCAGCTGCTACACATCGAACTACCATAGTCTGGTGCGATTCTGCGTTAGGTAAGTGTACTCTGAGGCCCCTCCTTCTGTGAAGTGGAAATCCTCTCCAGTTAATTTCTTCTGTTCAGATGTGAGTAAAGATATGAACAGAGAAACAGAAAGCTGCTTTATAGTAACAATTGAAGTTGTAATTCCAATCGTCAATTCCATTGACATTGTTTTTTCATGTTTTTAGACTGTAAAGCTGGTTGCTTTAAATAAATGTATTGTATAAGGTGTTATATAAATAAACGTGATGTGACTTGACTGCTGAACCGAATTGCAGAGCTTGTGCAAACAAATACACATAGCTATGATATTATGCTTTCTTAATTAATGCTTTCTTAATGTTTATTTTGTTATTGGGAGTAAGGCGTTCAGCACATATTTACATATTCATCTAAACCAGTGGTTCCCAAACTTTTTACAGTAGCGTACCCCCTGAGGCATTTAACATCCTTCTGCGTACCCCCTGTATTCCCCTATTTCTATTAGACTGCAATAAATGAAACTATACCAATCATTTCAATCAAACAAAATGGGTCATTGAATCATTGATTCTCCCAATACATTTAAAGCCGCAGATTTGTTCACTAACGAAACACTGCTGTGTGTTGCTTGGAGACGCACAACATTTCTGCTGTGGCTTTTGTTGGAACTATTATTTCATTGCAAAATAGAGCAAACAATACTGTATTTAAAAATGTATGTCACTTAATGTTTTTGTTTGTTGAAAATCAATGTCACATTTGCAATCGTGTGGATATTCAGGAAAGATGCATTCATGCTAATATTATATATTATCAACTATAACGCAGTTAGATGTTGTGGGAAGGAGGAGGCGGGAACCGGCGAACGTTTAACACACATTTTAATAAATAAATAAACAAATACAAAACGAAAGTAAAAGACAGCAGCCCCTCACGGACGACTGCTGTCACATAATAAAACACAACATAAGTTCAGGCCTGTTCCTCTCTCGATCTTCACTGTCATCGCTCCTCCTTTATGCTTCCACTCCTCCTGGAGAGATACGAGACTGGTGTCGCTCATTATCAATCACAGCACCGGCCTCGCACCGCTCTCCCACGGCCCTCGACCTCGTCCTGCTCGCCACATCAACATTACTAACAAGAACTCACACAGGATATGTTTCTATATAAAAGAGAGTTTGAGTCTTAGGCCCTGTTTACACCTGGTACTAAGATGCATTTTAGTCGATTGGATCACAAGTAGACGAGGCAGACACATACCCATTTAACACCTGGTGTTTTAATCAATCACTTTTGTCCGCTTTCAATCACTTCTGTCCTGATTTCTTCGAGGGGGAGGGTCTATGGGCGGGTAAATGCATGTTTTTTTCCCAGATATTTATATCTAATGGACGAAATTAGCTTGCGCAATTTACATATGAACGTGACCGGGGATGACTGAAAAACACAGAGACGGTGTTGTGCCGAATTATGGGACCCACCTAATCATGTGACTCTAGTAGGTGCTGTATTGTGCTAATCCGTCACTACAGCGCCTAGGGTCACATGATTTGGTGGGTCCCATAATTCGGCACACCGGAAAAACTACAGAGAACATCAGTTTTCGTTTCTGCTCAGATAACCGCAAGACGACGCCGAACGCTGTGAGTGTGTTAGAAATCAGTAATGGTGAGAGAACATTGTGCTTGGTGCGTTTTTCGTCTTCACATCAAACTAGGGTCTTAATGCCGACAAAGTTTAAATCCCATCTGGCTTGTGCACTTCCCATAATGTTTACTCGTTAGTTCAGTAGGCGGAGAGTAGGCTGTCTTTTGCGGTTGATCGAATACATTCACCCACATGAGCGTTTACAATATAGCAATCCGGTCAAATGCGTTCTCAACTACCTCCGGAAGTGATTGAAAGTGGACAGGCTCAAAACGTTTTAGACCCCGTTTACACCTGTATTTACCGTCATCTACTTGTGATCCGATCGACCAAAATGCATCTTAATGCCAGGTGCAAACAGGGCCATAAATCGATCAGTTTGTGTCTATATTTTCTCTTCATGCTAGTAAGTGGTAAACCCCACTTTTACAAAAGTACAAAAACGCCAGTACTTGGCTACTATAGTGGGATTTGCTAAGGCAGCATATTTTGCACGCAACCTAACATATGCTCGCTGCTTGTGTGGATGCAGTCAGTTTTGACCGCAAATTAAAATGAGGAAGGCCTACTTTGATTGGATGTCATGTATGTGACATTTTACAACACCACCATTTTCCTGTTTTTACACAGTTAGAAATGCATGCTCGGTTTTAGTGTTATTTTAAGGTGGGGTAAAATTAAATGAATTGAAAAATTCAGCATTTTGTTCACCTCACGTTTGGGAACCACTGATCTAAACAATGCTCCCAGCAGTGTGTGTGGTGTTGGGATGTTCGCTAACAGTATAGGCTAACGCTGCAAATGTATTTTGAACTTCTTTTTACCCGTAAGTGAAGAATTATTTTATTTTTTTTGCCATGAGTACACATGCTTTATTTAAAAGCCCCACCTAAAAAGTAAATTGCCTGCTTTAGCTCAATGTATGATTGATAGACAGGTGAGTAGGTGTTTCTTTGATGGATCTCCCTCAGCAGCTCCAGTCTGTAAGGGATGAGCAAGAAAATAACTTAAAATTAAATACATTGAGCTATAGTGGAGGAACACACATCCATGTCCAGCACTGAGAACCACTGGCAAATCTGTGGAAGCACAGGCAAAGAGCCAGCACCACCATGAGGGTGGCATCAGACCCCACAAGATTACAGCTAGCCAGACAAAACATTAGTTACTAAACAATGAGTTGCTGACAGCCTGGTCTACCAAAGACTCTAAAAAGGTGCCAATGAAAAGACTGGCAAACAAGGTAGCTGTCAAGCAGGGTGTAGTGGCACAATGGCCCCCTCAGGGGCACAATGATGACTCCAGGGGAGATTGTCCCATACTGCTTACTAAGAACTATGATGATACATTTTGTACAGAAGAATATAGTTTTTCTTTTTTTTTTATTTGCTGTAGTTTGTGTTATATTAAGTAATTATAGGCTACTTCACACAGTGAGAATGAATGTAAGTCTCCTGGAAATCTCTTAGACAGGAAGACATAAGGAGGATCATTGCTTAACAGCACAATGGAAATGCCCAAGTTATTGGAAAGTGGAGATTAGTGGTCTTTGTACTTTGAGCCGATTCAGTGTGGGACTAAATGGCACATTTTTGCAAGCAGTACGGATGTTGGTTGGCATTAGTCACACGGCCAAGAGCATGAGAATGCCCTCCAAAGGTTTCCCTCTTTCATATCACTGGGGTCACGATGAAAGCCCAGTCAGTGTGACAATCCGATGACGTTGGAGCATTCCAAGATCTTTTGTCTCCTCTAGTCTCTGATACATTCTCACCCTCTTTCTCGCCTTCCCACTTTCTCTCTATCAGCCGTCATCAGCCGTCCATCATATCTTATCCTGCTCCACGTCCCTTTCTTTATCTTTACTCTTCCTTTCCTCTGTTTTTGAGCCGTGAGATTCTTTCCTTAGAAAACACACAGCCCTCCAGTTAGCCCTCTGTGACGCAGGAGGGAAGCAAAAGGGGGTCCAGTAAGGGGAGTGTCCAGTTCATGTGTAACAGAAGGTCTCCAGTAAAGGGGAGGGTGATGAGTTTGGCCTTTGGCCGCTTGTGACGCTGCTCTCTTGTAAGCTATCAGACGAGACTGACGAAGACACTGAGAATGCCCAATGTCACCCGGGTGTCTTTTTTTAGCTACAAAGAATGTGCTAAAAATAGACCCACTCACGCTTGTTGTCTTTCCTTTTGTCTCATCAGTCTTTAGTTCTTTTTCAGCTGTCCTTGATTAATTTTCTCAAAAAGAGAGAGAAACACATACCATACTAGTGACCAGACCTGTTTACATATTTCACTCCTGTTTCCGTCCGCTTGTTTTTGTTATTGTTTAGCAGCCCCCGGTTTATGTTTAGCCCTCTCCTCCAACACCTACTCTTCCGCCAAGATGAAGAGAGATGGAGAGGCGGTAAAAGATGGACAGAGATCCTAGAAGAGATGGAGGTCAAAAAGACATATCTGTGTTATGTATAGTCCTTTATAAATACATTTTTATTTAAAAAGGTGGTTTTAGGTTTGTAAAAATTACTTGTTTTCAAAGAATATACGTCACGTGTAACGTATTACATTGTTCGATTCATGCTTTAAAAAAGTACATAAATAAACGTAAAAATAGTCATACAAATTGTAATCAAGATAATAGTGTCTGAAATGCAAGTGAAAAATTTTGCTTCTCAAGTAATAAGGATGTTTAGATTTTTTTTAAACTGGAAAACAAGAAAAAAAATTCTGAGCAAAATGATTTTTGAGACAGACTGGGAAATTGATGATCTGAGATACAGACAAGACACATACAATGACAGGTGAGGAAAGAATGTTTAAGCAGACTAAGAGCGGGACGGTCAGCATTCCTGTGTTTGTATGCGCGTGCTTTAACAGACTGAACTGAAGTCTGCAAAATGTTAACATGCTCATGAGATGGACAAATGAGACGCAAGAAGAGGGGGGAGAGAGGGTGCAGAGAGTATGGAAAGACTGTAAAACCTTACTTTTTGCGTGGGTTGTTCTCCATCTTCATTCTGTTCTCCTACTTTCTTTCTCTCTTGGTCTCTCTCTGACCTTTTGCTCATTCAAAAGTCTTTATTCTAGTGCATGTTAAAAATATAGAATGTATTAGTAAATAAACAAAAATGAATAAAAATTCACAACCTCATACAAATGATTTAAGCAAGGAGAAATAGTTACTTTTATTTCCTCTTTTCCTCATTTTTATGTTAAAAAATATATTTTAATTCACCTACTGACCTAACCACAATGCACACTCATTCTTAATGTCAAATCTTAATGTCTTCCAGCAAGCAGCTTGCATCAGTGTGTGTTTTTGTGTGCGTAATATCGGCACACTCCTGCCAAGCTCTAAGGACCGGAAGTAAGCTACTGCCATGCGTGATTTACAACTACTTATTACCATTTAGGAGGATTTTCGTAACAAGATTGAGCCAGTGTTTGTATGTGTGTGTTAAGGAAATAAAATACCATGACACTCCAATACGTCAGATTTTAAGAGATACATTCAAAGTGACTTAGTTGTAATCCAACTTTGTGTACGCATGTGTGTGTGTGTGTCCGTGCGTGCGTAAGACACTTGCTTAGTTGGCTACACGAACTGTCCTTTGTGTGTGTGGTGACAAAATGTGGTGAATTATAAGGCTGGGTATTGATACATGTTTGCAGATTTGATTTGATTTTGATTTAGGTGGGTGTTTTTGTTACAATGCCCATTTTGCTTATAAACTCTTTCTCACGTATTGCTGTGAATTTTACAGGAACCTTGTAACTTGGAACATTTCGAGAATGTTAATTAAAAAAAAGTATTTGTTCATTTAACTTAATTTATTATTTATTAAGTTCATTTTATTTTATTTATGAACACACTTATATCTGTTAAATAGATGAACTATGTTGAACTATGTAATTCTATTTCTATTTAACAAATGTAATAATCAACTCAACCACCCAAAAAATCAAAGAGTTCAATTATTCAAATGACCAACTCAAAAGAGTAATTTCTTTATGATCTAGACTACGCTGGCTGCTATATGTTTTTATTCACAAACAAGAACCAATTCTTAGGAGTCATTTGATTGTGAATCAGACTACATTGTTTTTTTATGTATGTTTTAAATAACAAAAAAAAAAAAAAAAAAAAATTCATAAGAGTAGCTATTTAAATGTGAATTGAACTACACCGGTCATGCATGAGCCTACAAGTGCAACTCAATAGAGAGAAGTGTTTTCTTGCCATTACTTTCTCGTACACATCCTTTGTTATCTTATATTTAATTTAGACTCTGTTAAAAATAACTTCTTTTGCAGTGTGCTTGTAGATTCAGCAACAGGGGTGCAGCAATGCTGAAAAGTGGAACAGTCAGGAAACACAGGCATAGAGTTAAAGATCTTGGGATTTAATTTTTTTTTAATGAAGATTAATCAGAAAATCAATATTTTGAATATACTTATTGGATTGTACAGATTTATTGTTCTCCCCCATGTGACTGAATATCATTTGGCAGAGGTGTAATCCAGCAGTTTTGTGTGTGGTTTCCTGTGCACGTGTGTTCGTACATGCTTGTGTTCGCAGCATTGTGAGACAGATTCTGAGACGTCATTTTATTGCCCAATGATTATCTTCCTGCAGTGTGTCATTCTTTCTCTCTCTCCCCCCTTTTGCTTTTCCCATTGAGCCATAACACACTCAGTTGCTCTCTGACGTCTGTAGAGGGGAACACGGTTTGGGAAAGGTGAAGGGGGCTTGCCAGATTGTTGGTCTGGACACACCTCTTTCTTCTCTGCCAAACAAAGAATAGGAGCAGTCAGCAAGGGTCAAAGGACATGAACAACATCCTGTCATAAGAATGATCTGTCTTTTTCACTGTATTTATACATCCTCCCACACACGCACATACATTGATCTTCATGCAGACACTCTCACTTTTTTCCCTCTTTTCCTTTCTCAACACCTCTGTCATTGTGAATTCCCTTGGGGGTTTGATGAGATGGTAGAGAAATTATTCAATTATATCAGATCATGCTTTTGCAGATATTTAGTGTCATATGCTCTTCCAAATGTTGATATTGGTGTGTGCGTGGTTCAGGTATATCCTATGTTGTGGACAAATGTCCCCACAAAGATGACAATATCTGAAATATCTTGTACTTGTGGGAAAATTTTTTTTTGGGTCCCCATGAGAATATTAGCTTATGAATCATACTAAATTATGTTTTTTGAAAATGTCAAAATGCAGAAAGTTTTCTGTGATGGGTATATTTAGGGCTAGGGGATAGAATATACAGTTTGTGCATTATAAAATCATTATGTCTGAGGAATGTCCCCATAAAACATGACAACCCAATATGTGTGTGTGTGTGTGTGTGTGTGTGTGTGTGTTCATGACTGAGGCGGTGATATGCAGTCCTGCGTGGAACAATCATAATATGGCCTAAAACACTGGAGAACAGAATATTAAACAAAGTTTGATTTATTTTGCTGCTAAGTATATTTAAACATCCTCACTTTTATCAAATCATGTTATTGCCTATTTAGATTGGTATAAACTTATTCCGTAACACTGACTAATAAACTTAGAATTATTCATCCCCAACATGCACATTGTTAAACTAAAACATTTAGCATTCGTAAAGGATTTTTCCATTCAAGAAAACTAAATGGTTCCATAAATTTATGGTTGTAATTGCGCATGCAGTTTGGCAGTAAAAAACTAAGTAGACTAAAGCCAAATGATGGTGAACTGCTTTGAGGTTTTGGTGTGGGAAATGAAAGTGTGATTATGATTATGAATGCAGTGCAAAATGTTATCAAATGTTACCAATTAAGTACAGACGTGACATGAAATATTGATATGAGTTACATTTTAAAACAATAATTTTACTTACATTTATGAATTTGGCAGGTGCATTTTTCCAAAGCAACTTACCATACAGTGTACTTATATTTTTTCAGTTTATGGCACACATTCCCTGGGAACTGAATCCATGACTTTAGTTTTACTAGCGCCATGAAAAAAAAAAGCCACCCATCTCGTGGCCTTGCGCCATGGCTTGAGGGAAGAAGGGTGGAGGTTCAGAAGGAGAACGAGGGGCCGAGGAGGTGCTGGAAACCCATAGGGGGGCAGATGGGAAGAACCAGGGCAGAGCAGACTGCAGAAGAAGCCATGGAGGAGATGAGGGGCGGAACTATGGAAGAGAGGATGGATCCAGGGAAGAACGGGCGGCCGACGAGATCCCAGAGTGACCCAGGAGACGGGCGTGAGGAAGTCGACCCACCGTGGCAGTGATGGATGGAGTAAACAAGGTAGTAATTTGAGCCCAAATGACAGCAATGATGCCTGGAGATGTAGAAGCCCAGATCGAGTCTGTGGGGTCAAGAGACCCAGTGACGCAGAAGGACTGGGAGACCAAGGCGGAGTTCCGGCGACGAGTAGCTGAAGTGGAGCCAGGGGGCCGGAGGACTGAGGCGACGCCGGTGGAGCCTGAGGAATGGAGAAGCCTGACAGAAGCATAGGGGTAGATGGATGGAGTGCAGCAGACAGCCAGGAAGTCCGTGGTGATAGTGGGGCGATGACTGACCAAGGTGGAGCTTGTGGGATGAGGGAGCACAATGGAACCGAAAGGACGATGGTCCCATGTGGAGCCCAGGGGACAGGCAATTGGTCGACGGGCCAAGGTGAAACTGCTGGTTCTGAGGAACGAGGCGGAGCTCTGGACCAGAAGACCCAAGGCGGATCAGGGCTACATGGCAGGGAGTCAGAGGTGGTGGAGCCGAGGGAATGGCTGGCTTCAGTGGAGCGTGCAGGAGAGGAAGACTGGGTGTGGAAGCAGGCTCTGTGATGGATAGTCCTGGTGGTAACGAAGACAATCAGGTGCAGGACAATGATAGTGGTGACGAAGAACGCACTGTGATGGACGGTGCTGGTGGCGAAAACGAACTAGGGGTTGACAGGACCAGTGGCAATAATGATACATACTAACATAATCATACATACTTACATACATTAGTGCACGAAGGGACCAGCGGCAGAGAAGGTTTGTGGGTGGATAGGGTGGTAAGCACTACCTCCGTCTCCCAGTCTATTAGCCATTCCTTTGACTGCAGGTCCACTAAAACCCCCACTGTCACAGATGTCATGGCCGTCTCACACACCTCGTCACCTGGTCACACACTCTGGCTTCTCCTTCGGGACGGATGATGCTGCTGGCTCTGACTCCTAAGCCGGCATTGCCTCAGGCTTGATCTGTGTGCTGGATCTGGCTCTGGGGTGGTGACTAATGTGGAGTGTGGCTGGACGCTGGCCACGGAATCTTCAATCCTCTTTGCCTACACCAAAAAAAGACCCGTTGGACAGCGTCCAACAGGAGTTTCCTCATGGCATCACCAACCGGATCTCCTTGTCGAGTCTGATCTAAAACCCCTCCATGAGCGTGATGTTGATGCAATAGGTGAGGTGGCAGATGCCGATGAATTCCTCCACATATTCCTCCAGGTCTCTTCCTCCTTAGGAGATAAAAATCACAGCCCTGTTGGCCTTGAGCAAGCTCCCCGTGGATGCTACATTAATGGAGGCAATCTTCATCTTCACTTCTTTGTAGGTCCAGTATTCCGTCACACTTAGTCCAGAGGATGATGATAAAGATGCAAAAATAGTATAAATAACAAAAAGTGTTTATTATATAAAACAAACCAAGGTAATCCAAAGATAAGAGCAGGCAAAATAACAGTGTGTAGCCACAAACGCACGATAGAACCGGACAACTAAACTAAGAACAAAGATGCACTTAAACACAACGTGATGATGTCTAAATAATGAACAGGTGTGATGATTGAAAGAGTGTCCGACAACTAATGACTAGCGGGAAACTAGAACAAAGGGAACAGAAAACTAGAGAGAAACAAACTAAAAGGCGGGGCGAAGCAGTGCATTTGCATTTAAAGGGACATACGCAAACTGAGCATTTTTGCTCACAACCAAAAAGGGGAAAATTTAACAAGCTATAATAAATGATCTGGGGGGTATTTTGAGCTGAATTTCACAGACACATTCTGGGGACACCATAGATTTATATTACATCTTGTGAAAAGGGGCATATGTCACCTTTAAGGTTTATTGTATTATTTTAGTGTCATTATATATCTGAAATCTAAGTTACTTGTCTCCTCTATTCTAGCATCTACACTTTTCACCCATTTCACTTTCATTGTATGGTAAAGTGCAAGGACATTCTGCTAAACTTCTTTTGTGTTCCACAAACAAAAGAAAGCCATAAACAATAATAAATCACTGTTACTTTAAAACTAAATATTTGCACTGTTCATGCACTAGTAAAGCATCATCTGTGAAATGAAACGAAAAAGAATATACTCTTTCTAGAACTTTTAAGTTTCTTTCTTGAGTTCAACTGTTTAACCATCAGTCTCACTAAGCCTACTGCCCATTCCTGAGGGGGAAAAAACAGCTTTTCAACAGTAGTTCTTAAACTCAGCATTTTACCCACCTGTTGAAATTCATTAGTGCCTTAATTGTTCCAATTAAGCTTCTGCCCTGTTGCCTAGGGTGCTGCTGACACATCAAAGGAAGCTATTAAAAAAGACAACAAAAACCATTTCTGAGTTGTGAGCCTGTTGGCCAATGAAACAGTGTGTGTATTATTATTGCGTGCTGCAGTGTATGTGTATTTCAGGAGGGGAGATCTGGCAGCGTGTGAACATGGACATAATGAATGAATGTGTGTGTGTGTGTGTCTCATAATAGGGGATATTATAGTAATGAGGTACCAGGATGTCTGGACTCTTATTGCTCCCCACCTGTGTCTCACTTCCCCCGTGATAGAGGAGTGTGTGCGAATGTGTGGGAGTTGGTGTAATGTCTGTGAGGTTTGTGACCGGACAGCTCAGACTACCGGTCTTTCCTCTGGTGCGTTCAGTGATCGGTGATGTGACGGGCTGAACGTCAGGACCACACACTCACACACACACACGCATACAGCAAAGCAATCACCACTGATTGGTAACCCGCTGACACACCCACACACATAATCAGACACACACGCCCTTTGGATTAGGGACTTAAACAGACTCACCAACAGCCACCCAAGAGACCCCCATCAGGGCATGCAGGCAGAGAGAGTCGGTGAGTGACTAACTTCACTCTTTCTTTTATTCTTTTCCCAGCTGTGTCTTCAAACGGCCCTTTGATGTGGGAAATTAAAAGAGCGAGTGTGTCAATATCTCCCTCCATCCCTCCATCGCTCCTGCACACTCATCCATTTCCCTTCCTTCCATCTCTTCCTCTCTCCTCCCTTTTTTCTTTACAGCTGACCCAACAAAACCAAAATGTGAACCTGCAACCACATTATCTCCACACACCCTGTGTGAGAGTGTGTGAAAAAAGTGGGAAAATGAATGCTTGTGTGTGAACAGGGCTTTATGTATGCATAAGTGAGTGAGGATGCTGCAACCATCAAAACTGGGGGTGACGTTTCATTAAACATACTGTCATTAAATGTAAGCTTCATGAAACATGGTATACGATTTTTCTCCATGAAACCAACATGAATATAAAGAGTACATTTTTAATTCTAATAGCTTGAAATGTGTTTAAAAAGATTTTAATTTTCTTTATTGTGGACACTCTTGTTTGTCATTTATTTGACCTATGACCCATCAAAAGTGCCAAGAAAATGGAGGACTTTGAATGAGATTAGGATGCAGGCCGTATTTAAACCCCAGTGCCTGCACTGTGCCATAGATCCAGTGTTCCCCCACTTTTTGTCAGATAATCATTCCCATACCTTAACATGTCCCCCCTCTCACCCCCCTCTCACACATTTCGAGTCGTTCCTACACCCCTGACTGAGTTTTTCTTCACTTTCGTGAATATGGAAAGGTCAGCTATTAATGCCGCATGTGTATGTAAGTTTGCATTAACCCCTCAGCCATACTTTCTCTCTGTCTGGAAACTCCTCTCTGCTTCTGTTGCAACACTGTGCTATGCTTTATTGCATGTGACTCTGTGTTTCCAGTGCCATGCACTGGTTTCTGTATATGCTAAATTAACCTCCCCCTCTCCCTCTCTCTCTAACTCTGCCTGCCTCTCTTTTTTGCTCTTGAAGGGTTAGTGCTAATGTTCTGCAAATTCCCTAACTGTTACTATGCAACACTTACAGGCCTTACTATGCAACACCTTTCTCTTTTATTCCTTCTCTCACTCTTTCCTTTACCCTGGAGAGAAATAAGAGGGAGCGTCAGTGAACGAAAAGGGTGGAAATAACAGACTGCTGTCTCAGGAGCGAAGTTTGAATAGGTGTGTATATGGTAAATATGCGCAATGCAGCGTCCCCCTTTACATTAGGCTACATTATGCAAATAATGCAGCCTATTTATTTATTCCTAATATAACGGGGCTAAAAGAAAGTTATCAAACTCAGATTGACTGATATAAAATGAAACAATGGGCTTTTTAAACGTTTGCAGTGATAAAGGGAGAGAGGGGAAGAGATCTGCAGATGAAAAGATAAAGAGATGGACGATTTGATTGCCATAGATCGCATAGCGGGATGGTGCAGAGGAAGAGAGATAGGAGGAGAGATATATGCAGACCTAGAGAATATGATATTGCCAAAGAAAAAAAAGAAAAACAACAGAAACTTCTTTTTTTTCTTTCTTTCAAAAATTCGCAAAAGGAGACAGACAGTGCCGAGGGGCGGGAAGCGCGCTCTGAAGAGAAGGCGAATGTGTGTGTGTGAGAGTGTTTTTATGAATGAAGTGGTGACTCAGGATGTGTCATACCCCCGTCTTTATAAAGGAAGTTTTAAACAAGCCTAAACATTTCACTTCGCGAAAAATTAGACTTACCCTCGCATCCTTCTCTCTCTCTGTCTCTCCCTCCATACACCTCTCTGACCCTCGCCGTGTCTCTTTCCATCCTCCTCACTCGCGTTTGTTAAAACTAAACAACTAGAACTGGAACTGGACACAGTCAGGTTTTGGTGCTGTTTTCTTGTTCTTGTTAATCCTACACTTCTGTCATTCATTCATTTTCTTCCTCACCTCACGCTCTTCCTCTGTAAACTACTGTCGCGAGCCGTTCGCGCGGATACTGAGAGAGAGAGAGACGAACTTTGGAGCACGTGACAACATCTGGAGCCTCATTTATTTATTCATTTTATACGTTTGTTTGTTTATTTGTCTGCGTATTTATTTGCAACATATCTACTTTTTAAAACAAGGACCTGGACAAATATGAAATGTAAGTGTCAAATTGTTTATACATTCGCTCTGTTACTTTTTCCCCCTTTTTTTATCACCGTCACTAATTTGCTATTTCCACTGTTGCGATTGACACTTGTTGCTTTAACTCATCCAATCACCTTTTGTTATTAAAACCCCCTCTGTTTCCTAGGCTACTGATTTATTGAACTGACTAGTCTTTAATGTGATTTATAAATGCGGGACTTTTCAATGGAAACCTGTTCGGGATGTTAGTGTTAATGTGTAAAGTTAGTTTGACAGGATAATGGCTCAAGGCGCTCGCGGTTAGTTCATTAGAGAAGCATTTATTATGTCGACAGTAATAATGGATCAAGTGTTACTCGCTCAGGGCGCACAGCAGCTTTAGCAGACCGCTTCTTCTTCTAGTGTGATGCAACATGTGCGATTCTCCCAAAAAGATGAAAGAAGTGTCCTCTGGGCTGAGACTATTGATATGCTTTTTGGACGTGTGGTAACACGATCCCATTATAAGAGTGGCACGGGCTCCTGGGACGAACATTGGAGTGCTGTTTATAGCTGTGCATCAATGATTTGCTCTCCTCCGCAGTGCTGGGTGACTCCTCCTCATCGCTGCTCCTCTCGCTGCTGTTGGCTCAACTGCATCTGTTAGCATCTGCCTTCCCTGCCCACCCCCGGAGGATCCAAACTGACTTTGACAAGCTGACCAATCAGACCAGACACCTTCTGAAGCTGACTCAGGACCTACTGGTGAGTTGATCTGCTGTGACACCAGGAGAGGAAGCTCACACTGTACTCAGAGATGCTGATGCTGATCAGATCTTGATCACGAGCCTCTGAACTGCTGGGCTATAATAATGCTCCTTGCAAACGATTTGTGGACAGGAATTGGCTTATCTCTGGCGCTTTCGCTCACACACAAACATGCGCACACACCTGTCAATCGGCTTTTTATTCAGCTGGCTCATATTAGAGTTGAGATAGCAGATTGCGGTAGCTTTGAGTCCACGTGGGAGCAGATAAGGCTCATTACTGTTGCCTCTATCTGAAAAAAACAAAACAAAACAAAAAACAGATGAAAAACCTGGATTCAGGCCCAGCAGCAGGGCTGACATCCCAGACACCATCAAAGATCGCAATGTAACATTCGTAAACTTTCAACCTAATGAGATGGGGTTTAACCTACGGGATGGGGGTTAAACACGATCTGCATGGCTCAGAACGAGCCCTGTGCTTGTGTCCAGCGCTCAGACCATCTGAGAGCGAAATGCTGTGGGCTTTAGTCGGGTTTTTGTGGTTGCTATGTAATGGAGATCTGTACTTTGAGGGTCTTGAACCCACATTGCCCCCCTCACCTCTCCGAGGCCTCACTTTCCTACCTCGGAAACATAAACAAATCCTTGTTCCCATGGTTACTTGGAAGTCCTGTTTACCAGCATGGGTGAAGCACGTGGCACAGAAAGGTGAAAAGTACAGTGCTGCCTTCTATGTAGTTCCACTGTAAATGAAAATGTTAACAGATGTACTGCTTAATGGCATAGGATGAGGCTTGATTATTTGTTGGAATATGATTCCAGATCATTGGGGTTCGTATTAAAAGGGATAGTTCAACAAAAGAAAAGACAATTCTGTCATCATTTACTCACCCCTGTGGAACACACAAAAAAGAGAGTAAATTAATAAAAAGGAATACAACAAAATGACTATAAAAATAAAATCTAATTCAAAATGTTAATAAAATAGCATATAAATGAAACTAAAATAAAATTGGAATGTTTTAAACATTCTTTAAAATATCTTGTTGCTGTGTGTTTTGGAACGACATGAGAGAGTAAATGTTGACATAACTTTCATTTTCATTTCTACCGCTTTAAGATGTATTTCTGCTGTTCTTTTGACCCTGCATGGTCTTTGGTTCCAGTTTTCATTAATATTATGTGTAACTCAAATGATTACTCATCTCGAATAGGGCAGATTTTCCTTTCAGCACAGAGAACCACCTGATCTGAATCCATCACTTATGGATCCAAAATCCCATGCCACCTCTTCCAGCTCTTTGCTTCAATTAGACACAATAATGGTTGGTTGTGAGTGTGTGTGCGTCTTGTATATAAGGGTGTTTTGCGTCTGCCGCCTTGTATATGTGCACCAGATGTTACAGCAGAGAACTCTATCAAAGACCCCACTGGTGACAAAAGGGCCCGACACACTTTGAAAAACATTTTGTTAGTTTTTCAATGACATGAAGCATTTATTTTGGTTTCTTTTCTTCTTGCATGGAGTTCCACTTTACAGGGGTCAAGGCTAGGAAAGAAAAATAGAATGGGAGTCGACGGAAAGTCCCCACAAGAAAGCTATAAAACTCTGTGTGTGCGTGTATGTACAGAATGTGTTACTGTTACTTGTGTGAGGTGGTGAGAGTTTGTATACATGCGATGTTTGTATGACTGTGTGTGCGTGCCGGTGAGAGTGTACATGTTGTAAATACTTGTGGTCTGTGTAGGTGTGGGGCTGCTTGTTTAGCTTTCGGTCTCCACAGCAAAGTGTCCTGATAAAAATCACTCCGATTTATCACATTCCCGTATTTGCATTCAGGAAGACGGGAGGAGGGAGGGCACAAGAATCAGTCGACTGAGGTCATGATCCAAACGGAGAGAGTGGGGTGGGAGAAGGGGACATGCGACCGAGGAGATAAAGAGATCAGAGAGCACTCTGGATGAGAGACGCACAACAAGTCCTCATGTGTGTGATGATAGTCCCACTAAGATGGACAGTGAGCTAAAGGATGGATGTGTCATCATTTGGCTGATACTACGAGCCTAGATAGAGAAAAAAGAGGGATGCAGAGTTGAGGGAGCACAAAAACAACAACAAACCAAGGAAAAAACACATAATTCCAAACAGAAAGCTGGCTTGAGCACGCTATTATTTTCGTCACGTTGACCTGATTGGTCTGCGATGTTGTTTTCCTCTTCTGATGGGGCTTGAAAGAGACAAAGGGAGCATTACACCTGTCATTTTATCAGCACTCATTAGCTCTGACAAACAACCCTTCGGATGACTTGTAAACAGTCCCTGCTTCGTTCACGTGGCGGCCACATTAGGAACCGCAGATATTGTAACGCATTGTCTAAACACGGACAAGAGCAAGTTAGGGTCACTCGTTGCCCCTTATGATTTCTTACAAACACCTGAGTTTGTTTCTGTCTCCCTCTAGTGCCACGTGATGACAGTGCAGCAAGGCACGGACCGGCCCATAAGTCATGGCACCTTTTTTTAGTCCTGACCCTGGAGTTTCCCTGCAGCCCAGTGTTGTCTATTCCACTTTAAACTCCTTAGTCATTGCTTATGTTGTTATTCTTCCTCTAGAAAACATCCTGTGGCTTCAGGTCACGAACTTGAATTGTCTAGGTTCAGAAGTTAAAGCTCGGGGAACTCTGGGTGACTGCCGTTCCCTGTAATTCTGCGGTGGTTCTGCTAGTGGATGCCAGTCGTTTCATTTCTGGCTCAACTGTTACTCTTTTGTTTTGATTGTTGAGTTCAAAGTTGGGGATCTAGAACTTAGGTGTGACTAGAGGAAAGCGCCATGACGTTTCCATTCAGAAGTTGTGTGCAATATGCAGTTTTTAACTTTTTATTGATGCCCGTTCTGTCTTTTTCCTTTGTTTTTCAGAAAGACCCGGTGTTTGGTGCAGAGATTGATCACCACAGGTTCAAGTCTCTTCCAGCGATCAGCAGCAGAGTCAGTGACCTCACCACTCTGGAGGTGTGTATGAGGACATATAGGCCTTCGTGCTGCTCTTTATTTTCATTATTTACCTCTTTAACAGTACAGAGCCATCCCAAGCACCGGTCCCGCTTGGTCAATTCATAATTGCGGGGCCTGGGACTCCCTAATGCATGGGTCGCACCAGTTGCACTGCCCTGGATGGCCCTTTATCTGTCTGCTTGTACAATGTAGTTCTTTGGTTAGTTTGCTATGACATTATCATGTTGTTTGTTCTGAATTCTTTTACTAATGTTCTTTTTGGCTCTTTCTCTTTTTCTCTCTTGCAGTTCAAGCCTACTCTTTCTCAGCTCCATGCGGACTTGAAGTCCTTTGAGCACCATTTTGAGTGGCTGAACAGAATAACACGCAAGCAGCACCACAGCTCAGTACCAAAGTTGACTGACATGATCTCCCACATTAAGAGCCTCATAAACTCCTTACAACGTCAGGTACGTGCTCAGACGCACATCTCTCATCAAACGATACAACTGTTACAAGATTGGCTTATTTCTTGTTTATAAAACCTACAAAATGTAGTAAAAATATAAAGTATAATACTCAATCAAAGGTCTGCGGTCAGTAAGATTTAAAAGAAAAGGATGGATTAAATTAATCAAAAAGGACAAAATTACATTACATTGTTTCAAATAAACGCTGTTCTTTTGAAAATTCTATTGATCGTAGAATCCTGAAAAAAATGTTTTCCATAGTTTCCACAAAAATGTTAAGCAGCACAGCTGTTTTCAACATTGATAATAATTAGAAAGGTTTCTTGAGCAGCAAATCAGCATATTAGAATGATTTCTGAAGGATCATGTGACACTGAAGACTGGAGTAATGATGCTGAAATAAAATATAATTAAAATATAATAAAACAGAAAACTGTCATTTAAAAAAAAAAAAAAAAAATCACAATATTGCTGTTTTCACTGTATTTTTTATCAAATAAATGCAGCCTTGGTGAGACTCAAAAACAAAAACAAAATCTTACCAACCCCAAACTTTTGAACAGTTGTGTATAATAGAATATATTAAAACTATATATATATAATTTATAGTTACATGGAAATATCATCAGTGCATTCATGGTTGTGAGTTTTTTATTAATTATATATTTCAGATGACCAGGGCAGAGGCTCCCCGGATCCCCGTTCCTTCTCCCTCACTTCCACCTAATCCCGCCTTTCACTGGGAGGTGGTTCAGTCCTCTCAGGAACTCCTGCAGCAGTTCCGGCTCTTCTGTGACTGGGCCTCACGAGTGTTCCTTACCCTTAAATCTAGATTACCAGCATGAGGAACCTCAACGCTATCATGCAAAAAAAAAAAAAAAAAAAAAACCTCAGCGGTGAACAGTTTCTTTACAATACAGCAAAAAAAGGCCAGGACTCGATCATTATTACAGTCCAGGGATGGACTGGCCATAGAGAGCAACGGGACTTTTCCCAGTGGGCTGAGTCGACTTGTGGGAAAATAATGAAAGGACTAAAGTTGAATATTTCAACTTATTCTCTCCTACCCATTTACAACCTACCGTTGATCAGTCTCATTCAAACCTCCATTACTGTTCGCTACCAAACCAAGTATAAGCATGAGAGTGAATCTGGATTTCCAGTCATGTACAATATGAATATTGCATGTGGAACCAGGAAGACAATAATTGATTTGGCCCAATTTTCTTTCAAAATGTTTTCTATCAGCTGAAATGTAGTGCCATAGAAGTATGACCCCTCAAAAAATGAGGTCCAGTCCCAGTCCCACGATAGGGGTAAATTGAGTCATAAAAAGGGGCACATAAAATTTTTGGACACCATATTGGACAAAAGTTGAATCATGTGAGAAGATTTAAACATTCCCCAATGCTTTGTGCAATGTTGTAGTGGGCGATTATCTGTGGTGGGTTGTTATGGGCCTTGAATGTCCCAGGCCCATTTATTTTTAGTCCCAGTCCATCCCTGTCGCAGTCTGAAGCCTGATCATTGAAGGAGTCCGACCTGAAAATAACAGTGCACTCCAGTCGACATCCTGCTTCTGACGCTCCATTTAACCGTAAACCTTCCTTTGCCTTTTCTTTTTTATACAATTCATTTTTCAGAACTATTCGTAATTTATGTATTTATTTATTTATTGACTAGTTATTTATTTGATGATATTATTTATTTGATTTCTTGATACACGTCAAAAATTGTCAACATTCTTTCATTTGCAAGTCAAGAAGTGTACTCTTTCTTATTTTATCTTTCAGCTTCAATTGTAACACAATTGTAAAACACACACACACACATGACAGCTCCATTTTTATGTCTCTTATTAAACTGATTGTATTTTTATACAATTTAATTTCCTCTTCACTGTTACCAAGGTTACAATTCTCTGCCACTAGATGTAGCAATATTTTGGGAGTGTAACGTATTTCAGTGCTGAAGGAGAGAGGACTAGCACTGACCGGAACTTTGCTAGTCTTTATTTTATGTTGTTGTCTTTATTTTTTGCACAGCATATTGGGGTTTATATAGTTTTTTTTTAAGTAGCCTATATATATATATTATTGGTTCTGTGATTCAGGAACATGTTTTGATAAACCTTATTTCAAGCAACATGAGAAAAAGACAACCTAAGCCTTAAAATACTATGTATTGTGATACTTTGGTACTGTAAAGCTGTACATACATGTTCCCGAATGTAAACTGGTATATAGAATGTGTGTTTACGTATAATATTGTTTGTACGTATAAGTCCAGTGCTCTATCAGTGTGTTGCAATATTAACATAATTTTTTCCCTTTCCTTCCCTCTTTTTTAGGATTTTGATACAGTATTTACTATTTATTGATATTATTATAATGTTATTATTAATATAAAAATGTTAATTATGTTTAAATTATTTTTTTTTGCTATTCAGAAGCAAGACTTCTGTCATGTTTTGTACTTTTTTACTACTCACCACCAATCACTGTTTAGGTCGGTTTCTGTGTCTACATAGACTCAAAGTTGCTACATGTATGTGCACTAAATATGCAAAAACTGTCTGACTGTGTTCAATTGTGTGCCTTGTGAGAGAGACAATAAAGGAATTTACATGTAACTTACATTTTTAAATGTGGTTGTTAGTGTCCATTGTCTAAAAGGGAAGGCTATAATTATGAATGCTAAAATTAAAAAGAGGAATACCTTTAAATCATAACAACTAATCATTACTTTTCAGCAGGCATGCACATTTTCTTACAGTTGCAGCGATGACGTATGGGCTGAACTACATTTCCTACAAATCCTTGCGCAGAGCCAAATCAGTGCATAGCATGAAATTCCTTTCTTTATAATCAAGAATTGAGACTTGTTTAGGATGCGAGGTTTGTAGAATAACCTAATGGGTTTTTTTCCTGTTAATTTTAAACAAAACTGCGGACGCTTTACGCACATCTTAATTAAAAGTTCGTCACAGTATGTATTTGACCAATGAGACAAACCAACAGGGGACGAGAGCGCACCAATAGGCGAAGACTTTACTGAGAGGCGGTCACAGACGGGCGACTGCTGGTTAGTTTGTGCTCTAGATTATTGTTAAGGTTGTGTGGACTAACACTGCGGACTTCGGCCTTATATCATTACATCAAAAACGACCATTTCATAGAAATGGACCAGAGGAATAGCACATGCATTGAATAATGTACCTATTCCGATAAATATTGCGACGCTTGAGGAACGAAGACAAGACTGAAATGGATTCGATAAGGCCGGATCGAGATATCACAAATAATTCAACAAACAGCCGATAAAACGATCCACTATTGATTTTTATAGAAACTAAGGGGTGAGTGCGCTTTGGCCAATTGAATCCTTTTATCTTCATTTTGTGTTTAGTTTTTTCCCCGATTTACCCTGGGACAAGAAGGCAGGAACACACAGATAGAGAACGGGTGAGGGAGGGGGAGTGAAACAGGAGGAGGAGGAACTTTAAAGGAGAAGGTGGGTCAATTCTCTGATGCTCTGTTTACTGATGATGAGATGCATTGATGATCAGAAAGAATTACTCCTGGAAAATAATTCTGGTTAAAATAACATGCAGTCTTCTCTAAAGGCTTTCTAATTTCTGGGGCAATCTAATTTATTTATTTTTTCCATTACAAATTATATGACTAGCATAATAGTTTCATAAATGTCATAGTTTCATAGATTTTTAGAAAATCTTTGTGTTTGGTTTGTGTACATGATGCGCTGCTTTAGCGCGTCTCCTTGAACATCTTTCTGGCACACACCAAAAATGAACCAAAATACAGCGAATAGCCTTCTTGGCACACCTACTTTTGAAAGTCAACATATAGATTATTTGAAG
This sequence comes from Tiaroga cobitis, assembly GCA_030578255.1. Classification (NCBI taxonomy): domain Eukaryota; kingdom Metazoa; phylum Chordata; class Actinopteri; order Cypriniformes; family Leuciscidae; genus Tiaroga; species Tiaroga cobitis. The sequence continues at coordinate 24,117,969 of CM060606.1, read as the reverse complement.
TAAAATGCATTATGTAGGCCTAAGTCACTTAGGAATAAATCACAGCGTGCTTCATGATAAAAAAAACATGACAGTCCGGAAATAGGAAAATAGCTAATTATTTCACAGACCCCCTTGCACTTGAGAACTGCTGGTCTACACAGAAGAAAGCCCTGTCTAGGCTCTTTCCCGGTACGGGTTGTGTCGAGCCATTCGTTAGTCTGGTTGTTTGATGAGAAAAAGATAAAATGTAGTTGCAATAAACGAGGTAAGACTCCGCACAACTGCAGCAGCGGAGGACTCTTATTCTGGTGAGCGGAACTGAGGAAGAACTGATGACGACACAGTTTGATCTTCGGCTGACAAATCAGAGGAAAGGGGCGTTTCATTCCCGCCCACCTGTAGAAATCGAATTTTCAAGCTGTTTACTCATTTTTCTACCTCAGAACGAAAAACAAAAAATCAAGCTGAATTCTTGTTTTTCGTTTCGTGGAAAAAATGAAAATACGAAATAGGAATTTTTTTCTCATTTTTCTACTTTCAATATTAAATCAAAAAACGACTGAACGAATGATACACGGGTTAATTTTAAATGTATCCTATTAATTTTGCATCATGACCGATTTTAAAACTTTTTTTCCCAGGCTCAAATTGCATTTAAATCAGATGTTTTGTGTATTCTCACATTCTATTTATATATTATATATTTTTTATTTACAATATATAAGAGTTTCTCATCTGTTTTTGCTTCAGTCATAAAATTAATGGGCGAAAGTAAAACAAAATATAGAAATTTTAATTTTAACACATATTAATATTACCACAAACTGTTTTAATGTTTTGCTGCGACTAGGACTGGGATGAACGATTATTTTTTAAACGATTAATCTAGCGATTATTTTTTCGATGCAACGATTAATCTAACGATTAAATTTTTCTGTCCGATTCGATTTCGCTTCGATTCTGTTATCGATTATCTCCCCATTAATTGACTAATACCAATTTATACATGTTGATTTCTATATCTGAATGAAAAAAACATGAATTCCTTAACATTGCAATATATGTTTATTGCTCTTAAAATTCCAAAATAAAAAAATATACAAGTGCAAAGTAATGCATTCTTAGTCAGAGGTAGCATTCAATAAAACTTTGAAGCCTTGAAAACACATAGGCCTAGCTTACTGAAAAATAGTGCATCTTGTAATTCTTCTTTCAGATGAAAATAACAACTTGATGTCTAGCATTCAATAAAAAAAAAAATCTATAAATATTTTTGAGTCTTCATTTTCTTTTCTGACATAGCCTACTCCCGTTCTTGTTAAAACACACCAGGCATGCAAATTCTGTGCATTTTGGGCACTTTTTGAGTGAAATCATATTTATTTTGTCCATCAAAAGTGTGCTTTCACTTTAATTGAGAGCAGTGCTGAAAAAAAAAATACTCTGCGCCGAGACCCGCGCTTCACTGCTGCTCACGCGCTGCTCCGGCTCCCGGTGTGAATGCACTCATTGATTAACATGCACGCCGGAAAAAAAACCCCGCACTGCTCATGCTTGCGGTGTGAAACGGCCGTAATTCACGAGGTTCCCTACATGTGCGTTCCGTGTGCACGTGTGATGCTAATGTTGCGCGATGTTAATCATGCGGCGCCCGAGTGCATTTGACCGGCATAAAATCGGAATATGTCAGACTGACCGGCCGGTCGCCGATCAATCGGTGCATCTCTACTTTAGAGGAACGAGTGCACTTTGCACCTTGCACTTTGAAAGTCTGAGGAGCCACTCGTGTTGCTACTACTCTCCGGCGCCCCCATCTTTGTTTTGGGTCTGACGAATCGACGCGCATATTTTGCGTCGACGTATTTTTTGCGTCGACTTAATCGATGACGTCGACGGGTTGTCCCAGCCCTAGCTGCGACGTGTTCTGATGACCAATAGGGTTGTCTTAATAGTTTGAGTGTCTCTTGAATTTCATTGACCATGGCAGACCATAATTCAAAGTTCAAAACACATTCTGCATAGCACAAACCATGTTTATCCTCATTTTAAGTGTAGTCTGGGTCATATTTACTTTTACCTTGCCACTTGTATTCATAGTTTTTGAGAATGAGGAAATGTTATTCAAGCTGATGTTGACTTGCTTCCACAGAGAGCCAAAATACCTTAAACAAATCATACGAGGAACATATTTTTAATATGAGGATCTGATATGCCTATATTTATTTTGTTATCCTTTGCACTCATGATTATAAGTATAGGTGCATTTTATTGTTTATGTTTTTTTGCATACATATAATACATCTTAAATCTATTTATGTATTTAAATGTGTACAGCTCTATCAACTAAGGAGAAGACGAAAGAAGACTTTCATCTTCAGAAAAGATTCCCTGGCTGAAATCTGAGAAAACTGGCCAAAACTCCATCAAACACAAGCCATGGCTGCCATAATTAGAGCAAAACTGCAAAACTGAGATCCCTTCACTATAGCCCAACTTTTTCTGATGGCCAACTCTGTTGCTACTCTGGTGGTCCAAACCGAACTCTTACCTTCTCAAACATCCTCCTCCCTCTCTCCCTTTCCTTCCCTCCTCCCCTCCACAGAGGATGGAGAAGAAGATGGAGAGAGGGGAGAAGAAGAGGGCAAAGAGTCAGTAACAGTCGGGCTCACAGGTGACATGGTGACATCATCATCACCCCCCGTTGCAACGGTGGCTCAAAACCCAGAGCATCCATTCCAGTGTTTGGACTGTGGGAAGAGTTTTAAGTGGTCATCCAGACTGGCACATCATCAGAGAAGCCATAACAACGAGAGGCCATATCGCTGTAACCTTTGCCCTAAGGCCTTCAAGGGCTCATCTGCCCTACTATACCACCAGAGGTGAGAGGTCAAATGATTCTAGATATGGGCTGACATGCCAGGTCACAAACCCCGATGTAGGATGTGATTCTGTGCTGACTACTTTATTTTGTTTTATTATTTCTGTTCACCACAATTTTACTTGATAAAGTTGGTTTGTATGTTATTTAAGGTCTCATTCTGGAGAGAAGCCCTATAAGTGTGATGACTGTGGTAAAGCATTCAAACGCTCTTCTCTTCTACAGGTGAGCCATTCCAATCTCAAGCAGTGTCACCATATATAGTCACCATATATATCTTTATGGTCCAGATAAATCAAACTGATACATTTTTTCAGGGTTCTGATTATGAATAGAAAGTTTAAAAGAACAGCTTTTATTTGAAATAGAATTTTCTGTAACAATGTAAAAGTCTTACTGTCACTTTTGACCAATAAAATGTATCTTTGCCAAATAATGTATTAATTTCTTTCCAAAGAAATTATGGCTGACCCCAAACTTTTGAATATTTAGTTTTTTTTTTCTATTTAAAGTGTAAATTGCAGGTTAACCACCACAACCCATTAATGTGTAAATTAAAGTGTTCAATATGTATATATTTAAAAATTTATGTCTTAAAATGCGTTCTGTTGCAGAAAAGCAACAAGAACAACTAAAACAAAGTTTAAACAATTTACAGGCCAGAGTTTCTATTTATAACATGTTTGCAGTGTTGAGCGATGTAGCCAATCACAGAAAATTGATTTCTTGAAAATTGATGTGTTGATTTCTAAGAACGCAATGGCCAATCAGAAGCATTTACGATAGACTTCCCTCACTGCTCAAAACTGACTTTTTGTTCAGTGATGAATTCGGTATGCTGGCAAATCCTCGAATTATAACAAACATAGTGTAGATATTATGAAAGATTCATTGATAATAACAGATCGCGATGAACTGATGTCAGCTTTTTAGGAATTATTATGGGAGCGCACCTTGCGCGCAGTGATGCCAAATCATGCATGACTAAGTTAGCCCGCTTGTTTTTATGTTATAACAGTGTGGTTTGTGTGTTAATGCTTAATAACAAATAATTTATCAGGAGCATTTATGCTGATGTGTATGATGGTGACACGTAGGCTAACTTGAAAGTATTTGAAGGTACAGAAAAAAAGTCTTTTTTGCGGGCGGGAGCGGGACAAAACATAAATGTTGCGGGCGGGAGAAAGTAACATAGAAAGTAGTTGAGAACGTCAGTTATAATAATGACCCACATATTAAAAAATGGTCGAGTTTAAACCGGGCTCGGGCTCATAATTACTGTTAATGTGTCGGGCAAGGCCGGACGGGCTCGGACACAACGTGCTCAGGTAGGGTCGGGCTTGCATACCCGAGATCTACCTCGGGTATGCTAACACTTACAGGCACGAATCAGTCGTTTGTCCTTGGGGAACTTGTGGAGCCTCTCCCCCGTTTTTGATGTATTCGTACATCCCGCACAAACACAATAGTTAACCATTTTTGCTAGCTAGGTCTCCAATATAACTGCTAGCCAACTTGCCGTTTAGACTAACGGTAACTCTAGGCTTGGAGCATAGACCAGACATAGACATTAAAAGCTTGGAGTCCCTTTTATGACGTCACGCCCAGCCTAGTGGAAGGGAGGCGGCGTGCTTAAAACCACTGTAAAACGTACCAACTTTTCATATTATATGCAGCATTTTGGTATAAAAAAACAATTGTGGGCGGTTCTTATCTTTTTGTTTAGTAAGCACGTTGCATTATCTTCGTGAAAAATTTAACCTGCAATTTACACTTTAAAAATGAAAATGATAATTGATTTCATGATTGTTTTATGTAGCATTCCTAGCCCTCTGATAGCTGGAGATTACTATGTACCCCCGTACTGTAGTTTTAACCATTCATTCTGAGAATTTTTAAATTTATTTGGTCTTAAAGGGTTAGTTCACCCAAAAATGAACACATTTTCATCTTCATCTTGAGAACACAGTTTAAGATATTTTAGATTTAGTCCGAGAGTTTTCTGTCCCTCCATTGAAAATGTATGTACGGTATACTGTCCTTGTCCAGAAAGGAAATAAAGACATCATCAAAGTAGCCCATGTGACATCAGTGGGTTAGTTAGAATTTTTTGAAGCATCGAAAATACATTTTGGTCCAAAAATAACAAAAACTACGACTTTATTCAGCATTGTATTCTCTTCCGATTCTGTTGTCAATCCGCGTTCAGTGATGCTGAAGACGTAAGACGCTTCTGACGTGTAATCTGGTGCGCCCGAGCTTCATTTACAGTCTGAGGGAGACGCACGCTGTAAACAAAACAATCTTCGCAAACATGTCTAAGGATTTCGACAGAGGAAGACCAGCCATATTTATTTGAACCCGAATACACGGACACACCAGATAACACCTCAGCAGCATCTTGCGTCATCAGCGTCACTGCGGACTCGTGAACGCGGATTGACAACAGAACCGGAAGACAATACAATGCTGAATAAAGTCGTAGTTTTTGTTATTTTTGGACCAAAATGTATTTTCGATGCTTCAAAAAATTCTAATTAACCCACTGATGTCTAATGGACTACTTTGATGATGTCTTTATTTCCTTTCTGGACAAGGACAGTATACCGTACATACATTTTCAATGGAGGGACAGAAAACTCTCGGAATAAATCTAAAATATCTTAAACTGTGTTCCGAAGATGATCGGAGGTCTTACGGGCTTGGAACGACATGAGGGTGAGTCATTAATGACATAATTCACCCACTCATTTTTGGGGGAACTAACCCTTTAAAGGTGACTTTCTTCAAATGTAACAATTGTAGCAACTTGATTTACTTATCACAATGGTTTATATATCCAGATTCACCGCAGTGTGCATACAGGTCTTCGCACTTTCCAGTGCTCCTACTGCCCTTTAACCTTCAAATGGAGCTCACACTACCAGTATCACCTTCGCCAGCACACTGGTGAATGTCCGTACCCGTGTGACAGCTGCTCCAAAGCCTTCAAGAACTCCAGCAGCCTGCGTCGCCATAAGAATGTACACCTGGGCTTCAAGCCCTATGTCTGTGACGTCTGCACTAAGGCCTTCAGTCAGTCCACTAATCTGCGACAGCACATGCGCATACACACGGGAGAACGTCCATATATCTGTGGGGATTGTGGACGCAGCTTCACGCATTCATCCAACTTGGCTTTGCATCGCATCTCTCACGAAGAAGGAAAGGCGAAGAGTGCTGGGAAGGCTGGAGGGGCCGGTTCAGAGTCAGCAACTCGAGAGATGGAGGTGGTGCTGACGGAGGATTTGAACACTGTTGGGATGAGCATTTCTGAAATGGTGGGCCTCGTGGGTGGACAGGAGGGAGGAGTCGGACAGGTGTTCCTGTCTCACTGTACGCCCTCGCCTGCTACCTCAGGCACAGCCAATCAGAACATTCTGCCACAGCTGACGCTCACACCCACTTCCTCCGCTGTCACGGGCACAGAGCATATCCACATGAGCAAGACTGACACGGGTGCCAGTGTTTTGTTGTTTAGCTGTGGTAGCTGTAATGAGACATTTTCAACACAGAGTCACCTTGAGGCACATCAGACTCTACACCTAGATAGCCTTGGTCCAGCAGGCGGTGGAGAGGTTGTTACAGAAAATAGCACGGAGGGAGGTGGGGTGTCACTGGTGGGGGCTACACCATTGTTGGCAGACTTTGAAGAGGTTGTTGAAACCACCGCAGTTACAGATAGCGGTCAGGGGGCAGAGTTACTTGGTCTGGATGCGGTTAGAAATGAGTCAGGACAGTCACAGTATGATCTACTTCAGACCTTCACCGCGTCTGTGAATCAGATGTCCACTGAGACCAGTATCTCAACTGCACAAACTACTACAGAATGTGCCTACTGTGGGAAGAGTTTCAAGACCAGCAGTGGACTGACCAGACACATGGCTCAGGTAAGACCAAAGAAATTCTTGTCAAAGAAGAGCTTTTTAAGAAACACCCTCCATTTCTCATTATCTGTTTCTTTTCAAGGCCCATCCTCTCGCTCTGCCTGAGTCGCGTTCTCAGTTCAACTGCTCGGCATGTGACCGCTCCTTTCCTCTGCTCTCCTCTCTGCTCAACCACCAGCACTCCCACACTCCCGAGCAGAGGCTGCTTGCTGAGGCAGAGGCTGAAGTAGAGATCGTCTGTCCCTCTCTCTCACTGCCCCTGCCCTCCTTAAAAAGAGATGGTGAAGATGGAGAGAGAGAGATCCATGTCAGTCTAATTGCTGTCACAGAGGAGGGAGAGAAACGAGCTGTGAAGCCATCTGCCAAAGCATCAGGGAAGGGAAGCAGGAGAGGTGGAGGTAGCAAGACATCTGCCACAAATAACGGTAAGGGTGCTGCAGTGGATGTTAAACCATTTGTTTGGTTTAAATTCAAAATCTGGCTTCTCTGACTGTGAGGTTTATTTATTCTCATTTATTATAGATTTATGCTATTTGTTCTCAAGCTTTTGATATATGAAGACCTTACATCTTTATATTAAAAACACCCATTTGATACATGAGACATAGTCTCACACAATGTGATATTTATCTCACGATGATGTTTCTGATTATATTCCCTATAGAGAGGCCATATCGCTGCTCTGAATGTGGGAAGTCATTTAAAGGTTCATCAGGACTTAGGTACCATATGAGAGATCACACTGGGGAGAGACCGTATCGATGCACAGAGTGTGGCAAGAGCTTCAAAAGGTCCTCACTGCTCTCCATACACCAAAGGGTAAACACAGCTGCTTTTCAACTTGATGTTTTGATTTGTTTCTGCGCAAGAGCAATGCAAAAAAAGAAAGAAGTATACTTTGCATTATTAAATCAATACTGTGATGTATTTGCTACATTAATTACATTTTAAATATTTTTAAATAAATTGCATGGAACACAAATGTGAATGTTTTGATGTACTTTTAATTTTTTCCCTGTGCATTTAGAATTCATTTATTATTTATCATAATACATGTCATAAAAAGGGAATGGATCTGTCAAGTTTCAAAGGCACCATGAAAGTATCCTTAAACTTGTCTTTACTTGTGCAGTATAGTACAAGTCTTTTATAGTCACAATTTTGAAATAAAATTAAATAAGAAATTAATATCAGAAATAATAGCCAAACATCCACATCCTTGACGTACACACTAGTTCTCCTTGGCGTCAACCAGTTATATCTTTTGCATTACAATCGTTTGATCTGTTTAAAAAAAAAAAAAAGGTCTGAATAGTTAATTCATGGTTTCATCCAATTCACAAGTTCAACTTACTGACACAATGATTTGGTTGCAGCAGTTTGCAGCTCACTAAAGGAAAGCTTACTATTAACTTTTGTATTTTGTATCTTTTAAGCTATATAACGAGTCATAAAACTTAATTTATTATACACTTATTATGCTTTTATGGTGCTTTTGTGTGTTTTTAAGTGTAAAAGTTCCTTTTAAGTGTACAATTTTAAGTGCATGGCAATTGACCAGTAGATATTCACATCATTTAAATTTTGGGGGGAAGTATTACTTGAATTTTGTTTATGTTTTAAAAATCAGCTAAAAACCAAGATAAATATTAAAACATCTTGAAAATTGTTCTTAACCCATATAGGTCCACACAGGTGTGCGGGCTTTTCAGTGCCCCTACTGTCCACTGACCTTTAAATGGAGCTCACACTACCAGTACCATCTTCGCCAGCACACCGGTGAGAGGCCATATGTATGTCAGGAATGTGGAAAGTCTTTCAAGAACACCAGCTGTCTCCGTCGCCATAGTCAGCTCCATTCTGGCCTACGTCCACATGCTTGCTCTGTGTGCGGTAAGGCTTTCTCTCAGACCTCCAACCTCAAACAGCACGAACGGACACACTCTGGAGAAAGGCCCTTTCAGTGCTCCCAGTGCCACAAGAGCTTCACCCACTCATCTAATCTGCAGCTGCACCTACGCACACACTCCTCGCGCAAGGACTTCAAGTGCCAACACTGCGGAAAAGAGTTTGTCATGCTCTCCTACCTGCAGAGGCACTTGAGAACTCACAGTTCTGGGGGTGCAGTAGCGTGTACAAAGGAAGCAGGAAAGGTGGCTAAAGGTATTGGGCCTTCAGAGACAGCAATGCTAAATTTAAACTTGAATGTACCTGGAGGGCTTACCTCATTGTTTCCTAGTGATGGCAATTCCACGTTGATTCTTTCACCCCCAAATCTTGACATACCTCCAAACACATCACAGAATTATTTTATGATCCAGACAACTTCAGGGCTGCAACTAATCCCACTCTCCAATCCCACTCCAACACAGCAACCCCCTCCTCCACCACCCCCTCCTCCCCCACCACCTCCGCAGACACAGAATTTTCTGCTACTTCAATGCCAGTCTAACAATGGTAACCAGCCTAGTCTGATCCTGGTCCCCACAGCATCCGGTACAAACACTCTTCCCACCTCTTCAGAACCACAGACCCTCCCCTTGCTGCAGACCATTCAGGCAATGCCCCAAGTTTTGGCGGCACCCCAAACTCAAATTCAGCAATTTCAACCAGTTCAGACACAGCAGAGATTTATTTTGACCAATAATAATGCTCCCCTCATCACTGCCCAGCCTCAAAGCACATCAACGATGACTCGTCCCATTTTAGGAAGCCTCGGTCGTAGCAGGAAAGGTGGAAATAGGCGTGGACGGAAGCCTAAAGCTGCTACTCCAAAATCCCCTCCTACTGTTCAGAACACACTAGTCAAGCAACCATTTATGTTTTCAGCTGCTACTCCCACATCTACTACGATATCCAGTGCCACTTCTGCTGCTTCTGTAAAGACAGAGTTCCCGCAGCTTAATTCTAACAATCCACTGGCTGTGTCGCCTGTCAACAATAGCCAAGTACCTGAAAATCCTTCTGTCCCTGCAGTTAGCATTATGTCGGTGACGCAAAACTCTACACTAGCAAACAGTTCTGCTGTGTTGAACGGTGATCCTGAGAGTGTTCCAGTCGAAGAGAAAGCTGTCGAAGAAATTCCAAGGGAGCGTTTTGTTCTGTGCCTAAAGAAAGAAATGGAGAATGGAGATCAGGGGGATGGGATGGAGGTGGAGATGGAGGGGGGGAATGATGCAGGGCAGTCTTATGTATTACAGATCGAAGGTGAGGGCCAGGGAGAAGAGGGAGGGAATAGTGGGGGAAGAGAGAAGTCATATGTTCTCCGGTTTCAGACAGAGGGAGAATGCGAGGGTGATGCAGGAAAAGAGAAGACCGAAATGGTCTCTCTTAACTTACTCCAAGAGTGGGCTGGACAGAGTGAGGGGCATGGAACTGCAAATACTGAGGGAAATGTTGAAGTAGAGAAGTCATTTGTGCTTCATTTCCAAACAGACTCTCCGGGTGAGGAGAACATTCAACCAGGCTCAGGGTACATAGGATGCCCAGGTGAGGATCTCAGCCTTTCTTGCCACCCGGGTCAAGCTTTGGTGCCTCTGGAAGGGCAGGATGTGGTGTTTGAGCTTGGTGACGAAACAAAAATTGATGGAAGCACAGGTCCAGGGGACAGTGTTCAAATGATTGCACTGATAGAAGATGATGGCAACGGTTCTGGGGCAAGGGGCAGTTTTAAAAGTGCTGTTGGGGCAAACTCTGGGCAAATGGAGGGAATCTTCCAATTAGAAGGAGGAGAAGGCATTGTTATAATTGAAGTTAGCACCAGCAGTTTGAGAGAGGGTGGAATAGAGGCAGCAGATGTAGGACATAGGTTAGTGGAAGGAACTGAGGAAAAGCAAAATAATGATGCACAAGGAGTACGAGAGGAAGTAATGTCAGAAGAGTCAAAAGTTGCTGAGGCTGAGAGCATATCATCAGAGATGGGACTGATTGGAATTTAGGGCTGAGTATGGATTAAATCTGATATTTGATTCTGATATTATGGCTTTAACACAATTCACGCCTCATGATACTGTTTCACATGCAAAACTACAAGTGACACGTGTTTACCAGATATACAAATGTTTTAATTTCAAGTAATGGTTCTGTCATTCTAAAGTGTTTCTTTTTGAACTGTGAATAATGGTTTTAAAGATTAGGAAGCTGATGACAGTGCTGTAGCTGTAGGACTGACACAGGACCTATGTTAATCTTGCATAAATTATTTGAGAATTGTTTGTTGCATACATAGACATCCTTAGAACACCACCGTGTCTTCTTAAGCTGTTGTCCCCCCAAGACTGCACTTTGTGGGGATAAAGCACATAGCGGTTGTTCACCTGGCCCCTACGGAGAGCTGGTTCACAAACCACAATCATCGAGTTCAGCCCAACCAAAAACAATGGTTTCTAAATGAAGAAAATCCCTGGTGTTCTTCTACATCCAGGGTGCACTGAAAAGAGAATTTATAAACTAATATGAAATATGATATGCTGTCATGTTGACAGTTACTGTACAAAGTGAACTTTTGTAAATATGTCTACTCTGTTTCTTAATATTGGTACTAGATGACAATTACCAATAAAATAGGTATGAATGTCAGTATTTGTGTTTGCCGTTTTTAATTTCTCAGAATTTAGTATATTCAGATTACTTAATTTAGTATATTCAGATTACTTAATATGTAGGTACATTTTTGGTTAGATTTAATGAATACATTTAATTTTCCATTTTGATATGGATGAAAATTCTTTTACAGACAGAGATGAGCTGCCAACTTTTACTTTTTTCAATAAGGCTGGAACACCTTCATCATCGTCCAGGTGGATTCTGCACATTGGTGTTGGTTGAGAAGATGCCCCTTCCATGTAAAGCGATTTGAGTGCTGAAAAAAGCTCAATACAAATGTGACGAATTGTTGTTATCATCCTTATTATTATAACGCCTGAAGTCAAATCAATCCATACAGTGCGCATGCGCTTTAGCGTCGAAAGGTTAAACCGCTACGTGCGCATCCACACTACGCAGTTTGCGCAGGCTCGTATTCCCGGATGGGGATTGGTTGAAATTACATTCCATGCGGGAAGACAACGCTGAATCCTTAAGTCCTTTAAACACTACAAGAAACATCGACTAAAGAGGAGGGTATTGCTTTTCTTTAAAAGCAAACCCTGCGTCTCTGAATATTAGGTAAGTAGGTCACGCATGCTCTATATATGATAGCCATAGATAGAGCGATAAAGAAGGCGTCGTTTACCAAATAAGGGTTTAAATAGTGTCACCAGGGTTGACGGAGCAAGCTAACGGTACAGCATTCTACTTTAAACCTGTTAAATGCTTCATGAACAGTTGCACAACCTGAAAGACAAACAAGCCATGAGGTTTTTTTTTATTATTTTTGAAAACATTTTGGAGATGTAATTACCCATAAGGAAATCATACATAAACCACAAGTCTGTCACTTTAAATTGGTCTTTATTTGCATATTCCTACGAGAGTTTCCTGTTTCTTGCAGTTGAGTTCTCTGAAATAAAATGAAAATCTAGAGTGAATTCAGATTTCCCTATTTTAATGTTTAACATAAGGCATGACTGTTTTATTTCTTTATTTTTTTGATAATGTCTCTTAGGTAAAATGGTTAGATTGGATCTTGGTGAGGTAGTCCTGAAGAGGATGCAGGAGAAGGACATTGAAGCTGTTAAGGCTCTCATCAAGGTGCGATTCAACATTATATCCCTCATGGGCTATTATTTTTTCCTCACCCGTTCTCTTTTCATTCTTTTCATTTGTCATTTCTCCCAGTTTATATTTCATCTTAGGCCACATGCAATTTTCAGTGATAAGAATCTCTTAATTTTAGCAATATATAAGAAATTAATAGGAGATAGGCCTACACCGTTATTTATGTCTTTTTTCTCTACACCAGTGTGAAGTATTTTATTCTTTTTGTGGATGATACAACAATTTATTGTTCTGGCCCAAATCTTACAAAGCTTGTGTTTGTGGTAAAGAAAGAACTAAAGAATTGGTTTGATTTGAATAAATTGTCACTAAATTTAAATAAAACGAAATTTATGGTATTTAGTAATAAAGAGATAAATAATGAGCTCAGGATTACTATTAATGAAAATGAATTAGAGTAAATCATATAAAATTTCTTGGAGTAATTATTGATTGTAAAATGACATGGAAACCGCATATTTTTAACGTTCAGAAGAAAGTATCGAAAATGTTTGCAATTTTGTATAAGTTGCAATGTATTTTGAACAAAAATGCATTACATTTACTTTATAGTTCACTTGTCACACCATACTTAACGTATGGTATTGAAATATGGGGAAATACATATAAAACCAGAACCAATCCAATTTTCCTATTACAAAAGAAGGTTATCAGATTAATCAACTATGCACCTTACAATTCACCAAGAATTTGTTTCATCAATCAAAAATTAAGTTTTATGACTTAGTTGATTTGTATACGGTAAAGTTTATTTACCAAGTCAAACATAATAAAACTCCTAAATGCTTGCAATTATTATTTACCCAGCGAGAAAGTAAATATAATCTCAGAGGACTATGTATATGTAACCAACCACAAGTACATTCTACATTAAGAGAACACTGTTTATCAAATAAAAGAAATTAAATTGTGGAATAGTTGCTGTAATGAGTTAAAACAAGCTACGTCTATTTTTCAGTTTAAAAATATTTACAAGAGAATAACATTGGAAAAATATTTAATAGAATGAAAATTAATTTAATAGGCTTGCTTCTGGTGTGGACAATGGTCCACTAATGTTCATGTTAATTTTATGAACAGATGTTGTCATTAATGAGTTGCATTTATGATTCTAAAGTTAAGGGCATGCACAATAAGCTTTAGCTTCTGCCTGCACCTGGTCATGATCTATAGTGTTTATGTTTCGAATGATTTGATTGAATGATCTTTAAATGACCAAACCGAAATAAATGAAAAATGAAAAAAATGAAGTATATTAAACAAGTCAACACTGAATACGTTTGTTGGATATTTGCACACTATCAATGCTTTTAAATCCTTTAGTATTAGACTGTTGTGTTTTTGTTGTCGTTAATTAGAGAGCAGTACATTTTCATTATTTTATATATTGTGAAAGAATAAAGCCTCTTTTAGAGATACTATGCCTGCTTATTCAGCTTTAATGAAATATTCACTGTCTAAAAAAAACAATAATAGATTTTGAAAGTGACTGAAACAGTGACTTGTTAACAGTCTTTGTTGTTTAAAAGACTTGTTAAAGCAAGAATACAACATGATTTATTGATTTAAATATATACTGTAATTTGAAAATATCTTTTTTTAATATGGTTAAAAATAATGTTTTTGTGTTTTGTTGATGCTATATGATGAAATGGATAAGTGGACACATGATTCTGCAAATCATTAGAGATAGAAAAAAGTTAAAGATTCTCAAATCGCTCTTTCTCCTCTCATTCTATCTCTGTTTGCAGGAAGGATGTGAGGGAATGGAGAACCGCCTGATTCTTCACCTTCTGACCCGTCCGCTTGCTCTCTTCATGCTGGCCACCCTGTCCTCCATACTCCGCTGTGTGCTGCACTCTTTTATCTTGGCGTTGGTCATTCCCGTCTTCATCCTCATCATCTACCTCAAGCTCACCATCCCGCGATCGGTGGGCATCTTGGGCTCCAGCAGGCCGTATTGGGACTACGTGGGCAGCAGTTACCACGCAGACACCGAGCCAGATCTAGCCAATCCTTACTTCAACCGAGCCAAACTGATCACCAACCAGGAGAAAACCAGACGCCGTAAAAAAGCCAAAGAGAAGAAGACAAACGAGAGAGAGCAGGTGGATGAGGATGAGCTGAAGGAGAGGGCAAAGGTTGCTGGAGAGGTCTGGGTTGCGGACTCTGACGGGGAGATAATGGGATGCGTGGCTAGAGACGGTTGGAGTCGGGACGGTGTTTGTAGGATCTGCAGGCTGGTGGTCCAGTCTTGGTACCGCAGAGAGGGACTGGGCAGATTGCTGGTGCAGGGCCTGGAGTCCAAAACAAAGCAGAGTGGTATACGGCGGGTCTACGCCCACGTGCCATTTCCTTCCAGGGTGGGAGAAGCTTTCTTCAGGAGGCTGGGTTATCGTCTGCAGGGTGAGACTGCAGGGACTGAGGGAAAGGAGGAGGAGGAGGAGGAGGATTATGAAGAGCCAGAGAAGGGTTGGCTTGGGTTCCCTTTAACTAAAGTGTTTGTTAAGGATCTATAAGTGTCATTGAAACTAAAGACTTTACAGATAAATAAAGGAATATACTGGATTCAATACAAGTTAAGCTCAATCAACCTCTGGTGTAATGTTAAATGCGACCACAAAAATAATTTTGACTCTGGAGGATTTAAAGGTAAAAATTTGAAGCTAATAATTTTATAAAAGCAATTGAATTCCTCTGTTAAAATGTGTATAATGTGAGCTGTAAAGTTGTTTAAATAATCCTTTTTACGGTCTTTTATGTTTTATGGAGTTATGTTGTCATGTTGATGAAGTTGAATAGTCATTGGACATTCAACCTGAAGATGAAGTTGTATATAACTTTATACAGAAAAGGTTAGTAAGCACTTCTTCCCACACTAAAATAATGTTAACATGAATGCTGTTTACATCTTGTGGCTATACTATTGAAACAGGGAGTATTTTGCCATTAACCAAGTATTTTACTCAATTTTACAATTGGCCTACTTCACTTCCATTGTAAGTGCCTCACTGTAACCCAGATTTTTGCCGTCATGGACCAGAAGTAGTGACATCTTTTCTTCTGTATTGTGTCGTACATCCTAGTTTTACAGATTATCGAAAAAGACTTGTTAATGTTGGAGACTTGTTAGTTGATAGTGAATAGGATTTGTTGATTAGTTCACAACAAGATCAATAGCATTTACAAAATAGATTTTCATTTAATGGCAACTTTAAGGATATTTTGACTTGTCCCTTGTTGTGTTTTGTTGTGGTAATCAACATTGTGTGCTGTCAGTTGTCACAATCACTTGTCTTGAACCTGGAATATTCCTTTGAAAATGCTTCGATTTCAAATGTATAAATGGATTTGTTCATTTTCACATCGTCCCAGCGAATCACTGACACTAGTAACCTAGTGATGGCTGTGTTATTTTATATAAATCATTTATATTGTTGCTTAAGAGAATTGTAATGTTGAACATTACAGAATGATCACTGGGTTTCAAAGCCAAAGCCATGAAGGCGTCAGTCTGGCTGAAAGGACAATCAGTCATCTTGTTGTTTATAGCATGGAATTGCTTTTGAAGAGATTTTTGTAGGCTTTTTTTAAGTGATTTACATGTGCTTTCCTTATTTATTTACCTTATTTATTATATTGTATAAGTGAATTTGAGTTTTGTGAAAACATTTTGTTTGTTTCCCTTGACTGTTGATGAATAATCTCTATGAATAAAATTAAGCTCAAGGTGTAAAACCTTTTAATGTGTTTCTTTCTACCAGGCATGGTTATCTGTTTTTCTGCTTCACCGATCTTTCTATACCAAAATATCTGTGGTTTAGCTGCACTGAGAATGCTCTGATAAATTTCACCAGAAGCAAACCTAGACACATTGTACAAACTCATTGCAAATTGAGTTCAATCTCATATCCACCCCGATTACTTTAAATTTGCTGCAAAACACATTGCAAGTACAGTTAATTCCCGCATGCTACTCTAAATGTGTGTGGGTGGATACAGTTTAGTGATGCTGAGTGTATTTGAAACTAAGAGCTGCTCATGCTGTGTGGTTAGCTTAAAACACCAGCTCTACCTTAACCACTCACACTACTACCCAACAGCATGTAAGGCTGCTATTCACCACCGGATGTTCATACAGTTCACTGTGTGGTCGGCTTGATGCTCACCTGCAACAGAAAGCAGCACTGTCACGTTTTGCTGCTAATTTAAACCTGTTTGACTTTGTTTTAAAACCACATCCCTGTGAAAAAGAAGTACACTTTAAAAAGAATAATTAATAGGGAAATAAAATAGTTTAAAAGAATATTCTTTAGTTAAACAATGCAATGTTAATTGCAATTAAATGAACATTATTATAGTTTAAATTTATATTAAATGCAATTAACTGAACTTTAGAGGGCGTTTCTGACCCATTTAAATACGTATATATAGTTTCCTAATTCTATTCTGTTTGAAATATGTTTAAACTAAAACGTACTGACAAGCAGTTGCAGTAAACTAAAATATGCTTTGATGTAATTTCTATTGAAACTTTTATCTAATGTATTTAAATAGGCTATGTAATTGTAATGATGAAGTTGCAATTTAGTACATTTAAAATATGTTAATTTGAAATATAATATCGAATAACACTACAGTTCACGTGTTTGTATGTTAGTCAACACATCAAAAGTGCACTTATTTTTTTATAAGGTAATTTTGTCACTCAACTTTCAGTTTGAACACACACTATTTATACAACAAAAAGTCAAAGAATAGTGCTTAAGTACTCAAATTGGGACGCAACATATATTCGAAAAACAGTAGGCCTAGGCAAAAAATCCCCAGATGACCTATACCGGTACTTCTGTAGCCTATTATGAAGTGCGCATTCGATGGACACTTTACCATTCCGTGAGGCCACAAGAGAGGATTTATGAAACTGAAGTTGGTAGGTCGCGTGACAGTAACAACATCGCGGATGTAGTAGCCTACGTCCGAATTTCATTCATACTATATAGAACATACTTATTTTATTTAACGGCCGTGTAGTAAATTCAAACTCAAATAACTCAGACAGTATGCGATTTCGGACGCAGCGATAGTAGTGAAAATGTGCTCTCTTATGTAGAATTCTATTTAATTAAGATTATATTATCTTTAAGTAAAGTTTAAAAATATATATATATAACTACTCAACAAGTGCACATTCAATACAATTACGCACACTTTTTTAATAGCATGTTTACAAGATGGGACTTTTAACTATTTAAAATAGATTACTGAACCAACTAAACAATGTGAAGTGATAAAACATGTTGAATATGTAGGCCTGTTGTAGGCCTACTCATTTTTCTGGTTTTGAAATTACCTTACAGTAGGCTACAGTATTATGCATGTTTAGGTTTTAATACAGTTTCAGGATGATTTGAATTGCTACCTGAAACCTTTTTCTTTTATCGAACCCTCTTCAGTAGACTCCCATTGAGATATCTAAATGAATCTACTAGAAGTAGATCCATAACGCTATTTTTTCTTCAGACAGTGCCGTGTCTGTCATGCACATGTACAAATCTAATGTAAAAACCTATTTTAGTACCAGCCACTAAGCTTTTATGGGCTGCAATTGTGTTAGTCAACTAATGAGCACAATTACTTCATCTTTCCTTTTGGTAGCTTTTGCAAGTCATAGTGGCTGGTTTGTTGTGGAGGAGCTTTTGTTATAATGTACAGAGCAGCTCAGGCAATTGAACACCTGCTACTATATCCCCCTAACTGATGTGTAACTATTATTGTCGCCAGGAAACAGATGTGAGTTCATGACTCTGGAAAGTAAGTGTGTTTGGAGTTGTGGTTGAGTTTGTCTGCACGATGGGCTTCACTCTGTGTGTGTGTGTGTGTGTGTGTAAGTGTGTGTGTGTTTGTGTGTAAGTGGGTGGGTTTCGGAAAATATGACTTGGCATTTCCGGCCAAGATTCGATTAATGTGTTGTGCCCCTTGACACAATGTGGTGGTCTTCATTACCCACCATCAGCAAGAGATGGAGGAAAGTGGGCTTTGGGTCACCTGTGAGAACCAAACGTTAAAAATTCTGTCATCATTTAATTCATGTAGTTCTTTCTTCTGCGGAACACATAAGAAGATTTTTTTGAAAAACGTTTTAGCTGTTTTTGTCCTTACAATGAAAGTCCAATGGGGTCCAAAACAACATCAGATCCATCTGACTTTCAAAGTATTGACAAACAAACTGAGACTATCTTATTTTGTGCTCCAGAGAAGAAAGACATGCTTGTAACAACATGAGGATGAGTTAATGATGACTGAACTTTCATTCTTGGCCAAACTGGCCTTTTATTATAATAATTGTCAGTGTATATTATAAGATTTATATCTGTCTTTTCTTGATAATGCACATTAAAGAAAATTATTATCAGATAAAAAAAAAAAAATGAGAATCAACTTTAATGGGAGCAGGACCTACAGTATATTATTTTCTCTGTTTTCCCAAGTTCTACACACATAGCGCATTGTGGTAAGACCTCAGAAAGACTTGTGGTCGGAAGGTAAATCATGGGAGCAGACAGATCTCTTCCAGATGTTCGAATTCAGACATACACTTACACACACTTGAGAGGGCGCTCATTGGGGAGCGGTGATTTCCCTGGCCGCAGAGTGCATGAGAGGGTGAAGTAGAGTGACTGGAGACAGACAAACACGCGGGATGCCAACTTTAAAGTCACCAGGAAAGAGTCAAAGACAGTTGCAGATGGAAACAAATGAATAAGCACGCATTAGATGTGTTACTCTCTTTCCTTAACCAGGCAGATTCGCCGGGCCCTCTCGCTATACCTGGTGTGCTTACTTGTGTGAAGGTTAAGTGGCTTTTTAGAAAAAAAAAACTGGGGTTGTGGTGACCTCCTGTAGTAAAACAAGCTCCTCCCCCCCCTTTTTTTTTTAGTCCCTGTGGGAAAAACTAAACAAGTGGAAAGGGTGCGGATGGAGAAAATGTGAGCAAGAGAGAGAAGGTAAATGGGAGTGTTTGGGTAGTCCTTTGAAATTGTGTGGGAAAAATGAAGCGGAGGGTTCCCTGACTGGGTGCAAGAGATCTGGAATTTTCCAACTGGCTTTGGTTATGCTGTTGGCAGCAATTTCTGACGCACATTCTGGAGCAAAAAGGTTAGAAAACACGTCAAACGTTCAAGAGACTAATATGCGGTTAAGACAAGGTCAAGTGCTATTGTAGAAACTTGGGGGAGTAATGAAGAGTTTAAAAGATAGATAATAAATGCATGCATCCTTCCATCATGCCAATTCACAATTCAGTTTTTTTTTTGTGCAACTAAGACTGTAACTCTTTTACATATCTCTTTAAACATCACATACACTGATTATTGAGCCGTGTCAGTCACTGTTTAAATTCACCTCACCCACCAAAACAGGTTTGAAAACCATTTTCAACCAATCAGGGACCCTCTTTCTTACAGCTATATGAGTATGTCATAGGTTTTCTACACCTCCCTCTTCCTCTACCCATTTTTAAACTCTCACTGATGTGCCTAAATGAGTTAGCAAGTTTCGACTTTCGGAATGATCAGCAAGCTGGACAGGTAAGTGAAAACAAAACAAGTGATAGTGAGAGATGGGGGGATTTTTTTGTCTATATGCAGTGTGGAGATAAATCCAACTATCTACCCATCTTTATAAGAACTTATTAATAAAGGAATAAATCAATGCATTGGTGCATTCAGTTCATGCATTTTAATGACATGCAAGGGCATTGACCTGTTTACAGACTTTCTCCAGTTTCAGAAGGTGTAAATTGAAACTGATAGTTATTTGTGTGATAGTGGGAATGATTAGATGCATGTCTATTTTTACAAGCACAATGAACCAAGTCTTAACTCAACCGACTACAAATGACTGCAAGTGTCCCAGTCATGCTGAACAATGTGATCATTACAAGATTCTGCATGGGAGTTTCTGAATTGTTCAATTTCTATATGATTGAGGTGCAAAAGTTCCCTTTGATGTGATTGCATTTTATGATTATATTTGATGTGATTACATACATGAAAGTAACTAAGAACTATTTTTAGCACAAAATTACAGTTTAAAAGTTATTAGTAATGTTTTAAACAGTATTTTTTTTCTTACAATAAAAATATCGCAAAATCCTTGCATTTGCAAGTAATTTATTTGAGAATTGGAATTATGTAGGCTATATAAAGACATGTTTTCTGAGAATGTATCTTGAATTATGTTTATTCTTTTTTTAAAGACGTAGATATTTTATTTTTTTACTTCATCAGAATGGTAAGAAACTTGGCAAAGGTTTTGGTGCAGTGTGAACACAAAAAAATAATGGACATGATTCGAAAAGGTTAAATGGTCCTGAAAAAAATTGTCACTTGTATTGTTCGCAGTCAAAAATGACCGCATTGGAAATGAATAGGAGACTAATTTTATCTATTGGAAACGTTTGGTACTGTGCACACACAAAATCTTACTGAAAGCTAATTTTTTGAGATATCAACCTTACATTTGGAACACAACTTGTTTAGATTTCCAGTTTAGAGTAAAACATGTTTTGGAAAATATATATTTCATTAAAAAAATGTGTGTGCATTTTCCATAACAATCAGTGTACAATTTTTATAACTTTTTCCGAGTTGACTTTTTTAAAACTTTTTTTCACTTCATCTGCCACGTGTCGTGTTTAAAAAGAGAGCAAATTTAAGTCTGTGCTCCAAAGCATTTATTATTTATGATGCTCAGGTCTATGCTCATAAATTGAATAAATGGATTATAAATACTAGGGTATATAAATATAATTTACTACTATAAAATCCCCCAAAAATACAAAATATTGAATCATTTCATTGAAATTTCGACATGCGAACAGTACCAGAGGGTTAAAAAAGAGATTTTTGCAGTGTACTCCATTATCTATTTTTAATGACAAATGTGATGCAAATAAATAACAGAGTGCCATGTTTTACTGTAGTGTTCTCATGACCCAGAAGAAATTCATCTTCCATTATAAGAATGTGCGCTGGGCCCGAGGGAGACACGAGACGTACCTTTGTTTTGTAGTAAAGAGACGCACCGGCCCAGACTCCCTCTCCTTTGACTTCGGACACCTGCGCAATCGCACCGGCTGCCATGTAGAAGTGAGGGGAACATGAACTGATAATGAGAAAAGATATGATCATAAAGGCATTATTATAGAGATAATAACTTTCCTGTTACTCGTTCTTTCTCCATCTGTAAACTTTTTCTCCTGTTTCATCTCAAGCTACTCTTTCTGCGTCACTTGGGCGCATTGTGTCCGGGCCTGTGTGGTTCCAGTGTGGACGGTGCGAGAATATGTTACTCAGTGACCTGGTTCTGCTCCTGGTCGCCCTGCTCTAAATGCGCTCAACAACTTGCCCACTTCCTGTCGCAGACGCCTAACTTGCGTCTGAGAATCTTTGTGTCACGCCTTTACTTCTGTGATGAAGAGGACAGCCTGGAGAGGGAAGGACTGCGACACTTGAAGAGGGCAGGAGTGCAGATCTCTGTGATGACGTATAAAGGTAAATGGGAGGGAACAAAGGGGGGCGTGTTTAATATTTGTGATGCAATGTGGCAAATTACATGCCACACTCTTGTCCTTTATTAGATTCTGTTTTGTTTTTAGACTATTTCTACTGCTGGCAAACATTTGTTGCACGGAGGGAGAGGAGATTTAAAGCCTGGGATGACCTTCAGCAAAACTCTGTCCGACTCGTTCGAAAACTCAATCAGATCCTGCAGGTGACAAATTTAATATTCTTAAAACGACACAAGATTATAATGAATACTAACTAAATTTAGTCATATCCCTCTGACTATGAGATGACACTGATGTGGCCATTTATAGCAATATTTAGTCGTTAAGAAAGTGCCCCGCTTTACTTGTATTCACTTTATTTAACGGTAGTTTTTGTGGTTGCGATCCATATATATAAGTAAATATTTGATGAGGTCAGAGGTCATGGCATATTTGTCAGTGCTAAATTACTTCCTTTCTTTTTCACTGTAGCCCTGCGAGACTGAGGATCTGAGGGATGTTTTTACTCTACTCGGGCTATGATCACAAATATGAGATTCACAAATCAATGAACACTGAGATATGAACTGACTGGGATGAAGAGAAATGGTGCTGTATTACCTGAGACTTGAATCCTTTGACTTGAATTTGACCTGATCTTGTACTGTATGTATAGCATTAATGTGGTTATTTTGGATGTCAAAATAAAAGCTGTTATTTGGCATTACCATTTTATCTGTGATAATCCAGTATTATTTTTTAGTATTAACTGTCTGTGGAATGCATGCACTATGTTTCATTCAGTTCAAAATTAAAATCTGGGGTCAGTAAGATTTTTTTGTTTTTTAAATAAATTATTACAATTATTCAGCAAGGAAGCGTTGATTTGAGATATTTAGACTGCTACAAAAGATTTATATTTTAAATAAATGTTGTTCTTTTGACCTTTTTATTCATTAAAGAGACCTGGAAAAACATATCATGATTTCCACAAAAATATTAAGAAGAAACATTAATAAGAATTGATAATTGGCCAAGAGTTTTTGCCATTCATTTACTCAAAAAAATGTCATTTTGGGGCCTTGAAAACGCAAGCTATAGGAAACAGGTTTCAACGTGCAAGGTTTTGAAATGTATACTCTTTACCATCTCCATGTAAACAACAAAAATGTGAATTTGTGAAAATGGTGACATCATGCTCATGCGTATTACATGTTCGAGGAGTGTTTCTTCACAAAGTAACATCGCCAACTACTGGCCTGGGATAGATAGCCTAATACAGCCTTTTTATAGTCATTTTCGCAGATCCGTGTGAACCGGGATCGTTTTTGACAGCATTGTTGTCTCTTTTTAGTATATTGTTGTCATGTAAACATACCCTAAGGGGGCTTTCACACTAGCACTTTTGGTGCGCACCCGGGTTCGAATGACGTCAGAGCTCGGTTCGTTTGGATGATGACGTGACAAAAGAACAAAGGACTCAAACCCGAAGACTCAGAAAATGAACTAATCATTACTCTTTCCGTCACTGACAGCATAGCCTCTATGGGACTGACAGGAAGAACGAAAGACTCGGACCCCGCCGAACCCGAACTCGAGACTCGAAAGATGAACTAATCATTTCTCTTTCCGGCCCTGATGTATCACACACGGCACGGCCAAGCAGACAGCACAGATCAGAGTCAGACACTGACGAGTCGGCAACTAATGTCTCGAGACACGAGAGGAGGAGAACAAACCTGATAAATGTGAAGTTGCAAAGGAAAGAACGTCTCGGATCAGTAGGTGAGGTGAACTAACAGAATCAGACTGCAATAGCCGGAATTTAAGACCCAACAACTAATCAATTAATAAAAATTTCGGTTTCTTATAATTTGGCTTTGGCTGCATTACCTTATAGTTTATTTTTATTCTTTTTACAAATGTAATCAACATTTTCGTAAGTACTAGATATGTTGGGATATTTAACATGCCATTTTAATTATATTATGCTGAAATGAACGAAATGAACGAAATGACTCGAAAAAAGATTCGTTCATTTTGCTGAACGAGACTCAAAGATCCGAGTCAGTAAAATGATCTGAACTTCCCGCTACTAAATCCAGAAATTTCGAAATAATCTAAAGGATTTCTAAAAAGTTGTTCTGATAAAACAAAATCTTCCTTTTAGGCACACACAGACATCAATAATCGCTGTATGAGTCTCAACAATGGTGACAAACAGAATATTCAATTAGGGAAAGGAAATTACTAAGACAATTCAGATAATAATTTATTCATACCGCAATGCATGATGGGAGCCATGAATGAGTTTTGATTGGTGGCACCCAGAATGCACTGCAACATGCTTTATTATTGTCACCATTGTTGAGAATCACAGGCTGATTATTGATGTCAATGTGTCTAAACAAAGACATTTTCAAAGTCATGTAATCAAAACAACTTTAAAAAAATATTTTAGATTATATTGAAAATGCTAAAAACCATTTGCTGTAGAACCAAAGACTATTGTAATAAACAAGGTAAAAACTCTCTAAATGAGATTTGTGATTCAGATCAAATTATGATTATGTCAAAACATCAACCATCATCATTCTAATAAACAATTCTCTTTGTTCATCTGACAGTTATTAGTCAAATACAACAGCCGAACAAAATCTAGTTATCAGTCAAAAAGTCAAGAGCCCAACTAAAGCAGACACTGATCACCATAACGGTGTCTTAAAAAATGAGATTTTCTCCTTCAGTGATTCTGCTTGTTAACATCAGGTGTCTTCAATAATTGTCAATCATCACTCAATGAATTACTTAATTAGCTCATTAACTTTAACAGACTTGAACACACGAGAGAGTTTAGTTAACACTGGAGTTTTTACTTTGTACCTTTTATTTTGTCGTTGACGGTTAGTTTGTTTAAATATCACAACACATATTAACGGGAACCTGTGGTTAACTGTCTTCTCGGAATTAAACTCCTCAAGTTGGCCGATCGTCACACACACACGGCCACAGCGTAGCAGGCAGAGGTGGGGGAGAGATAAATACCCGTTTCTCTCCAGCAGACTTGTTTACAAATTATGACAAAGGTTCTATCAGTCTTAGAAAAGGCACGCATAAGCTCAGAGGATTGTGTACCCTGTCATGACTTGAATAAGGTACTTTTTTGTACCCTACAGGATGTGTACCCGACAGGTATTACCCCATGGGAACACGATAGGACCTTAAATGGTAGGCTACATTTGTGAATGTTGTACCTTAACTATTACTTTATATATGACAATGTACCTTTTCAAAGGGTATGTACCTTTCACCATGCATATTTCATTGTGTACCCCTTTTCTTTGGAAAGGTACTTTTTTGGTACTCAGCTGGATACATGTTTGTACCTTTGCTGGCACATTTGTGAATTTTGTACCTTAAAGTACTTAATTGTACCCTCACTGTACCTTTATTTCTGAGAGTGGACAAAACAATGGAACCAATGTATTTTAAGATATGCCAGTGCAAGTTGCTTTCAGTTAAAACAGCTCAAACATGCATTTTAGTCTGGGACTATATAAAATGAAATGTGCAAGTATATAACTTTGAACATCAGTAATGATAATTTGAATTGCTTTGCAATGTAAGTCATAACAACGTTTAAGCTCAGTTTTGGTTTCATTTCCACTGTGTTTTGGTCCTGTTTTACCTGCCTTATTCTTACTTTTTTTTTGTTCTCATTTTCCCTCCACTAGTAGTTTCCATGGTTATTTCTTCATTGTATGATTAAATAGATCACACATGTTTGCCTTCAGTTTCGTATCTTGTGTATTTAAGATTTTTAGTTCTTTGTGTTCAATTCCTGGTGTTGTTTGTGTTTGGAATACCTTTGTTTTAATTTATTAAAGCTATTTTTTATTTGCATGCTAACCTTCTTCTTTGTGGACCAAAATGTGATGCCTGTGTAAATTCATGAATATGGTATTATTTATTTATATACCATTTTCATAACAGGGGGTCACTGCTCCAATAGATATACATGTAAACATATCAATGGCTCCACACACCAAGAGGTCCTTGGTCAGGGGATTGAAGATTGAAAACCCAACATCCTAATTTGACCAAATTGGGTAAACTCAGTAATAGTGAAATTCTAAATATACAGCAGTTGTTTACACAGCGTATACATCATGTGTATTGTTGAGGCTGGTATGTAGGCTACTGTGTGGGCGATAGTGCAGCATTTTTATGCAGTTCTGCCCACATTTTCTCAAGTTTATCAACATTTCTTGATTCTGGACAGTGAGTGACAGTGACCATATGTTGCTTTCTTGAAACATCCCTGCTTAAAAATCCAGCATAAACCACCAGGAATTTACAATGTAGTCTAAAACACAAACACACACACACACACACACACACACACACACACACACACACACACACACACTCACATACTTAAAAAACTTATAAAAGTTGAAAATTACTTAACTTATTTTGATGAGTTAAGGTAATGTAAAAATTATGTTGTCATAACTTATTGATCTTTTTTTTTTTACAGCATAGACTGAATTCTCTCCTCAACTTTAAATAAATATTGTTGTATTTTATTGAAGATCATACAGAATCAGAATTTTGGATCTTCTGGAAACACTAAATAAATAATGGGTAATTTATTCAATTTTATACGTCAACACTCTCAGTATTATACCAAGGTTTGAAAATAAGCAGCGTTGTCATAATTGCAGCAGAAATACTGGAAATGTCTTAGCCGAATTATTGTGTTGTACAAAAGAGGTCTTTGAGTCAAAAAGAAAACACACTCTGATTTAAATATGCCTGATGAGATTTCTAGTAACTTTGAGAAGATAAAGGTAACCACACAGATCTCCCCTCATGTATATATCTATATCTATATATATATATATATATATATATATATATATATATATATATATATATATATATATATATATATATACTGTATATGTATTTTATTATTATTATTGTTATTTTTTAGAAAACTGTATTTGTAGCAAGGCATATTTATTTCTGCATGTTCACTTGTTTAATTTATTTTTCAGGGACCAACAGTAAATGTTTCCTCTGTATCCCTGTTTCCCTTGTGTCCAGTAGAGGGATCTGTTTCCCATCTATGTTGTTGTAGAAACCATGAGTGACTCAATTGCATTGTGCTTTGAGTCTGGATCTAATGGCAAGTAAAAGAGTTCTTCAACCAGAATGAAAGACTGTTGTTTTGTCTCATGAATATAATGTACGAAACTACTCAAACACTGCGGGTGTAGAAAGGTACAAATCACATTTATAATGCATTTCCAGTGATTATGATTTCAAAACCAGGAAGAAGAGAAAGAACAAAGTAACAAAGATTTCTGTCTTCCATCTGTTTACAAATCAGTAAACATATTGTCTCAAAAATGTGTTATTCATGACCACAGTGAGATCAGTAAAACATTTCAGGCACAGCAGGCACAGGCCATAAATAAAATCATGACATCATTTCTATTATTTATCTCCACTTATCAAAACAAAGAATTACTCAGAGAATACACTTGTATCACAGATGTTTTGTTTCCCGGACAGGTCTTGTGTTCATTCACAGCAAGTTGCTTTCAGCAGTCTTTTTATCATGTCTGTTACCCCCTACTGTTTGATCTATCTGTAACATTCCATGATACTACGTGCAAATTGGCCACTTTGTTGTGTTAAAGACCCCATGAAATCAAAATGGACCATTCTTATTTTTTAAGTCCCCGTGAAACGGAAGTTGCAAACGACTTTACTTCATTGTGACCTATTTTCAAGGCTAGTTCACTTCATGTGAACTTGCGGTTTCGTGGCCTTAAATTGCGTGTGCTCGCCAAGTGTACGAATCCGTAGGGTGTCCCATTTGCCATTTCAGTGCTCAGAAGTGTGCTCATGAGCGCCGCACTTACGCACCCTCTGCACAACCCAGGAATCATTGCGAACGCCCAATCAGATAAATGAGGGGAGGAGTTTCGTGGCTGTTTGACTTTCGGTGGCATGATGTCATCAAGCCTGTCCCAAAATACACTCTGGCGTGCCCTCCTGGACTCGAGGCCAGCGCCCCTTAGGTCTGCACTTCCTGACGTCACCAAGTGTGAACTCGAAGGAGGTCCACAAGTCCGGAGTGTGCCATATTGGGGATCCAGCCCAAGTAAAACTGAATATTGAATAGAGGGCGGGGTTTTACTTTAGCGCACCTCCTCTCCATCCCTCGCTCATACCAGACTGATGGCTGGAGGGGAGTGGTAAGGATATTCAACCCAAGCCGTCAAACTGATGTCATCAGAGAAGGAACGCCATTCCAGAGCAGTAGCAAATTTCATATTTTCATTAAAGGGTAACTAAACCCTTGGTCAGATACTGACTCCACCCACTGGCAATATTTGAAAAATGCTGAAAAAATGGGCAGCGGAGAGAGAGGGGACGAACCGAGGGCGGGACTGAGCGGGTTGGGGGGTGTGTGTGGGGGGGGGGGGGGGGGTGCACCTGAGACCCGCAGTGACAGCTGCTGTCAGACTCGCTAAAATGGAGAGTGACTGGAGTGACGGAAGTAGCTTTGCAACAGAGCGGTCATTTGAAGTCGATGGTTAATTGTCTGTGGACACAGGGCCATATCAAATCGAGCCGCTGGCTCAAACTGCGGTCTTAACTCCCGCATCGCGATCGGCATCGGATGAGTTTGGTCGAGTTGATGTCAATAGCGCGCGCTCTCTGTAGGCATATATTCATTCATATTGATATTTTGCCGCTATGTGAAAAAATCCAGCAAAATGCGCCGGCGTGTTTGTCGACCCCAGAGGATTAACTTTAGCCTAACCATAAATTGTGATTAAAATATACATTATCACTCACATCAAGACGCCACTGCGGTGGTGGAGTCCATGCAGGAGGAGCAGTGTTTGGCACTGCGCCGCTTTTCAGCGCAAGCTGTGTGGAGAAGCCCATTTCCACCTCTATTCCGTTACCATCCTGACCACTGTACTAAATAAAGATAAATCTACGCTAACTTGAAGCTATCCTAACTGATGCAGTACTCTGCTACTAACTAACTAACTAGGCTACACAAAATAATCTAAATAACTAAATGCTATGCTAAATAGATGCTAAAATACTCTATCCTGATCGTTTTAAATGTTCGTAATTCTAACTCTTGACTCGCAGTGGTTTTGACAAAACAAGATGGTTTTTTATACTGCCAAGGGCGTGGTGAGCTCGTACCAAGGGCGTGGTGAGCTGGAACCTGCTTACGTCACCTACAACCGCTTACGTCACGAACCACCGCAATCATCCAATAGGAAAATTCAACTGCAGTAGCCACTGTTCAACCTGAAGAGGACAGCACTCAGACGTTTTTACACCATACTTTGTAGAATTAAAACAATTTATACCCAAATATAAAAAAGTTACTCAAATCAATGATCAGCACCAATAAAGCCCCATTCTTACAGATCATTCACTAAAAAAAGTTGGTTTAGGGTTTAGTTACCCTTTAAAGATTACCATGTCTAGCAATTTTTCGAGTATTAACTTGCACGGATTAATTGTTCACCACAAGACTATTTATGTGTGCTAACAAAGTGAATAGGGTAAATTTGATTTCATGACGACTTTAAAAGATTAGTGATTAATCCATGACATCATTTTTTTTTAAATTGATGATTTTATATGATTATGATATTTAATATGTTCTGGTAGTTCCCTTTCGTAGTCACTCCGAGTTAAGTCGGATGACGGAGAATGGGGGTTTCGCTTAGAAAGCCAGTCCTCTTCGAGTATTAAAAAACGAGCCAATGGCAAAGAAATGCCATGGGTCTGCGGAATTTGCATAGCGTATCCCCGCCCACCACGTGGGTATAAAAGGAGGATGCGGACGCAAACGCAGCTATGTTTTCGCTTCGGAGCCAAGATAATCTCTTCACTCCACAAGCCAAATCCTGAGTATTTTCAGTGACTACATCTCTTCGAGACGAGCGAACTCTCTGGTGTTGGTGTGACGGCGGTGTCCAGCGAGTTTCATATTGCCTGCGATCTGAGCAGTGGTCTGCCGGTCTGTGTGTCTCCCTGGTCGCTTCAACATCCGCAGAGTTTTTTCCTCTCACTAAAAGAGCGTGCACGCGGCACGTCTTTCTAAAGACGATCTGCCCGTGTATTTCTGAGTGCGGTATTCTGATAGATTCAGCTGTTGGGCGCGAGCGCTGTTTGACGTGTTTGGGCTTTGATCACGCTCAGACAGCGCTCGTGGGTGTGTCACGTTCTCTCAGTGGGAACGTGACCATCGCAATGTATAACGGTCGAGACTCCGTGAGCTCAATAGAGTGAGAGTCCCCTCATCCACAACCCGATCTATTTTTCTCCACGTGAGATAATACTTCGGCTGGTGGCCAGGGTGACTAAGACGTCAGGTCTGGAACTAAACCGACGAAAATTCCTTGGTCCACACCCCGTCTTTCACGTTGCAACCCACGTGGTCCCGAGTTCTCATTCGGTCCCCCAGCTGATGAAATCATGTTTATCGCCGCATCACAAGGTGAGCTGGAGTCCTCTGGAGATGGCTCGTCTGTGCTGCTGTCCTCGGATGTGCTAGCATAGCGAGTTTGATTCAGAGTTCACAGCTATGCTTTCCCGGGCTGCCACGAGTATCGGGTTTGTGTGGATAATTCTGCCATATCCCGAGCACTTGAGGCTGATGATTGGTTTTTGGGCGTGGTGAACCCAAATCCTTTCTACCCGGATGTGCATGAAGAGGCCATGAGATCGTGGAAGTCTCCTTTGACTTTTCACGACTGCTCAGCGGCCTCTTCCGCCTTCTCTGCCCTCGTAGAGGCCGCAGTCTACGGTACACTGGGGTTCCCCCCTGTGGAGTGTTCTGTGGCAACACTTAGGTGTCCCCACAGCGCCTCCACCTGGCGTGGCAACCCTAAGCACCCTTGCAATGCCTGTAGGTTCTTGTCTACTCCGGTGGCGGGGACCTATAGAGCTGCGGGGCAGGCTGCCACCTCACTGTGTGTTATTGCCATCCTTCTGGGTGTTCAATGACATGCACGAGGGTAGGGCTGATTCAGGGCTCATCTTTGAGCTGCCTGCCGTCACCGACCTTGCTCTACGAGCGACGAAGGTGACCGCACGCTCCCTGAGTCAGGTGATGTCCACATGCGTGGTCAGACATTTCTGGCCTAACCTGGTTGATGTGCGCGAGGCTGAGTGAACCAGTTTCCTCAACTTCCCCATATCCCAGGCTGGCCTCTTCGGTGGCGCGGTCGAGAACTCTGCCCAACAGTTCTCGCCCGCCCAGAAGTGGACTGTGGCTTTTTGTCTGACCCTGCGGCTTCTGCTGCCAATCAGCTGCCGGCTCAGACGCCTCAGTACGCTTGCCGCCGAATGCGCCCTCCTGCGATTTCCGCCCCCTCCCGCCCGGCCCCAGCAGCACCGGGCCGGGCCGTGGAGGTGGTCGCAGGGAGGTGCCCCTGCCCGTACCAGCCCCGCTGTACACCAGGCTATGCGGCGCTCCCGTTACGGGCAGCTCAGATATGGCTTGCAGTTCTTAAGGGAGTGGTTGCAGGCCCACTCCTTCCCCCGGTGGAGGGCTGGGGGAGAATCTTTTCTCCAAAGAGCTGCATCCCATCTCTGAGCACACAGAGCCGGACGGCAGTGCGCGACGCCCCCGAGCCTCACCACTCTCGTTCCCCTCTGTCTCTGAGGGTGCGGATGACAGTGCGTGCCGTCTCCGGACCACACCACTCTCGTCCCCCTCTATCGCCAGACCCCTGGCAGAGTAGACCCCCGTGGAAAGCTGGTCCTTCCCTGGTCTCCTCTGTCAGGGCGCGGAGTATGACCGTGCACACGCTCAGGGCCGCTATGCCACCCTCGACTGGGCCGGTCACTCCGCTTCGCTGCCCCTCCGCGGGGACGCCTGTGGCTCGGATGATTCCACTGGATCAGTTTTTGGGGGCTTGGTTAGAGCTCCCCAATCTGTCCCGCTGGGTCGCCCGAACTATCAGGCTCGGCTATGCGATTCAGTTCGCACGGTCTCCTCCCCGCTTCAGGGGAGTCCGCTTACGGTGGTCGGTGGCAATGCCCTGATCATGAGAGTGGAGGTTGCCACCCTGCTGGCGAAGGGTGCAATCGAGACTGTCCCTCCAGCCGAGATGAGGTCAGGGTTCTACAGCCCCTACTTCATTGTCCCCAAGAAAACCGGTGGGTTACGGCCGATCCTGGACCTGCGCGTCCTGAACCGCACCCTTCACAGGCTGCCGTTCAAGATGCTTACGGCCAAACGCATTTTCGAATGTGTTCGGCCCCAGGATTGGTTTGCAGCGATAGACCTGAAGGACGCCTACTTTCATGTCTCCATTTTACCTCGACACAGACCGTTTCTTCGGTTTGCTTTCGAGGAGCAGGCATACCAGTACGCGGTTCTCCCATTCGGGCTGGCTCTGTCACAGAGACCTAGTGCTCCGGCACCTAGCCCGTCTGGGCCTTCGGGTCAACTGGGAGAAGAGCAAACTTTGCCCCGTGCAGAGGATCTTTTTTCTCGGTATGGAGATACACTCGGTCGCCATGTCCGCACAGCTTACGAGCGAGCGCGCACACTCACTGCTGACTTGTCTTCGACAGTTCGAGGGCAAGAGTGCGGTCCCACTGAAATAATTTCAGAGGCTCCTGGGGCATATGGCATCTGCAGCCGCGGCAACGCCACTCGGATTGCTTCATTTGAGACTGCTTCAGCTGTGGCTTCGCGATCGAGTCCCGAGGTAGGCATGGCATCATGGCACGCTCCGAGTCCCAGTGACTCCGACCTGCCGTCAGACCTTCACCCCGTGGCGGAACCTCAGCTTTCTACGGGCCGGAGTTCCCCTAGAACGAGTTTCCAGGCATGTTGTTGTCTCCACAGATGCCTCTGCCACGGGCTGGGGCGCCATGTGCAATGGACATGCAGCCGCGGGCTCCTGGACAGGACCCCAGCGCCTCATGCATGTCAATTGCCTCGAGTTGCTGGCAGTACGCCTTGCCCTGCACCGCTTCCATGCGTTGCTCCAGGGTCAACACGTACTAGTCCGTTCAGACATTACCGTGACAGTAGCGTACATCAACTGTCAGGCTGGTCTACGCTCTCGCCGTATGTCGCAACTCGCACGCCACCTCCTCTTATGGACTCAGAAGCACCTGAGGTCCCTTCCTGCTATTTACATTCCATGAGAGCGGAACCTTGCAGCCGACGAGCTGTCACGGCTCTGGCCAATCTCTGGCGAATGGCGACTCCATCCCCAGTCGGTCCAGCTGATATGGGACCAGTTCTGGGACGCACGGATAGATCTGTTTGCCTCCCACGACTCATCCCATTGCGCCCTTTATTACTCCCTGTCCGAGGGCACGCTCTGCCGGCACGGACGCACTGGCGCACAGCTGGCCGCGGGGCCTACGCAAGTATGCGTTTCCCCCAGTGAGCCTTCTCGCACGGACTCTGTGCAAGATCAAGGAGGACGAGGAGCAGGGCATTTTGGTCGCCCCATATTGGCCCACCAAGACCTGGTTCTCTGAACTGTTACTCCTCGCGACAGCACCTCCTTGGCCAATTCCTCTGAGGAAGGACCTCCTTTCTCAGAGACGGGGCACCCTATGGCACCCTCGTCCCGATCTTTGGAGACTCCACGTGTGGCTCCTGGACGGAACGAGGCAGGCTTGAGTACCCTGCCACCTGCGGTGGCGGCTACCATCACTACCGCTAGAGCGTTGTCCACGAGACACGTCTACGCGTTGAAGTGGAATCTCTTCGTCAACTGGTGCTCTTCTCGCCGAGAAGACCGCAGGAGATGCTCGATCAGTGTCGTGCTTTCCTTCCTGCAAGACGGGTTGGAGCGAAGGCTGTCTCCCTCCACCCTGAAGGTGTATGTGGCCACTATCGCCGCTTATCACGATGCAGTTGAAGGCAAGTCTCTGGGAAAGCACGACCTGATCATCAGGTTCCTGAGAGGAGCGAGGAGACTGAATCCTCCTCGCCCTCCTCTCGTACCCTCTTGGGACCTCTCAGTGGTCTTAAATGCCCTGCAGAGGGCTCCCTTTGAGCCTCTGCAATCAGTTGAGATTAAATTCCTGTCAATGAAGACAGCGCTGGAAGCCTGAACGAAGCCTGCCTGGAATTCGGGCCAGCCTACTCTCACGTGATCCTGAGACCCCGGCCTGGATATGTGCCCAAGGTTCCTACCACTCCCTTCCGGGACCAGGTGGTGAACCTGCCAGCGCTACCCCTGGAGGAGGCAGACCCAGCCTTGACACTGCTCTGTCGAGTACGCGCCCTCCGTGCTTACTTAGACAGAACGCAGTGTTTCAGGACCTCAGACCAGCTCTTTGTCTGTTATGGTGGGAGCCAGAAGGGAAGGGCTCTCTCGAAGCAGAGGTTGTCTCACTGGACAGTGGACACCATTGCTTTGGCTTACCAACAGCAAGGTTGACCGTGCCCCCTTGGTGTGACAGCGCACTCCACCCGGAGTGTGGCTTCCTCTTGGGCTCTAGCGCATGGCGCCTCGCTGGCAGACATCTGCAGAGCTGCAGGGTGGGCGACACCCAACACATTCGCCAGATTCTATAATCTCCGAGTGGAGCCTGTGTCCTCTCTTGTACTCGCTCACCCGGCCAGTACTGGACCCGCTCAGGTGTCTTCGCTTGCTCGCCATTCCACTCCACGGACTGGATAAGTGCGATTATTCCTCAGCTGAGCCTTCTATTGAAGCCCTGAGTTCCTCCAGCACTGTTGATGCTGGCGCCAGTGTTTTTGCCTGGGCGTCGGCTAGGTGCCTCCGTGTGCATGGTTCCTGCTAGTAACCCCCACATGTGTATTTCCACTGTAAGCCTCTCTGAGCAGGTGTCTTCCCTCGGCAAGCCACCTTGCCACTCCTGGAGTTGAAATTCTAGCCACCCTACGGGTTGGTACTCCAGTGTTCCTCCATATGTAGCCCCCTTGGGCCATATGTGTATTCGTAAGTCCTCCCTACGGGTAGGCATACTGCAGCATATCTCCTCTTATGCTCCCCAGTGTACCTTGGTATTCCTGTGCTAAGTAGGACTCCTCGTCCGTGCTAAGTTTTCACGACAGGGGATCAGACTTTCACAGGGCACTGGAAGACAGCTGTGACGGTGGCGTGATTACACGGGGGACCCCCATTCTCCGTCATCCGACGTAACTCGGAGTGACTACGAAAGGGAACGTCTCGGTTATGGATGTAACCCTCGTTCCCTGAGTAGGGAACGGAGACGTTACGTCTCCCTGCCACTTCTGCTGTACCGCTGGGTAGACGCCTGAGTTCAGTCTCGGCTCCTCAGCGAAGACATAGCTGCGTTTGCGTCCGCATCCTCCTTTTATACCCACGTGGTGGGCAGGGATACGCTATGCAAATTCCGCAGACCCATGGCATTTCTTTGCCATTGGCTCGTTTTTTAATACTCGAAGAGGACTGGCTTTCTAAGCGAAACCCCCATTCTCCGGCATCCGACGTAACGTCTCCGTTCCCTACTCAGGGAACGAGGGTTACATCCGTAACCGAGTCGTTTTCTATAATAACAGGTTATCCTAAAATCCCATGTTAAACACAACAATTACATCCTGACTGACATATAAAACAGGAAAGTCCAAAACAAATTAGTCTGATCTTTGAGAGTAAAACATTAATTCTGAAATATATAAATGAAACATATAAACATTTTTATTTGCTATTGTGGATGTTGTCTTTTACTTACAGTGGTTGGTGTGGACATATACAGTATACTAGAAGAATATAAAGCACATATAGTGGTTATACAGTGGGCTTCTTTAACATTCAGCACCAGAGCTGTGCATTGTCATGCCCTTTGTGATCCTATCAAAATACAATCTTAAAACTAAAACTCTGAGACATTCAACCACGCTTATTTCAGTTCCAAGCACAAACTTTAAAATGATAAAATGGTGATGAAAAGTGATAATGAACAGATTGTGTCCGCTTCGTTTGTTTTAGGAACACAACATTAAAAAAATCAACATTCCGATAGCTGTATTTGTTGGAACCAGAACTCTCTTCTTTTTCTCTCTGACTTTGTCATCCATCTGACTTTAGGCCTTGTTTGCCCAGTTTTTTGGGTAGCCACGGCGACAGTGTCTCTTAGTTGTCCTCTTTTGGCGTTTTGGCCACCCAGATTTCTCTCTACAGAGTTCAGCTGAAAGAGAGAGAGAGAGAGAGAGAGAGAGAGAGAGAGAGAGAGAGAGAGAGAGAGAGAGAGAGTACTTACCACCATAAGATTGTGTTTTTATTTAGGATCAAACAAATCAGCCTTGGTGAGCATGGAAGTCTTCTTTAAAAATCTTTTTTTACTGATTCTAAACTTTTGAATGGTAGTGTAAGCTAATAAAGTATCCCTGTAGTCAATCATTTTATCCCTTTAAACTCACCTTTGATCACCAAAATTACATATTTAAACGTTTTTTTTTCTGTGAAAAATTTTTCATGCCTTAAAATAGTTTGAATGTAACTCTACACCCTTGCCCCATTTAGTATATGCGGTTCTGTGAATATGAAAATTAGACCCGCCTCCACTCACTCACACCAGCTCATAGATCCACTTGTTGACGATCACAAGTTTAACGTGATTGGTTACAAGGTAGTTTTCACCACAGGGCGACTTTAAGAATATACAGACAGCCTACATTCTCTGAAAATAATCTTAATCTTTTTAATATGAATAATATCTCAATATTATTTTTAATATTCAACAATTCTTAATATCACACTGTAAAAAAATTATATGATCAATAAGTTGACAACATATGTTTTTACATTGCTTTAACTCATCAAAAAAGTTAAGCAATCTTCAATGTTTTTTATAAGTTGTACTAAGATTCAACTAATTTTTTAATACACTATATTAAATTTCAATCAGGATTCAGACCGCATCATAGCACAGAAACTGCACTAGTTAAAATTACAAATTATTTACTTTTAGCTTCTGACCAGGGCTGTATCTCAATACTAGTTCTACTCGATCGCTATAGATCATAAAATACTCTTGGATCGACTACAAAACTACACTGGTGTTCAGGGACAGGCATTAAGCTGGTTTAGATCGTACTTATCAGACCGTTACCATTTTGTCTGTTTAAATGGGGAAAAATCGAAGATAACGTCAGGTGCCGCAAGGATCGGTGTTAGGCCCTCTGCTATTCTCAATCAGAGGTGTCAAGTAACGAAGTACAAATACTTTGTTACCTTACTTAAGTAGAAATTTTGGGTATCTATACTTTACTTGAGTAATTATTTTTCAGCCGACTTTTTACTTCTACTCCTTACATTTTCACGCAATTATCTGTACTTTCTACTCCTTACATTTTAAAAATAGCCTTGTTACTCCTATTTTAATATAATATTTCAATCGCTAAACTGATTGGCTTTGTGTTTTCTTTCTAACTTGTGAGAGGCTGTTACATTTGGTTGTGCGAAGCGGCAAAACTCATCCGAAGGAATTAGGAAACCTAGATGCGGTAAGTGAGGGAGAAATCAACAGTTCTCTTACGAGAGGTTCTCTCGTATTGCGTAAGCTAGCTTACGCTACGGGAAAGATTCATCTTTTCTGAGAAATTGAAGCCAAAAATTATCCTATAATTTTGTATCCATTGTCAACGCAGTTCAGCTGCAGCAGACCATGAGCGGGCTAGCTAGCAGCTCATTGGTTCGCTCACAGAGGACTGCTTAAGCCTATGAGGAAACGCAGATGAACTCTCGGCCAATGAGAGTCTGACATGGATTGGAGCTCGCTCTCTGCCTCGGATTGGAGCACGCCGAGCTCGCCCTCGCCGATGGCGGCTGCGATCTCTGCGGGGAGATGCTGTTGTCGACCCTGCGGGCTCGACTTCAGGCCACTAAAGTTGCTTCCGCGCCGCCTCTGACTTCGCCGCGGAAGAAGAAACGCCGCTCTCAGAGGCCGCCGGAACCCCAGCTAGAAGCGTTCATCTCGCCGGAGCCTGTCGCCTCCCGCTCTCCTTCTCCGCCGCTTCCGGACGTACAGTTGCCGCCGAGTGGCCGCTCTGTAACCTCCGATGACGCCGCGGACATCAAGGTAACATGTTCGCTTCTCGCTTCAGACAGTGAGGAATGGTCCGGTTCTCACGCCTCCTCGGCCCGAGAATCCTCTGGGACCCGAGCTGGAATCGAGGAGGAATTAGTGCGCCTCCTCTCACAGGCCGTCGAACGGAAAAAATCCCCCCTCAGTCGCGGATTTAAGGAGCGCCACGGACATTGCCCTTCGCGCTACAAAATCTGCTGCTCAAGCCCTGGGGAAATGCATGGCCGCCATTTGTGTGTCTGAAAGACATCTTTGACTCACACTTGCCGACATGGGAGATTCTGAGCGCGCCGCCTTTCTCAACGCCCCGCTCTCTCCATCCAGCCTCTTCGGATCTGCTGTCACGGGTATCGTTGACCGTTTCTCCGAAGTGCAGAAAGCCTCCCAGGCCATGAATCTCTTTCTGCCTCGTCACGCTAGCTCCTCTGCAGGCCGCTCACGTAACCAGCCTCCTGCACGAGCCCCACCCCAGCGCCCAGCTCAACACAGTCAGACTTCTCAGCGACGCCAGGGCGGCCGCCCGCGTTCTCGCTCTGACAGCCGCCACAGACCGCCGCCTCCCCGGGGGCCTCGGCCTCGGATCGCGCTGAAACCTGATCACTCGAAGTCTGCCTAGCACAGCTGAGAAAAAGACGGCGCTCTCCCGCCGCGGCCGGACCGCCGTCAAAGTTTCGCCCTCTGTTAGTCCCCGCTCACGCGGCTACTACAGCAGTGTACACCGCCATTACCAAGCCGGTCTCCCTTCCCGCTTGCATGAGCGGAAACGCCGTTTTCACGGCGACCCAGAGAAATCTCAAAAAGAGCATAAAAGCCTCTTGTGTAGAAAATGTGCCCACAACACTGTGTTCACTCATACACAAGAGCACTTCAGTCCCCGTGTCTCACACAGAGTCCACTCTCATAAAGCAGTTCCAACCCGCTCGAGTTTCAGAGTGCATAAGCGCGCCCACGAGCCCGTGTGCGCGTCCCCCTCTCTGCTCACTCTGTTACACGGCCCATAAACTCCTCTCTGAGTGTAAGTCCCGCTGTCATAAACAATATGAGCGCGCTCACGCAGCCCGCTATGTGCAACGATGGGGGCCATGTAGCCATTCACCCCCTAGCGTTACGCTTCAAAGCGTGGGAAGCTATTCCGGGAATTTCCCAGTGGGTGCTAAACACAATAAGGCTAGGCTATCGCTTACAGTTTCACCGTCGCCCTCCACGTTTTCGAGCGCGGCTAGAAACTACTGTGAACCCAGAAGCAGTGACGCTGCTCCGTTCAGAGATAGCAAAACTATTGTGCAAAAGGGCTATAGAGAGAGTTCCTCTGTCTATGAGCGAGTCGGGGTTTTACGGCCGTTATTTTCTTGTTCCCAAGAAAGACGGCGGCCTCAGACCAATTTTAGACCTCAGATTTCTGAACAAAGTTCTCATGAAGAGACCGTTCAAAATGGTCACGATCAGAAAACTCCTCGCGCACGTGCACCAGGGGGACTGGTTCATTTCACTAGATCTGAAAGATGCTTACTTTCAGATTCAGATAAATCCCCTTCACAGGCCATTCTTACACTTCGCCTTCGAAGGCCAGGTTTATCAATACACCGTCCTTCCGTTTGGCCTATCCTTAGCACCCCGTACGTTCACAAAGTGCATGGATGCGGCGCTCACCCCCCTCCGGAGAAAGGGGCTGCAAATACTGAACTATTTGGACGACTGGCTGATTTTGGCACAATCACAGAGAGAGCTACTGTCTCATCGTACAGTTCTCCTCGACCATCTGAAAGCTTTGGGCCTCTCTGTCAACTGGACAAAGAGCGCACTACATCCCAGTCAGACTATCTCCTTCTTGGGTATAGAGCTAGACTCGGTCACGATGACGGCTCGTCTGTCAACACAGCGTGCGCGCCGTGTTCAGCGTCTCGCCGCATCTTTTCAGATGAACAGACTCACACCTCTGAAAACTTTTCAGAAGGCGTTGGGTTACATGGCCTCAGCCTCCGCGGTGCTCCAGCTGGGGTTACTGCGCATGCGCCCGCTTCAGTTCTGGTTGAAGAGCCGTGTGTCTCACCGTGCGTGGACCACGGGCCGCCAGCTGATAAAGGTAACGCAGACCTGTATCATAGCTCTAAAGCCATGGACTGTGGCAGAATGGTTTCAGCGGGGCGTTTCCATGGGGACCCTTTCTCGCCGAAAAGTCATCTCGACAGACGTATGCAACACGGGTTGGGGTGCGGTCTGCGAGGGCTCACCGGCCTTCGGCCCCTGGTCAGCTCAAAAGAGCCTCCTCCACATAAACTGTTTGGAGATGTTGGCGGTCGAGAACGCGCTCACGTGTTTTCTCCCGCCCATTCACGGTCACCACGTGCTGATCCGTTCGGACAATATAGCCGTGGTCTCCTATCTAAACCGTCAGGGCGGAGTCAGATCCAGGAATCTCTTCCGGCTGACAGAACGCATCTTAGTTTGGTCTCAGTGTCACCTGCTCTCTCTCAGAGCGACGCACGTGCCGCGCCATCTGAACGACGGTCCAGACAGTCTGTCCAGGAACCCGGGGGGAATGGTCCCTGCACACTCTTACAGTTCAAAAGCTGTGGCGGATATTCGGCAGAGCAGAGGTGGACCTCTTCGCCTCAGAGGAGAACACCCACTCTCCAATATTTTTCACTTAGAGCGTGGACGCGCTAGCCCAGACCTGGCCCAGCCGCCCGCTTTATGCTTTCCCTCTGGTTTCTCTGCTACCACAGGTGCTTCAGAGAATCAGGGAAACACGCCACTCGGTGCTGCTCATAGCCCCGCGTTGGGAGGGTCAGACTTGGTTCCCGGAGCTCACTCAGCTGTCACAGACAGCCCCGTGGCCCATCCCAGTCAGAGCAGATCTCCTCTCCCAAGCTCGCGGCACGATCTGGCATCCCCACCCAGAGCGCTGGGCGCTACATGTGTGGGTGATCAACGACTACCCGTTGCTTTGCCGGAGGGAGTGTTAAACACGATCATGCAGGCTAGAGCGGCTTCTACTAGAAGGCTCTATGCGTCTAAATGGTCTGTGTTCTCTAAATGGTGCACCGACAGAAATTTGGACCCACGGTCATGCGAGGTTCCTTCCTTGCTAGTTTTTCTCCAGGAGATGTTGGACAAGGGCAGGTCCCCGTCCACTCTCAAGGTGTATGTGGCAGCCGTCGCAGCATTTGTTGAACCCCGGCGCAGCCAGTCACTGGGCAAAAACGACTTGGTCATCCGCTTCCTCAGGGGAGCTAGAAGGATGAACCCCCCACGCCCCCCTTCGGTGCCGATTTGGGACCTTTCCATAGTTCTCGAAGCTATGAAAGCCCCCCCATTCGAACCGTTAAACACCGTGGACCTCAAATACCTTTCGCTCAAAGCCGTTTTTCTGCTCGCGCTCGCGTCAGTAAAATTTTTGGGAGACCTTCACGCGCTGTCCACTAGCGCTTCCTGTCTCGAGTTTGGGCCCAATGACTCCTTAGTCGTTCTCAAACCTAGACATGGTTATGTCCCAAAAGCGATTGGTACCCCATTCAGGGCACAAGTTATTTCCCTATCGGCTCTGCCTGTATCCGATAGCGAATCTGACGCTAATCTCCTGTGTCCGGTCAGGGCCCTGAGATTATACACTACTCGCACTGCTCCGGTCAGACGATCCGAGCAGCTTTTCGTTTCGTTCGGTGGGCGCACCAAAGGGTTGGCCGCCTCGAAACAGACTCTATCAAGATGGATAGTTGATGCCATTGCAGCCGCATACGCATCAAAAGACCTGCCATGTCCTCTGGGCATCAGGGCTCATTCCACTAGAGGCATGGCCTCATCGTGGGCATGGTCCGG
Source organism: Tiaroga cobitis (assembly GCA_030578255.1). Classification (NCBI taxonomy): domain Eukaryota; kingdom Metazoa; phylum Chordata; class Actinopteri; order Cypriniformes; family Leuciscidae; genus Tiaroga; species Tiaroga cobitis. Next base: position 24,075,980 of record CM060606.1, on the reverse strand, counting down.
CGGAATTTCCTTTCACGACATTTGTGTGGCAGCGGGATGGGCTTCCCCCTCCACCTTTGTCAGATTTTACAACCTGGAAGTTCCTGCCTTGCAGGCTAAACTACTAGCAGTCTAGTATGTTACAGCTCTTCTGGTTGAGCTGCACTATAGGGAGCTATTCACACGGACCGGTTTTGCTCTGTCCCTCTCTTTCATGTGCTTATGTACGACACAATCACCGGCCCGCTCTGCTGGCCTTTGTCACATGTACATATATTTACTCCCACTCATAAGGGCTCCCCGGGGTCTCCCCTGGGACTCGTAGTGGATGCTTAGCACGCACGGCGTTGACCAGGTGTTCCCGTAGCGTAAGCTAGCTTACGCAATACGAGAGAACCTCTTGTAAGAGAACGAATCGGTTACCTAACGTAACCTCGGTTCTCTCTAGATGAGGGAACGAGTATTGCGTTCCTAGCCGTGCTTGTGCTACTAGCGTTCTCGCTTCATTCTATGAAAACCAGAGTTGACAGCCTGGGACACCAAGATATACTCTCTGACCACGCCCGTATCGGCGGGCTCTGACGCAATGAGAGCATGTCAGACTCTCATTGGCCGAGAGTTCATCTGCGTCTCCTCATAGGCTTAAGCAGTTCTCTGTGAGCGAACCAATGAGCTGCTAGCTAGCCCGCTCATGGTCTGCTGCAGCTGAACTGCGTTGACAATGGATACAAAATTATAGGATAATTTTTGGCTTCAATTTCTCAGAAAAGATTAATCTTTCCCGTAGCGTAAGCTAGCTTACGCAATACTCGTTCCCTCATCTAGAGAGAACCGAGGTTACGTTAGGTAAACGATTAGTTTTCTGCTCAAGAATACGGGGCAAATCTCGTCAAATATTGATTTGGGGACAGCCGTTTTTAAATGATAGAACTGACAATCGCGGGATAAGTGGCAAACACAATCAAGAGTGTGAGTGTGTGTGAGAGAGAGAGTGCGCGCGTGTGTGAGTGTGTATGTGTATGAGTGTGTGTGTTTGTGTGTGTGTGTGTGTGAGAGAGAGAGACAGAGAGAGAGAGAGTGTGTGTGTGTGTGTGTGTGTGTGTGTGTGTGTAACCCTGCATTATAGGATCAAAATATCCCCATAAAGATGGCAATATCCGAAATCCTTGAGTTTTTTTTTTTAAAACAGCTTATAAATCAGACTAAATTATGTTTTTTTGAAAATGCAGAGAGTTATCTGTGATAGGGTTAGTGTAGGGGGGTAGAATACACAGTTTGTACAGTATAAAAATCATTATGTCTATGGAAAGTCCCCATAAAACATGAAAAAATAGCATTGCTTGGTCTGTTGAAATGAGAGGCCTGTTTAATCAAGTTGAAACCTTGTCATCCCAGTCTCATCAGCTGGACTGAAAGAAGTTTCAGTGCACTTAGGACCCTGAAAACATGTCTCAATGCAATGGTCACAAGTGACACTTGACAGTAATGCTGTGTGTTGTGTCCAACAGGACAAACTTGACAGTATTGATGCAAAACATATATCCCAACAGTTAATTTCGGTTAAAGGGATAGTTCACTTATTTAGAAATGAAAATTCTGTCATCATTTACTCCCTCTCAAGTTGTTTCAAACCAGATTATTTCTTCTGCTGAACACAAAAGAAGATATTTTGAAGAATGTCGATAACCAAACAGTTGATGGTAGCCATTGACTTCCATAGTATTTTTTTTTTTCCTACAATGGAAGTCAATGGCTACAATCAGCTGTTTGGTTATCGACATTCTTTAAAATATCTTCATTTGTGTTCAGCAGAAGAAAGAAACTGGTTTGAAACAACTTGAGAGTGAGTAGCCTAAGAGAGAACTTCGTTTTTGGGTGAACTATATCCTTTTAATGAAAGATGCAGACGTGTTTGGCTTCTTCAAAAAGTAAGGAACAAGACAATATTGCACTATTGCATTGCATATGAACGGAGTAAGGTTAAGTCTCTGTTAAACTGCCTCCTTGTCTTTATTAGTTACCTGTAACATTACAGAATTAATTAATTAACGTATTGTTAAGGTCAATATAGACTTAAAACCTTAATACATTATCCTATTAATTTCCTGATTCCTCCTCCGCTTCTGTGAATGTCCCCAGTCCCCACCAATCTCAAAATTAAACCTATGCCTTTAAAGAGAAGTATGGACATATACCATTCCGAGATAACATGCTTCTGAAGTTTGACTTTTTGCACCATTACAATAATTATAGGCAACTAGTCATCATATCTTCCGCTCCATGAAACACATGTTAATGCTCAGTAGTACACACATATGGTTCTTTAATGTATTTGCATTTTACTAAAATGGAAATTGGACTGAAATTCATTTTCTGTGGGCATATATGCGGCTGAAACAGGTAGTGCATTCCAATTTTTTCAACATTAACATTTTGATATAACATTATAGTGGTGGCCTTTAGAAAACATGTTTTTTAAGGAGGTGGTAGTGCACTATAGGCCCCTGTGGCGAGGCCTAAGCTTTTGTCCTTAATGGCATTTTTTTCCTTGCATTACTTTTACTTTTATACTTTAAGTGGTTTTGAAACCAGTTACTTTTACACTTTTACTTGAGTAAAAAGCTTGAGTTGATACTTCAACTTCTACAGAAGTCTTTTTAAACCCTAGTATCTATACTTCTACTTGAGTAACGAATGTGAATACTTCTGACACCTCTGTTCTCAATATATATGCTGCCACTTGGTAATATTATAAGAAAACATGGAATTAATTTCCACTGTTATGCTGATGACACTCAATTATATATTTCGTCACAACCAGATGAAAACACTAACTCATCTAAATTGACAGAGTGTCTTAAAGATATAAAATGCTGGATGACGTGTAATTTCCTGCTATTAAATTCAGATAAAACGGAGGTATTACTTATTGGTCCAAAAAACTACCCACAAAACCTCTTACAATACAACTTTAATTTAGAAGGATGTCCTGTTACTTTATCCACTACAGTAAAAGACCTGGGTAAAAGACCGCAACTTGTCTTTCGAAAATCATATTTCATATGTTACAAGAACAGCCTTTTTCCACCTTAGAAACATTGCTAAGCTACGTAACATGCTATCTGTTTCTGATGCAGAAAAGTTAGTTCATGCATTCATGACCTCGAGACTAGATTACTGTAATGCTTAATTAGCTAGTTGTCCTGCATCCTCAATAAACAAGCTATAGTTAGTGCAAAATGCAGCTGCTAGAGTTCTTACTCGGTCAAGAAAATATGATCATATATCACCAATTTTATCATCTCTACACTGGTTACCTATTAAGTTCCGTATAAATTACAAAGTATTACTACTGACATAAAGCCCTAAATGGTCTAGCTCCTGTGTAGTTAATGGACCTTCTATTGCCCTACAATCCATTGCGTTCTTTAAGATCACTAAATTCGAGGCTTCTGGTCATTCCTAGGATATCTAAGTCCACTAAAGGAGGCAGGGCGTTCTCACATTTAGCTCCTAAACTCTGGAATAGCCTTCCTGATATTGTTCGAGGCTCAGACTCGCTGTCCCAGTTTAAAACTAAAGACGCATCTCTTTAGCCAAGCATTCACATAATGCTTACCTTTTATACTACTGTTGAATCAGATCGAATGCATTAATATTATGAACAGCAGCTATGCTAATTATTTCCCATCTGCTTTTCTGCTGTTATCTCGGGACGCTAGTCCTGGGGTAAATAGCGTTCGTCAGCTCCAGTTTGTATCCAGCCTCTCACAGAGACTTCAGATGCCCCAACACCTGCGATGAGATGACTAAACGCCTGTGAAGAGACGACTCGACGCCTGTGAAGAGACGACTCAACGCTGGCGATATGTTATGCCCTAAATTAATACATGCATGATTAACTAACTGTATTTTTCTATGTACATTTCTGAATGCACTTTCTGTAAAGCTGCTTTGAAACAATATGTTTTGTGAAAAGCGCTATACAAATAAATTTGAATTGAATTGAATTGAATATATCATAACAATATATATAACAAGATGGTCCATTCAAAAATCACAAGTTCCAATTCACATTAGTGGGACGTTCTGTAGTTTGTGAGTCTCTCACCCATCAGGATCTCATCTTGCTGGCACACGGTCCTCACACAGATCTCTTTGTTGATCAGATAGACTCTTGGAAGACTGGACGAAACAGATGTCATTTATTTCATATTTCTTATTTTTTTATATCAAAAACAAATCTCATTTTGTATGTTCAGCAGAGGAGATGTCAGCAGGAAAGAGAGTTCTGTGTTAGTCACCTGTAGAGACAGAGAGATTGAATACATCTCTTTATCGGTCGATGAACCGAGTACATCCTGGTGCAGGGGTATGTTTCCTCTCTGCAGTCTGTGGGACAGAAGCAAGACTGTAATTTTCTTGATACAAATGGCGTACTCGCATATACTGTATATACAAACTCACCTGGTAAAGCAGAAACATCAATGTCCTGTGTTTCTGGCAAGAAAAAGAATAACACAGCAAACTAAAAGAGTGTACGGGAGACCAGGGCTAGTTATCACGCTTTTGACTCAGGGTAGGTTTATTTTTGAAAGTCAGTGTGTGTAAAGACACATTAATACTTAAAGTACTTTAAGTCTTGGCTATAAAAACGCTGAAGAACATTTCTGCGTTATGACCAAGGAAACAGATACAGTTCATTTAACAGGCAAATGGGTGAGTCACCACAACAAGGACTTTTGAGGCTGTATGAGAACAACGCTTTTATTTGAAATATGATTTATAATAAAAATAATTAATAAAATAAATTTTGAAATTTAAATAAAAAAAATTTTGACAAGAGAGCCATTTTCTACAAACAGCAGTTTTCATCCTTTTTTAAATTTACTAAAACTAATTTACGCACTGCATTACAAATTAATTTAATGAAATATTAATATATTTATATAAATATTATAAACTAGGCTATATTTATAACAATAATATTGAACTAAAATGATTTAATAAAATAAATAAATAATCTTTCTGAATGTTCTTTAGGGTTTACACTTTTTATTACCAATGAATTTATATGACTTTTAGTCATTTGTGATTACAAGGTTTTATTTATTTTTTTAAACGTACAAATAGCAATTTCTACCAGATGAAATATTTTTAGAGGTTGACATAACTCGAAATAAACACATACGTTCATTAGAAATATTTTCTTGACTTTTTTTATTTAATTGATTTTCTTCATTTTTTTAATGACTTTTTAGATAATTTTTTTTTAGACTTTTGGTAAAAAAAAACAATACATTTAAATGATTGTAAAACACTAATTATTCATGAAACAGCAAAAAATATATATTATTTAAATGACAACAGATAAAACATGACAACTTGCCCCTGACATATATATGTAATGAATAGATGTTTGAAACCAATGTACCAAACTACTCCTGAAAAAGCACACACACACACACACACACACACACACACACAGACACAATCATTTTAACAAAACCGTGTCATAGTGAATTACCAGCTTGTTGTGCCCGGACAGTAACAAGTACTGTGAGAGAAGAAGAAAAAAAAGCAGAAAAGTTTTGTTGGCTGGGCATTCAAAAGGAATCATTCATTCATATTAATTAAATGAATTGGCTTCTGTTTGGTTGTTTTGACGAACTTACCAAAGAGACAACAGCATAGCAGCACAGAGACTGGATAGCTGCCCATCTTTCAGGGTCTTTACGGGTCCGATCACAGCTCAGGGCCTGGAGAATGAGAGAGCATCAACGGTTATGAGCACGTTTATCATAACAACCTAGAAATAGCTTTCAGAGTATTCAAAATTAAAGTGGATGGTACTATAGAAGACTGTTTCATCTTCAGAGTAAAAAATAAAGTAAACAAAGATTATAAGGTTATTGTTGAGATAAAGTAAGACTTAATTCATTACCGTCCAAAAGTTTAGGGTCAGTAAGATTCTTTTTGAAAGAATTTACTAATGCTTACCAAGACTGCATTTATTGATGAAAATACAGTAAAAACAATAATATTGTGAAATAGTATTACATTTTAAAATAAGTGTTTTCTATTTTAATATATTTTAAAATGTAATTTATTTCTGTGATGCAAAGCTGAATTTTCAGCATCATTACTCCGGTCTTCAGTGTCACATGATCCTTCAGTAATCATTCTAATATGATGATTTACTGCTCAAGAAACATTTCCTTTTATTATCAGTGTTGTGTTACTTAATATTTTTGTGGACATTTATGATCATTTTTTCCCCAAGATTTTTTGATGATTAGAAAGGGGGGGGGGGGGGGGGGGACTGGGGGGTTTGTTTTGAGAAACCTTTCAGCCCAGTCACTATGTAACCGTGTGCCGGCAGAACGGATTTTCTCCTAAGTATGCCCTGTTGTTAAAACTTTAAGAGTCACCATGCACTTCCAAAATATAACCATTTATAGGCATCCTCGAAAGACTTGGACAAAATATATAAATTCTAAAAGAATTCTGTATGAGAAGAAGGCAAACCAACCTAGATTTCCATTTGCCTGTGACTCATGCAGATTCTCATTTATTGATGTCACAGAACATAAGTTCTCTGTTCTAAATCGCTCATTAAAGATATCAGTTACAGCTGTTCCATCCGTCCAGCTTTGTCTGTTTCCTTGTCTCTCCCCAAGTCTTTTCTTAAGCCTGTATTTATAGGTGTCCAAGACATGAGCTCACACTAAAGAATGTGCATTCCCACCCCTCCCTGTGGACTCAACAAAATCACACACACACACACACACACACACACACACACACACACACACACACACACACACACGCATGCTTACACATACACACAGATGCATAAAATCATACAAACTCATACATAAACACATATGCACTCATATGCATTCCCGCAGACCATAGTTTCGCCTGAAGGATCAATTCCATATTCATAAACTGACAACTCAAATGTAGAGTGCATCCATCAACACACAGTTTACACTCACATTCGGCATTATTTTTCATTTAAGTGTGTATTTCTTATGTTTTTTTCAAGAGTAATGCAGATTTTTACATATTCATCTAATTAAGATTCTTTACTACCCACATTCTGAATGCATATCTTCTGTTTTACTGTGTGCATGTTAAAAGCAATGACTAGATGATGTGTTATATGATGATGGTAATGATGAAATATTCTAAAAAGAATTTGTTTTTATAATACTTACAAATTTCCAATCCTCTGTTGCTCCTTCTGTTTTTCAGAATCCTTTGGCTTTTACTTTCCCCTCCCTTTCTCTTCCCTCGCCTCAACATCCCTCCGCCTGTCTCTCTCTCTTTCTCTCTGTTGCTCATTCGCTCTTCCCATTTTAATCCAAATTTTGGAGTTGTAGCCCTTAGAAACGTCTCGGTTACTGATGTAACCCTCGTTCCCCGAAGGAGGGAACGGGAGACGTGACGTCGACGTGACGACGTTAGGGGATCACTTCAGGGAGCCCTATCAACTTCGATTATCTAAGAACAAGCCAATGAACGTTGGCGTGCGTGAACGCGTCACGCGCCCCCGCCCCGCAGCGCGGGTATTAAACAGGAAGCGGGCGCGAGCACCCACCGTTTTAATGACGGCCGTACAGCGATGGTCAGCAACTGTGGCGGCGGGACGTCACGTCTCCCGTTCCCTCCTTCGGGGAACGAGGGTTACATCAGTAACCGAGACGTTCCCCTTCAGTCGCTCACGTTCGGCGTGACGTCGACGTGACGACGTTAGGGGATCCCATGGAAAACGCCAACGGTTGCTGCCACATCCAGTGCCCTACGCAAGACTCTCAGACCCCCCATGCTGGGGCGGAAGACCTGTGTAGAGGGAGAACCTGCTGTTCCACATACCCACGCAGTGAACTCTTGAATAACACTGGGAAGCGTGCCTCTCCAGGGGAGAGGGACGCTGCGGAGAATACACATACACATACACATACACACATACACAGAGAATACACATATGGACTGGCCGGTTGGGGCAGTGCAACATATGGAATGTCACTCGGGTGGCTCCACCTAAGGAGGGGGAGGCTACACCAGACAGTGACAGCAGAGCGAGCTCTGCCAAGGGAAAGACACGGGCTCACCGCAGGGAGCTGATCGTGGAAAAATACTCATATGGGATCGCCGCAGGGATCACACATACGGAACCCAGCCTAGCACAAGTTACACAAGCATACGAGCACTAGGCCTGGCGTCGGACGCTCCGCAACGTCCAACTGCCGAAGGGGTGTGGAGGAACTCACAGGGTTCGCCTGGAGGGGAACTCGACTGGAGCAAAGAGCGCACGTATCCGCTCCGTAGAGGGGAGTGGCGCAGCAAGCCGACACTAGAGCGGGAACTTCGGTGTTACCGGCTGGTTGAAGCGAGCACACAGGAAGAAACCGGCTCAACACGTAGGCTATAGAACCTAGCGAACGTGTTAGGTGTCGCCCAGCCCGCAGCTCTACAGATATCTGTCAGCGAGGCGCCGTGTGCCAGCGCCCAAGAAGAAGCGACACTCCTAGTGGAGTGGGCTCTCAACCCAGGCGGGCAAGGCACGCCTTGGGCTTCGTAAGCCAAGGCGATAGCATCCACTATCCAGTGGGCCATCCTCTGCTTAGAGACAGCCTTTCCCTTCTGCTGTCCTCCGTAACAGACGAAGAGCTGGTCTGAGGTCCTGAGGCTTTGCGTTCTGTCCACGTACAAACGCAGAGCGCGGACGGGACAGAGAAAAGCCAGGGCTGGGTCTGCCTCCTCCAAAGGCAGCGCTTGCAGGTTCACCACCTGGTCCCGGAAGGGAGTAGTAGGAACCTTGGGCACGTATCCGGGCCGGGGTCTCAGGATCACGTGAGAGTTATCCGGGCCGAATTCCAGGCACGATTCGTCGACCGAAAATGCATGTAGGTCCCCTACCCTCTTGATAGAGGCCAATGCAACCAGGAGAACTGTCTTACAGGACATACATTTTTAACTCAGCCAATTGCAGAGGCTCAAAGGGTGGTCTCTGAAGAGCCGAAAGGACCAAAGACAAATCCCAAGAGGGTATAGAGAGCGGGCGAGGAGGATTCAGTCTCCTCGCTCCCCTCAGGAACCTAACGATCAGGTCGTGCTTCCCCAAGGACTTACCATCAACAGCATCGTGATGTGCGGCAATAGCGGCAACGTACACTTTAAGGGTGGAGGGAGACAGCCTTCGCTCCAAACCATCTTGCAGGAAGGAAAGCACGGCTCTGATCGAGCATGATCGGGGGTTCTCCTCGTGAGAAGAACACCATTCAACGAATAGGTTCCACTTCAACGCATAGAGGCGCCTCGTAGAGGGGGCTCTAGCGGAAGTGATGGTGTCAACCACCGCTGGGGGTAGGTCACCTAGAACCTCCGCGTCCCGTCCAGGGACCAGACATGGAGCTTCCAGAGGTCTGGACGCGGGTGCCACAGGGTGCCCCGTCTCTGAGAGAGCAGGTCCTCTCTCAGAGGGATGGGCCAGGGAGGGGCTGTCGCGAGGAGCACTAGTTCCGGGAACCAGGTCCGGTTGGGCCAATACGGCGCAACTAACAAGACCTGCTCCTCGTCCTCCCTGACTTTGCACAAGGTCTGTGCCAGAAGGCTCACTGGGGGAAACGCATACTTGCGAAGACCCCGGGGCCAGCTGTGTGCCAGAGCATCCGTGCCGAGGGTCCCCTCGGTCAGGGAATAGAACAACTGGCAGTGAGATGTGTCCGGGGCGGCAAACAGATCTATCTGTGCGGTCCCGAAGCGCCTGAAAATCAGCTGGACCACCTGGGGATGGAGTCGCCATTCTCCCGGTAGCACCTGCTGCCGTGAAAGCTCGTCGGCTGCACGGTTGAGCAGGCCCGGAATGTAAACGGCACGAAGCGACCTCAGATGCTTCTGACTCCAAAGGAGGAGATGGCGGGCGAGTTGTGACATGCGGCGGGAGCGTAGACCACCCTGACGGTTGATGTACGCAACGGTCGCAGTGTTGTCCGTACGGACCAGTACATGCTTGCCTTGTAGCGACGTTTTGAAGCGGCCCAGCGCAAGATGTACTGCTAACAACTCGAGGCAGTTGATGTGCCAATGCAGTTGAGGCCCCGTCCACAGACCTGAAGCTGCATGCCCGTTGTACGTGGCCCCCCAGCCGGTGATAGAGGCATCCGTGGAGACCACAGAGTGCCTGGACACTTGTTCTAGGGGAACACCTGTCCGCAGGAACGAAGGGTCCGACCACAAGCTGAGAGTTTGGCGACAGTGCGGGGTCACTGGAACCCGGCACGAGCCGCTCTGCCACGCCCATCTCGGGACTCAATCGTGAAGCCAGTGTTGGAGCGGTCTCATATGAAGCAATCCGAGGGGCGTTACCGCGGCTGCAGATGCCATAAAGGAACAAAAAGAAAAGGAAACAAAGGATTCTCCACCCGGCCCTCCACCGGGGGAAGGAGTGGCACGTCCGCCATCTCCTGAAGAGCAACTTGATCCACCTCCGGGCCGCCCGTCTCAGGGATGTTTGCACCGGCGCTTGCCTCCTGGCTTGGCAGCGGCCTGGACGGGCGGGGTCGACTTCCTGCGGTTTGCTGCCCGCTGAGGCCTGGATGATGGCTGCTGCTGGGGCTTAGCGGGAGCGGAGGACGCCGCAGGAGGCCAACCTCGGCGACGAGTAGACCGAGGAGCTGCGGCCGGCGGGCGGGAGGGAGCAGCAGCGGTCCGCCGGGGCAGGATGTGTCGGATGGCCTCCATCTGCTTCTGTGCGGCCGAGAACTGCTGGGCAAAGCTCTCGACCGCGTCGCCGAACAACCCAACCTGGGAGAGAGGGGCATCCAAGAACCGGTACTTATCGGTGTCCCTCATGTCCGCCAGGTTGAGCCAAAGGTGGCGCTCCTGGACCACCAAGGTGGACATCGCCTGACCGACTGAACGTGCGGCTTCCTTCGTCGCCCGGAGGGCGAGGTCGGTAGCCACACGGAGCTCCCGGAGGAGCTCTGGGTCAGAACCACCCTCGTTCATGTCCATGAGCGCCTGGGCCTGGTGGACCTGCAAGAGCGCCATGGCATGAAGAGCGGAAGCAGCCTGTCCACAGGCCTTGTAAGCCCTCGCCGTTAGACCGGACGAGAACTTACAGGCCTTGGACGGGAGGCGTGGGTCACCCCGCCAGGAGGAGGCGGACGCCGGACACAACTGCATCGCGACAGCCCGCTCCACTGGGGGGATCCCCACATACCCCTTAGCTGCCCCGCCGTCGAGGGTGGCGAGGGGAGAGGAGCCACTAGGACGGCTTCGGGCACTATACGGTGCCTTCCACGTCCTAGAAAGCTCCTCATGCACCTCCGGAAAAAAAGGTACCGGGGCGGCGCACTGAGAACCAGCACGGCCCGCCCCGAGAAACCAATCGTCCAGCCGAGAAGGTTCGGGACGTGGTGGAGGATTCCACGCAAGCCCAACCTTCTCGACGGCCCGGGAAAGCATAGCGGCCCATTCTGGATCCGGCTCGGACAACGCTACACACCCCGAAGGGGGCAACGCAGCCGAGTCGTCATCTCCAGATGACCGCTCCCCCTCCGATGCTGCGATCGACATCTGATCGTCAGCTGGTGCCCCAAAGGAAACGACTGGTCGTTCCGGAGAAGGACCGAGCCGTTCGCAAAGGGGCGCCGATGGCAACAGCACATGAGAGGCGTGAGGGGCCCGCGGAGATTGACTCGGCGGGGAAGCCCTCACGGTAATCCTCAGATCACCCTGGTCATGCGCCGAAGTAGGCCTATTCTGCGGGGCAGAATAAACACTAGATCGGGGCATAGGCGAGGGGACTGCACCTCCCTTGAGGTAAGCGAGTCTCGATCTAAGTGCTGTGATAGTCATATTCCCGCAATGGGAACATGAACTATCCACAAAAGCTGCTTCAGCGTGCCGAATGCCCAAACACGAGATGCAGCTATTGTGGCCATCTGCTGGCGCCAGGGAACGACGGCATCCAGAAACGCACAAGCGGAATGACATCTTGAAAACGACGCAGGGTCCGCTTGTGTTGCTCTTTCAGTAAAATAAAACAAAGGAAAATTACTCTCACAGTGCTGAGGCGCCCAGGGGTAGCCACTGTGTGGACACACAAACACACACACACACACAAACAATAGTGCTGGGAGAACAGCAGTTGAGAGCTGCACTGCTCGCGGCCACCGCTGATCGCGCTGTCACACCAACACTGGAACAGAGAGATCTTCCTTGAAGTCTTCAAAGGCGTTGAATCTATAGACATCAGTCACAGGAAACTCGCGCTCCGAAATGAAAGACGGTCGGTGCTCGCGCCCGCTTCCTGTTTTATACCCGCGCTGCGGGGCGGGGGCGCGTGACGCGTTCACGCACGGCAACGTTCATTGGCTTGTTCTTAGATAATCGAAGGTGATAGGGCTCCCTGAAGTGATCCCCTAACGTCGTCACGTCGACGGCACGTCGAACGTGAGCGACTGAAGGGGAAATATGGTTTCATAAAAAAATTGTATGGGGGCTTGACCTTATAATTTGTTCTTGGCCCCTGTTAGGCAGTCCTGCATGGGTGATTTAGATTTTTGTATTCTGAACCAGAATATGTATATGTATAAATTATATATATATATATATATATATATATATATATATATATATACATATACATACATATATATACATATACATATACATATATATATATATATATATATATACATATACATATTCTGGTTCAGAATACAAAAATCTAAATAAAAAATAAATATATATATATATTTATAAATAAATAAAAAAATATATTTATATATATATATATATATATATATATATCATGATGTTCTTCAACAATGTCATTCTTTTGAAATTCCGGTAACACTTTAGAATACTGTATCTTACTTACTGCATAACTAATACGGAATTTTTGAAGAACTAGTAGGCAATTCTTCATTAACTACTTCTTCACTGCTGTTAACTACTAAGGAAGATGTGTTAACGAATCAATATGTAATAGCATTTTATGATTGTGTTAAGTTACAGTTAGTTAATCAATAACTATAACTAATGAATTCTGTCATACCTCCTGAAGAACTACTACTAATTATCTACTAATTAAGGTTCAAGAAAAATAACTAAGAAGTAACTAATGAACAGTCATACAAAACTAACCTCAGATTAGTTTTTATATTTTATGTACAGTATGTCTGTTTTCCTTAGCATAGAATGCCATTGAGTAAATTCATGTATTTTAGGCAACAACTGAGGGGAACTGAAAATATAGGGAACTTATTAGTAATTAATAAAGAATTATTAGATAATTCTTCAGGAATTACTTATAACCTGAAACAGTATTCTAAAGTGAAAATACAGGGAACCCATTAATTAATACATAATTACCACATACTTCTGACTCAAATAAAACTTACTGTAAAAAATTATATTAATGTATAATCATCTATAACCTTTGTAAAATACACTACAATGATTCGTTTAAGCTACATGATATCTTCCTTTATTTCAGATGATATTTTGTTTTAACATGGGGGCGGCAGTGGCTCAGTGGTTCATGTAGATTGTCTACAAACCGGAAGGTTGGTGGTTCAATCCCCGGTTCCACCTGACCAAGTGTTGAGGTGTCCATGAGCAAGACACCTAACCCCAGCTGCTCCCGACGAGCTGGATGGCGCCTTGTATGGCTGACACCGCCGTCGGTGTATGAATGAGTGAGTGAATGGGTCCTGGGCCCTGTTAGGCAGTCCTGCATGGGTGAATGTGAGGCAAATTGTAAAGCGCTTTGGTGGCCATTGGGTCTGTGAAAGCGCTATATAAATGCATAAATGCCATTTACCATTTAACATGTATACTGCCTACATTTAAACTCGTTTAACAAACATTTTAAAATCAAAAGTTAAACCTTTAAAATAAATTCAAGTAATCAACTGGTCTCGTGTTCACGGTAGTGGTGCTGGATCTCTTGCGGGAGCTGGGCTCGTGTTCAGCAGGGAAACTGCTTTAACTTCAGACCGCCGCGCTGCGTTTCTATGGCGTTATATATGTGCCTCATTCCTGAGCGAGTAATTATAAGTTTTGAGCACAGATAACGTCTCGGTTACGGATGTAACCCTCGTTCCCTGAGTAGGGAACGGAGACGTTCCGTCGGATGACGACGAATGGGGTTTCGCTTAGAAAGCCAATCGACTACGAGTACTACAAAACGAGCCAATGGCAAAGAAATGCCATGGGTCTGCGGAATTTGCATAGCGTAACTCCGCCTCACCTCGTGAGTATTTAAGGAGCGCGCTCATAGCAAATAGGCATGTTTTTCTCGCTGAGGAGCCAAGGCTGAGCTCAGGCGATCCCCGCGGCACAGCGGAAAGTGGCAGGAAGACGGAACCGTCGGATGACGAGTTCCGTCGGATGACGACGAATGGGGATACCAGTCTAATCACGCCACCTTCTCGGCTGTCTTCCAGTGCCCTGCGTAATCTGAGATCCTTGTCGTGAGATAGCACGGACAAAGGATTCCTATTAGCACAGGAATACCAAGGTACACTGGGGAGCATATCCCAAGGTCTTTAAGGGAAGTATGCAATTACTGCCAACCCAGAGGGGGGGACTTAGAAAATACACATATGACCCGAGGGATGCATATGGGGAATCACTGGGGTGTCCAGCCGCAGGTGGAATATTTCAACCCCAGGGGTGGCAAGGTGGCTTGCCAAGGGAAAGACACATGCTCAAAGAGGCTTACAGTGGAAATACACATATGGGGGTAGCTCAGAGGAGGTACCATGCACACGGGAGGCACCTAGCCGACGCGCAGGCAAAAGACACTGGCGCCAGCATCAGGAGTGCTGGAGGAACTCAGGGCTTTCGGGGAAGCTCACCTGAGGAAATATCGCACGCATCCAGTCCGAGGAGTGGAATGGCGAGCAAGCGAAGACACCTAACAAGTCCCATGCAGTACATGGGAGGAGACTGGCTCCACTCGGAGATTGTAAAATCTGGCGAATGTGTTGGGTGTCGCCCAGCCTGCAGCTCTGCAGATGTCTGTTAGCGAGGCGCCATGCGCTAGGGCCCAAGAGGATGCCACACTCCGGGTGGAGTGGGCGGTCACACCAAGGGGGCACGGTCGGCCTTGCTGCTGGTATGCCAAAGCAATGGCGTCCACTATCCAGTGAGACAACCTTTGTTTGGAGAGAGCCTTTCCCTTCAGCTTCCCACCATAACAGACAAAGAGCTGGTCTGAGGTCCTGAAACACTGCGTTCTGTCTACATAGGTGCGGAGAGCACGTACTGGACAGAGCAGTGCCAAGGCTGGGTCTGCCTCCTCCGGGGGCAGCGCTTGCAGGTTCACCACCTGGTCCCGAAAGGGAGTGGTGGGAACCTTGGGCACATATCCAGGCCGGGGTCTCAGGATCACGTGAGAGTCACCCGGCCCGAATTCCAAGCACGCTTCGTCAACAGAGAATGCGTGCAGGTCCCCTACCCTCTTGATGGAGGCCAATGCAGTCAGGAGCGCTGTCTTCATAGACAGGAAGTTAAGCTCGACTGACTGCAAAGGCTCAAAGGGAGCGCTGCGCAGGGCAGTTAAGACCACTGCGAGGTCCCAAGAGGGTACGAGAGGAGGGCGAGGAGGATTCAGTCTCCTCGCTCCCCTCAGGAACCTGGTGATCAGGTCATGCTTTCCCACGGACTTACCTTCTATCGGGTCATGATGTGCGGCAATAGCGGTGACATAGACCTTGAGGGTGGAGGGAGACAGCCTTCGCTCCAACGCCTCTTGAAGAAAGGAAAGCAGGACACTGACCGGACATCTCCGGGGGTCTTCTCGGTGAGAAGAGCACCAGTTGACGAAGAGGTTCCACTTCAACGCATAGACGTGTCTCGTGGACGACGCTCTAGCGAAAGTGATGGTAGCCACCACCGCTGGTGGTAGGGTACTCAAACCTGCCTCGTCCCGTCCAGGAGCCACACGTGGAGGTTCCAAGATCGGGACGAGGGTGCCATAGGATGCCCCGTCCCTGAGAAAGGAGGTCCTTCCTCAGAGGAATCGGCCAAGGAGGTGCTGTCGCGAGGAGTACAAGTTCGGGGAACCAGGTCCTGGCGGGCCAGTACGGCGCGACCAAAATGACCTGCTCCTCGTCCTCCCTGACCTTGCGCAGGGTCTGCGCGAGAAGGCTCACTGGGGGAAACGCATATTTGCGGCCCCGCGGCCAGCTGTGCGCCAGAGCATCCGTGCCGAGCGTGCCCTCGGTCAGGGAATAATACTGGGCGCAATGGGTCGAGTCGTGAGAGGCAAACAGATCTATCTGTGCGTCCCCGAACTGGTCCCAAATCAGCTGGACCGACTGGGGATGGAGTCGCCATTCTCCAGGGAGGGGCTGAAACCGTGAGAGCTCGTCGGCTGCACAGTTCAGGGCTCCGGGGATATAAATGGCACGAAGCGACCTCAGATGCTTCTGACTCCATAAGAGGAGGTGGCGGGCGAGTTGCGATATACGGCGGGAGCGCAGACCACCTTGATGGTTGATGTACGCTACAGTTGCGGTATTGTCTGAACGGACTAGTACGTGCTGGCCCTTGAGCACGGCTCAGAAGCGGCGCAGGGCGAGCTGTACTGCCAGCAACTCGAGGCAATTGATGTGCCATAAGCGGTGGGGTCCTGTCCAGGAGCCCGCGGCAGCACTTCCATTGCACATGGCACCCCAGCCCATGGTAGAGGCATCTGTCGTTACAACAACATGCCGTGAAGCTCGTTCCAGGGGCACTCCGGCCCGTAGAAAACTGAGGTCCGACCACGGGGTGAAGGTCTGACGGCAGGTCGGAGTAACTGGTACTCGGAGAGTGCCGTGTTGCCATGCCCACCTCGGGACTCGGTCGCGAAGCCAAAGCTGAAGCTGAAGCGGTCTCATATGGAGTAATCCGAGCGGTGTTGCCACGGCTGCGGACGCCATATGCCCCAGGAGCCTCTGAAAAAGTTTCAGTGGAACCGCACTCTTGCCCTGGAACTGTGACAGGCAAGTCAGCAGTGACTGCGCGCGCTCGCTCGTAAGCTGCGCGGACATGGCGACCGAGTCGATCTCCATATCGAGAAAAGAGATCCTCTGCACGGGGCAAAGTTTGCTCTTTTCCCAGTTGACCCGAAGGCCCAGACGGGCTACATGGCGGAGCACCAAATCCCTGTGTTCGCAAAGCTGATCTCGAGAGTGAGCTAGGATTAGCCAGTCGTCGAGGTAGTTCAGAATGCGAACCCCGTGTTCCCGGAGGGGAACAAGGGCTGCCTCGACGACCTTCGTAAAGACGCGAGGAGACAGGGCTAGCCCGAATGGGAGAACTGCGTACTGATATGCCTGCCCCTCGAAAGCAAACCGTAGGAACGGTCTGTGTCGAGGGAGAATGGAGACATGAAAGTAGGCGTCCTTCAGGTCGATCGCTGCAACCAATCCTGGTGCCGCACACATTCGAAAACGCGTTTGGCGGTGAGCATCTTGAACGGCAGCCTGTGAAGGGAGCGGTTCAGAACGCGCAGGTCCAGGATTGCCCATAACCCACCGGCTTTCTTCGGGACAATGAAATACGGGCTGTAGAAGCCGGTCTTCATTTCGGCTGGAGGGACAGTCTCGATCGCACCCTTCGCCAGCAAGGTTGCAACCTCCGCTCTCATGATAGGGGCATTGCCACCGACCATAGTGGAGCGGACTCCCCTGAAGCGGGGAGGAGACCGCGCGAACTGAATCGCGTAGCCGAGCCTGATCGTTCGTGCGACCCAGCGGGACAGGTTGGGAAGCTCTAGCCAGGCTCCCAACGACTGAACCAGCGGGGTCATGCGAACTACAGACTTCCCGTCGGTGGGGCAGCGAGGCGGTATGGCTGACCCAGACGTGGACGGCATAGCGGCCCGGTGTGGGGGTGCAGCCATAGACCGCGTCCTGACAGAGCAGACCAGGGAAGGACGAACGTTCCACGGGGGTCTGCTCTGCCAGGGGTCTGGCGTCAGAGGGGGATGAGAGTGGTACGGTCCGGGGACGGCGCGCACTGTCATCCGGCTCTGGAACAGAGGAGGACGAGGGGTGCACGGCCCGGGGGCGGCGCACCGTGTCGTCCGAGAACTCTGTGCGCTCAGAAACGGGAGAGTCAGTTCTTTCTGAATAAGGATTCTTCCCCAGCCCTCCACCAGGGAAAGGAGTGGCCCTGCTACCAGCTCCTGGAAAGAACTGAGTCCCATCTCTGAGGAGCCCATCTCAAGAGCGCCGCTTAACCCGGCGTATAGCGGGGGGCGGGGCTGGAGAGGGCTGTGGCGTCCCCCTGCGGCTTCCAGAGCCAGCCCGGGTGAACGGGCGGGGTGGGAGCCGCAGGAGGGCACCTTCGGCGGTGGGCAGACTGAGGGATCAGCTCGGACGGCGGGGCCGTCGGGGCAGATAAGCCTCAGTCTGCTCGTGGGCGGTTGAGAACTGTTGGGCCAAGCCCTCAACCGCACCGCCGAAGAGGCCGACCTGGGATATGGGGGTGTCAAGCAGATGGGTCCGCCCGACATCCTGCACATCGAACAGGTTCAGCCACAGACTGGTATACATCACCTGACCCAGGGAACGCACGGCCACTTTCGTCGCTCGGAGAGCAAGGTCAGTGGCGGCGCGCAGCTCATTGAAGAGCCCTGGGTCAGTCCCACCCTCGTGCATGTCCGTGAGCATCTGGGCCTGGTAGACCAGCAGAATGGCCATGGCATGCAGTGAGGCGGCTGCCTGTCCTGTAGCGCTATAGGAATTCGCCACAAGTGTAGACGAAAAACTACAGGCTTAGGACGGGTGCTTAGGATCGCGCCGAGAGGAAGCACTCTGAGGACACAGTAGCATCGCAACAGAGCGTTCAACCGGGGGACCCCAGTGTACCCATGGGCAGCGGCCCCGTCGAGGGAAGGAAGGGCGAAGGAGATCAACGAGGGATCGCTGGAAGACACGGGGGTCTTCGAGGATTTCGAGATCTCCTAATGCACATCCGGGAAAAAAGGTATTGGAGTGGACGCTGACAGGAGTCAGCGGCCACGCCCAAAAACCAATCGCCTGGGAAAGCATGGCCGTCATCTCAGGATCTGACTCGACAATGCCATATGCACACCCGAAAGTGGCAGCACTGTCAAATCTTCACTTCCTGAAAATTCTAGCCCACCCTGTGATGCTGCGATGGACAACAGATCCGATTCTGGAGCGTCAAGGGAAACCCGCGGGGCATCCGAAAATAGACCCGGGGAATCCCCTGAACACTCGCGGGTTGCGTCACTGAAGAGGGGGGCGTGGTCCACGGACAAAGAGTCGGCGGATTTGTTCCACGCACACACCCTCAGGTCACCCTGGCCACCAGCCGAAGTAGCACCTCACGTGGAGAGTGTTAGATCGGGGTGTGGATGAGGGGACTCTCTCTCTAACGAGATCATTGAGTCTCGACCGTAATGACGCGATGATCACGTTCCCGCGGGGAGAACGTGAATCATCCACAAATGCTGCTCTAGCGTGATGAAGCCCAAGCACGCAGAGCAGAGAATGTGCCCATCAAAATCGGAAATGAGTCGACCGCACCCAGAAATGCACGGGCGAGCCGTCTTTAAAAAGACGTGCCGCGTGCGAGCTCTTTTGTGAGAGGAGGAAGAAACTCCGCGATGTTGAAGCGAGCAGGGAGAAACACACTCATTGGCAGATCACTGCACAGATCAGCAGGCAATGTGAACTCGCTGCAGATCGCCGTCACACCAACACCGGAGAGAGTGGTTCGTCTCGTAGAGTGAAGTCAGAAATGGCTGTGGAGCAAAGAGATACTCTTGGCTCCGAAGCGAAAACATGCCTATTTGCTATGAGCGCGCTCCTTAAATACTCACGAGGTGAGGCGGAGTTACGCTATGCAAATTCCGCAGACCCATGGCATTTCTTTGCCATTGGCTCGTTTTGTAGTACTCGTAGTCGATTGGCTTTCTAAGCGAAACCCCATTCTTCGTCATCCGACGGAACTCGGAGTGACAACGAAAGGGAACCATATTTTGCAAGCACATTGCATTATATTTTGAACAGAAATTAACAATCGCAAAAAAAAAAAAAAAACGTTTGAGCAAAGAAAAAACTATTCCGTGCTCAATAAATGTATTTGCTATAACGTGCAATTATAACCCTCTCACGCAGTTTACTCAGGTGCTCTCACAAACTTATTATCTGCGCTCTGTCAAGTCTCTCTCGCTCAACCTCTTAATTCTGTGCGCGCACAACTCTTCACGCGCGCTCAACTCTTCACACACACCCGCGCTCAAGTCTTGACACACACTCGCTCAACTTGCATCAGCGTTACAAGTGTGCCACAAAATCAACCAATCGGAAAATTAAAGGTCAATTGTGATTGGCTGTTGGTCTCCAATCACCACGCAGCACAAAGAAGACGAAAAATGTATTTTATGGATAGATGTCTTCTTTAGCCACCATCAAACATGACAGTCTGCGGCTGTGCTAGCGTTTAGAATGCTTGAAAGGGAAAAGTCAAACTAACTTTAGTCACAATAGGAGATATACTGTAATAGTATAAGTTAAACAACACAGCATTATAATACACAAAACTAACAAGGCACTTTTAAGTTAATAATAATAAAAAATACTTACCAAAATAAGTTTTAATCCATTAGTCTCGCTGTAGTCTGTAATTTTTTTCGATTTTTTTTTCAGTAAGCTTCCGGGATGCTGTAGATAATTCTAGACGGGCTTTGGTTCTACTGGGTCATTCTACGGAAATGTAAATTTTTCTGTCCCTAGCCTTTACAGAAATATTACACTTAAAAAAACACTTTAGAATTGCAATTAATTTACATTTTAAAATAAAACAATATGTTATTTGAACAATTACACCACCTTGAGCCATCAAGTGGCAATATTTAATTTTTTATTAACTATATAGAATTCCAAGCACCACAGAAGTGCTCGTCCCCACAGTCATATACAGAGGGAAAATGCTTTATTTGGAGGTCAATAACAGTTTTTTTCACCATTTAAAATAGAATAATGTATACCTAACTATCTAATATATTATGTAAATGACATAAAAAAACGAAATGCAGAATAAATATTATCAAATTGATAATGAAAGTAGTGGTCCCCTGGAGTTGTGTCACTGGTGTTACTGTCACTGGTGTCACCTTTCTTATGGGTAACACAAGTAACACCAGTGACTCCCATTTATAGATACACTTTATTCAAAGCTATTCATTTAGATTATATGCCAAATGTAACAATTTAGTCTCATCTACTTAATTATAGTTGAAGAATAATGATCTTTGGTCTTTTGTATGTCATTGGTGATTCATTGTGTCACTGGTGTTACTGTCTTTTTTTCTGTCACATTAAATACAACGCCATATCTGACATGATAATAATTTTACATCCTTTTAATTCTGCTACACTCAAAAGTTAAGATTTAAAGGATTGCATCATTACTTGATTTTAACTTGTTTTCAAATATTTTCATTATTATAGCAAATACAAGGTTGAGCAAACTAACTAACCTCATTCAAGCACACTTTTAACAAACCTGATTCAAATAAATAAAACATAATCTCCTTATTTGTTGCATTATTATTATTTTTTGGTAACTCTGACTACATGTGCTGAAAAAAAAATTGAATTAATATTTCATAAAAACATTTAATATTGCCAAAGTAGTAAGGTAACACCAGTGACAAAAAAACGGTAGGCTACATGCGGTCTTTAAATAAATGCACAAAAAATATAAAAATCATTAAGCTGTCATTTATGCGTATTCATAAAGCCAAAGGGTAATCTAATAATGTGGTGTAAGTTTAAATGTTAGAAAAAGAAATACATTTTAAGACATCTTGCCATACCAAAAGTGGATGTTTCTGTAGAATGATCCTACTAGCGATTTGATTGGAGACCAACAGCCAATCACAATTGACCTTTAATTTTCCGATTGGTTGATTTTGTGGCACACTTGTAACGCTGATGCAAGTTGAGCGAGCGTGTGTGTGAAGAGTTGAGCGCGCTTGTGTGTCAAGACTTGAGCGCGCGTGTGTGAAGAGTTGAGCGCGCGTGAAGAGTTGAGCGCGCACAGAATTAAGAGGTTGAGCGAGAGAGAGAGGGACTTGACAGAGCGCAGATAATAAGTTTGTGAGAGCACCTGAGTAAACTGCGTGAGAGGGTTATTATTGCACGTTATAGCAAATACATTTATTGAGCACGGAATCGTTTTTTCTTTGCTCAAACGATTTTTTTTTGCGATTGTTAATTTCTGTTCAAAATATAATGCAATGTGCTTGCAAAATATAGTTCTCTGTGCTCAAAACTTATAATTACTCGCTCAGGAATGAGGCACATAAATAACGCCATACGTTTCACTCGTAGCCGAAATATGCTGTGACTGACTCCGTAACCTGCCCATAAACAAACAGTGCACAGCTCTAAGAACATATTTTAACATCTGATGTAAATAGATTTACTATCTTTATGAATAAAATAATTTGTTTTATGCAAGGGATCAGGCGTTTCCATCACGCAAAAAAGACAGACTCAGCTATAGGCTAACTGACCTCGCGTCCTTGTATGTTGCCTTGCATAAAATAAAATGATTTACAGCACAGTAATGATTTTATAGATTAAATAAAACGTACACAAACCTGTATTTCGCAGAAGAAATGCACCAAATCGGCGGCGCTGAGAACTCTCCAGAAGAAGATGCAAATGCCCGTGCTCTTGCATCACTAAATCACTGTAAAATGTGGGCTACCGTGATATTGCTGGAACTTGAATGGTGCCAAATAAGTTTAAAATGTATAAGAACTAAGTATAATAATATGCTTTTTACTTTTTAAGTAGCCTACTTTAAAAATGAATTACCTTTGTATTTTTACTAAGATAATTTTGAAAATGGCCTAATTATCATTTTACTGGAGTAATATTTTATTGGGGTATCTGTACTTTTACTCAAGCACTTGATTTGTGTACTTCTTCCACCACTACAATGCTAAAAAAAACTGGATTATTGTAGTGACTACTGTGTATGACTGTTCATTAGTAGTTACTTCATAGTTATATTTCTTGAACCTTAATTAATAGATAATTAATGGTAGTTCTTCAGGAGGTATGACAGAATTCATTAGTTATTGATTTACTAACTGTAACTTAACACAATCATAAAATTCTATTACATACAGATTGGTTAACACATCTTCCTTAGTAGTTAACAGCAGTGAAGAAGTAGTTAATGAAGAAATGCCGACTAGTTCTTCAATAATTCCGTATTAGTTATGCAGTAAGATACAGTATTCTAAAGTGTTACCGAAATTCCTAGTAAAAAATAAATCTGCCTAATGATATTAATTTTGTAATTTACTACTGTTCCTACATGGTGAACGTGATTTTACCAGGTTGTGGCAACTTTGTTGATCCTGGAACAACATTCCAATAAACCAGATTTGAGGGACAAGTTTAAAGTTTATGTAAATTTTAGGTTTATAACCAGGGTTAGGTGCTTCTACATCAGTGTTATTCACCTATCATTTCCTTCTGATTTTAGGGATCATTTATGGGTAGGGTTAAGTTTATGGGTAGGGGTTAGGTTAGGGTTAGGACTAAATTTTCGGACTCAAATGTTGTTTCAGGATCAACTAAAAACATTGACCCAGGAACATGTCTTACTTGGCAAAATCACAGTGTCTGTGCGGACCATGGTACGGACATATAATCTATCCACCAGCAGGCGTCACCACAGAGCAGTGATTGGCTGTTCTGAACATGCCTGCCAGCCAATGATCACCAGACATTTTCATTGTATGAAAAAGAGATGATTTGACATTTTCATAATAACTGTTTTCCATGGGTAATACAAATTACATAAAAGTTAACATGTAAGTATTAACAAGTTAAGTGAACAGAAGAGAATGTCAAAATAAGGGTTCACATAACAGAACATAAACCTGAAAATAAGCTCGTTAGGCTATTTTTATATGTATAACAGAATTAGTTCCGATCCTCGAATCTGACTGGACAAAATCGGCTTTCTGCTGATATTTCATGTCCAGTATCATCCTCTTCATCTTAAATTGTTACTCCACTGACGGCAAGGCAAGTGACTGTCGAGTGAGTCATTAAACCGTTCATTCAACGAACAAAACCGCTGTGTTTATCTGTAAAAGTGAATTTTGCTCATCAGGTCGACTTTAAAGTAATTTCCTAATGTAGTTTCACTACTGTTAGACAGTGTAGTGCTGATTTTGTAAGATTTATCTTCAAGTTTCAGATTTAGCCAGATTCATAGGGTTAATCTTTATAGAACATATTAGACCGACATTCTGATTTAGGGCTGCATGTAAATGAAAGGAAAGTTACCACTGGTGAAAAAAAACCCCTGCAAATACTGACCCTAACCCACAACCTCTATATGAATCAAAATCAGTTTTGAATGGGAGAAACCCACAGTGCCACTGGGATGGTTGGTTTAGTATTGACCTTTAGCTTAACTGGTGGCTTCTTTAGCCCCAGCCAGTCATCATGCAGTTGACACAACATGTACGATTTCCCAATATCCATACTGTGCTGTGGGGAGAGTAGTCTAGGTCGGCAAACAGAGCACCAGAGGAGCTGATGACATTTTGACAGATGGAGGCATAGCAGACAGGAGAGAGCCAGAGCTGAGCTAGTCTAAACCCGTGTCCTGCGACCTCACAACCTGATTGTAGAATTCATCATGCCACGTGGGGTGGGCCGAGGGAGACACGGCGGGTCCTCCTTGAGTCGACAAAAATAAGTTAAGCGTGCCAGATCGTAAACACCATATAATATATCTGTTTATTGGAAGAATGTTTTACTCCCACCCCTCCCAAATGCACTGAAGGAGTATATCTGAGTATATCATTTATAGAGTATATCTGTATTATCACTCAGAATAAGTATTTATACGAACTCAACACAGCTATTAATAACAATACATTCACTTTTTTGACAAAAAGAAATCTGAATTACTAAAACTGAATTACTGAATTACCGCCGTGTCTCTATGGACTCTCTATGGTGGACGGCACTGATCCTCAACAACTCGTCTTAAGACCGGCGTGCATACTTGGACTTCCAAAAAATACTCTAAATGTTCTGATCCAATCTGACTTGTAATGCTGCCCGAATCATGCACTGTTCCTTCGTTGGCCAGAGGAGAACTGGCCCCCCGACTGAGCCTGGTTTCTCCCAAGGTTTTTTTCTCCATTCTGTCCCTGATGGAGTTTTGGTTCCTTGCCACTGTTGCCTTGGCTTTTTGCTTGCTTAGTTGGGGACATTTAATATTCAACAATATTATTGATCTGCCTTACTTAAGGTGGACGTTGACGCAATATCTTTTAGAAACAAACTTTGTTATATTGTTTTCATGTTATCACTGTGAAGCGCTTTGATACAATCTGTATTGTAAAAAGCGCTATATAAATAAAGGTGACTTGACTTGACTGACTAAAAAGTCATTGTAACTATAATAACACTATAAAAATGCTGGTTGCTTCTTTATAAATATGGAACCATACAACTGACTAATTAATACTTATAAATCAGTGTATAATGTGCATGCACATTGAAAAAGAAAATTCATGACTTAAGTATAAGTAATATAAGTAGTAATAATAATAATATAAATGTAACTATAACGTACTCGGTTACTAACGTAACCTCGGTTCTCTCTAGAGAGGGAACGAGTATTGCGTAAGTTTAGCTTACGCTACGGGAAAGATTCATCTTCTCGAGATATTGAACCCAAAAAATTATCCTTAATTTTGTATTCATTGTCAACGCAGTGCAGCAGCTAGCAGACCTAGAGCAGGCAGTCTTGCGTGCTCATTGGCTTCTCTGCGGGCATCTGCTGCAGCCTACCAGTGAGCCCCGCGCGACGTCACGCCTAATGAAGGGCGCCCGCGCCTTCATAGCGTCATAGCCCACCAGAATGGGCGTGGCTTAGCGTATAAAAGAAGGGGCTGTAGGCTGAATTCCCTGGTTTTCGTCGACTGAAGCGAAGTCGCTCGTGGCGCGAGCACGGCCGGTTACGCAATACTCGTTCCCTCTCTAGAGAGAACCGAGGTTACGTTAGTAACCGAGTACGTTCTCTTACGAGAGGTTCTCTCGTATTGCGTAAGTTTAGCTTACACTACGGGAACTTTTTGTCAACGCCGTGCGCGCCAAGTAACCACCCATGAGTCGCCGAGGTTTCTCGGGCAACCCAATTAGTGGAAAACATAAGGTGGCCAGCCACGCGTGCCATCACTTGTACATAAGCACACATAGGGAATACAGAGCAGAGCACTGGTCTGTATAAGCATATAGCACATCCCTACTAGTGCAGCTCAACCAGGAGAGCTGAGTCACGTGAGAGTGGTCTGAGCATGATATATCTGGGCAGAACGCACAACTCGCTTAGACTGACAGAAGTTTATCCTGCAGGGCGGGAACTTCTTGGTTATAGAACCTGACAAAGGTAGACGGGGAGCTCCAGCCCGCCGCTACGCATATGTCGTGGATAGAAATCCCGCTGGACTACGCCCACGATGAGGCCATGCCTCTAGTCTAGTGGAATGAGCCCTAATGCCCAGAGGGCATCGCAGACCTTTTGACGCGTAAGCGGCCGCTATAGCGTCCACTATCCATCTGGACAGAGTATGTTTCGAGGCAGCGAGACCTCTGGTGCGCCCACCAAACGAAACAAACAGCTGCTCCGTGCGCCTGAAGGAGGCGGAGCGCGCAGTGTAAAACCTCAGCGCCCTGACCGGGCAAAGGAGATTCACGTCTTTCTCACTGTCTGACGCTGGCAGAGCCGACAGTGAAATGACATGCGCTCTGAAAGGAGTGCCCATCACTTTTGGAACATAACCATGTCTAGGTTTGAGGATGACTTTAGAGTCATTTGGCCTAAACTCAAGACAAGTGCAGGTCCCCCACACGTTTGACACGGTTTTTAGTGATAGGTATTTTAACTCCATGGAGTCTAGTGGCTCAAATGGGAAGGCTTTCAGGGCCTCGAGGACCAAGGAAAGATCCCACATAGGAACCGACGGGGGGCGCGGCGGATTCATCCTTCTAGCTCCCTTAAGGAAGCGGATGACCAGCTCATGTCTTCCCAGTGACTGGCCGTGCGTCGATTCTGCGAACGCCGCCACGGCCGCCACATAAACTTTGAGCGTGGATGGGGACCTCCCCTTATCCTTATGTAGGAAAGTGAGCCGATGCACAACCTCGCACGTCCGCGGGTCCAGATCTCTGTCGGTGCACCACTTGGAGAACACCGACCATTTAGAAGCATATAGCCTTCTTGTGGAAGGAGCTCTAGACTGCGTGATCGTGTTCATCACTCTTTCTGGCAGGGCAACGAGTACCCGTTGATCAACCATGCGTGCAGAGACCAGCGCTCTGGATGGGGATGCCAGATCGAGCCGCGAGCCTGAGAGAGGAGATCTGCTCTCACCGGAATCGGCCACGGGGCTGCATGTGACAGCTGTACTAGTTCCGGGAACCAATTCTGATTCTCCCAGTGCGGAGCTATGAGGAGCACCGAATGGCGCGTTTCCCTGATTCTCTTGATCACCTGTGGTAACAGGGAGACTGGAGGGAAAGCATACAGTGGGAGGCTGGGCCAGACCTGGGCCAGCGCGTCCTCGTTCTTCGAAAAGAACATCGGGCAATGAGCGTTGTCTTTTGACGCAAATAGGTCGACTTCCGCTCTGCCGAATAGGTGCCACAGTTTCTGGACTGTTTGGGGGTGCAGGGACCATTCCCCTGGGGGAACGTTGTCCCTGGACAGTTTGTCTGGGCCGTCGTTCAAATGGCCAGGCACATGCGCCGCCCTCAGCGAGCGCAGGTGCATCTGGGACCAAATAAGGATGCGTTCCGTCAGATTGCAGAGGTTTCTGGATCTGACACCGCCCTGACGGTTTACATACGAAACCACAGACATGTTGTCCGAGCGGACGAGAACATGTTGGTCCTGTATGAACGGGAAGAAGCGCTTCAGCGCGTTCTCGACCGCTATCATTTCCAGACAGTTTATGTGAAAACACTTCTCTTGGTCTGACCACTGGCCAAAAGCCGGTCTGCCTTCAAACAGCGCGCCCCAACCCGAGTTGGACGCGTCTGTCGAAATGACTTTCCGATCAGAGATGGTTCCCATCATTACTCCCTGCTGGTACCAGTTGGCTACTAACCAGGGCTGCAGAGCCGCTATGCAGGTCTGAGTCACTCTGATTTTTTGGCCGCCAGAAACCCAGGCTCGGCGAGACGTGAGAGCATTCAACCAGCGTTGGAGCGGGCGTATGCGCAGTAGGGCCAGCTGGAGCACCGCTGCCGCTGAAGCCATACAGCCCAGCATCCTTTGAAACATTTTCAAAGGGAGAAAGCTGCCCTTCTGGAAAGACGCGGCTAGGCGGCGAACACGGCGCGCGCGCTGTGTCGACAAACGAGCCGTCATGGCCACAGAATTCAGTTCTATTCCTAAAAAGGAAATTGACTGACTGGGCATTAGTGAGCTCTTGGTCCAGTTGACCGTGAGACCCAAGCTTTCCAGGTGACTGAGAAGCACTGTTCTGTGAGATAACAGTTCCGCCTCTGACTGTGCCAATATCAGCCAATCGTCCAGATAGTTCATTATTCGCAGCCCCTGAGTCCTCAGGGGGGCGAGCACCGCGTCCATGCACTTCGTAAATGTACGGGGTGCTAGAGACAGGCCGAACGGCAGGACGGTGTATTGATATACCTGACCGTCGAAGGCGAATCTCAAAAATTGCCTGTGACGGGGTAATATCTGAATCTGAAAATAGGCATCCTTCAGATCTAGAGAAATAAACCAGTCCCTCGGGCGAACGTGCGCGAGGATTTTTCTGGTCGTAAGCATTTTGAACGGTCTTTTTGCAAGCACCTTGTTCAAATGTCTCAGATCTAGGATGGGTCTGAAAGCTCCATCCTTCTTGGGTACGAGAAAATATCAGCTGTAAAAGCCTGACTCGCTCAGAGAAGGCGGTACTTTTTCTATAGCCCCTTTGCACAGCAGCTTTGCTATTTCTGCGTAAAGTAGGCGTACTACCTCCGCGTTCACTATTGTCGCGGTCCGGGCTCGAAAGCGCGGGGGACGGCGAATGAATTGAAGTGTATAGCCCTGCTTTATTGTGCTCAGAACCCATTCTGAAATCCCTGGGATAGTTTGCCACGCAGCTATGTGAGCCGCTAGGGGGCGAATGGCCTCCGGGTTCAGATCGCCGCCATTTGCGGGCTTGTGAAACTGAGCCGGAGCCGAAAGCGCGCCGCGCGCGCTCTCGGTTCTGGGCAATGGGTGCTCGCTAAAAGCCGAGATCGTCTGATTCATGTGAGGTGTCCCAATCATAAGGGATGGGGAGCGTTTTATTGTCACTTTTTGCAGCGCGAGCAGCGCTTTGGGCGAAAAAGCCTTCTGTAAGCGTGAGCGCATGTGCGCTTACAAGTGTATTTGACGCCCCGATCATAACGGATGGGGAGCGTCTTATCAATGCCCTGCGTTTTGTGATAACATTTAAATGTGCAGGCGGCGCCCGGGGGGAGGTGTGTGTTAGTAAGCGTGAGCGCTCTCCGGCGGGCTCGAGACTTACATTCATAACCTGTTTTATCGACCGTGTAACAGAGCGGGCAGATAGTGGGCACAAACCTGTGGACACATTTCTTATATTCAACACTCGAGCGGCTTTTCTGCGCTTTATGAGAGTGTGGTCTGTGAATACGGGATTTGATGTACTTGTGTGTAGGGGTGAACACTGGGGCGTGGGCACTCTCACTTCACTTAAAACACCAACGGCGTGAGCCGGACCAGACATTACACTCTTTTTGAGATTTCTCTGGGTCGCCGTGAAAACGGCGTTTGTGTGCAGGCGAGGGGGTAAATGAACCGGCTCGTTGGCTGCCAAATGAACCACTGCAGTAGCCTGTTTGAAGGGGACTGTCAGGGAAATAACCTTTGACGGCGGTCCGGCCGCAGCGGGACGCGTGCGTCTTTTTTCTCTTTCGGTTAGGACGGCTTCGTGTGCTCAGACTTCACCGTAATCCTTTGCTGAGGCCCTCTGGGGGGCGGCGGTCTGTGACGGCTGTCTGAGCGCGACCTAGGGCTGCCGGACGCTGGGTGCTGGTTCGCACCGGAGGCTGGCCCTGTCTCTCGCGAGAGCGGCCTGTGGCGGAGCTCGAGCGTCGCGGCAGAAAGAGGTTCATGGCCTGCGTGGTCTTCTTTACCTCCGAAAAACGGTCAGCGATCCCGTTCACCGCTGGGCCGAAGAGACCAGTAGGGGAGAGCGGCGCGTTCATGAAGGTGGCGCGCTCAGCCTCTCTCATATCCGCAAGCGTTAACCAGAGGTGCCTCTCTGTCACAGTTAACGCGGCCATGACTCGTCCGATGGCTTGAGCTGCGGTCTTGGTGGCGCGGAGAGAGAGATCCGTCACGCTTCTCAGATCAGTAACCGCAGCTGGGTCCTGGCCCTTCTCGTCCCATTCACGGAGGAGGTCGGCTTGCAGGATCTGTAGCCCAGCCATGGAGTGGAGAGCAGACGCGGCCTGGCCGGAGGCGGCATAAGCGCGGCCGACCAAGGCGGACGTGGCTCTGAATGCTTTGGACGGGAGGGCTGACCTTGAGCGCCATTTTAGCGGAGGGCGGACAAAGGTGCGCTGCGACCGCCTCTTCCACAGGAGGAATCGCCGTGTATCCTCTCTCGGTGGCGCCGTCCACTTGGGAGAGCGACGCGGAGGTCTGAGGGTGAAGCCTCGAAGAGAAGGGTGTGCTCCACGACTCCACTCCGTGTGAAGCTCCGGTAGGAACGGAGCGGGCCTGCTTGCTGGGGCTGAACGGCGGCGACTTTGTAGGAAACATCCGTCGAGCATGTTCGGCGCGGGTTCCTTCGGCGGCGACCACTCGAGCCCGAGTCGGTCAACCGCCTGCGTCAGCAGACGCATCAGCTCCAGCGCGGGTACGGCCGGATTCCTGGATCGACGACGCAGCGGAGTTTAGCGACCACTCCTCGCTATCCGATGCCAGGATGGAGCAGCAGTCTCTAGTGGCGTGTCCTTCGGCCTCATCCTCAGACGAGACGGCAGTGAGGCTCATGAGCGGCAGCTGCGCGTCGGTGAAGGGAGGCGGGGAAGGTGAGGGCGAGCTCGAGGGAGGTTATCCGGCGAGCGCGTCGCTGTGGCCACGGGTTCCGGCTGCCTCTGGGAAAGGCGCTTCTTCTTGGGCGCTTCTTCTTGGGCGGAGTGACTGCTTCCGGGTTGAAGGCTTCGAGTCGAGCCCGCAGGGTCGACAGCGGAAGCGCTTCAAAGAACTCGCAGCCCCCGGACGCGAGGGCGAGCTCTGCATGTTCCAGGCCCAGGCAGAGAGCCCAGATCACGTGACGGTCTCCGACGCTGAGCGGGGCCCTGCACGAGCCACAGGAAGTGCGAGGCATCTTGAAAAAGAGTAAGAGTAAGTAAGAGTAAGAGAATACAATATAAATGCAATGTAAAAAGGATACGTCGCCGGATAGCGTAGCTCGCACGGATGGCTGAAGGTGGCGAAGACGGCCGGCTTCCTCAGCGCTGTCCTAAGCTGGCTGTTCGCTGTTCGATGGCGGCGGCGGCTTCTCTCAGATCCAGCGATGCGAAGGGCTTCGCTGAAGAGACGAAAATCAGGGAATTCAGCCTACAGTCCCTTCTTTTATACGCTAAGCCACGCCCATTCTGGCGGGCTATGACGCTATGAAGGCGCGGGCGCCCTTCATTGGGCGTGACGTTGCTCAGGGCTCACTGGCTGCAGCAGATGCCCGCAGGGCAGCCAATGAGCACGCAAGACTGCCTGCTCTAGGTCTGCTAGCTGCTGCACTGCGTTGACAATGAATACAAAATTAAGGATAATTTTTTGGCTTCAATATCTCGAGAAGATGAATCTTTCCCGTAGCGTAAGCTAAACTTATGCAATACGAGAGAACCTCTCATAAGAGAACTGATTTTATAATGCAGTATAGGTCTAAATTCGCTTTATAAATATATTTATAGAATAGCAATACTTACTTATAAATAAGTATAAATGGATCTATAATTCATTATCAGCATGGACTTTATACAAAGTGTTAACAACATTTCTACTCAAAGTTTCAAGAGATTTTTATAGTTATTTCCAGTCCTGCGTATGCCAGTAGGTGGCGACAAGTCTTTTTGTGCATTTTGAGGAAGTAATTGAATCATTTAGGCTACTCAACGAATCATTCAAAATCACTGATTCATTCAGGAAATACCACTACGGTGTTGGTCATATGTGCTCAAATTTTCGTTATGTTTTGGCTTGGCTTCGTTTGCATCTGTTTTCGTTGGTTGAGCAAAAATGAACAAAGCGAAATTGTGTCAATTTGTAAGTTGTTTAATATTAACTCTTTGTTTATTGAACTGTTGTAGCCTATAAAATAAATGTAAAACTTGCAATCTCTTGTTTGTTCGTGTGCTTGAATGTAAAATGTTCCAGCTCTAATTCTGCTCCCTGCATGTTTCCAGACAGTGAATCTGCTGATAATCGGTCTTTGCGACTGTATGCAAACGATCAATTTTCATATGTTGACTGCTATTGATCAAGATTAGCCAGTCTGTACATTGATATGTTAAGCGATGTAATAATTATCCCTGTATTCTGCTGAGGTTTGTAGCGGGTTCTGCTAAACACATTGCTGTCCTTGGCTCTGTTCTTGGAGTCCAGCTCTTCTCCTGTCATTCTAATGATCAATTGCGTTCTATCTGCGTCTCCCACCACTCATCAGTTGTTGTGTCCTTCCATCCAGCTGTCCCCTGCAGAGTCTATCCCTGTCCACTGGAATTTACTGGCCACCAAATCTCTGTTTATGACATTGTGCCCATTTGTCTTAAGTCTGAGATTCAGTTTTACTAGCTGCAAAATGAATGAGACTATAATAAAAATATGAATAATAATTAATTATGTGTGCACATGCGCCATGTGGATATCAAAGTGAGACCTGTGTTGTTTTGCACAGTTTGTTGGTATAGTACGGAGCTCTGGTGCAGGTATATTTTAAAAAAGACATTAAAGGAGAACTCCGGCGCAAAATGAACCTTTGGTCTAATAAAACATTGGTACCTCAACCGTTCTCTGAGATTTGTTTTCATGATAATCGAATGTAAAGAGTTTTATCTCTAAAAACTGTTTAGCGTATAACGCTAGTAATGGGGGCATATAATAAGTAAAAAGAAATCGCTAGTTTATACCACTAACAAGGCTCAAAATAGCCCCACACGAACACAGTAACATAATGAGGGTCCCTACATGCAAAACGAAGCATTGAGAACTTTGTAAGTGTACAGACCGTTTAATAAGAAGATATTTTATAAAGACAGTCCACTTCGTGTATACAGACAGGAGCCATCTTTGGAAAACAGTCTCGACTAGTCAAACCACGAACGCCATTTATACAGTTCAGAAGTTCACTGAACTTCATACAGTTCAGCTCACTTAGCACGTCGTTCGTGGTTTGGCTAGTCGAGACTGTTTTCCAAAGATGGCTCCTGTCCGTATACACGAAGTGGACTGTCTTTATAAAATATCTTCTTATTAAACGGTTTCAGGCCTACAAGGAAGAAAAGGAATAGTCGAATAAAGTCGTTATTTTTGTTTGTTTTTTCGCAAAAAAAGTATTCTCGTCGCTTGATAAACTTATAGTTGAGCCACTGTTGTGACATGGAATATTTAAACATTTTCTTTAATGACTTTCTGGGCCGTCAAGTTTCATTCCCTTAGGGAGCCTATGGAGGAGTGATCAACCTCTCAGATTTAATCATAAATATCTTCATTTGTGTTCCGAAGACGAACGAAGGCCTTACGGGGTTGGTACAGCATGGGGGTGAGTAATTAATGACTTAATTTTCATTTTTGGGTGAACTAACCCTTTAATGCCTTCAAAAAAAAAAAAACGCATAAATTGCATCAATGTTCAAATTTAATTTGCTAAAACAATTTTTTCCTCACACATAATACCACTATATACCCCAAAGCCCTGTCTGTTTTATTGGCTATTTCACCATTGAAACTCCTCTGCAACTCTCAGAACATCGACAAATGCAACACTGTTGATGTTGTGCATCTCTGATTTGTGTTGCTTAATTTCCAGAAAGCTGATGACGAGAAGCGACACTGATAACATTGGTTATCAATGAAACACAGAACATCAATGCTTTCAAACTCATTGTCTCCCATAAGAGCACATCAAAGCCATCGACTGGGGGAGAAAGAGAGAAGGCAGAGGTGACTCTCATTGGACTGCATTAATGTATCATTGAGACGTGAAGTTCAGCCTGTTGGCTTTGGCCTGTAAGTGAAATCAATGGGCTGTACCGAACTAGAGAAGGACAGATCACAGTGTTTCGTCAGAGAGATGAGGAGGTGGTGTGAGGGAAAGTCAAGATGGCAAAGAACATGAACATGGAGAGAGATACAGGGTGCAAAGAGGGGACACGGAAAGGTGCTGATGTGTTTGACAGTCTAAATAGATAGACCTGAGGCTATTTATAAAACCATGGGTTCGCATAGGCCTCATAGTGAAGGCCAGAGCTGATAGAGCAGACCTGTAGGATTCATTGAGGAGGTCAGAGGAAGAATGAATATATGAATAATCAAAACACTAAATATGTATGAACATAAACAAGTGATAGTTGATTAAATGCATAGAAATGTAGTTTGCAGACAGAGCTCGGTAATAACTGATTATATGTAATCTGGATTACGCAATCAGATTCCAAAAATGTAATTCTTGTATAGATTATATCTTATTATATATATTTAATTAATTATTAGCTTTTCAGTTTGGGAAACCCTGACGTAATGTAAGGTTCAATGCAGTTCATTGATAGCAAAAAATGGAACACATTATCTTTCTCTTTGTATTTTTACACATCAATTTGGTACAAGATGTCCAAATCAATGTGATAAATGAGTTAGGACAAAAGTAATATCAAAACTAGACCGATTACATTACCTAAAATGTGTAATGTATAGATTAACAGTTATAGATTACGTTACCAATTACAATTTTTATTTGTATTCAGTAACGGACTATGATTTGTAGGTAATTTACCCAGCACTGGTTGCAGATAGGACAGTGTGGACAGCTGGAAAGTTGGAGTCGCCCCGCACATACCTGAACTGATCCACTGTATCCCAGAACAACACTAACCTGACACCCGCTCCATTGTACCTGTGTTTGTTTAACATTTCACACTGCTCTTGTCCTATTTAGAGTAGAGTGGAGCTGTATATCAACCAGCCTGCCAGTATATCTGCTGTCTTCGGACCATCTGAAGTGTTATAATGCATGAGGTCAGTAGAGTTCATCAACAAATGCTGATGTACGCACATGACGATGTCAACTTATAAGGGCAGCTCGAGAAGGGCATATTGTATAACAGACTGAAGAGAGAAAATGAGTCACCAAAACAAACAAGTTTATTCAAACATGTACAAACAAGTATGTACAGTATGGCTATGTACATCAAAACAACTGGTTTGAGGAAGAGAGAGAGTGTTTATGTATTCCACCCACATCTGATGAGCAACTCCTCATCTACAGTACTTATTTACCTCTCTACACGTCGAAAGTTTACTTATACGTTGCACCTGAGAAGAACTTTGTTAGGCATTGCGGTATTGCTGGTTTCAGTATTATTATCAGCTCAATAGGAGAAACATTGAGTTATTGTGGCCAAAGTATTTATAGACTAAGTCATACTTGTATGAAAAAAATGTCTACTTAACCACTTACGTGCACAGATAGTAATAATAAGCTGTTGCTTATGTAACTCGTTATCCCATAATACATTTTTTGTTGTTGGTAAATCCTATAGTTATACAGTATATTATGTCAAATAAATGCTGATAACTTTCTATTAATCAAAGAATCACAATGGATCATGGTTTCCACAAAAATAATAAGCAGCACAACTATAGGTAAAACATTGGTAATAAGAAATGTTTCTTGAGCAGTAAATCAGTATATTAGAATGATTTCTGAAGGATCATGTGACACTGAAGACTGGAGTAATGATGCTGAAAATTCAGCTTTGTCAACACAGGAAAAGATTACATTTTAAAATATATGAAAATAGAAAACAGTTATTTTAAATTGTATTAAATTGTATAATATTCCACAATATTGCTGTTCTTGCTATTTTTGATCAAATACATACAGCCATAATTGGTGAATATGAGAGACTTTACATTACAAAATCAGCCACAAACTTTTGAATTGTAGTGTGTGTGTGTGTGTGTGTGTGTGTGTGTGTGTGTATACATCAACTTGGCTGGATAATTTGTTCTCTAATGCAATGACATTAACTCTTTTAATAATTAATATTACTAATAATTTAATAGTAATAATTAATTTTTTTAATTATTACTATTAAAAAAGGGCCACTGTACAAATACAAATCTTTAAAAAGTTCATTCATCTCATTGTCTATTTGTAAAAAAAATAATATTCCAATATATATATATAAAAACTCATGAATATAAAAAGTACATCAGTTTATAATATTGCAGTCGTACATGAACTTTATCTCTCCCTCCTTCCCAATATCTCTTTTCTCCCTTCCACCCCTCCTCTCTCATGGATCTTCTTGGCCTCCAAGTGCGCCTCCTGCTCTCTCCTCAATTCCTCTTTCTCTGTCTTCAGTAACCAAGGTCCTCCAAGGTAAGACAGGATCTCTTCAGCCCCGGGGCGAAGCCAGGGCAGCGGGTTCAGCAGCTTTCTCAGAAGAATGAGGACGAATGAGCTTAGAGAGTCAAACTGACGGGCAACTTCTAATTCAGCCTCATTCTCCTCTCTCACAGTGTTTTGCTTTTCACAATGATCTCCCTCCCTCAGTTCATTCGGTCCTCTGGCCCCCTCCTCTCTCTGTTTGGTTCGGTTGAACCAGTCTCTGTACTTGCAGTAGAAAGGGTCATCAGAAGTGGTCTCCTCCCAGGGGAAGCAGCTTGTCAGCAGGCAGTATATGAGGATGCCTAAAGACCAAGTATCCAAACTGGGCTCTACTGTCATCCAGGTGTCCTCTGCTTCCTCCATTGCCTCACTGACTGTCTTAGCGCACTCCATCTCGGGCACACAGAAAGGAGAGTTGTACCACACAGCACGGACCTTGGTCCCCTTTGCCCGCGCCAAACCAAAGTCGCCCAGTTTGACCCAGCGACAAAGCCGGTCACACAAGAAGATGTTCTCTGGCTTAATGTCCCGGTGCACAAAGCCAAGCGAATGCAAGTGAGACACAGCACCACTCAACTGAGACATCACACTCTGAGCGCACTCCTCACTCACCTGCTACGAAAAAGAGAGAGAAGTTAAGAATAATAATTAGAAATAACGCAATAACAATTAACAATTTCTGGCATGTTATTTCCCCTTTTCATTAATATTGTTATTGCTATTTTTACATGTTCATTTATTATCATTTTTATTGGTATTGTTTTGTCATTTATTTCCATTTCTGGTACATTATTTTCCTTTTTACAATAATAATCATATTTATTTAGTTATTTATATATCTATTATAATATATCTATTACGGCCATCTTGTTGTCCTTTTATTGTTTATTATCCAATATAGTTATTTGTATTCGTTCATTCATTCATTCATGGTACATAATTTTCCTTTTAAACTATTATTATTGATATTTGTATACATGTATGTATTTATTTATTTATTTATTTATTTAACCATTAAGGCCACCATCTTGCCCTTTTTCAATAATATTGCTATTTGTATGCTCATTTATTTATTAATTTATTAATTCATTATTTATTTGTTTGTTATGAGTTATGAGATGACGGAAAGTCTGTGTTCTAATCTGCCCTTCAGCGGTACAGTAAGTACTCTCATTAAATTGCATTAATGTATCAAGGCTGATGATAGGACCAGTTGTTTTGGCAGGAGAGTGAGAACACGGGAGCATATCAGGGAGGGAACATGTACGTGCCCGAATAATCTAAGACATGTTGTTCCCTGAAGAGATGTCACTATGAAAAATACTCTACTCATCACGATGCATCACCATAATTTCGAAAGCCCTAGATCAGGACTGTCGTCAGAGGACCCAGTATCAATGTCCCAGGCCCTTTAATGAGGAGAAGCCACTAAAGTTGTCTAATGGTCATCTAAATCTCGTCTGAACACCCTGAGGATGGATGACAGAATTTTAAATTCTGCTGCATTTACTGACCTCTGACACAATGACATCATACAGGTCTCCATAAAGACCAGCCTCCTGGGCAAAGACATAGTGGGAAGGCGTGGAGTAGAAGATGCCTATAGCCCGCGTCAGAGAAGGGTGTGTGCAATAAGAGACGGACAGGTTGTATTCACGCAGGAAAGCTTGGAGAGTGGTAGAGCGACGGGGGAAGAACTTCAGAGCCATTGGGGTTCCTGGAAGTTCAAAGATTGCTAAAGTGAGAAGTGCTTCGCCTTCACCAAATACACCGTCTTATAGTTTAGAGCTCAGCCTGAACAAAACAGGTGACCACAAAACAACTGACCTCTCTTCTGATGCACCGCCAGCATCACCTTGCCATACGACCCCTCTCCCAGCTTTTTGATCAGCTTGAAGTGCTCTGATGTCACCAGTGATGTCATGGACTGAGCCGTGAGGTAGCACAGCTCATCCAGCTTTCTTGGCGCAGTCTGACAAGAAAACAACAGAAAAACTAACATTAAAGTTGTTGTGCAATTTTTAATGGAAAATTGCAGTGTTTATTATAAATTTAGTTTTTTGAATACATAATCTTTAATAAATAAAACTCCCCCTCCCTCTTGCAATGGCATCTCTTCTCTGATGATACTGTTTACTGGCATGAGGGCGGGACAACATGTCACTCACATGACATCACAGAAGCTAACCACAATCCAACCATCCAATCAATTCCTGATGAACAAAATCAGATCCCGACCCACATTTTCACTTGTTTGAGAAGCTGTTTCACTTGGATATACGTCACAATAGAGAAGAAAAGACTATCGCAACTTCCATTTCATGCTGACTTTAATCATACAATGCTGATTTTCAATCAGTATACTGTGTGAAGCATCTACTTTTGTTTTATGTAGCTTGATCTTCGTAAAAATGAAAGTTATGAAAAGCTTTTGACTTATGCCGATAGTAAAATTCTAGCTGATTCCGATAAGCTGATGATTATTTTCATGTTATGGCTGATAACCGATAAATGCCTAAGTATTAAAATCTCATACTGTTTTGTTCTAAATTGAAATAATTCTTTAATAAAACTGAATTTAAACATCACAACTTTATAATATACATTATGAAAATAGCTATTCATTTGAACATTTTCTAAATATTACGTTTATCAGTGTTAATAAATTATTAGTGTTTAATATTTTTATTTGCATGAATTAATGTAATTTCTTATAAAGAGACACAATTTTTTTTACATTTGACACTTTTTAATCTATTCCCAACCAACAGACTGCCTTAGAAGTTCTGATTAATACATTAAAACAATTGTATTAATACAATTGTATTAATGTTTTTTCTATATATATTATTAATGTTTTAAAAGAACTTTAAATACGTGTTAGATGATGACAAAAAAAATCTAAATGGAAAAACAGTGTAAATGAACAAGCACAATTAAATATCCAATATCGACCGATACTTATCTCTTATATACAGATATATACAGATATAGTCCTGATATATATTTTGTCATAATGATAAGCTGACTATACATTATCCCCCTTATTCTCGCTATTTACCACATAGTGGGCATGGAATTAAAGAAAAGAGACTACAATTGCCATTTAGGAAATCGGTTGCTTTAGACAACGTCTATGGAAGTAAAATACTGTCAAATGTTTTTGAAACAAAAACCATGTTGAATTGCACCAATTGAAAAAAAAAATGCAGTGCGTTAACCATGCTTGCATTTTAATCCATTGTATTTTTAAGGTTTGCATTTTTTCGGGCTGAAATTCAACATGGTTGAATATTTAAGCTGTGAATATTTCAATTAAAAACATTTCAAACACATTTTCAATATTAAAAATTCAATAATCCATATTCACCTTTCATATTTCACTTCCAAAATGTTCAAACTGTTTAAAAATACAACCTATAATATTCAACAGGCAAATTTCGGTCCATTTTATTTCGCCTTGAAAATTCGCTTCCACAAATTCAGTGGTTCAAATTCGACAGTAAATTCAACGTCGACATCCAGGAACTGCAGGAAAAGCAGTAGATTACCGATCATAATCTCCATCTGCTGTAGTCATCTTTACCAGCAGGGGGTGCACGCGCGTGTTGACAAGCACCAAAGCAACAGGAGAGGCCTTCACAAAACGTCATTTGCTGAAATGGACAGAACGATGAGTACGAGTTATAATTTATATGTGTATGGAAAAGGTTGATTAAGACACAAAACACACGAGCGTTTACTCAAGTGTCTTATGAGACTTATTTTTACCCCCGTGCAAGGTGATTTGTCCACTGCAAAACTAAATTCTCTCGCCGTTGGCATTGATATTAAGTTTTAGTAAAACAACTGTAATACACTGAGACAGAGTGAATTATTTGTTTTAGTCACAGTGACGGAATACTAAATTGATGGCTGGGTTTTGGCAAAGGCAATTTTATTTAAATATAGCATCATTAAATACTACCCAATTACAATTATAAATTAAATTCAGGAATTAAAAATTACATCTCTACCATGATATCTGGTCATCTCTGTGTTATAACGTGAATTGTCTCCGCCATTATCCAGGGCTGCGTACAGTAGGGGTATTTGTCATCTTATTTTATATCTTTTTGTCCATTTGGAGCGCGCTTCACGTCACCTATTAGCGTCGCGCCTGCCACAAGATCTCTCACTGTTTACATGAACCAGACCCTCCAATGAGAGCACATAAAGTGCAATCCATCTCTTATTTACCATTTTTTCATCTTATCGTATATTTTATTCGCTCCTTTGCCCGTATTGGAACGCGTCTCGTGGCTCTTACTAAGTGTCGGGCCAGCCACACGATCTCTCACTGTTTTAATCAACCAGACACTCCGATTGATGCACATGTGCAAACAGACAGTGCAATCCTGACCTGCTCTTATGTAGCCTATCTATTTGTCATCTTATTTTATTCGCTCTTTTTGTCCATAATGGAGCGCGCGTCGTATTGGAGCCATCTTCGCAGTAGTGAACGCGCCGAGAAAAATGCTCATTTCATACGGATTACATTATCTGAGAGTAGTCTATTCATTTTCGTTTTGAATTGTTTCGTTTAAAAGTAGCCTAGGCTAGACATTTCTACCTTGATGTATTTATCATGCCTGTGAGAAATGTGCAATGCAAAAATGTCATGATTTTATTGCTATGCCTATGCCTATATGTCTGCTTTGCTTAGGCTATGTATTAAATCCAGGGAATTGGTTGATCAAACATTGATTGAAATTAAGATACAATTTATTAAAAACGAAATTCACTTTAAAGAAAGGCTTTATAAAAAAACAAAACGTAATGGAGTGGTCAAAATCATTCTCCTTCAGAATGTCAATCGGAGAATCAGGCAACTGTAATAGGGAGAGATCTTGTGGCTGGCAGGCCACGAAACGCGCTCTATGGGACAAACGAGCAAATAAAATATAAGATAAGATGGCAGAAGGGTAACTAAGAGCAGGATTACATTGGCTTTGTGTTTTCGTGCATCAATCGGAGTGTCTGGTAGATTAAAACAGCGAGAGATCGTGTGGCTGGCCCGACGCTAGTAAGAGCCACGAGACGCGCTCCAATACGGGCAAAGGAGCGAATAAAATATACGATAAGATGAAAAAATGGTAAATAAGAGATGGATTGCACTTTATGTGCTCTCATTGGAGTGTCTGGTTCATGTAAACAGTGAGAGATCTTGTGGCAGGCGCGACGCTAATAGGTGACGTGAAGCGCGCTCCAAAT
Source organism: Tiaroga cobitis (assembly GCA_030578255.1). Lineage (NCBI taxonomy): Eukaryota > Metazoa > Chordata > Actinopteri > Cypriniformes > Leuciscidae > Tiaroga > Tiaroga cobitis. Next base: position 24,034,009 of record CM060606.1, on the reverse strand, counting down.
GGACAAAAAGATATCAAATAAGCTGACAAATAGGCCTACCCCTACTGTACGCAGCCCTGGATAATAGCGGAGACAATTCACGTTATAACACAGATATTACCAGATATCATGGTAGAGATGTAATTTTTAATTTATAATTGCTGAATTTAATTTATAATTGTAATTTGGTTGTATTTAATGATGCTATATTTAAATAAAATTGCCTTTGCCATCATGTAAAACCCAGCCATCAATTTAGTATTCCGTCATAGTGACTAAAACAAACAATTCACTCTGTCTCAGTGTATTACAGTTGTTTTACTAAAACTTAATATTAATGCCAACGGCGAGAGAATTTAGTTTTGCAGTGGACAAATCACCTTACTTTGCACTGGGGTAAAAATAAGTCTCATAAGACACTTGAGTAAACGCTCGTGTGTTTTGATCAACCTTTTCCACACACATAAATTATAACTCGTACTCATCGCTCTGTCCATTTCAGCAAATTGTGAAGGCCTCTCCTGTTGCTTTGGTGCTTGTCAACACGGGTGAGCACCCCCTGCTGGTAAAGCTGACTACAGCAGATGGAGATTATGATCGGTAATCTACTGCTTTTCCTGCAGTTTCTGGATGTCGACGTTGAATTTACTGTCGAATTTGAACCACTGAATTTGTGGAAGCGAATTTTCAAGGCGAAATAAAATGGACCGAAATTTGCCTGTTGAATATTATAGGTTGTATTTTTAAACAGTTTGAAAATTTTGGAAGTGAAATGTGAAAGGTGAATATGGATTATTGAATTTTTAATATTGAAATTGTGTTTGAAATGTTTTTAATTGAAATTTTTACAGCTTAAATATTCAACCATGTTGAATTTCAGCCCATAAAAATGCAAGCCTTAAAAATACAATGGATTAAAATGCAAGCATGGTTAACGCAATGCATATTTTTTTCAATTGGTGCAATTCAACATGCTTTTTGTTTCAAAAACATTTGACATTATTTTACTTCCATAAACGTCCGATTACACAAAAATGTCTGACTTCAGAATTGCTCAATTGAGATTCATGTATTCCAGAGAGCCATATAACAATGATAGTTATATGCCAGTTTAACTTCCCATCTGTCAGTACTTTCACCAGCCTTCACTTTTATGTCAGAGGATGGTCAAACAATACCATAAGCCCATTAACACCTCGGCAGCCCTGAAATAGCTAGGGCGCATGTTACTAATGCATTTTTACATAACACAAAGCAAGCAGATCATATTTACATTACACCCTATGTATTTATCAGGGACATTTGTTGATTAAAGTTCCTAGAAGTGTGCGTCACACAGTCCTGTGTGCGTCAGTGTTAATTTTTTTGCTTTGTCAGTCTATGCAACCTTTACTAACACCACTCAGCTGATGAGAAGGACCATGTAATTGTATGGTATTCTGTTATGACTTTATAAGTCTGTGATGTGGTCCTAGTGAAGAGATTGTATGAGTGCGTTGCTAGGCATTAAGAACAGAACCACCAGAGGAGCCTTTATCTTACTGATAGACGTCTCTGGCAGTGTGGCCTTTGATAAGGTGCCAGGAGTGGACGTGCATATGCTCCAGCTTGTTTCATTTTCCATGCAACCTTCATGTCTGTAATGTACAGTAAGACTAACAATGTTGTTTTTAAAATCAAATTTCAGTAACACATTAGTTTAGGGTCCAATTCTCACTATTAAATAATTGCTTATTAGCATGCATATTACCAGGATATTGGTTGTTTATTACTTATAAAGCACATATTAATGCCTTTCTCTGCATGACCACATTCTGCTTGCCGTATACCTAAACCTAACAACTACCTTATAAACTATTAATAAGCAGTAATTTTATTTTGGCAGAAGTCGTAGTTAATAGTTAGTTAATAGTGAGAAATGGACCCTAAAGTAAAGTGTGACCCAAATTTCTTGCAATTAAGAGTGTTCTCTGAGCTTTGTCATAAGGGATTATGATCTTTTTAATGAGGTTACCAATTCATCCCCTTGTAAATAATTTTTGGAAACATTATATTGCACTTAAAGTTCATTTAAAGTTTTATATCAATGATATCTGGCACAGATGAACAATTATGAATCATTTTTACTGTCAAACTCAACCATTCTTTCTCATTTAACTGCAGTGACCATTTTCCATTTTCACAGTGTGCCACTATTGCAATATTTATAAAGTATCATTGTCTATCTATCTATCTATCTATCTATCTATCTATCTATCTATCTATCTATCTATCTATCTATCTATCTATCTATCTATCTATCTATCTATCTATCTATCTATCTATCTATCTATCTATCTATCTATCTATCTATCTATCTATCTATCTATTTTCACAGAGTGCCACTATTGCAAAATATGTGCAGTATGTGCTGAGGAGCACGGCTGGAGCGCCTTATATTACCCACAGGTGTATAGCACAGCTTTAATAGAGGATTTAGCAGGATAAAATCTGAAATGTTATTTAGTCATGATTTACTCCTGTAAAGCCGCCATTGACAAAACACTCATCAGTGAAATCATAAATATATATATATATATATATATATATATATATATATATATATATATATATATATATATATATATATGTGTGTGTGTGTGTGTGTGTGTGTGTGCTATTGTTATATATTGTTATTTGGTTAAGTATTAATTTCTAATACTTGTTAATGTGTATTAATATGAAATGGAACAATTTCTATAGGATCGGTATAACTCACAGTCATTGTCCAACGCTGCAGTGTCTTTCAGGAAGTCTCTCTCACTGTTTCTTTCCCATTTGAACAGGACTGAGCTCTGAGTCAAACTGTCCGTTGCTCGTTATCAGCATACAACTGAGATCGACAAGTAGTTAATCAGATGTTGCGGTGCTGCAAGCCTGAGTGTCAGTTGCTACTGAGTATTTTTATATCTGTGCTCTCTCTCTCTTGATCCTTAATGAGTCTGCCGACCTCCTGCTTACCACCTTCCCCTGCTCTCTCTCCCTTGCTCTCCCTTTTCCCTCCAAAAATTCCTCTGGTTGTTTCCATCCCAGATAGCCATGTACTACAGAAGTGAGGTATGCTGCCCCTTCCCAGAGTCTCACTCTTTCTCTCGCTCTCTCTCTTTACTCCTGTACGTCTGTAGTGTCCCAATGTGGTCCACCTGGCAGTCTGTCTGTAACACTATTCAGTTCCTGCTGTTCCCTGAGGTCTCATATCTCCCTTCATCCTACTAGCACTATCACTTAGTAAATTCCTCCTACTGTGAATCTCCAGTCTGCAGCTCTGCTGAATTAAGACTGAAGAAGACAACAAGAGGTTCACAGTTTTGAGATCTAATTACTCCTAAGGCTCTCGACTAAGATATTAACATTGTGAAATTCTCACAAATCATTGTGAAACTATTCTAAAGTAGTGATGTGTGATCGATTTACTTGATTTTTGAGAGGATGCAGTGAGATTAGTGCCACACACACCTTTTATTAAAAGTATTTAGGATAAAAGAATTGTAATAAATCTAGGAGCAAAAAAAACAAAAACACGTAACCTGCAATTTCAAATATGGATGAGCTATATTTGATTTGAATCACAGTACAAGACCAGGGGTCAGTGGACCCTCAGGGGTCCTTGAAGAAGATGTGCATGTCAAGTCAAGTCGCCTTTATTTATATACCAGCTGGAGTCGGTTTATGCTAGCCTGCAGAGCAACCACCCAGTAAACAATAATCTAGCCTTGAGGTCAGGAATGAATGTATTAACTTTTCTGCATTTGACATTAAAAGCATGTGTCATAATTTAGCCATCAAGTGTTATTAAGGGCAGAGGGTTTTGGTCAAATAATTAAAACCTCTGTTTTTCTTAGAATTTATTTAGTAGAAAATTACTAGTTGTCCAATTTCTTATATCGACTATGCATTCCGTTAGTTTTGTGAGTTTCGTCAGGCCGCAAAGAAATATAGAGCTGAGTATCATCAGCATAACAGTGAAAACTAACACCATTTCATCTCCCAAAGCATGTACAGGGTGAAAAGCAACGATCCTAGTCCTGAGCCTTGTGCTACTCCATACTGAACTTGTGATTGATATGATACCTCTTCATTAACTTCTACAAATTAACCATGGAAATGCGATTCCACTAATGGATCAAGGATAGGATCAAGCTGTGTACTGTTCAAAAGTTTGGGGTAATGAGAAAGGTAGTGGAAAAAGGCTCTTTACACTGAGAAAAAATAGATTAGATTATTCAAATGTTCTTTGAACTAAGAAAAAAATTGTTCTTTAAGAACTTTCACTGAAAGGTTCTTTAGGGGAATCAAAAATGGTTATTTTATGGCCTTCTATTGCCCCTTTTTTGAACCTTTATTTTTAAGAGTGTACATGTGTAATGAATGCACATGGTGACTGACTGTTGTAAAACATGGAAAACAATTCAGTAACATGAGCGCCATTATATTATTGGCTTATGAGATGCATGTGGTTTACACTGACTATTATGCTTCCACCAGTGGTATAGAATTCGAGGTTGCCATCTCCATTAGTAAGAGAATCTTTAATATTGCTTCATGCAACAGTTCCATAAACAAGCAATTCATGTCATTCTTACGTTTCAGGCAAAAATGCTTTCCTAGCTCAAACAGCTTTCCTGTAGCCCAAGCAGTAGAGCGTTGGTGCTTGCAACGCCAAGGCCATGGGTTTGATTCCCATGGAAAGCAAGAACTGATAAGAATGTAAATGTGTACCTTGAAATGCAATGTGAGTTGCTTTGGATAAAAGAATCTGCCAAAATGCATAAAAATGTAAATGGTCCAGGCAGTTAATGTATTTGTATACACACACTGTTCCTAATAAAGGCAAACTGGACTGTATAAAACCTGTAGATGTATACAGTAAAACATGTATGTGCTATTATACTGATTATCAAAACACTGCTAAGATAAGAAAAAGAATGAAAAGAGAACAGTTATGTGTATATATACACATTCCATTAAAATTGTCCTCTCCTTTTGTTTTATTTATTTGTTTGTTTATTGGCTGGCATTCTTCAATGGTATTTAACCTGCACATTCTGCCATCTGTTTGAGTGACAAAACTAACAGCTGAAAGCTTGCAGAACTTAATACAACCATCCTCTCCATGACAAACCTCTGCTTAGTGCTGCCAAATTTCACATTCTCTCTTTCTGTCTCTCATTCTAAGTTTACCCTGAACCTCAACTCTCTCTCTCTCTGCACTTCACAATTGACTCTTTATACATTTCAATTTCAGAAAGATTTCCCTTGATATCTCAAGTACAACATAGCTACTGTGTATTACTAAAGCAAACAATCCCTGTTATCACAACAGTGGCCGTTTCTGTTTCTCCAGCTGCCCTCTACATGCATGAAGCTGTTGCTAATACAGTCTGCTGTTGACTTCTAAGAGACTTCATCAATCCCTCTGGTCTCATCTCCATTCATAATCAGCACTAGGCTTCTGTCACTCCCATGCTGTTCAGGAATGTCATGGTATGTCTGAGACATCATAGAATTAGTTTAACATGTAACCCAATCGCCAAGATATACGCAAATAGATAGCAATGAATCATTTGGGTGTCTATTGCAATTACCCGCTATATAGAATTTTGAGTTATTTATTTATACAATGAATTCAAATGTATTTCATATGTATTCTCTTAAATCTTTTACAAATGTGTGAAAATAAGTTTTTTTAAAGGATATTTTAAGACACTGTGTCTGTGTACTTAGTCCTTAAATGGTTTGTGCAAAATCAGCGTGAGTGACTTGGTATAAAAACTTCTATCATCAACTTGGCATTTTTATCTTAAAGAAACATGGCAGCATGCCGTATAAGACAAGCTCAAAGTAAATATTTTGCACGTTACTTTAATGAAGGATACAAACTGTAAAAGTGAAAATAAAAGCAATTAAAAAAAATTATAAAAAAATTATTATTGGAATCCTGAGTTTCGAAAAACAGCAGTATGTTATTTTTATGTTCTTATATTCTAAGTGTTAAAAATTGCTCTATTTTTTACAGCGAAAGGAATTTAAATGCAATATCATAATTTTAAGAAAAAGTCCCTAAAATATTCTTGTTCAGACATGTGAAAGTAAGAATAATTCTTGCTTAGGTGCACTTTGCCATTTTTACATTTCTAAGCAATGTTCTGCAATAAAGAGCAATCTAGTCAATCAGGAGACTTGAAAATGTTTGTATGAATATTTTATATATCCACAAGACAAGAATAGTAGAACAGTGGTTCTCAACCAGGGGGCGGAGGCCCACAGGGCACCTTAGCAAAATGCGGCAGGATGATTTTAAATTATTTATATTAAATAATCAAACTTAAATAAAATACTAACACCAAATAAAAATGTTAACTGAATATATTTTTTAAATGTTTTATATACAGTTCATGAAACTTGGCATTACAAAAATAATTGGTTTATGCATTTAAAGTTGGCATGAAAAGGAAGTTGCGATAGTCTTTTCTTCCCCATTGTAAGGGCGGGGCTTGATTTTGTTAATCAGAAATTTATTGGTTCTTTGGATGGTTGTGGTTTGATATTGCTGTGATGTCATGTGAGTGACAGGCTTCAAGTCCAAAAGGTTGAGAACCACTGGTGTAGTGCAAGTAGGCTAAATGTCTTGCGGATATTCCTGCAATAACTGCAATAGGCTGCAATTTAAGGAGCGCATTTTCATTGAGGACACCGCCGTTATGTGGGCACTGCGTGCTATAGCATCACTTTTAAAGTTAGGAAAGAAAATATCAGAGGGATACTTATCATCTCTTCACAACTCGAGGCTTTTATAGGTTAACACGACACCCGGATGCCACAAATGTCAATAGCACAGCTAATAGTTCCTGTCAAGATTGTAGACAGAACTCATCAGTGCGCAAACGTCACCAAAACAGGACAGTTAAGTTTGTTTGTGTGCATATAATATTCATATTCCAGATTATCACATTTCACAGAAGGTATTTAGATTCATACGGTTCGCTGCTATTATAGAAAACCACCTAGAAACCGTTGTTACGGTAATATTTACCACGGCTTATGAATATGCAAACCAGGGCGCGCGCAAGGGGGCGCGGTCCGTCCGGCTGCGGCGAAACGGAAGCGGAAGTTCCGCCATCTCCTCTGACCAGCCGAGCAACAACAGGGTCAGTGCAGACGGTTTTTAAGAAAGTAGCTCTGTTATATCATTAGAATCGGTTGTGTGACACGTTACGTATTTAAATGACGAACACAACTCGAGAGGTGATAGTTGTGAAAGAAAACCACTGTCGCTTCAATCTGTCACGCACTCACGCGTGTCTCTTTATGAGTTGAGTTAGCATAGCGCAGCGCTCACGCCTCTAAATGAGTGTTTTTAATTCAGCGCCGTGACAGAGACAACAGCGCTTTCCTTTACTCCCGTCTTCACCGATGATAACCCGCTTTCTGCTATTCGGCTGGATGTCTGGTCGTGTTTGAGAGGGGGAACTGAAGCTTAACGGTAAGTAGCCCCAGCTAGCTGATCTCTAGTTGACTTGGGAATGATCTCTTTCTATCAGTTTGAGACACTGTGGACCGCACAAGGCTTATATGGTGTTGAAGTTACTTTCGGAGGGTTGTCTAAAGGCTGGCAATAAAAAGCGTGTTGTTTCTGTGGCTGGGTGGGGATCTAGAGAGATTTGATAGCCCCTACTGTCATCTGCTCAGACAAAGATAAACTACTCGCCACTTTATCAGATCTGATACTTCACCAACTGTCAGATTTCACACACACATTTCCAAGCAACAGTTGTCATAGATAAGTTCATTGAATGTTGTTTATTATCTCCTCACAGCTTGCTTTGGAAAACCACCTGTTGACCTCTGAATTTACTGTTTTGAATGGAGGTTGAAGTCAAGGTCTGTGGTCTAATTGACTACAGTTCATTCAGACTTTAGTACTTTGCTCCTGGCATCCTCAAGGCGGCTGTTATTATCAGGTCAAAGCCTTATGCAACAGTGCTGCATATTAATACACCCTCATGAACTACTACTTATCGCCTGTTCTTTCTGGATTGACCGAGACTTTTTAGAAATACATTTTTAGTATATTTGCATAAATATGATTTCACTTTAATGAATAGGTGAATAAGTTTATTAATATAGCTAATCAACTTATGTTAGTAACTCCTTTTATTTATGTGTTGTACAATGTGTTTAATTTAATATTAACCCTGTAAAGCCTGACATTAAATGAAAGTCAGAAACGTCAAATTGTTTTTAATGGAACAGTGTATTGTACCTTTTTGACAAAATATGAAAAAATTAAAAAGCTCACATTGGAGGAGGGAAAATAGATTTTATTTATAGGCCCAAACTGAGCAAATAATTGCAATTTGCTGCAGATGTTGTTATTTGTATGGTCAAAAAGTAAGATGAAATGCTGACTGCTTGTCGTAAATCAATGAGATTTTCCTAACCGTATAGCAGACTACTTGCATAAAATGCATATAAATATCAGTTCTTAATATCTCCCAATAAAACAATGCAATGGAATACAATGATGACTGAGAGGTGTACAAATAAAAGTCTGTTTTGTTATATTTGATACATTTTAACATGAAGCAATTAACATTCTAAAAAATTGATTTAGGAATAATCAAGTAAACCTAAGTTGCTTCAGTCCAGTCAATGGTCATCTTGAAATATTTATAGCAATATAAGTCAATCTTACATTTACTTTATAAAAATCAGTAAATATTTCACACTAAAAAGACATGTACAATGACCTGAATGTGGACTTTTTAACAATTATACTAAAAGCCTTTTACTTTGATTTTATTAGCATTAAAGGGTTAGTTCACCCAAAAATGAAAATTAAGTCATTAATTACTCACCCCCATGCTGTACCAACCCCGTAAGGCCTTCGTTCGTCTTCGGAACACAAATGAAGATATTTTTGATTAAATGTGACAGCTGGATCACTCCTCCATAGGCTCCCTAAGGGAATGAATCCTGACGTCCCAGAAAGTCAATGAAGAAAATGTTTAAATATTCCATGTCACAACAGTGGCTCAACTATAAGTTTATCAAGCGACGAGAATACTTTTTGTGCGGAAATAAAACAAAAATAACGACTTTATTCGACTATTCCTTTTCTTCCTTGTAGGCCTGAAACGAGACTTCAAGAGATTTCCACGACGCATGCGCGAGAACTGAACTGAAGTAGTTGAAGGAGATCGCAATTCTCGCGCATGCGTCGTGGAAATCTCTTGAAGTCTCGTTTCAGGCCTACAAGGAAGAAAAGGAATAGTCGAATAAAGTCGTTATTTTTGTTTTATTTCCGCACAAAAAGTATTCTCGTCGCTTGATAAACTTATAGTTGAGCCACTGTTGTCACATGGAATATTTAAACATTTTCTTCATTGACTTTCTGGGCCGTCAGGATTCATTCCCTTAGGGAGCCTATGGAGCAGTGATCCAGCTGTCACATTTAATCAAAAATATCTTCATTTGTGTTCCGAAGACGAACGAAGGCCTTACGGGGTTGGTACAGCATGGGGGTGAGTAATTAATGACTTAATTTTCATTTTTGGGTGAACTAACCCTTTAACTATCAATCAGAAATCAAATATGGTACAGTAGAGTAGAGTAGACTATATTATAGACCTTATGCACAAGGGAAACAAGCGCGCAGCCATCTTTAGAGTATTGTCTTTGAACTTCCGTTTGCTCTGTATATTTCTGTGGCATCGCTGTCAAAGAGTAATTAGCTGGTGAAGTGGATTTACTTATTGGAGAGTTAAAGAAAGTTTTCATGAGCAATGTAATGTTTGAAGCAGATGTCATAACAAATGTCAGTAGACCGGGAAGATTTTAAAACGAGCGGTTCGTTCATAAATCCGTAAGATCTTACCTTCATGCTGTGGAAATACAAACCAGCGCAGCGCTGAAAAGGGGCGGGGCTACATAATGTAGTAAAATGTGTCTGTGAAACGTGATGTTGATTAAAGTGATTCATTGAATGTTTTGTACGTCACAGCAGGTGTGACGCTTCAGCTTTGTTGTAGTTTCTCTTGGCCTACACCTAGCTGATGTTACAGACGAGTAATGTGTAGTGCCTTTAGGCACTGTCCGCTATTAATGCATTTTATCTATTGTGAGAGAATGGAATTGAATGTCTGTTGTGTTTTTAAGCCTCCACAGTGCTGCATCAGCTTTCATCCCTGTATGTTGTACCTCCTGTCTAAATCACTGTTCTTCTCGTAGTTGTTTCACCCCACATCTGTGGTTCCGGGCCCTCATGTGGCCGCCGTGCGGAGGTTTGGAACAGTGGACAGGCTAAACACTGAGAGACCCCGACCTGAGCACGCACACAGAGAGAGACCGAGAGGGGGGGAGAGAGACTGACACTCCCAGGTATAGTACACTTCACAGACACTTCCTGGAGCCAGAGGCTCACGTCATCAGATGCTCTTGTGTTTACAGGGCTTTTTAGTTTGGGGAATTCCTCAGGCTGGGCTCTCATGGTTACAGTGGGTGTACGGTACTGCCAAAGCATTTCTTTTGTGTTTTCTAAAAAACGTCTGACTGGTGACTCCGTGTCATTCTTAGATATTAAAGTCTTGTTTGGATCTCAGTGTCGATACACTCCCATTTGAAAAATGTGTGGCTTTTGTACCTGTCCATATTAGTGTTTTATTGACATTGTTTTACAATGTACCAGATTTTGCAGAACCTGATAGCCAGCCTGTTGCCATGTCGACATCATCGCTGCGGCGACAAGTGAAGAACATTGTTCACAATTACTCAGAGGCGGAGATAAAGGTTAGACTTTTACCTTTATAACCTTGCTTTCGTTTTCTTTCTTCTTCTATTCACATTCTTCTTCTTGGCCTTGAAACATCTTATTCATCGAAAGTCTTTTAGTTCTTGATAAATGTTTTGCTCTTGCCCTTCATTTTTTCGATTGAATGACACTGTATGCTATGCAGTCATACAAAGGAGCAGAAATTCATTCAGTTTTTTTTTTTCAGTTATTTCTGTTTCGGATTAAACTAACCAAAAATACTTACAACACAAAATCTTAAATGAATCTCAAGAAGTGCATGACTCATTATCACGTTTTGTATGCGGTCATTAGACATTTTGGGGATGATATCCAGTCATTTAAATAGGAAACCATTCTAAAGTCCCCACGCAGATTCCGCTCATGTTCAAGTTAGTCACGCAAATTCACCGCTTTGACCACACTGTTAACCCGAATAAGTTGGCAAAATTTAAAAAAATTGAGGTAAGCATTTACATGAAAAAAATGTAAGTTAAGAAATTCAAGTTTAAGGAAGCAGAACTGGTAGATTATTATTTTGTAGTCATTTTAATTGCTATTAACTTGAAATAATTGTGTAAGTAAGCTAATTCATATATTTTACTTTAAATTATCATGTAATTTCAACTTAAACAGTTTTAGTAGTGGAAACTTGGCTAGCTTTATTAATTCTAGCTAATTCAGTAAATGCTAACTTGTTAATTGGTAACACAATGCTTTGATAGCATAGCAATTGCTAAAAGAGTACTACAACATAGAACATTTAACATATACCTGTTCTCAAAACAAGCTCATGCTCCACTCATCACCATGATGGTAACAAAAAAAAGCCCAAATAACAGAAACTCTTCTAAATTAGCATAACAAAACATTAAACGCTACTAAATCTCACACTTCAAGGCCGGCCCAAGCCTTTTTGAGGCTCTAAGCAGAATTTTCTTTGGGTGTCCCTCTGTACCGCCAATACGTTTGACTATTGTCAATGCTTGATTATTCGCACACTATAAATCACACCCATTATCAATTTTATTAGTTGTAGCTGTGTTGCTTACATCAATGTCTGCCTGGCATGTTTTTACCCTTCTACGGTTTTTAATTTTAACAGTAGCAAACCCACAAGAGTGGTCAGGTTTTAATTTGCACTTTAATATTCAAAGTCTTACAGAACTAAGTGGCATACTTAATGTGGTGTATCTTCTTATATAAAAAGTAAATGTACTATATTCAATTAAATCCTTAAATAACGACATACAATGAATAATCAGATGAACCTGTAACAGGATAACAATAATACATTTATTAGCATTTAAAGGGATAGTGAAAATTCTGTCATCATTTACTCACCCTCAAGCTATTTTAAACCTGAATAAGTTTCTTTCTTCTGTTGAACATAAGTTATTTTGAAGAATGTGGGTAACCAAACAGTTGCTGGTCCCCATTGACTTCCATAGTGTTTTTTTTCCTACTATGGAAGTCAGTGGGGACAGCAACTGTCTGGTTACCCACATTCTTCAAAATATCATCTTTTGTGTTCAGCAGAAGAAAGTAATGAATACAGGTTTGCAACAACATGAGTGATTAAGACAGAATTTAAATTTTTGGGTGAACTGTCCCTGGACAAAGGGCAGCATGTTTACTATTAGGCTGCTGTCACTTTAAGACCTGTACGCATCTAATACAGACACGCATCCAATTTTTTCTCAACTGATTACTTTCACTTTAGACATAACCAACTGTGTTTATGTAAACCTTGTGTGTGTATATGACAGTATTAACGCAATCAGAAGCAAAAGATAAAGTCAAGTAATCGGGTGCTGTTTGACAGACTTTTAGTGTGTGTCTGCTGTGCGCGCTCTTCGGGTGTACACGCTCAGAAAAAACGCACGTCAGATTAGCACGCAAATGAAATGTTTAACCGGCAAGGCTTAACAGCACATGCAAATAATACACTAGTGATTACGAATAAGTGCAGTGTACAGTGAGTGTAACTATACCGCTGCGTTAACGTGATGTGAATGTACGTCATGTTGTACAGTATTGGGATGGAGGCACCAGAACATTTTTCGCTGTAAAAATCAAACCGTCATTTCATGTGCTCTTGGGGGCCCCCTGGTGGACACAGGAGCAGCCGTTTAGTTCGCTTATGCCTTGGGCCTGCTCCACTTAAAGGGATACTCCACTTTTTTTTTGAAAATAGGCTCATTTTACAACTCCCCCAGAGTTAAACTTTTGAGTTTTACCGTTTTTGAATCCATTCAGCCGATCTCCGGTTCTGGCGGTACCACTTTTAGCATAGCTTAGCATACATCATTGAAGTGGACAAGACCATTAGCATTTCTCAAAAAAAAAATGACCAAAGAGTTTCGATATTTTTCCTATTTAAAACTTGACTCTTCTGTAGTTACATCGTGCACTAAGACTGACGGAAAATGTAAAGTTGTGATTTTCTAGGCTGATATGGCTAGGAACTATACTCTCATTACTGCGTAATAATCAAGAAACTTTACTGCCGTACCATGAGTGCAGCAGGTGTAATGATATGACGCAGCGCCTGAAAATAGTCCCCAGCTCGGTAACGCTGGTTATGTTGACGGAAGGTAGCCTATTTTCAGGCGCTGCGTCATATCATTACGCCTGCTGCACTCATGGTACGGCAGTAAAGTTTCTTGATTATTACGCAGGAATGAGAGTATAGTTCCTAGCCATATCAGCCTAGAAAATCACAACTTTACATTTTCCGTCGGTCTTAGTGCACGATGTAACTACAGAAGAGTCAAGTTTTAAATAGGAAAATTATCGAAACTCTTTGGACATTTTTTTTTGAGAAATGCTAATGGTCTTGTCCACTTCAATGATGTATGCTAAGCCAGTGTTTCCTCTAGGATTTTTTCCAGCCGTGGTGGCAGGCATATTTCCCCAGGGGGCGTGGCCCATGAGTGATATTCCAATTGGCCATGCCCCCTTGCCCCAGGTGTTCAAACCTCCCCTAAGTATTATAATATGAAAGTCTCCAATAAGAGTGGCAAAGCGATTATGCGCATCCCGTGCGCAGAATGATGCACTTGAAGCAACGCGAAGTCACAGCGCGCAGCGCTTCGCATTGAAAAGTTCAAAGCACAAAGCGAAGAGATTATATCCATCTATGCTTAATGTATTATATCTATGCAACAGTTTATTGAGCATTTTCTTTTAACAGTTTTAAATTTCAGTTACAGTGTGCATGAAGAACAAATTATAGTGCTCTCTACTCTAGTGCTGTGATCTAGCAGACACCCGGGAGAAAGGAATGATTTAGAAAGCGCTATAAACTCCAGCAAGATAAAGTCATTTTATGCAAAGTGCAAACCATAGACCTTTATCTACAAATAAAGAATAATAATGGAAACATTGATCTTGAAGAGAGTGTCGTCGTGTTACTGTCGTAACCGAACGCGACGCGCTGTTTGATGCTGAATGGAGAATGACTGAGGAAAGATGAGTTTCCATTAACTTTAACTTAAAGACTTAAATATTATTTTTTACCTCACGTTATGCTATTGAATGACTTTAGAAGTTTTGGAATATAGTGCGAAAACTTTATGGTGCTTTACAATGTTTTTTTATGCCTTTAGCTTTACAATAACACAATAGTAGCCTATGCACAATATCGGAGCTCACTGAGAAGCTGCAGCCGTGGCGGGATAATTTTAGGTGTGGCGGCGCGCCACGGCAGAATGAATGTAGCGGAAACACTGTAAGCTAAGCTAAAAGTGGTACCGCCAGAACCGGAGATCGGCTGAATGGATTCAAAAACGGTAAAACTCAACAGTTTAACTCTGGGGGAGTTGTAAAATGAGCCTATTTCCAAAAAAAGTGGAGTATCCCTTTAACACTTAACTTTAATCTTGCACAAAAACATTATATAACACTTAATTTCAGCATTTACTCTCCCTTTCGAGTGTTTTGACATAGCATGCTGGGAAATAGAAATCCCTGCTCAGTTTCAGCTCAATTTATGTTTGTCTAAATTAAAAGAAACAAGTTCATACAATTTAAAACAACGAAACCATTCAGATTACTTAAAATGTGTCAGTTTTGTTAACTCAAGAGAAAAGTTAATTTTATGAATTAACTCATTTGTTTAATTTAAGTTTACCCTACTCAAACCAATTAATTATTTTGAGCATTAGGGTGTACAGTGTAAAAGAAAGCTGCTCGTTTTGGTTTCTATGCGATCTGTGCTTCATGCAATGCCACTCTTTTGACAATGGACCTTTTTTGCTCTAAATTTTGTACAGAAAAGTTAACGTTAATGTTACCGGAAAAGCATTAACTGCAATCTTTCTTGTAGAGCTATGATGGTATATACGGTGTAATGGCGATTAATAATGTGTTGAGCACTCGGATGTGTTGTAGTTTGTATTGTATTTCATTTAAAAAAATGTAAAAATCAAACATTAATACATTAAAAAATTACAAGTAAATGTAATTTATTTATAGCCTACTTTTTAACTTGACAACACTGGCTGAACAAAAATGCAATGTAATTGAGGTCATGTGACAACAATGTAGCATACTACTGTTTGAAATGTTATAGTTGCATATAGTATACTGTTTCACATACTTTAAAAAAAAAGTAGGCAGCATACAGTGTGCATTGCACTGTATTCAGAAGCAGAGCAAAGTTCATTGAACTTTATTTTGTACTTTCTCCAGGTTAGGGAAGCAACCTCTAATGACCCATGGGGTCCCTCTAGCTCTCTGATGTCAGAGATTGCTGATCTGACATACAATGTAGTGGCCTTCTCAGAGATTATGAGCATGGTCTGGAAGAGACTCAATGACCATGGGAAGAATTGGAGACATGTATATAAAGTAAGTTTGATGGTTTTACTCTTGCTAGTGGCAGATTTATTATATGTGGTTATGAACAATATAATCTGATTGTGTTTTTTACATTTGCTCTTTCTAAGGCTATGACTCTGATGGAGTATCTGATCAAGACAGGATCAGAGCGAGTGGCACAGCAATGCAGGGAAAACATCTACGCCGTTCAGACACTCAAAGACTTTCAGTACATAGACAGAGATGGCAAGGACCAGGTACACAGAAACTGAAAGTTATATTTATAAATATACACATTAGGGATGTCAACGATTAATCGACGATCGATTAATTGTCGATAATACATTTAATCGATACAACTTATCGATCATCGATTAAGCAGGTCTTCATGCGCGTGCGTGCTGCTCAACCGCGAAACATGTAAAGCGAGCGCCCGGAGTTATGTTTGGGACCATTTTACACCTTCATCATGACTATAAGTTTGCGTGTGCATTCGCAGCCTTTTGTTTTGTGCAAATGTAAGTTGTAATACTGTTTATTTTGTGTATGCCTATCTATATCTGATTTCTCATATTGGATGCATTTGGTTAGGAATGAACTCTGTAGTGAAGCGTCAGCTTCAGCGCGCGCAGCTCAAACGGCAATGCACGACTAATAATGACTATTGGGACTGTAATATTACGTAACATTATAAAGAGAACAATATTGTAATAAAACATTGTGAATTATTTGGGTTTAGTTGCCGTGTCGAGTTGCTCCAGGAAGAGCGCGTCCACAACATGAGTAACGTTAGTTCTGAATGAATGGCACGCAACTTAGTTCAAGTTCACTTGTGCATGAATTTGCGTCATTTTGTGCAGATATAATTTGTAATATTATGTTTATTTTGAATATATCGGATTAATCTCATATAGGATGCGTTTCTTTTAGATAAATAACGTACTAGCAAAGTGCTCCAGTTTAACGGTAGCAGATTCATTCAGCGCGTGCAGTTGTTCCAGGATGAGCGCGTCTACAACAGTCACACATAAGCGCGTTGGTGACACGTTGTATTAGTAGTTATATTTGATTATTAAATAATTAATTAAATTATCAATCACATCGAAACATTTTACAATCCTACTAGCCCTTTCTTTAGATTAAAAACCATTCGCATTAATTTGGTGAGGAACATAGCGTTTTGAGCAGCATTTGCAGTAGACGCATATTGCAGTATTAAGGCTAACGATTAATCGATTAATTGATCGTTAATTTAAACGACGATCGATCAGGGGAATTTGTGAAAATTGACATCCCTAATACACATGCAAATTGTTTTCTCTTTCAATAAGGAAATAAAAGAAGAGCTCTTAGTGTTAGTTTTGAAGTGTCCTTCAACATGTTAGTGGTTCTCAAATATGATTTACACACCATAACAATCTCTTGTTCAAGGTCTCCATGTGCAGTCAACTCAAACACCATGACTTTCAACCAAGGTCTTTCTCCCACTTCCAGTCTTCAGCTCACTAGGTTTTATTTTAGTCCCCCTGGTATATTCCTAACATGTTTGTCACAAGCACTACCTCAAACTCAACAACTTCCAGTTCAGGCTGTTTAATTATTCATTCAGATGCTGAACAAAAGAGCCATTAAACCTGTTGCAATTGCACACATGCTTTGCACAAAACAAAACATTTCTGAATGTCACATGTTGCGTGTGTTTTTCAGGGTGTGAATGTACGGGAAAAGGCCAAGCAGCTGGTGACTCTGCTAAAAGATGAGGAGAGGTTAAGAGAGGAGAGAATCCATGCACTCAAGACCAAAGAGAAGATGGCACAGACCAGCAGTGGTAAGAACTAGAAGTGCTTTGCAGTAGGAGGGGCTCATGAAGGGGTCAGAACGGACACTAAAAGATGTCTGTCAGCCCCCTTATAAAAGCACTCTGCACTTCACAGCGTTGGCCAAGTGTGGAGGTTGGCAAGCGTTTTGTTCTGGAAGCACTTTTAGGGACCGATACTCCACCATCTATTGATGCATCATAATGGCTGTCATTTGACTCCTCCCTTAGCATCTTCGGCCCCTTCTGCTCCTGCTTTAGGGGGAGGAGTGCACTCAGGAGCAGACGCTGAGCAGGCGTGGCCCCAGAGCTCCGGAGAGGAGGACCTGCAGCTCCAGCTGGCACTGGCCATGAGCAAGGAGGAGGCAGAGCAGGTAAAGTCTCAGCCAATCAGCGACAGGTTTTCAGGCTGCAGGTAAAATGCACTATTGAAATGGTTCAGGGACTGAGGAAGATGAATAGTTTTTCTACTAGAAACAGAAAAAGCTTTTTAAGCATACTTAATGTGAAATTGGATTTTAGCAGAAAAACATGTAAGGGGTAATATACAGTCAGCTAATCATTAATGCAGAAGAAACCCTGACATGGTGATTAAGGCCCTAATGCAAAGCAGAGGGATGTATCATCCTGAAGGGGTTCCTTTTGCAATAATGATCGGCTTGCTGTGCATTATCCTGCTTATTACACGTCTTGAGCTTTTGTATATAAGGAAAGAAGAGACCATGCTGTGATAAGGTTGCACAGGAAATTATTTGTCTAAGACAGTGGTCAATTATAAAGTTTTGCAGTCATTATACAAACATATTTAAAAGCAAAATGCCAAGATTGAACAATTAAAATCAAGCATTTCAGAAAGTCATGTAATAATTTGCTTTAATGGGCTGTGACTTTTGAAACAGGTTTTTTATTTTAATTTTAGAACATATCGAAGAGTTACAAGTTGTTCTTACATATAATAATTTGTACTGTCAAAATTAACGTTAATGCATGAAATACATTTGTTTCAGATTAACATGTTAAAATATTTAACAGTTAACGCAGCATCTGTTTTTTTCCATCATTCTTTAGCTAGCGCTACATTATATGATCTTGCTTTTATTCATTCAAGTGCTTTTAAACCATTCAAGTGTGACAAGAAATCTCCCTGTCTGAGTGACACGCACACGACTGATGCGCACAGAAAGCTGCTTTAGACATCGCGCAGGCCGTATTGAGTTCTCTTTCATGCTTGAACAGACAAAAACACAAAATTAAGCAAAAATGCGCGCTTTGTCGAGTATCCTCATAAGCACAGTCTTTAATGAGTTAAATAAAGATCTTATATGACTGTAAAGAGTTGTGAGGACATGGTGTGTCAGATGTGCGTCAGGATTTAAAGTGACAGCAGCCTAATAAACCTAAATGAACACAAATGTTAATCAAACAACAAAATTCACGCACTGCTCTAGACTAAATAACATTTATAGCTTTAATAAGGATTAATCTATATTTAATTTATAATTCATGCAGTGAAGACTGAAGTGTTTGATAACTTAATTTCTGTATATTTTTTCCTACCTGTTAGATTAAATATTTAAAATATACTGTCTTTATGTTGTTTCTGCATTAATTTGGAGATTAAATGTGAAACTATTACAATATAAAAATATATAAAAAAACTTTAATGTTAGGTGCGATTAATCATGATTAATTACAGGAAATTAGTGATTAATTAGTTTTAATCGATTGACAGCACTAATAATAATATAATAACTGGCTTCCCAATCAGCGCTCAATAGTTAGTATTTTTTGGACCGGTTGTTCAGATATCTACTTGCCTTTGCCCAGCAGCGGTAGCTTATACTGTTAGCGAACATCCCAACGCTGTACATGCTGCTGGTAGCGGGTTTAGATGAATATGTATATATGCGCTGCATGCTTTCCTATCAATAACATAATGAAGACACAACAAAAATGACTGTGGTGAGAAAACAACATTTAAAGAAAGCATATGATCATAGCGACGTTGATATGTTTGCATCAGCTCTGCAATTCTTCACTTCATGTTTTTTATTTAGCACTTCATACAATAGATTGCTTTAACGCAAGTAGCTTTATAGTATTAAACATGAAAAGCAGTGTCAGTGTCTCTAAAATTACAACTTCAGTTTCTACTATAAAGCAGTTTTCTAGTGTTCATGTGTTTACATGTGTCTGACCTTGACGGACTGAACAAAAGAAATGAACTGAAAGATTTTTTGAGCCACAGAGCACACCTAATTATCATGTAATCGCCATGAACCAATTGTAGATCAAAAGTGTTTACTAGCTGTAGAAAAGACACAAACTTCGTTTTGGCATGATTTTGTTCTAAATTACGTCACACCAGTTTGTAGCATATTGGAAACTGGCACCCAACAAAAAAAAAAATCATAGATTTTTATTAAAATATATATTTTATAGCATTTATATTGATTTTAAATTTTGTATTTTTTTATTTACATTCATCATTTTAAAACTTTAAATGTATAATTTAATATATATTTTTTAAAATGACAATATTATCTATTGCTATAATTATTATTATTTATTAATGATAGTTATTATTATATAATAATAATACAATAAGTATTTAAAAAAAAATTTTTTGTCAAACTATAAAAAGGTATGTACAAAAAAAAAAAAGTAAGATGGGGCAAGTGAACGCCATTCTGTCATCTGGCTCAACACTCTCACACTGGCCCCAAGCTATCCTTTCTGTTGAGCCATGTTTAAAGCTCCCTAAATCTACATTCTTTCCTAACTGCCATCTTAAAATAGAAAAATGGGCTGTTTCTCTAATAAAGTACAATAACACACATTCAACATTAGGGGCCCGTCCTCTGCACAGTTTTTACACATTTCCCCTCTCACTCCTTCACTCACACCTGTCCTCACCCTGCCCCCCTCCTTCAGACTAGCAAAGACCCTCTGGAAGATGCAGAGATCCGCTACGCACTCACAGTCAGCCAGGAGACTCACCAAAAGGTCAGGGAGCAAAAATTCAGTGGATTCACCTTTCCTTTGCTATCTTCTTCCCTCTCAAATCAAAGATCAGCCTAAAATCATATATACATCAGTATGATCATGGAACAATCGAAATATCTAAGAAATACCTAATAAGTGCTTTTAAAAGGTTAGTAATATCTGTTTTTTTTGTGTGTTGAACTTACCTCTTGTTAGTCATTGCTGTTGTTTGAAATCTTCTGAAATCTTCACTTTTGCATGATGGAATCAACAAGTCATTTCTAAAGTACCTATAATTCTCAGTAATTGTTCTTTCTTTGCAATTTCACTAGAGCTTATCAATACAATATCAGAGTAGATGAACTGCCCACTACTTCCAAATGCTGTTCATTTGTGCCTAACTCAAGCCTTTTAAACACACCTCTGGAGCTGGTGAGACATGGGAGTCAGGTTGCCACAGTTCACTAGACTCCATTTCCCATCAGCCCACAGAACTTGGTTCACTATGATGATGTGACGGTGGTGTGTGATTGGCAGGAGGAGCGTCTGCGCAGGGGAGACGACCTGAGGCTGCAGATGGCCATCGAGGAGAGTAAGAGGGAGAAAGCCAAGCCCGAGGAGGTGTGTGATTGTGTATGATTGTGTCAGAAAGAGTTCATGCTTGATGAGCTGTTCCTCTAGGGCGAGAGCGTGAGGTGTACACATGGTAGTGTGTTGTGTTACCGAGGGTTGTGTGTTTGTGTACCTGCCTCTCACTCTCCAAGAGTTACCTGCTCTGTCTGTGTCTCTCACCCTGCGTACGCTCTTTAGCGCAACATTGTGTGTGAGCCCGTTTCACTTCCTCTAGAGTTTCCTCCTCCTTACCATTTTGCCACACTAGCTATTATTAAACTACTTGGAAGTGTAAGTGTATGTCCTCTCTCAAACAAGCTTCACGCTTTTGCTTTGTCGCATACTCCTTTTGATGAGGACATCTTACTGACCTGTCTCTCTCTCAGTCGTCTCTGATGGAGTTGAGTGTCGTAGATCCTTGGGGGGCCCCTGCATCGGGCTCCGCGGGACCCTCTCCTCCTCCCACTTTGGCTCCTGCATCCACCGCTGGGCCATGGGGCCCGGCCGACCCGTGGGGGGCCGCCTCCCCCGCCTCTCCCCCGAGTGCCGATCCCTGGGGAAGAGCACCAGCAACAGTAGTCCCAGACCCATGGGGTGACTCGTCCTCTAGAGTGAACTCTGACCCCTGGGCATCCACAGGTGAGAGTGTAGAGGATGTGTCCTCCCAGTGTCCTCTCTGTCTTTTCCCTGGCTTTTCCTCTATATTTGTGGTGTCCATTGATCCTTGAACTCTCCTTGCATCCCCTCCAGCTGTGACCCCTCCAAGTGCCGACCCTTGGGCTCACTCAGTGGCTCCGGCTCCTACTCCGCTCTCAGGGTCAACCGATCCCTGGGCAGCGGAAGGAGCCGCCCCTGCCACTGACGGTCTGACCTCTGACCCCTGGAGTGGCTCGGTTAAACAAACTAATGGCACAGGTATACTTGTACATGTAAATCCATAGATGCTTATTATCACAGGGATGTCAAATTCTGGTCCTGGATGGCCAGCACCTTGCAGAGTTTAACTCCAACTTGTTTCTAATAGGGATGTCAACGATTAATCGACGATCGATTAATTGTCGATAATACATTTAATCGATAAAACTTATCGATCATCGATTAAGCAGGATCATGCGCGTGCGTGCTGCTCAACCGCGAAACATGTAAGCGAGCGGGCGCCGGTGTGGTGAAGTGTTGAGTCCCACTGAATGACACACACACACCGGAGTTGTTTGAGACTATTTTACACCTTCATCATGACTATAAGTTTGCGTGTGCATTCGCAGCCTTTTGTTTTGTGCAAATGTAAGTTGTAATAGTTTATTTTGTGTACGCTTATCTATATCTGATTTATCTCATATTGGATGCATTTGGTTAAGAATTGACCTGATCTTTAGCGCGCTTAGCTCAAATGACAATGCACGACTAATAATGATTATTGTGACTGTCATATTACACAAGATTATAAAGAGAACAATATTGTAATAAAACATTGTGAATTATTTGGGTTAAGATGCCATGTCGCGTTGTTCCAGGAAGAGTGCGTCCACCACAACATGAGTCATTCTGAATGGCACGTAACTTAGTTTAAGTTCACTTGTGCATTCACGTCATTTTGTGCAGATGTAATTTTGTAAGATTATGTTTATTTTGTATATATCTGATTCATATCAAATAGGATGCGTTTCTTTGAGTTATATAAACGCTAACAAGGTGCTCAACGGTTATTCATTCAGCGCGCACCGCTAAAGCAGAATGCACGACTAATAATAACGATGGTTAATATGGGACTGTCATATTACATAACATGAGAACACTATTTTATTAAATGGTTGTGAATTCATTGGGTTTAGTTGCCGTTTTCAGTGCGTTGTTCTAGCACGTAAACAGTCACACATTCTGACAAGCACGCATCTGAGGCGGCGTTGGTGACACATTGTATTTGTATTTGTCGTTATAAATATATTAATTTAATTGATCAATCACATCAAAACATTTTACAATCCTACTAACCCTTTATTTAGATTAAAAACCATTATTATTAATTTGGTGAGGAACATAGCTTTTTGAGCATCATTTGCAGACCCTGTAATGCTGTTTGCCATTAATATTAACGATTAATCGATTAATTGATCGTCAATTTAAAAGACGATCGATCATGGGAATTTGTGAAAATTGACATCCCTAGTTTCTAATAATCCTAAAGACTTTCATTACATCATTGTCAGTTGTCTTTATTTGGGGTTGGAGCTAAACTCTGCAGAACAGTGGACTTCTAGGAGCAGGTTTGGACACCCCTGATTTGTCCGAAGACTTGCTAAAGAAAAGTTAAGTTGCATTAGACACCCCAACAGTGTGTTTGTTGGTAATTCACACACAACACTTCCATTAGACACCACCAATTCTGAAGATGAAAAGGTCTTTTACTTGGTACTGGTTAATTGGCCCTTTGTTAAGCTTTACAGAAAGTTTCTTAAGATGAACTGGAGATTTATAGAAATAGAGTGGATATTATTCTTATGTGGGCAGGAATTAATTGTGATGTTGAAGTTTAATTATGCAGTAAGACAAAACTGCGGAGACTGAATCAGAATCGGAGAGCAAACACAACGACAGCTGATAACGTTAGTGTAAAGTCGCCTTTTCCAATGGAGAGTAGTATAGGAGCTGTGTGGAATTTAGTTCATATGCTTAATTTTCAGATCTGATTTGAGCTTTGTCTGCGTTAAAATATTTGAACTTTTGCGGCTTGAATGTATCCTGATTTTAATTATTTGCATTAATTAGCTCTAGAAATCTATGCTTTTCTTTTAAACACATTGGCACTTGTTTTGTGTGGATATATTCATGTTGGAGATACTGGAAAGGCAGGTTAAGTGAACATAACTGTTACTAACATTTAGTGTGAACTGTTTAATTACTGTCGTCCCTACAGTGACTTACTGCACATTTCAAAGTTACATTTAATAATGGTGACTACTGTTTAATTAATTTTCAACTTGAGAGCGTACACAGCACAGCAACTTACATTGATGCGCTCTTAAAGGGAAATTGACCTTCAAGAGATGGTGCTCTTAAAGTGTTAATTCTTTGGCAATATTTATTGCTAAACAAATATTTGTCTAATTAAATGGTGGACGGCAACATTTGCTTTGGTTGATTTTGGTCAGTAACATTTTTAAGGTGGGGCTTAGCAAAGGAGCAGTTGGACGGCAAACCTTTTTTTTTATTTTTTTTAGTCTGCCACAAGATCATATTGTTTTAACCATTTACCTGTTAGTCTTTTGTCTAATTCTTTTCCACACACAGCAGATCTAGAGAGAAGAGGATCCTCGTTGACAGGAGGTGATGTAGGAGGTGGAGGCAGCACAGGCTCTCCGGTGCCCTTTGACCTTTCATCGCTCGGTTCCTCCTTGCCTGTTCGAAAAACGCCAGAGTCATTCTTGGGCCCCAATGCAGCGCTCGTGGATTTAGACTCACTTGTATCATCAAAACCCAAACCTAAACAACCTCCACCGCCAAGCATCTCCTCAACATCTCACAACCCCTTTCTACAGACACAGGGTGTGTATTTAAAATTTAATATTTAAATATTTAAACTAGGAGGTTCAAGAACTCATTCATACCAACTGCTATTTTAATGCTGAATAGTCTGTAACCATGTGTGTTCTTTTTTGTTCCGTGAGAGTCTATGTGAGTGTTTTTTGTGACGTTTAGCACCTGTGCAAAACTAATTTCCTAAGGGATAAATAAACTAAACTGAACTGAAAATTGGCCACATTTAGACAGAAATTGTGTTTGTTTATCCCTCAAACTTTCTTTTTCTCTGTTTCCTTAAGGTCCCTCCTCAACAGGTATGGGAGTTACCCCGGGCAGTACCATTTCCAGTAGAGGGGTGTCTCCGACCCCATCTTCCACTTCTAATCCTTTTGGCGTGACCCCGATGGCATCCATCTCCCCTCAACCTTCTTCACTTGGTTTGAGCCAGCTCCGTACAAGCCCTGTTCCCCCAAACCCTATGCTGGGTCACATGGCTCCACCAGCAGTGGGAATGGTTCAGCCAGGGATGGCCATGCCAGTAATGGGTGTCCCTATGGCGGCCCCTGGTATGGGCATGGGAATAGTACAGTCCAGCTCAATGGGCATGCCTTTTGGTGGAATATCCCCCATGGGTCCTGCAGGAAACCCCTTGCTGATGGGCTCAGGAGGCCCTGCGCAGCCTTCACTGATTTTGGGTGGGCCGTCTGGGGTGGGCGGAGTAATGGGAACAGGAGGATCCATGGGAGGTGGAACCACAGGCACAAGCACCAATCCTTTCCTCCTTTGAGAGATTTCACCAATCCCACGTTGCCCTATCCACTCAACAACCAATCCAAACCTGCCCTACCAACACAAACAATTTGTGTTTGACAAAAAAGAAATGTGTACACATCTCTATATTTAATGAAAAAGTAAAAACAAAAATGTTATTTTCTTTCACAAAACAGCATTTCAATTATTATTATTATTATTTTATTTTTTTTTTCATTTTATTTTACACCGTATTTGGAGTATTTATTTCCCCTTTCGTTCAATTTTTTTTCTTTGACAGATATGGATTATTGGTGGGTTCATTCAATGAATGCAGGTTGTTAATATTGTTATATTATTAGGATGATTGTTATTGCTCAGTAACAGGAAGACGAAGATACGGGAGGAGGAAAACAAGCCACTAATGAACTCAATCATACACCCCTTTCTCCCTCTTTCATTGAGGTGAACCTCTGAAGAAAGAGTAACATGAAGGATGACTGACGGGCTTGAAGAATTCAGCTGTCCGTTTTATTCACAACTCTACTAAAAATCATCAATAGATGTATTACTTTTAATTTAATTTAATGTGTAATCTTGTGTAATTTATTTTAATCGAATGTGTTTGACTCCTGGGAACGATTAAACCAAGGAAAATCGCACTGGAAATTGCCATTGAAACAGATACCTGCTTGGTTTCCTTTGACCTGCGAAATTTCAGTGCACGTCATGTGGTTCTTATACACAGGAACAGGGGCTGTATGTGTGCTTGCGTGTGTGAGTGTGAGAGCGTGTATGATGTGTCCAGTGTTTTCACTCGGCCCACTCCTGTGCTTCTGATGGGGTTTTATCAGCATAGTCTCACTTTCAGCATAATGGTTATTTTCAGCCTTTTATTTTTACAGTCGTAAGAATCAAAGCATTAATTCAACACCTGTTCACGTGAGAAACAGCGCCTGTCTTTGCATTTCACCTCAGCACCTTTTTACTTTGACATTTACACAGAGAATGGGAATTGTTAACGCTTATGAAAATGAAAAAGAATTATCTGAATGATTTATATGAAATCATAATGTAAAATTGGGGACTGAATGACATGATTCATGCTGTTATTCTTTATTTACTTTCAATGAATTATTTTATATATATGAAAATTTTAGAGATGTTTCTCTAATATTGGCTATGGTCAAAAATTGTGCGGTGTTGACTGTGAACATTCACATTTAAAAATAAAATGGAGAAAAAAAAAATCTAAGAAATTTAAGAAATAAAAAAAAAATCCACATAAAATTGTCCAAGCTTTTTTTGTTGCATTGATTTGATTTTAAATGGAAATTAAAATGACAGTGAGTTAAAACATTTCCTTTTATTTGTTTTAACTCCATAATGGGAAATGCTATGAGACAAGGTGTAGTAATATCAAGCAATAAATGTCGATCAATTTCAGTCAATATACACATATGTATTGTCATAAAATACCTCAGTGTACTGTTAAACTGTGTTTATTCTCCCACAAATTGTTAGTGTACATGCAATTTGTTGGAAAAGTGCAATTTAAAATCTTTGGTCAATAACTACTTGACTGACTGACTGTAGACAAGATCAACATTCAGCAAAAACCGAGCCATTGTCAATAGGTCAAGGCTTTGGAAGTGCTAACGTTATTTACATTGTAATACACTGACGTAAAACTTAAAAGGCAGTCGGGCGTGTGTAGCGTGGGCTAAGAGAAAAGGTATGTTACATTAATGAAAACATTGTCAGGATTGATCCACCCTAACCTTCAAGGTCTGGGTCAGTTCAGGAACAAACATGAATATATTGCATTGTAAGTTTTGGCTAACCTCACACATCAACATGCAGTTGACTATAGCAGCACCATTGTGCCATTTAAATTGTAAGGTAGAACTGAACTGAAAGGAAACAACTGAATGATGGTCATCGTTAAGTGCTGCTTTTGTTCCATATATACATGAAACCAGATTAATGAGTTGGCATCACCTCCTTGACACACACTGATGACTTTTCTCAAAAATTGTCCAATTTTTTCTTTTACTTTGTATTTATGTGTGTACATCTGCCAACAGAATTATTCAATCAATGAATCCCAATCGAAATCATCCAGGATTTCTTCACTGTTGCTATGAAGATTCTTCAAGGGTGGATGACCTGTTGGGGTCAGTGGTTGAGTTTGAAGTGCTGCATAAAGAGAGAATAACATCATATTTGGATGCCTGAGCAAATAGACCAACATAGCAACACTAATTTCCTCTCTGAATGAATAAGGGCACTTAAAGGGATAGTTCACCCAAAAATGAAAATTGTCATTATTTACTCACCCTCATGTCCTTCCAGACCTGTAGGAGTTTCTTTATTCTGCAGAACGCAACAAAATATACTTTGAAAAATGCCAGTTCTTTGTCCATACAATGAAAGTCAACGGGGTCCAAAACAACATTTGGACCTCACTGACTTATTGTGTGGACAAAAACAGTTAAAACATTCTTCATAATATGTTATCTTCCACAAAAGAATGACCGTCATGGAAAGGTTTGGAATGACATGAGGGTAGGGTGACCTACCGAAATTGGCAGCTGTGTTCCTCGTCCTGCAAGACGTAAGCAGTGTCCCGCATTTCAATTATGTCTGTATTATTTTTTTCTTCCCTGAAACTACAATCTCACAATAAGAAATAAGAAATAAAATGTGACTGCAGATTTTCCCGCTGATGACGACTGAACAGGGCAAAGGAATCAGTGTAGACCTCATCAAAACTCATTTTCTCAAAACTCAAAACTCACAGCTGCACCAGCCAGGACTTCATCTAGACACATACTGGATAAGAACATCCTGATCAAACCTGCCAGATCCTACAAAAAATACAAGTTGAAGATGCACTGAATCCGGTAAAATGCATTTACAGTCTAATAAATGAAAATAAACTATTCGCTACTTAAGGAAATTTCTTTTAGTATAAAATTAGATTTTTAGCTGGCCTGTTACTAGTTCATTAAATAGGACCTGTAGAGTAAATTACATTGTCTCACTTGAACTTGGGTAAATTGAGTACCTGTTACAGAACATTAACAAAGCTTATCAACGATTAAAAACATGTTATCATCCAACGTAACGGCAAATAGGCTTTCCAACTCATGTAAATCAATGTTTATTTACATAGTATAATAATAGTACATTTATCTCTCTCACGTGTCCCGCAAAATCACATCTACGTCCTGCAACAGAGCTATAACCAGGTGGTCACCCTACATGAGGGGAGAACTATCCCTTTCAGTTTAGATGCACTGGTCCTGTAAGGATTTAAAGGATCTCTCAACGTACCGTTAGGAGTCAGAGGTTGGCTCATGGTGGGCTGCAGCCCTGGCGGTCTTTGTGCTGTCTGGTTGTGGGTGTGAGGGGTCAGGGTTCTCCTGGGATTTTGGAGAGGAGGTTCACCAGTGCCAGTTTGGAGCTGGGAGTATATGAGTGGAGATGGTTGAGTTAAACTAGCCAGGGTGGGAGAGTTAGTGGGTGGAATATTGAGAGGAGGTGGGGCCATTTGTGCAAAAGGGGAGGAGCCACCAGAAGACGAGCCAATGAGACCCTTCTGAGTGAAGAAACGGTTGAGCGAATCACAGAGCGAGGTGAAGAGAGCTGAATCCAATGCCCAGTCACAGAGCTCGGCCTGACGCATGCTCTCTACCAGGTCTGAATGAAAACAACACAGATAGACCTAATAAATTTCCCTTACACTGATGTACAGCAGTTTTGTAGTATTGTTGTCCATTATTTAAAAAATCATTGTAAAGAGAGAAAGTAATGTCTAGCCAAAGAAATACATCACTTTGTTAGCTGCCTTTAGTGTAGCTATTTTTTCCAAAGGGAAGCTTGATTGTTTTTTCTACTCTCAATAATGAGAACCTTGTAACTTGCAACGGCTACAGTTTTAAAATAGTTTCCCCAACAGTGGAAAATAGTGCTTCTGGATAAACAAATTCCAAGATGGTCCCTTTGAAATTAAACTGTAAATCCAGAGCAGAAAATGAAAGCATGTTGTGCATCATATGCAGTCTATAGTTGAGTACTAACCAGGGTGACAGGTGAGGTCAATGTTAGCCCAGTCCAGACTACTAGCAATTCTGAAACTCTCTCTCAAAGAGTCAGCGTTACTGAACCAGTCTGCAGGAACAACTAAAAGAGAGAGAGAGAGAGAGAGAGAGAGAGGATTCATCAGGACACTCATATCCCATCAACACGTCACTACTGAGCAGTTATACTCACCATTACTGTGTAGCAGCTTGTCAGGCTCTGTGTCGGAGTTGGGATGAATGTTAGCATTCTGGTTTGGGATAAAACTAGGGTTAGTATTGGGTGTATTTGGGTTGAAGTTGCCGTTGGTATTGAGGTTTGGGTTGAAGGTAGATGTTGGGTTGGTATACTGGTTAATGTTGAGGTTTGGGCAGGGACAGGGGGAGAAAGGAGGCAGGGTTGGGGTGTGGAGTGGTGTACTGTCATGGGTAAATCCAAGTAAATTGGGAACATCAGCTTTGAGAGAAAAGGAGAGAGAGAGAGATTAAGCACACCTAATCTTAAAACGTATTAATTCTGAATCTTTGAAAGTAAATAATAAGCTAAAGGAAAAGAGTGGCATAATTGATTTACTTACATTGTGAGGTGACTCTGTCTCTCACGGAGCGACAGAGGGACTGAAAGGAATTGTACAGATCCGGTAGGTTCAAATCAGCAAAGGAGAATCGGAGAGGGGGATCGGCATGAGGGTTCGAAGGAAGAGATGTAGGTATGGGGGCACTTGCACGTTGCTGTGGAAATGATGACTGCAGAGATAAATTTGAGAGTAATTTGGATAAACAATATGTCATATACCACTTAAAAGAATATTTCAGCCAAAAATGTTTTTTTTTTTCCATGAAGCTCAAAAGGAGAATTTTTTAAAGATCTTAAAAGTAGCTAATTTAAGTTCCAACAAGGACAAAAAAAGCACCATAAAAGTTTCAGTGTAATTCAGTGTTGGGGCTAATGCATTACAAGTAATACGAGTTAGGTAATCAGATTACTTTTCTAAGTAACTAGTACACTTTACTTTTAAATTTACAAATAGGTTCCTTTTTTTAAATAGGTAATGCAGGTTACTTTGTTTTCCCATTTATTGATTGACACCTCTCCTGTCACCATGTTGAGAGAAATCGTGAGTAAGTGCAGTGGCGTTGTGTGTGCTGAATCAAAATGGTGGTTATTGTAGTTGTAGGCTAAATGTGAGCATGCAATTACTCATCTCTCTTACACAAAAAAGATTCAGTATTCCGTAAAATTAATTAAAATAGTGAAATGCAAACTCAGAATATTAAGCAAACCTGCAATAATTAAATGTTAAATTACACAAATATACTTTATGTATTTAATCTCACTTTATTAAGCAATGTCTTTGGTTCTGACCTTCTATGATTCAATTCAACCATATAAATAAGCAAAAATGACTATAGATAAACATCACATTTGTGTTTAATTTTTTTTAAATAGCTGAAGTAAGAGTGTAAAAGTTTTGTTTGAGCTGCACCCTCTACTGTACAGACATAAATTTGCATTTCCTTCAGCTTAACACTTATTCATTTAACTTTTGGTGTGAAAGGCCTTTACATTTGCCAAAAATATGACATATAACATTTAGTTTTGTTTGTTTTGTAATTAAAACAAACAAGCAAGCCCAGCCAGGATGAGAATGCAAAAGTAACAGTTACTTTCCATAAAAAGTAACTAAGTAATGCAATTAGTTACTTTTTAGGGAGTAACGCAATACTGTATTGTGTTGCGGTAGGTAGTATGCCATACGGAACCGTTGCCACTGAAACTGCTTTAACGCACCAGTGGGGCTCGACAGCCTTAGTCAACGGGTTGGCGCGTATGGTTGGGTTGCGGAGAGATTGTGAGATTGTGGTTAGGTCTCAGCAGCAGGAGGGACGTATAGGTCAGTAAGCTGGGCTGAGTTGAGTGGGGGACGGAGGGGGGTGATTTTGGGACGCAAGAGTCACTGTCTTCATGTTTTGTCATTTACGCCTGTGTTATGGAAATCATCATTATGAACAGCAGCTACGCTAATTATTTTCCCTTTGCTTTTCTGCTGTTATCTCGGGACGCGAGTCCCAAGAAAATGGCGTTCGTCAGCTCCAGTTTGTATCCAGCCTCTCACGGAGACTTCAGATGCTCCAATCACAAAGCCTATGAAGTGACGACTCAACACGGGCGATATGGACTCTCTATGGTGGACGGCACTGATCCTCAACAACTCGTCTTAAAGACCGGCGTGCATACTTGGACTTCCAAAAAATACTCTAAATGTTCTGATCCAATCTGACTTGTAATGCTGCCCGAATCATGCACTGTTCCTTCGTTGGCCAGAGGAGAACTGGCCCCCCGACTGAGCCTGGTTTCTCCCAAGGTTTTTTTCTCCATTCTGTCCCTGATGGAGTTTTGGTTCCTTGCCACTGTTGCCTTGGCTTTTTGCTTGCTTAGTTGGGGACATTTAATATTCAACAATATTATTGATCTGCCTTACTTAAGGTGGACGTTGACGCAATATCTTTTAGAAACAAACTTTGT
The DNA here is from genome assembly GCA_030578255.1 of Tiaroga cobitis. Lineage (NCBI taxonomy): Eukaryota > Metazoa > Chordata > Actinopteri > Cypriniformes > Leuciscidae > Tiaroga > Tiaroga cobitis. The sequence goes on along the minus strand of CM060606.1, from coordinate 24,002,084 downwards.
TATATTGTTTTCATGTTATCACTGTGAAGCGCTTTGATGCAATCTGTATTGTAAAAAGCGCTATATAAATAAAGGTGACTTGACTTGACTTGACTGTAATGCATGCATTACTTTAAAAAGTAGCTTTCCCCAAAATTTGTGATGTGTAAGAACCAATGGCATTATTAATGGCATCAAAGCACTATTTCTGTAGTTCATACGACATAAGTTGGCTATCTATTTTGTAGATGACTGGTATGGATCTTATTGAGAATGATTCTATGTATAACTTTTAAATGTTTTTTTGACCTTTTAATGTTTAATCGAAAAGTCAGAACTCTATCTTTCAGTGAAAGTGACAGACTTCTCTCTGGTGACATATACCAGAATTCTCTAAACATATAGTCCACTTACACCCACCCCTCCACAATCAACTACAAATTCACATTCATTTTTGAATGCAAAGCCCAAATCTCAAAACCCCAAAAGTCCCCACACTTTGTCTTTTTCATTAATTTGTTAAACTCAGATGTACAAAACAGAAGAAAATATATATCGCTACTTCCATTTCATCTCCACTTTAAGCTATCATAGGACTTCAGAAGACTTGTAATATAGCACACAAGTCATATGGACTACTTTTATGATGCTTTTAGTCCTTGCTGAAGCTTGGTAGCCAGTGTCATTGTAAAAATAGCTTATGTAAAGATTTTCAAAATATCTCCTTTGTGTTCCATGAAAAAAAAATATATAATTTAGGTTTTGAATGACATGAGGATGAGAAAATATTCTGAACTATACTTTTAAGGTGATGCATGCACCCAAATTCATTATAAATGAAAGTGATTATGAAGTCCACCAGTTACTAGCTCTATTTTGTTTACTTTACACTCTCATTTCCTCTTTCTTAGACCTCAAGCTCTGTTCTACGAGGAGGTTCCTTAATAACCCTTAATAGAAATAAAAAAGCAGAAGAAATGACTTTGAACCTTGCAAGGAGGGGGGGAGAACATGATTTTGGTGTCTGGCTGAAGTGGGAGGGGCTCCGGTTGATTGACAGGCACTTGGGCCTCTGAGGATGGAGCCTGAAACAGGGATGTCGATGAGTGAAATACTGATCTCACAGATGTGACGAGATCACTTCATGTGATGAACTCTTACCTCCTCCTCTTTAGGATAAGGACGTTTGACTCCTCTGGGTTGAGTTGAGTCAGGTGGTACATCCATCGTCCAGTATGACCCCTAAAACAGGTGATTATTTTAACTTCAGTATTAGTATTTGAGAGTCCTAAAATTGTTTAAAAAAGTCATTAGCATGGCAATAACCTCAGATATTAATGAACAAAATAATAAAATATTTGACTACATCACCTTCCCAGGGTCGCTCTGTGGTCGAGGAACTTTCCGGAAACATTTGTTGAGAGACAAATTGTGCCGAATTGAGTTCTAGGAGAAGAAAACAGATATTTGTCTATATGTATCTGTATTTTACATACAGCTGAACAAAATGCAGACTTGGTGTGCATAATAGGCTATATCAGATATATATCAGTGTTTATATGAGTAATTTCCTAAAGTCTGTTTTAAACAGATAATCAGCACCGTTTTCCAGTAAAGAGCAACATATTTAATTTAGCTTTACTTATTGTGAAGAAATTGCAACACCTTTCCTTCATGACTACACATCACTACACACCTACAAACTGTCATTTCCCATTGACTGCAACTCTGTAACAAATCTGTGATGAATCATATAGCCTACACGTTTTATGTATGCAATAGTGAAATGCAGTCTGTTTGACACCTCAGTAAAAATCAGAAGTTGTATTTTAACAGTAGGATATGATGCAAATCCAGAGCTCCCTGGACAATTCAAGTCTGTCTATCAAAAGAGAAATTAGGCACTGGACAGAAGAAACCTGATGTTTACAAACCCAAACTGGTTAAGTAACGCTGATGTCATGACTTGCTCCAGACTCAGTAAGATGAGCCATTCAGGGCTCTGAATCTGAACATCTATCAAAGTCAATAGTCCTTCAAGACTGTCATTTTTTTAAATAGTTTTATTGATATATTTAATTAGTTATTATTTTTATATTTTTAGTTGTCATGTTCATTTTAGTTTATTATTTAGTAATTTTGTGCTTTTGTCATTTTATCATTATTATTATTAATATTGCTATTTAGGTTTCATTTAATTTGATTTCATTTTAAGTTATGTATTATTATTAATAGTCCAGTTAATCATTTTAGTGCTTAATCTTAAACTTGTTTCAGTTTATTGCCAAGGCAACATTTCTAATTTTCATTTTTTTTTCCAAATAATATTTATATTCTATTCTATTTCAGCTTTTTTTAACAACCCTGCTTCAAGACGACCCCCCCCAAACAACAACAACAACACAGAACTGTATGATGAAAAATGATGAAATTAAAAAAAAATTGTGAAGTTTGAAAGCTGAAAATCTACAAAGAACTTCTTTTAGTTAACGAGTCAATGAGATTTAAGGGTGATATCAATTTAACGGAAACTGTTTTAGTGTAACCATCAAGTATAAAGTAATAACACATTTTCCTGACAACTTGAATACATCATAATCATTATTTTAAAAGTTAACAAATATTTTTATGGTTAAAAGTTTTCCCCCCACAGATATGAATTATTAATTCATAAATATTATATTATGTTGTTTTTTTAGGTGTCCCACCACATGACATTTTACAACCTAAACTAACATAGCCTTGTCAAATTAACAGCTCAAAAGATCAAATGATCAGATTGTTCTTTTAATTCTAAGAAATAATAATAAAATGTTATGCCAAAATACTTAATGCTTTTTTTCTTTTCAAGAGTTTCAATCTTTCAATGAGGCTTTTTTTTCAGTCTTCATATCAGGACAATTGAATCACACTGACATGTTTATCTTTATGCCACTGGCCCTAAAATACCAAAAAAAGCACTTTTAGCTACATTTATATTTCTCAAGTTTCTTTCCAGACTTGTTTATCAAATCAATAATGGTTTAAAGCCAAGTCCCTGCTCGAGCACAACTGCATACATAACTAGTCTCATTGCACTATTTAGCACAAGGAAGTGGTCATGCAGTGGTCTGGACTTTACCTTCCATCCTCTTCCTGCTTTGCAGTAATAAGGAAATGTATTACTGATCCATGTGTAAATATCATTCAAACTCAGCTTCATTTCAGGAGTGGAACTTATTGCCATGGCTATCAGAGTGGCGTAGCTGTGAGAGGGCTTCACTTTGGAATTAGATCCGGGGGACAGTGTAGGTATGGGAGGGATGTCCTTCTCTCTTCCTCGTTCTTTTTTCCGTTCCACTCTTTCTTTCCCTGATCGCAAGGTGCTGATTCCCAGTTGAGGAAGCCAGTCAATGCTGGTTAAACTAGAGTCCAGTTCAGAAGCCATGCTTAAGGGGATGTCTGAGAAAACAAAACATTATGTAATACTGTGTGTTATCTCATGCATTCCAGCTAAGCTGTGTTACCAAGTCAATCATGTCGTATGCCTTTGTAAGGCAATGTGATTTAAAAGTATGCTGTAATAGAAATCTAAATCTTATTTAAAACTCCTAAGTATATGGTTTGAAAAACATACTCATATCATTAGTTACTGCACACTTGATTAATCAAAGTAAATGTTAGATACACGTATAGATATATTTATTTCGAATATAGCATTCTAAGAGAAATGTTTGTATACGTATAATAGTTGAGTGAAGACATACCTCAATCCTGTCAAAAGGCCACCGACTTCACCCTGTAAATTTTTAATGCCGTCATCTGTTGCACAGAGGCAGATGAAGGATCTCAACATACATTTATTTGTCCTTCTACTCTCTTCTATGTTTATCGCTGCATTCATTAGCTGCCTGAAGCGTCTAAGTTAACACGTTTTGTTTGAAATTTGAGTTTGGGAGAAGAAAAAAAACTGTCGGAAAAAGTTCTTCCCTTTCTTTATCTTTCCCCTCCCTTTCTGCCTGTGTTTAACGTCACACCCTCCATCCTCCATTTTGACATTGGAGAACTCAGTGTGTTTCTCCTCCTCTTTTTCGTTCTCTCCTCCTCCTTTCATGGCTGCACTTACAGTTTACTGGTGAGTAAGTTCCTGTTTCACTGCTGAAATAGGAGAGGAGTCGAGCTACTGGCGGGAACCCACTGTAATAATTTCCATTGAGATTTTCTTGGTCCTATGACACAGTGATTTTTGCATCCTGGTGGATTTCACACTTGACACACATTTCATAGTGCAATGAGACAAAAAACAAACATAGGTATTAGACACATATTAACCCTATATATGCATAATCAAGAGGCGCACACACAATACTTTATTCTTATTTTATAGTAATGCATATACATAATATAATAATTTGGGAAATTTACAATAAGGTTTTATACATTTATGTCACTTTACATGCATTTTTATAAATTAAAATGAACCTAGACCAGTCAATGCGGTAACACTTTATAATAAGGTTCCATTTGCTATTAGTTAACATGAACTAACAATGAAAAATACTTCTAAAGCATTTTTTAATCTTAGTTAATGTTAATATTAAAATGTACAAACTGATCAAAAGTTATTTCTGTTCATATCATTAAATGGACTTAAGCTAACATGAACTAACAATGAACAGTTGTATTTTTATTAACTAATGCTGACTAAGATTAATAAATACTGTAATTAATGTATTGCTCATTGTTAGTTAATACATTAACAAACAGTTATTAGACAGTGAGATCTTACTGTAAATGTTAACATAAATTCTGGAAAAATGCTCATTGTTAGTTTATGATACCTAATGCATTAACTAATTTTAACATGCAGAACCTTACTTAAGTGTCGACATTAACTCTTACTTTTCTTCTGACAGAATTTTTTAATTTTCTGCGTTTCTATGAAAGTAGATATTATTTGAATATGAAATTGCTCAAAGATCACATGAGTCCAAAAGGTTCAGAGAGCAGTTTGTGTTGATTTTTAATAATTTATGTAATTATGTCTGTAGGGTGTGGTGTGCGAATGGCCCTATAGAGAGCTGAAGAAGGACAGCAGGCCTGTATCAGGGGAGGGGTGAGCCAAGAGCTTCTGGATCTGTGTGCGAAAAATGAAGGAGGACAGGTCAGAACATGAATGCAAACCTAATAAACCACAAAATCCCATCCACCTCAGCGCCACCTCATCATGCTGTCATTCTGAAACAATCAAACCTAAAATTACATCCAGGGATGAAAAAAAAAAAACTTTTGCAGTATTCCTACTAAGACTAGATGTTAGAATCCCTTGATATTCACCAAGCGCTGTTGTTGGAGATGTCCTCTTGGGTGGGGTTGGATTTGGGGATGACTGCCTCCACACTCATCACACACACACCATCAGTTGTGCACCACAGCCTCATTGGGTGTTTCGGCCTTTTATCACAATACACCCTCACCAGAGGCTGGCCCACCAGAGGCTGGCCCACCACAGGCTGATCAGACCTGGGTGTGTTTCGCACCGGAGGCTCCATGAGGTCACTTTGCAGCCAATACAGTCTCCTTCCGCTTCAGCCACAGCCAGTGACTGCTTCTTTCGGCAGCAGTTGCAAGGTCTTTGATGGTATTCTGCTGAGCCAGTCCTCCGATTCCAAGCTCTAGTAGCCTTGTGGTGGAACTAGCTACAAAGCCCCTGCAGCCCACTTCCACTAGACGCACGTTTACCTTCCAGCCCCGGTCCTCTGCTTCGGCAGCCAAATCTGCGTATCGCAACCTTTTCATTTCAAATGCCTCATCGATGGCTTCCTCCCACGGGACTGTCAGTTCCACTATAAAGACATGTCGACAGGATTTGGACCAAAGGACCAGGTCTGGGCGCAGGTTGGTCACTGCAATTTCGGGTGGGAAGGTGAGCCTCTGACTTAAGTCTACCCACATTTCCCAGTCCTTGGCTGTGTTCAGTGGGCATGAGTCTGGAGGCGATCGATTGATCGACCGTTTCTCCCCTTCCCGGACGAAGGATGTTGGTTGCCGGAAGGTAGTCTGGGCTTCCAGGGGCATGGCGTTGACGTTACCCTCTTCCTCTCCAGTGTAGCAGCCAGGCACTTCAGCACTTGGTTGTGGCGCCAGGTGTATCTGCCTTGCGTAAGGCTGGTCTTAGAGCCCACCAGGATGTGTTTCAGGGTTGCGGGGGCAAGACACTGGAGGCAGGCTGGATCCTATCTAAACCAGAGATGTAGGTTGGTTGGAGAGGGCAGGACATCATATGTGGCTCTAATGGTAAAGCTCAGCATTTTGGACTCCATGTTCCACAGCTCACTCCAAATGATTTTCCTCCTCTCCACACCTTCCCACCTCATCCAGCGGCCTTGCTTGGCTTGGGACACCGCTCTGGCACACCTGTCCACTTTCTCCTGGTGGCGCACCTCCTCAACCACCAGGCGCCGGCGTTCAGCTGGAGTAACCTTCTGCCATGTGGGTGTTGTTGCTCCCAACCTTAGGCCCCCTCTGCCTGGTTGGACTTGGCCCACTATGTCCCGGTGTCTCAGAGCTGACTTTGCCTGTGCCACTGCTACACCTGGCCCCCACCTCCTCCCTGTGGTTAGGGCAAGAGCAGCCCCTCTGACGATTCTGTGAGGGTCATTTCGAGTCTTGCTTTAGAGAGTATTTGTACTCCTCCACCAGGCTTGAGATTGGCAGAGGGCTCCATTGCCATACAGGCCTATGCTGCTGAGGCATCTGGGTAGTCCAAGCCACTTTCTCACCTGCACATTCACCAATCCCTCCAACCGATTGGTGTGGGATAGGATGCCCTTATAGATGGAAAATGGCCACATGAGGCAGGGCAGCAGTCCCGAACTGAAGCCACCAGAGCTTCAGCTTCCCTGGGAGAGCAGTGCTGTCGATCTGCTTCAGGCCACTGATGGTATCCTGCTTGAGTTGTTCCACTTGTTCGGCGTCTTTGAGATCTGTGTTGTACCACCGACCAAATCTTTTGATGGGCTTCTCCAGGATAGTTGGTATCGGCTCGTCGTTGACGTGTATCCTCTCATTTACGATCTAGCCCTTTACAATGGAGATACTGCTGGATTTGCTGGGTTTAATCTCCATTCGTGCCCATCTGATGTTTCCCTGGAGTTTGTACTGAAGGCGTTTGGTGCATGCGTTAGTCATCGTTATGGTCGTCATGTCATCCATATACGCCCTGATTGGAGGAAGCCGCAGCCCGCTCTTCAGACGTTCCCCTCCAACCACCCATCGGGATGCCCGAATTATTAACTCCATTGCCATGGTGAAGGCCAGAGGGGAGATGGTGCAGCCAGCCATTCTGCCTATCTCCAGGTGCTGCCATGCGGTTGTACTAGCCTGAGTTGTAACGCAGAACTGGAGGTCCTGGAAATAGGCTTTGACCAGCCTTGTGATGCCCTCTGGGACTTGGAAGAAGTTGAAGGCTGCCCACAGCACCTCATGAGGCACTGACCCGAATGCATTGGCAAGGTCTAAGAAAACCACATGTAAGTCTTTCTTTTCCTTCTTGGCCATTTGTACCTGGTGCCAGATGACATTTGCGTGTGCCAAGCATCCTGAGAAACCACTTATCCCTGCCTTCTGCACTGAGGTGTTAACATAGTTGTTCTTTTGCAGGAATGCTGAGAGTCTTTGGGCCACAACACTGAAGAATTTTTTTCCTTCCACGTTCACTAAGCTGATCTGGCAGAATTGGTGGATGGTTGAGGAGTTCTTCTCTTTGGGAATCAGGATCCCTCCTGCCCTTCGCCATGCCTTAGGTATGATGCCTTTTTCCCAGGTCACCTTCATTAGCTTCCAGAGGACCCTTAAGACGCCTGGTGTGTTCTTATAGAGCCTATATGGAACACCGTTGGGCCCAGGGGCTGATGCTGTTCTTGCCCGCTTTACTGTGTTCTCAACTTCGCTCCATGTTGGGGGTCTTGTGTCCAACTGGTTCTCAGGTGGTTGGATTGGTGGCATGTCATCAGGGATGGTGGCTGGCACATGCCTCTGATTGTCGGAGTAGGTCTTCCTCGGGTGCTCCTCCAGTTCCCTCACAGGTACTTTGAGAGTCCCTTCTTACGTTGCTTTCTCAAGCATTCTGCTCTTTGCAGCGTTGCAAGGTGCTGCTTGCGGTCACCCTGTAACACCTCCATTCCACCTGTGGCCTTCTTTCACTGTCTTCTCAGGCATCTTCTCTCTTTCACAAGTCGCTCAATCTCTTGCTGCCTCCTGGACTTAAGATGGGCTGAAGGTTCCTTCTGAGTACTGTGGTCCTTGCGTTTCACTCCGAATCTCTTTGTGCCGTAGCTGTAGATGATCTCTCCTATCTTCCCCAATTTTCTTTCGACACCCCCTTTTCAGACCTTCTAGGAGATGGACGAGGTCTGTGTCGATGGATCCCCACTCCTTTTTCTGGCAGGATTTGGGACACAGAATTTGAGGCTTTCGTCCATCCATTTTCCTCTCTACTGACTGGATGGGGTCTGGGCTCATCTCCGTTAGGGGAGCTGTGCTTGACAGAGCTTCGTCTGGGGTGCTGATACCCTGTGGGCTGTGGGGAGTATCCTGCCACTGGGCTTCATCCGACTGATTTGCCCTACCTCTGAGGAAGTAGTGGTCAATGCGGGGTCCCTTGGTAAACTCTTTTAGGCACTTTTTTCTGCCCTGGTGGATCTTGAGAACCTTCTCCGTTGTGATCTTATTCCAGCCACAGATACAGCTTTGTAGTTTGTGTCCTGTCAGTGCTGTAAGTCCGTCAACTGTCTTAAAGATCATCTGTGTCGTCGTCTTTTCGATTCTAAGGTCTGTTACCGTGTGGTCTGCCAGTGAGTCATCTTGAGCCCCCGCTCTCACAGACTCAGGGGGTATTCTTCCTCTTTAATTTTTCGTAGCAATGGTTGGGTGGATCCGAGTCATTGTGTTGTGACCGGCCCCTGCCGATATTGGTAGCTAGCCCATGCCAGCCCCAGAATCATATTATTTCCTTAAGGTCTTATAAAAAAAGGATAGTTCCCCCAAAACTCCAACTTCTGAAAAATTAAAGAGTAATAGGTATTAGGTCTGTCAAGCTTAAATGTCCAAACGTCTGTGCTGTATTCCTTAATACCAGGTGTGTCTTTAACGTGCATGTACAATAAGATTTTCCCTACATTGCATACAGTATATATATGTATATATATGTATATATATGTATATATATATATATATATATATATATATATATATAGAGAGAGAGAGAGAGAGAGAGAGAGAGAGAGAGAGAGAGAGAGAGAGAGAGGCACACAGGACACTTTATTAGTTACATTTTGTAAGCGTCGGGTTGGACCCCCTTTTGGCTTCAGAACTCAAGTTGGTCAGTACTCACCCTCAAGTTGTTTCAAACCTGTATGAATTTCTTTCTTCTGCTGAACACAAATGAAGATATTTTGGAGAATATCGGTAACCAGAAAGTTGATGAACCCCCTTGACTTCCAAAATAAACTGTTTCGTTACCGTTTGGGCCCCAAAGTGTGCAAAGACAATATCCCCATACCATTACAGCACCAGCCTGAACCTTTGATACAAGGCAGGATGGATCTAATCACAATCTTCTATTGTCCAATTTTGGTGAGGCTTTGTGAATTGTAGCCTCAGTTTCCTGTTCTTAGCTGACAGTGTCACCGGTGTGTCTTCTGCTGCTGTAGTCCATCTGCTTCAAGGTTTGATGTGTTGTGCGTTCAGAGATGCTCTTCTGCAGACCCCGGTTGTAACTGGTGGTTATTTAAGTTACTGTTGCCTTTCTATCAGCTTGAACCAGTCTGGCCATTCTCCTCTGACCTCTGGCATTAACACAGCATTTTCCCCCACAGAACTGCCGCTCACTGGATATTTTCTCTTTTTTGGACCATTCTCTGTGAACCCTAGAGATGGTTGGGTGTGAAAATCCCAGTAGATCAACAGTTTCTGAAATTCTCAGACCAGGATAAATATCGGACCATTTCTACATGCCTAAATGCATTGAGTTGCTGCTATGTGATTGGCTGATTAGATATATCCGTTAACTAGCAGTAATAAAGTGGATGCGGTGAGAGAGTAAGTATATTTTACACAAACATTTTAAATTTCTTGAATTATAAATAAGAAAAGTTATATATACATTTTTATATATAAATGATAATATGCATAAGAAAAAAATCTGATGGATTTAGAATAGATGCTGACAGACAGGTCGGCAGGTACCTCTTTAAAGTTGGGGTGTTTGGCATCCTGCACTAGTTGTAATAAAACTCCCTCTGTAGTGGTGAGAAACGCCCCACTCTGCTTCAGTCGTGACAGTGCAAAAAGACGATCTGTATGACTGAAAAACAAAAGGCAGATATGTTTTCAAAACCCTGACAATCACTTAAAGAATTGACTTATAGGACACATCGGATTTTACACAACCACCTCATCTTTAAGCAAACACTGTGAAATTCCTCCAGTTTCTATAGACCTTTAGAAAAAAAGCTTATAGATGCCATCCATCATTTGACTTGAGTTTGTGTCTGAAAAGATGTGGGTGAGAGTAAAGATAAGGTATGTAGGTTTCTCATGTTTGCATTGATTTAAAACACAGGTTTTCATGTTTTATCACATAACGCTTTCCATAAGATACATAAATATAGAATATCACAACAGTTTTCAATTTGGTATATTTTAAACAAAATTATTATTATACCTCCGAGAGGAGACAGCATCTGCCACAATATGGACCTCCATGCCTCGCTCCAGAAGATCATAGGTTGTACACTACAGTAAAACAACAACTATAAAGATCATGATCAGAAGACAATAAATGTGTCAGTGAAAGTAAAAAGTGCCATGGCACCAGTTAAAAAATCCGTTTGACGTTACCGCAATGCACGCTTGAGCCTCGATGCCACATAGTATGACTTGCTGAGGGTCTCCCAGGCTCTTGAGTGAGCTCTCTACACTGTCCGTCAGCATGGAGAAACTGGTCTTTGTATGAGGCTTCAGGCCCTCGGCCCCTAGCTCAGGAACAGTGGGGCCCAGACCTTTAGGGTACTGCTCGGTTAAAATCTGAGGGATGTGCAAGATTCGGCATGCCTGGAAGAGAAACAAAATTTATCATGTCCATTTCCCAAACTACAATGGAACTGCCATATTACTAAGATTTAAATGGATATCCCTCTAGTATTCCTCACTCAAGGGTCATGTTTCTGATCCTCGGCAGTCAAAACAGACCAAACACAATAAGCCTAACATTTTTTGATGAATGAATGTGCAATATTTTGTTTCAATAATATTTATTCTTTTAATATCTAGTATTTTGAGGGGATTTCATGCTACTACAAAATATTCACCTCTAAATTATGCACCATTTATTTCTATATATAAATTAATTACTTTTATTATTCATTATATATTTAGACATTAGATATTATCAAACACTGCTTCATTATGGCTGATTTATAGATTGTACCCAAATATTTAAATTTTTTAGCACTTCCCATTCGTTTCCAATAGCGGTAAGTTTTGACCACAAAGATCGCAAGTGTGACTATTTTTTAAGAGACGATTTAGCCTTTTCTAATCATGTCAATAATTTGTTGTGGTCAAATAGCAAATGCCACAAAATTCACCATGTTTCGTACCATTGCAATGAAGTAATATAAATTCAAAAATTCCAAATGTAAAATATTTCAGTCTTAAATTACAGAAGACCACCAGAGGGATATACGTAGATACTGCATAGAAAAACAGGTAGCGGACAAGATGCAGTGGTGACAGCACATTTAATACATGATAATTTTAGATTGTGTTATATGAATACTCCAGCAGTTCTGATTAACTGAAGGTGCTGATTGTACCTGTAGCAATCTTGCTGCATTGCTCACAATGTTTGTGAACTGGAAAATATTGGGTCTGAACTTCTCCTGAATGTCACACAGTAGCAGCACTGAGCCTTTGGTAGACAGCCTGCCAATTCTTGCCACTGAGGAGATAACCAGGTGCATAATGTCTCACATACTGTGAATCTTTGTGCTGGGGCCCTCTAGGGGGCCCCAATAATTCTTAAAATCATTTCAATTTAGTCATAATAGCATAACCTTACTTAAAACGCTAAATCGTTAAAAAATAAAGATGCACTAAATAAACTTTAATGAAAATAAAAACCAGCATAACTAAAACGATGTTGTGAGCCACTTTTATTGTAATAAAAGTGAAAGTTCATAGAGTTCCTAATGTCCTGCATGTAAATAACTCCTTGAATTCTTCTCATTCATTATTAACACACATATTTCAACCACAACTGCGTTGATAGAGTTCAATGTAATTCACGAGGAGTACTTACTGTTTGTAGTGTAATATGAGGGAGTCTCAGACCTCAAAGATCAAGATCAGGTCACCGTTACCTGTATGTTATAAATGTCCACTGCTCGTATTGGTCAAACTGTTGTTGAAACTCTAGTGAAGTTTATATGGTAATGACTAAGCCGAGTACCACACTAACATAAATGACAGCAACGCACAAAATTCAGATACAGCACAAAGGTATATCCTGATATCTACGTGTGCCCTTGAAATATATATTATTTCCTTGATTATTATTACAACAATGCAGCAGCACAATTCGCTCACTCGCTGTAACACAAACCTTCAGATAAGAGGCCACTAGTGGCGTATCGCTCGTGATTTTGAACCAATCTTTCAAATGAACGATTCAGAAGGAACTCTTCAACTAGCTCCATTTAAAGAATGATGATAGCAAGAGCCAATAGATTTAGAGTAAGGGCTGTAAATGAGAATTTCGTTGGTTGGACCTACTCAACGAAACCGCCCCCTTCACTGAAAGAATCTATTTTGTGTTTTGAGACTCGAGTCGGAGCAGCACTGAACAAGTCATCTCGTTTGTGAACGAACTGAATAAATAATGCATCGGATAAGTAAATGATTCACTGGCTCACCTATAACCCCAACACACAAAAATACCCTTTGACGTAACGGTGTGTAACCATAGACTGTAAAAAAAATTGTGTAAAAGGAAAGGAGCACGGAATTTGAAAGAAACAATGTAATGAATAGATTCAAAAGATTCGAGTCAGTGGGATGAATCAAAATCCCAACCTCTGTTCAGTGTTCACTGCCATCCAGATCCATTAGAGGGCGTTGTAAGATTCAACGCAATTCAGTGTAGTTTTTTTTGTATTAAACATATTCATTTATATGTAATGATTTCAAATGCATGCATGCAATACTAAAAATCAGCAACAGTAATAGACACCCGTTATAATATATTTTAATGGCTTGAAATGTAAAATTGACCCGGAAGTGTTTGGGAGTGGCTACCGACCTTAGTGGGCGCACTCTCACGGCCTTGGCGTTCCACAGATTTTGTGGAAAATATAGGGTCTATTTAACGTATCTCGATGTTTTTGAGGAATACATGAGCTCTTCCACGAGCAAAGCCCTCGTTTATTCCAGCACATTATCTGGTGCATGTGTGTGTTTACTCTAGGTCTCTTTGAAAGCACGTTTTCCCTCATGCTAGTCTTTGTATGTTCTGAGCGCTTCTGCAAGACTCCAGCTCGACTCCTGCTGCTTTTATTAAACTCCGCTTTGCTTTCACAGGGTCGAATTTTTCCCTTACAAAAACTAGTTTCTTAACGTTTCACGCTTGGTGTGAACTTTATTTTTTTTTATTTGCGAGATATTCGCAGCCACCGAATTGCTAGCTGCAAGCTAGCCCGCTTCACCCTCAGTCGGCGTGTTGGAGCTGCTGGAAAATGTCAGATTTTGACGAGTTTGAGAGACAGCTAACCGAAAATAAGCAAGGTGAGAAATAAATGTATAATTGTGACGAAAGTGAGGCCAATTGTTACAGTTTATGTGGTAGTGGTCATTGAGTGGATCGGTTTCCCTGGATGTTCCTGCAGCCTAAAGGGTGGTCTGCATCATATTGCACAGAAGGAAACTAGACAAATGTAGTGCTGTTGTGTCGTATGTGTGCTGTAAACCTAATTTGTAGAGGATGTGTGTTTGGTGGATGGTTTCACAGAGATATTGAGGTTTATGTTGATGCATGCATGCAGAAATATGACCGGGTTAGTGCTGATCAGTGTTAAAACCTCACCAGGGCTTAGGTAAAGAATGTGATAAGTAAAATGGCATCTATGCCTTACGTTATCTAGTTATATTTAGTTAAAGGCATAGTTCACCCAAAAATTAGAATTCATATTTTTTCATCAATATATTCTTTTATGTTCCACAGAAGAAAGTCATACAGGTTTAGAATAACATGAGGGTGAGTAAACAATACAGATTTTAAAATTGTTGGTGAACTGTCCCTTTAAGAATTGAAATATCGCAGTGACCATTTTAAATTAAAACCTTTCCCACATATAGACAACATGCTATTTCAAAAATATATGCTCTCATAAATGTACAAAATTTCATTTTCAGCCACCAAATATTACTTTAACAAATTAAATTTCTGGTGCTTAGATGAGCATCAGCAAGCAGATATCAGTTTGAATAAACATATTGAATTGAAGAAAATACAAATTTTATTCATGTTTTGTACATTGCTGTGCAACTCAAATGTGCAGCGGACCGAGACAAGGAGAACAAGCACCACCGGCGCAGTGGCTCCAGAAGTCGTAGCAGAGACCGGGACAGGAAGAGAAGGAGCCGGGACCGTGACAGAGAAAGGAGAGGCAGCCGAGAACGTCATGGAGATAGCAAGGACCGCAGACACAGACGCAGGTACGTTGGGGAAACATTTTAATTCGAGCCTGTACATTTTCAAATAGCGTCATTGTTGGTTTCACATTCTCCCTGTGCAGTCGCTCCCCACACCGTGAGAAGAAAAAGATTAAAGTGAAAAAATATTGGGATGTTCCTCCTCCTGGATTTGAACACATCACACCCATGCAGTACAAAGCCATGCAGGGTAAGAGTCTGTTTTTTTATTCTTTCCTTCTCTAACCCCGTTTACTCCTGCTGTGATTCATCTTAATGCAGTTATTTCTGGCTGTGCTGCCTTAAAATTGTCTGATTGAACAATTTGTAATTAAAGCTTATAACTCTACAGTTCACAAGTTTGGGATCAGTATGATTACATTTTTTGAAAGAGATTACTACTTACTCAGCAAAGACGTATTAAATTGATCAAATGGGACAGTAAAGACATTTTATAATGTTACAAAAAAATCTGTTCAAATAAATGCTGTTCTTTTGAACTCTCTATTCATCAAAGAATCTTGAAAAAAAATCACAGTTTCCACAAAAATATTACGCAGCACAACTGTTTATAATGATTGTTAATAATAAAAAAATGTTTCTTGAGCACCAAACCAGCATATTGCAATCATTTCTCAAGAATCAGGTAACACTGATGACTGGAGTAATTCAGCTTTGCCATCACAGGAATACATGTCTAACATACTTGTAAACCTTGTTCTTTGACTTCAGCTGCTGGTCAGATCCCGGCCACTGCTCTGCTGCCCACAATGACCCCTGAGGGTCTGGCAGTTACCCCAACACCTGTTCCTGTCGTGGGCAGTCAGATGACTCGACAGGCCCGGCGGCTCTATGTGGGCAACATCCCATTTGGCATCACAGAGGTGAGCTTCATTATTATCTGACATCCATTAGTATTTTGGTGTAGTGGAACGTGTGATGATCTTTCCGTCAACGTTATAGTGAATCCAACTGTATTTTTTTAATCGTAGTACAACAATTTTTTTTTTAAATGCTTTTATTTGTTCTTGCTCCAGTATGATATTAGCAGTGCTTTCTAATTTCTTTTATAAATATAGGAGTCTATGATGGACTTCTTCAATGCTCAGATGCGTTTGGGTGGCCTGACTCAGGCCCCAGGAAACCCAGTTCTTGCTGTCCAGATCAACCAGGACAAGAATTTTGCCTTTCTGGAGGTCAGTCTTCATTCTCAGCAGTAGATCCTCTCAAAATTAGTCAAAACATTTTGGGAGTGTAATATGAATGTTGTTTTTATGTTTGTTTATACAGTTCCGCTCGGTGGATGAGACTACACAGGCCATGGCATTTGATGGCATCATTTTCCAGGGACAAAGTTTGAAGATTCGCCGACCACACGACTACCAGCCTCTGCCCGGCATGAGTGAGAATCCCAGTGTCTATGTCCCAGGCACGTCACTCTTTTGCTCCCCCAATTCTTGTACGCTCAATGTTTTGCTCTCTTCAGTCATAATTTCATTGAAACTTTAGTGATTGATTTAATGTGGATCATTTTTGGTCACACTCTGGTTCTCTCTCCCTAGGTGTCGTTTCCACGGTGGTGCCTGATTCGGCCCATAAACTCTTTATTGGCGGTCTGCCAAATTACCTCAACGATGACCAGGTTCGTGTTAAAATAGCATTATGTGGCAGCAAGTTCCGGTTACTGAGGGCTGCTGAGCTAACTATTGATTGGGCAGAACTGATTTCCCAATATGTTTTATTTGCCATTATTCTGTGTAAATAAAGTAGAATTGTTTTGACCAAAGTTTTTGCATAACTTGGCATGGCTTGTTGTTTTTAGTGGCTGTGCGGCCCTTTACCCCTGATGACAACACCAGCTACAACAATGTGATTATGATAGCTTTTGATATTAGCATATTGATTATGATATTGGCAGATATGCTAATCTTTTGACTGTGCTAAAGTGAAAAAGCGCTTAGCTTAATGCTTTACTAAAGGGAAAAAAAAAACTTTTCGTGCTCCTCAGAACAGATGGATCCATGATATTAAAGACTTTAAGTTCACATGTTTGCAGGGTTGCCATGTCTGCGTAAAAAATCTAGCCCAGTTGCCAATCAGAAATAGCCCAAATATCAAAATTTAAAATGTCACTCCACGTACTGTACCTAAAATATAAATTTTACAGTGACTGTTATGACTTCACAATTTCAACTTGTAGTAGTAAGCATAAACGCAGTCTGTTTTCATAAAGGAGCTCGCTGCAGCACAAAGTGACTCCTCACAAAACTTAACATCTAGCACAGTTTTATAATTGGTAGAATATAAAATGTTTCAGGCAAATATAATTTATGCAACATGTCAAACCTTTATGCCATGGGAAAAAATCAACACGTGGCAACCATTTAAAAAGTAACCTAATTTCGCAAGAAACCGCTTGTCATTGTAAAAAAAATATATATTTTAAAAACTCAATATTTTGATTTATGATAATAGTCTCTTATGTTCACCAAGGCTGCATTTATTTGACCAAAAATACAGTAATATTGTGAAGTATTACATTTTGTAGTAGTATTTATTTGATTTAAAATGCGTGTTTTCTATTTGCATATATTTTAAATTGTAACTTATTCCAGTGATGGCAAAGTTGAATTTTCAGCAGCCATTACTCCAGTTCTGTGAATATCCACGCACATATATGTATAATATTTATATCAAAGTAATTTTAAGTTAATGATTTTTCTCTGTTCCACAGGTCAAAGAATTGCTGACATCGTTTGGTCCTCTGAAGGCCTTTAATTTGGTCAAAGACAGCGCTACAGGCCTCTCTAAGGGCTATGCTTTCTGTGAATATGTGGACGTCAATATCAACGACCAGGTGATAAAAACACAAGCATTAAAATGACATAATCAGTCTTTCAACTCCCAGCAAATAACATAAGCTTATACAACATTATCTGACACCCATCACCCAACACTTACCTTTATCCTCTGCATGTAATGGGCTTCATCACATTACATATATGTGCATATATTACATATACTGTTTAATATGGGCTGTATCTGTAGATCCAGATAGATGGAATAGAATGAAATAATTTGGCCAGGATTTATCCATGGGTTAGAACAGGAAATGAGCTAGAGGCGTGTCAGAGTTGTTTTATTGACATCCATGTTAACCTCTCCAAGGCACACTGTTCACTATCACAGGCCATCGCGGGGCTAAATGGGATGCAGCTTGGGGACAAGAAACTCCTGGTTCAGAGAGCAAGCGTCGGCTCCAAGAACACCACACTGGTGAGGGACAGTGTGAATGTGTTCAAGTAGTGAGTACCTTTGTGTGTGGTTGATGTGCTGAATCTCCCATTATTTCTCACTCTCGTCCCCTCTTTCTTTCATCTGAAGACTGGTATAAACCAGACTCCAGTTACCCTTCAAGTTCCAGGTCTCATGAACAGCTCGGTAACTCAGATGGGTGGCATTCCCACAGAAGTATTGTGTCTGATGAACATGGTGGCTCCAGAGGAGCTGCTTGATGATGACGAGTATGAGGAGATCGTGGAAGACGTCAGAGACGAGTGCTCTAAATACGGTCAGGTCAAGAGCATCGAGATTCCCCGCCCTGTAGATGGCCTGGAAGTTCCTGGCACTGGAAAGGTTTGATAAATACATGTACATGTAAATGAAAAATGTAAAAGTATCTTGTTAAAACTGTTGTCCATGTTTTTTTTTCTTTCTCTTTTTCCCCTTAGATCTTTGTGGAGTTTATGTCAGTGTTTGACTCTCAGAAGGCAATGCAAGGCTTAACAGGAAGGAAATTCGCCAACAGAGTGGTGGTGACTAAATATTGCGACCCTGATGCTTATCACCGCCGTGACTTCTGGTAGAGACTGGACTGAATCAAGAGCTAGAGAGACGCAGATGGTGTGATATCAGTCTCCCGGAAACCCCTTATTTTGTAGGTTTATGATGTCTGAGAGGGTGTGAGCTTTCTTTTTAAATCTGGCAGACTAAAACATGACTTGTGATTGGTCAGAATGTAGCGAACCAATTATTTGTCATGTTTTTTATGTTGTTGATTGCAACATTGAAGTATGTGCAAAGCTATAAGATGGGAAAATAGATCGTACTACTGTATGTCATTGTCTACAGAAAAGGATACAATTAGAGATGCCACTAAACTTCCAGCTTAATTTTGGCCCATAGTGATTTTACGTGTCAGTTTTATTTTCCCTCAATGTTAAATACCTGCTCTATCATCTGTACAGCTCACACTTTTGAGCCAGACTGGTCAGATAGGAGTGAGAGGAGGATATAAAGAAGCAAGTGAGGGAAGAGAAATGATGACAACAACAGAAATGAATGTTACACTCAAACAAGAAGGTGAGAGGGGGTTTTTGAGGAGAGAAGTCTTTGTTATTTTGACATGTTTTTTATTTTGGCTGTGAAATTAGGTTTCCTTTGTAAAAGTGCAGTTTAAAAAGCCAGATGAGTTTCTGGATTGTCTTTTGACACCACACATGTATGAGGTAAAGCTGTTACAGGCATCTTATCTTGTAGAGGGTGAATATTACCAATTAAGTCTATACTGTCTTCTATCTTGCCCCTCCTCTCTTTTTTCCTGCTATCTCTCCTTCCTTTTATAATAGTTGTACTGTTTCTTGTGAACCTTATTTTCCTGGCCCCATCTAACCAAATTTATACACAGTGAAAAAGAAACTTGTCTCTTTTCTTTTTTTTTTCTTTTTTATACATTCTGATTCTGTATCTATCTGTCCACTGCTGTTTTTTAAAACTGTAATAAGCTGAGTTGATTTAATACAATGCATTTATGTATGAGGACCAGAGAACCAAGCTGGTGAAATAAACCCAATGCATTTGAATTGAATCGCGACACTCTGCATCTGTATTCTGCCAGCAGATAGTGCTAACAGGCACTGCTCACTAGTTCTGACTAGTTTACCACCGATACGGTATCTGAGTATTGTGAGCAATGGGTTAGTCTGTAAGTCAGTCTGTTTTTAGACTCGGGGGGCCGCTATTTGGGGCTGGTGGGTGGGTGGGAAATTGGGATAGTGTTGTGGTTTTTTTTTTTTTTTTCAAAAAAAAAAAAAAAACAGGAAAAAATATCAATGAAATATGTTTATTACCGATATTCATGTGCTTCTATGGGTTGACTGAAAACTATGAAATGCAGAGAATTAGAGATTATGGGGAGTTAAATGTGCTTCACAAATCCAGGAGTATGAAACTGAATAAAGTCCTCTGTAAAGGAGGAGGGAGGGGGTTATTTATTGGGTGGTTAATTTTAATATATTATAATAAACTGCTTTTAGCTACTTGACCAAGGGTATGTGAGATAATAAAAAAAATGTATTATGTAGAAAACAAATAACATAACTGGTTAAAACACATTATCTCCTAGTCTCAGTCGTCGGTGGCACAACTATGGACCACCTGATGCATGTTGTGCCTATTGACCGTTACTTTTCAGGGAGCCAGGAAAAATTTGTTCACAAGCTCAACAGAAAAAGATGGTTCAGTCAGCCCGGTGCTTCTGTTTATTACTTACATGCCCTCCCACAAAAAATAAGCATTTTAATGTATTTACTTTAAAGTTTTTTTGGTAACTTTATTTTACAGTGTCCTTGTTACATATGTTACATGTACTTTATCATAGTAATAACAGTAAATTATGCATAATTACATACAACTAACCCTCAACCTAATGCTACCCTTACCCTATAGTAAGTAGCCTACATGTAGTTGCTTAATATTACTCAGTACTTAAATATATAATTACACTGTAACAATGACACCTTAAAATAAACTTAACGCTTTTAACAAAATTGCACCTGGAAATTAATCACCTGCAATGTCAATACATTAAACACTTCTGCTGGAAAATAATGGCATATGGTGTGAAACATACTGACAAATTTTTAGTTTTTGCAAATTTGTTAACACCATTTATGTTAGCCAGCTAGATAACATTATCATGGAACAAATCAGCAGTTTGCAACAATTTTGAATGTGACATTAATGGCATTAAATAAATAAGATACTCAAGTATAGTTTTATACTCTGTTGTTAAAGTTCAGTGAAATAGTGCTCATTACTTTGGAGACATCATAAAGACTACAAATACTTTCTACTGATTTATACAGGGCTGTATCTAAAACCATTTATGGAATGGCTATGGCGTTATATGAATAAACTACTACTAATGGATTGATAGAAGCATGTTCTGTTGAATTATTAGTGGCCATCTTTTTGGCTTTATTATTTTTTTATTTTTACCTATCGATAATGACCCCAATATTATGTCTTACAGCCCTATCAGCTGCTCTCTCTCGCCTCATAAACAGTCCTCGCTCTCTTTTCTGTCTTTGCAACTGTAACTCCCACGCTCTTAATGTCATTAACAGGTGCTTGTCCAAAATAGAACCCTTGCCCATACAGGCGCGCGCACACGCAAACATCAGTGGATCAGC
Source organism: Tiaroga cobitis (assembly GCA_030578255.1). Taxonomy (NCBI): domain Eukaryota; kingdom Metazoa; phylum Chordata; class Actinopteri; order Cypriniformes; family Leuciscidae; genus Tiaroga; species Tiaroga cobitis. The sequence continues at coordinate 23,980,902 of CM060606.1, read as the reverse complement.
TGACATACACTCGACTTTATTTCACGCACAGATGCAAAACTCACACTGACCTACACTGAAAAATTAAAAATCTATTCATACGTAGAAAAATGCTCTTGCTTGGACCATCTATTCATGCTTAAGCTGTCATGCATTCAAAATATCAACTTCATTCAACTTGATTGCATGAGCCCCAGTCTCACTTTTCTCCACCCTCCACTTTCTCTTTTTTTCTCTCTTGCTCTCTTTGCGTCCGTCCTTCTACTCTCTCAGTTGAGTTTCATGTATCTAGTCATCAGATCTGCACCCACACAGAACAGGTCAGGATTTGATTGCTCTCACTGTTGCTAAAGCTTGATGGCTTTTCAATGCACTTACTGCACACATGTATACTGTCATAGTTTAATAAAATCTGTGACACAAACCTTAAATTTAGTAGTTTTGTGTTGTGCAGCTGATTAAATTATGTATTTTATTATGCTCTCAGGAAGAGTGATTGCACATTTGATAACTTTGCAAACTTATTTTTATTTATTTATTTTTCTCTAAAAATCTGAATCTAAAATGCATGGATGTGTTGATATAAGTATAAATGTATTATTTCTGAACTGCTACAAGTGTAAATGATTTTGTATATTAACCTGAATTTTAAAACAGTGTTTATAATTCAGTATTTTATTGCATCACAATCACATCACTGTTAAATATGTGACTAGTTATGTTTGCATATGTCTAACTGCCTGATACACTATAAACCTTTAGGCAGTTCCATTGGTCTGGATGTAATTTATTGTCATAAGAGATGTTTATATATGGCTTCTGGAGTCTAAATCATAGATATAGTGTGTGAGTTTGGGGGTTGAAGCCCTGTAACTTTAAAATGACGATTGGTTTCTTTCATTCTTGCTGAAAAAATTGTCTCTTGACTGAGATGTGAGCCCCTTAGGAATAGGTGTAGACTTTTTCCTTTTGAGGCAACAACATATGGCACAGTATAGTATACATATTACAGAAGCGTAACTGTTTTGAAGAAAGTTTTGACAGAGTCGGGGTAATTTAAAGAGCTGCAATGGAGGTGGAGATGATCTTGGTGGGTTAATTATAGCCTGTTACATTTCCAGGTCATGTTTAGTGTTTTGACAGTCTGCTATTTCTCAATGACTGTGACTTGCAAAGCATAAAATGGCCCCAAAAACTTAATGAAGAACTAGTTTAATGTCTGTGTGTAGTCATTCTGCAAAATTTTTAGCTTGTTTTCCAGTGAAATAACAGGCTTGTTTTCTGATATAAATTGACTTAAAGCTGAATATATGGAACTAAGTTGATTTTTTTCACCTCATTTGCATTTTGATGTTTTACGCGTATTGTATTAAATGTAAGATTTTAGTATGTTTTTGAAAATAATTATTTTGTACTCCGCAAAGCTAAAAACCTTTTTTTATCAAAACAGTAAAAAGTGTAATATTGTAAAATATTATTACAATTTAAAATAACTATTTTGATAGCAGTCTTCAGTGTCACATGATCCTACTGAAATTATTCCAATATGCTGTTTGTTATGAGTGTTGAAAATTATTGTGCTGCTTAATATTTTTGTTGTTGTAGTGTTTTTTTCTGGAATAGGAAGTTAGCATAATTTATGTGAAAAAGATATTTTACATTTTGTAACAACATTGTAAAGCGATCCGTTGACTTAACTTAAAAAAGTGAGGAAACCCGTTGCTTAGTAAATAAACTTCATGAGTAACAGAAAAAATTAAGTTATTTGGAATTGTCAAGTTCACCTAACTTAACTTTTTCAATTATGCATGAAGTTTATACTTAATTTTTAGGCATTGGGTTTCCTCGCTTTTTGAAGTTAAGTCAACTGATCACTTTTTACAGAGAATGTAGAAATCTTTAGAGTTACTTTACTTTGTGTAAAACTATCATTGCCTAAAAAAAATAAACCTTACTGACCCCAAACTTTTGAAAGGTAATCTATACTTTAAAAAAACAACGATTTGCCTATGGACTAAGAAAAATAAAGTTAGTTCAATATATATTCTCTGAAAACAAGCATTAAATATAAAGTGATTTTGCACAAGTAAAGTGACCTTATTTTAAATTATCATTATTACTGAGTCATTTATTTTTGCTGTGATGCTAAAATGCTAATTTTGGTCAAAGACTATATTTTTAAATAATATAAAATAAGCAAATTCATAAGTATATGCCGTGGCGTGTTTGTGAGTGTATCATGCTATAATTTTGGCTATGGGCCACATGCTTATTTATTGCCTTGTTGTGGTCTTATTGCTTCTGTGTGAGTGATTGGCTTCAGTGAGCCTCGTCCTGTAGTACTCCCTACCTGTACGGGGACCACGCCTTTAGACCCTCTGTTGCTTTGCCTGTCACACATGAATTAACACCTACTGCTCCACCTGGCTCTTCTTTTAGCCTTCATTCTCAATCAACCTTGTGTTTCATCCCTCAGTCTGTTCCTCTTCCCGCTCACATCTTTTTTTAGAATAGCAGAACGCCGCACACCTTGAAACTCTGTCCACAGATTTGATAGTTGTCTGTACACATAATGCTTTGGTATTTATGGGCCTTAAAATGGCACAGATCAAACAGGCTGGGCTAAAGTGAGCTGGGTTATGCGGGTATGTGTTGTTATCTTAGAGTCGCATCTGGCATAGCTAATTATTAGACAATGTGACCTAATCGTGACCCATATTAACTCTCTCTGAAAGCAAGCTGCCTGTTTGTTTATTGAACAGAGGACAAAGGTATAATGTTGTTCTCCAGGTATTAGGGATGTTCGCTGTGCCACTACAAATTTTAACAGCAAAGAAAAAAAGTTCAGTATGAAAAAGTGCATTGTTGAATGTACACTGCAAAATGTCTTGTTTTCCTATAAAAATATAAGTGGGGTAAAAAAAAAGAAAAGCTATTAGATATTTTAAAAACAAGTCTTATTTTTTTTTTTTAAATAATCATTTTATAAATAACTAATTTAATTAGAATTTCTTAAGTTCTAATTTTACTTCTAAATTAGCAGTTACAATAAGGTTGAGTTTGTTAACATTAGTTAATGTGTGATGACTGAACATAAATAGAATATTTTTTAATTATTATTAAATAAATTACTTTTGCGGTAACGCTTTACAATAATGTTCCATTATTAACTTTATTTAATGGATTAATTAATAACTAGCATTCACTAACAATGAGCAATACTTTTGTTATAGTATTTATTGATCTTTGTTCATTTTAGTTAATACAAATGCAGATGTTTAGTGTTAGCTAATGTTAGCTCAAGTCCATTAAATAACAGTTTATTTTAACAATGTATTAGTAAATATTGAATTGAACATAAACTATGGTTAATGCTTTAGAAGTATGTTTCATTGTTAGTTCATGTTTACTAATGTAGTTAACTAACATTAACAAATGGAACCTTATTTTAAAGTGTTTCCATAATTCCTGTTCATAATGCTGTTGTAAATGGATGATACCTAATGCATTTTCTAATGCTAACAAATTCAACCTTATTAGAGTTAGAATGAAATTAGTAAAGCATTAAAATCAGGTTAGAATTACAAGTATTAATTAGAAGTAGTAAGCATCTATAGTATCTTGAATAAAGTTTTTCTAACCCATTGGTAAATTGTTTAGATAGATCTCTTTATTCTTCAGTCTTTCTGCTACTTTTCATGTACTGTCTTTTGAAGACTTTTTTTTTTTTTTTTTTTTTGCAGGTTCAACAAAAAGAGGAATGCATCTTCTTTTCACGGCTCTATAAGGCCTCAATCCAATGTTTCTCATCAAGTCGTTCTTTTCATCTACCCATTACTCCTGTCTAGTTTGTTATCAAACCTTCTCGTGTTTGTAGGCGTCAGTTAATTCCCACTCTACGTTCTTCAGAAATGACCCCTTGTCACTTGAATTTCTGGCACGCCGGTTTCTTTTTAAATCACAGAACATTGTAATTCTCTATCATTTCCTGTTTTTTGTTTTTTTTTTTAGCTTTCTATTAATATACTTCTCTGTGCTCTCATTATCTATCGGTCCAGCAAACTCCAAACTAATCTCTCTAGTCTCCTGTTTTTTTGCTTTAGTCATTTCTGGTTCTCCCCTTCCTTGACTTTGCCTCTGGGAGTTTTTCTCTCTCATTGCCATGTGGTCCAACTATTTCATTGCACACGACGAGGATGGGAGAGGAGGTGCGGCAGGGTTGGGTGGAGCTGGCAATAAGATGGGGCGTGCAGGTCAACGGCCGAGGGCCCCTCGAATGAGTGACAGCCAGGAGGGCAAGATCAAGCTGGCATTTTTTATCGCCCTCATAGGCGTGACTCTGGCGGTACTTGGCATGGGCACAGAGTTCTGGGTGGAGTTATCTGAGCCAAAACACTTCAGGAACAACCAGACGTGTGAGATGGCACATTATGGCCTTTGGAAATCATGCGTTCGCACACTATGGGTGTCAGATATTGACCCGGAGAGAGAGAGCTGTGGACCTGTAGAATTGCCTGGAGGTGAGAGCACTCGTTCTCTCTTATTTAACATACTCACTCACTCACTCACTCACTCACTCACTAGCTGCGTTTACATGGACCCTAATAATCCGATTGTAATCGAACAAGTAGCACAGTCTTCGGAATAGAAAAGTCATATGTAACCATGTCAGTCAGAATGAATTGGCCAAATCCAATTTAAATTTCTTTTGTATAATATGGGGTGGTGTAAACACTTAATCAGACTAAAACCCGAAACTGGAAAGTACTGCGCATATGCAATGACGTAGAAATGGCATAATGGTGTATGACGCGTGGAACGAGCTGTTGTTGTTGTGGAATGAAGTGTCATAAATGACTGTCGTGTCATTCTAAAAAGTGGAGCAGGACCTAGTTTCAGCCTCAGAAGTCATGAAGTCGTCATCTGATTGGTTAGATTCTACAGGATTTCCGGGAGAATGGGTGTGTCACGTTCTTTAACGGTCCCCTGGAAACAAAGCCATCATGACGCCAAAACTTATGGAAGAAGAAAGCCATTTAAAGCCACAACCGTGACAAGAATCTACTAAACGCTGGATTTTCACAAGTATGTGAAGTTCGCAGGGCCATTGGTGCAGAAAACTTGCACAATGTTTTTGAATGATTAATTTCTTAGATGCCCTGTGATTGGTTGCTTTACATGTCAGTCAGGCGTCCTCTTAGGTGGCAGTGATGGAGTCCAGATCTTCTGCCGTCAGTCTGAAGGTTTGGCAACGCGAGACTACGTCCACCAGTACTGTGCTTCGGACTCTCATCAACAGATACTGTGATTTGGGCGCTAGAAGGGGCGTTTTTACTGCTTGATAAATATAAACAGCACAGCACAATGGTTCATGTGCTCGTCGACCTGAAATAGATAAATATTTAGTCTGCTCTTTAAAATCAAGGAAAGAAGCAATATAGGAGAATGGTTAGTATGCGCAAACAGCGGGAAATTATATTCGTGCAGTGTGCACATGTCAAAAATTTAATCTGATTTGAAGCTTGTGATATATAAACCTGCACATCAACCCGATCGCTTTATTTAGTTTTCATATAACGTTAAACATTATGTTCCGATTTATTCCGATTGAAAAAAAAAGCTGTCCATGTAAACGTAGCTGTCTATATTCAGAACAGCATCCTATCATACTTCTCAAACTGCAGTATATGGTAGGATATAGTATGCAGATTTTCTGTATGATGTGACCTGCTGCATACTTCAATGTGCTTGAATATTAACATATATGCTGTGAATTTTAACATGTTTCTTAAACGTACAGTATGTAATTTTTGGCCACCAGGGGGCACTCGATCTAAATAATAACAAAAGACGTACTTTGATGACGTCGGGAAAGAGCGTGGGCTCACGGGAGTTGTCGCTGTCAATGACAACCAGCCCTCTGAGGGAGAGAGAGAGGGAGTGCGCGTGCGAACCAGTAATACGATGTTCATTGGAACACGCGCGCGATCTGTCATATCCCACATTCCTCACTCATTCTAACTATGTATTTTGATAATCGTCTTTTTGAACAGAGAGATATATGAATTATCAGACCCCTATTGATTCAATATTCCATCTAGCTAGTATTAATAGATGTTTAAAAAACACGGTCACCTTTCGTTAAAAATATAATTACGTTTATACTATGATATCGAACAAGATAACGTTAGTGAACTGCATGAAGCTACTATAACAAATATGAATTTACATTATAGCTACATGAGAGCTAGCCCGTCAGCGTTTTACAGTGACATCATTTCACAAAATATACGGATAGATATATTGCCTAGTTAGCTGAATGGGTACTTACCTGTTTATTAGAATGCAAGCGAGATCGGCATCTCTCTGTAGCCTATATTTAGCTTGTCACAAAGCTCTCTACATTTTTTAAATGCAACCCTACAGTTTACCCGTGTCATGCTTCTTCTCCTGTCATATTTTTCACCCATACGTTTGCTAGCGTGACCCTATTTTGATTACCAAAAACCAGGACACTCGGCCAGCAGTTTTTTTGAAAACCAGGACATTTTCATCACTTTATTAAAACAGCCAGGACGGTCAGGACAGAACGTGAAATCAGTACTGTTGGTCACCCTAACGTCTGCGCTTTGAGCTGGCTCCAGCAGCAGGACGTGCAGGCAAAGCGTAATCGTGGTTCATAACTTACAGGGCTGCCAACTCTCACGCATTCAGCGCGAGACTCACGCAATTGAGCCAATTCTCACGCTCTCACACCACACCCCCGATTTCTCACGCTGTCAACCCGGTCGGTCAAAGCCAGAAAGATGAGTTTATCTATAGATCTACCTGTTGAGCCACTCGTGATCGATTAGTTTTACCGCAAATTAGTTAAAATATCCAGTAATCTAGAGCGAGCGTGCATGCGAGACAGATGTTGAGCTCCTAACCGCGCGCGCACACGCACGATGTCAGAGAGGTAAGCGAGCGAGAGATCTTACGCGTGCAGCCAAACCCCCCTCAAGTTTGGTGCAGTTGCAAAATTATACTAGCTACTACTTTTTTTCTACGTCGTTTTCTTTTCTTTTATTGGCGGTAGTCCGGTGTTCTCCTTTGTGTTTGGCGGTTTTGCCGGGTTCCGCAGGAAGTTACAGAAAATAGAGGAGTCAAAGGTTATATGACGCCATAGACAGCGACAAAACGGAAATAAAGAAACGGCCCGTGTCTTCGAATTAAAGGCCCTGTCCCAATACCCACACTACGCCCTAAGGTCTTCCTCGAAGTGGACACTTGTTGAAAGTGCACTTAGCGGAGTAAGTGTGCAAGGGCCCAAAGCTGTGAAGAGCAGAATTGGGACAGTTTTGCACAAGTCACAATCTACGTCACTTCTGTTGTGATCAGGAGAGCAAACACCGTTCATTTGGCTAATGTGTGTGCTGCTTATAATAGCTGTAACATGACATAATCATTTGAATGAAAAAAATAATATATATTTTTTAGTCTTAGCTACCAACCTTTCTGTTAATGTTATTAATATTAAAACAGTTTTTGGCTAAGATAAATTGTGAAAGATAAATTGTGATTACCTGAGCTTTATACTGCCTTACTGTATTCACAGCGATTCGAAATGCAATTTTAATGATGTTATTATGGAAATTGATACATGAAATTCTTCCCATCCCATACATGAAAAAATACATGACGTGTTGGTGATATATTATATATAGGCTATATATTAAAATAGTCTTACATAGGCTATAAGAAATAAAATGACACAACCCTGTCTCTTTTTGTTAAATTTCAGTTTATAAGAAGCTATATAAGTCAAGAAATAAAGCAAGTTAAAAGATTCAGTCAAACATAAGTCAACAGGCTAACGTTACAACGTTACAGTTAAATAGCCTAAATATATCAAGTTATGAAACTTCACTTTGCCCTCAGCCAAAACGATTTGCCAGGGAACAAATCATAGATTAATGAGACCAAAGATCGCCCGTTAGATACACAAGCCGATTTATAGCTCATGTTTAACCACTAGACACAGAGCCCGCGGGAGGTAAGGCTGTTCCAGGCGGGGTACATGAGTGCTGAGCCCGGAACTCCGAAAACGTCAGATCAAATTTTTAAATAGGCGCTATCTTTATAAATAAACCACAGATTTTAGCTTTAAACAACTATATTATCGACTGAAAAACTTTTAAAACTACATCTCGTGATACAATAACACTAATATTTTTAAATTTCGCGGCCTTGAAAAACACTTCACCACACCGGCTTCCTTTAGCTTTATCTTCGGAGTTTCCGCTCCCGAACAGCACCATAGCAACCGTTCTCTCCCATTGGTTAGCTGTTCGAAACGTCACAACACTACAAGGTTTCTGGGTAATATCCCATAGCAAAGTGAGGTCTGATGCGCACTTGCGAAAGGGGTGCATTAAGTGCCCTTATGATCACCCCTGGAGAACACTATTAGAGGATCGGGACACCCTACGGTCTTGCACCCCTTAGCGAGAACGCGTATTGAGGGGCACAAGGGCGCAAGTGCGGATATTGGGACAGGGCCAAACTATACATTTCTCCGGATTTGAAAGTTGGTGGAAACTGTTGGGATAATGTAAGTACATATCTCATAGAAATAAATAACATAGATACAGTTATTTTTGCTATTTTTAAAGCAGAAAAAATACATATTGTGCCTTTAAATCAACTCACTATTTAAATATTTTATATATATATATATATATATATATATATATATATATATATATATATATATATATATATATTCCTTCATAAAAAATATTTTTTTGGATAATATAATTGATGTAAAAAAAATAGTATTTAAAATGCAAAACACATTTTTTTGTTTCCAAGATATGATAGTTGCACACATCTATTTCATTAGTCACCATAAAATCAAAATGGACAATTCTGATTTTTAATGGAATATTGCAGTGTTAAATGATTTATTCATGCACATCATTATTTTTTTTAATTCATGTGCCCTTGTGATCAATAATTAATATAACTTCCCCTTCCACTTGCAACAACATCTCTTCTCTGATGACCTACTTACTGTCGTAAAGGCGGGACGACATGTCACTCACATGACATGACAGCAATAGCAAACCACAACGATTCAATCAATTCCAGATCAAAATCAAGTTCCACCCTACATTTTCACTTGTTCGAGAAGCTATTTTACTCAGATATACATCACAATAGGGAAGAAAAGATAATGGGAACTTCCGTTTCATGCGTCATGAAACATGCAGACAATAATGTAGCATAATGCTGTTTAAAACATTTCTTGTTGCATAATGTGTTCTGTTTTACATACTATTTTTAAAAAGTTGTATGCAGATTAGAGTGTAGAATTCAGTATGCAGTATGATAGTATTCCATTCTCAACATAGCCACCATACACACCCTACCAATCCAGTGTTAGCGTTGCTCCTGGGAAACTGGAGGCTGACATCATGAGATAAAAAATACTAATCAATAAGGAAGTATGAAGAAATTATTAGACTTACTAAATGCATAAACAAAATCTGGTTTGTTTTTATACACTAAGAGTTTTAGAGTTTTAATAATATAATGTATTGTTCTTGTATCATGTATTGTTGGAAATGTGAACACATTATACGGCATCCTTATATGTATGTATCTGGGTTAGCTGGAGGAACAGATCATGCATAATTATTTTTAAAGACACAAAGCAGCATTCAGCTCACGTACAGCAAAACAGGGATATTATTAATGACGGTTGACTTTCTAAGATGCCGTAAGAGAGGCTTAGTTTATCTAGTTCTGCTTGGTGATATTCATCTTACCTCTCACATAACAACACACATAAACAGAGAGCCAGAGAGTTTCATTTGCCTCAGTTTGTACGACTCAGAGAACTGTGATGATGTCTCTTGTAACAGTGCCATTGGTCCGACTGCCAGATCTGTTAAGGAACAGTTCCACTCTCTACTTGAACCTGTCATAACAGATCATAACACGACACCCCTTTAGCTGAGAATGCAGAACTGCACTTTTTTGGGGCTATTTTTCCTGGCAAAGTTAGATAAAAGGGCAACTAGTTTGGTTTCTGATTTGAACATTTAAATAAGAGATAACTAAACATTCTCAGTAGTTTAATGTTTGAACGTTATATAGAGATGACCTGCTTTCATTCTCGGTTATGACTTCCATGATGCATTTTTAAGAAATCTGTTCAATATTACATTACCAGTTCTATGCTAATCATATCTTGTGCAGCTCTCAGCAGTGACCTTACTTGACTGTGTGTGTGTATGTGTGTGTGTGCCTCTATTTAAATTAGCCTGTCAAATAAATTTTTATACAGTATATATATATATATATAATCTTTAAATTATATTTTATTTATCTAAGTACAAAGCAAAATTATATAAAAAAAAAAAACACAAATTGAATCATGCCCTGACCCGTACGTAAATAAGTGTGGCCATAAAAATGAATCTTCATAACATTTAGAAAATTGAAGATCAACTTTTTTTGACAGTGTATTAAAATGTTACGCATATAGTGAGATATGCAAGAAATAACAGCAAGACAAAAACATCAGTCTGACTCATGTGTACTTAAAAAAAAATAGCAAAGACGGAGAATGCGAAAATGTGTTCTGTGTGAACTGACCCTGAATCAACCTCGAACAAATTGACAAAAAATAGATTGCCGTGGACTGTAGGTCAGTAATAGGTTTATGCTGATGTGAAAATAAAAAAAAAACAATATATTGACTTCTAAAGACACTTTATGTATGTCTAGTTAAAGCGTATCCGTGTATATATATATGTATATATATATGGATGTTTTCCTTATTTTGTTATACCATCTAATTAATTGGATTTTTAAAGATCTATCCAGGGCTGTAATTTGAATAAATAAAAATTTGGAGTGAGCACAAATTTTTCCAATGAGGGTAAGTTCTGGAAAAAAGACGTGTATGTGAGATGGGTCATAGTTATAGCAGAAAGGTCAGTCATATTGCACAAGGAAAACTGCAGTCTGACTGCTGCCTGGTTGCAAGTCTAAATATAGAAGACATAAGAGAAAATCTGGAAATATAAGTAGACAACAGACAACCTGCAGAGGACGAGAGAGAGTGAATGTGGATTTTATTTTGTATACATGCTTGAGTCTGTTCTCTCTTCCTTGTTCTGCCCTTCATCTTCTCTTTCCATCTGCCTCACTCTCATTCCCTCCCTCTCCATCTGCCTCGCTCTCTCTGTCTCTTGTTCTTTCAGTGCCATATGTGAGAGGGCTGCTCTGTGTCCTCGACACATAAATACACAATGACCCTCACAGGGCTTACAGCAGAGAGCTCAAGTGCCTTTTTCTGTTTCTCTGACTGATTTTATTCTTCACCTTCTCTGCCTCATTCTTCTTCCTCACTGTCTCATTTTTCACCCTCAGAATCGAACTGCACATTCTTTAAATTATACACTTCTGGAGAGAATGCTGTCATATTTAAGAAAACGACACAAAAAAGTAAGTTCTTACTGTATCTTCTGCCCTCTTTTCTCTCTGCCTTCTGTGTCATTTCCTTTTTTGCTCTCTCATCTATTCATTCTCTCCCCTTCCACGCTGTTTCTCTCATTGAAAATCAGTCATGTGTTTCTGTCTCCTCCCCCTGCTCCATGTCTCTCCAGCTCTCCACCTCCCATACTGTGTACATGCAGAAGAATGTATCATTCTTGAGCTTCTTTCTTGTTCAATTCTTATTTCAGTTTACATAATTACTGAATGCCCCAACAAAATGCACTGTATACCCAAACGTATCCGGACACAGGTTTGGCTAGGCCAATTAAAGGTATAGTTCACCAAAAAAATAAAACTTCTGTCATAATTTATTCACCGCCATGTTGTTCCAAACCTGTATAACCTTTTTTTCTATGGAACACAAAAGGACACATTTTGAAGAATGTAGTGGTCACTTTTGCAATGCAATTACACACAAAAAGATGCAAAATCACTATAAAACACAAGTTATATTTCCTGTCCTCTGAATTAATATGATAAATTTGTGTGAGAAACAGACTGAAATGTAAGTTATTTTTCACTGAAAATCTCTTCCACCAGTGAACTGTTAGTTTACTGTTAAACTTCTGATCTGATCCTGATCAGTTTGATTCATGACTAAAAGATCTGACTCAGAAGAGCAATCCGTCCATGATTTAGATATTGCTACTTCTCTTCAAGCATGCCGGTGACCTACAATCAAGATTTCCAGTGAATAATGGGTTAAATTTTGGTCTATTGCTCACTTGAAGCTTTTGGATGACTTCAGATGTCTTGGAATACAGCACAAGTTTTATGATAGTGTTCTGTTATTTTAACTGGTAGAGCATGATGCTAGTGATATAAAGTGATTATTTACTTAATCCAGCCTTCTTAAAGCTCAGATTGAACCTCATTGAACACCTTTGGGATGAACTGGAATGCCGAACATGTACCAGATCCCATTGGCCAAAATCAGGTCCCTGACATCACTAATGCTCTTCTGTCCGAATGGGAGCAAATCCCTTCAGCCATGTTCCAGCATCCAGTGAAAAGCCTTCCCAGAAGAGTGCAAGCTGCTAGGGAGGGCCATTAAGGCCCAGGGTTTTTAAATGTAATGCCCCTGTGTTTGGTTGTCCACATACTTTTGCCTATATTATAAAATGATGGAGACTTTTATTATCAAGTATAACTTTTGTAACAAGTATAACTCACTGCTTGCTTTGTTTCTCTCTTAGGTTTGCATATAACAGGTGCAATATTGGCTTTGTTCAGTTTGTTTCTGATGGTCATGGGCTCTCTGTGTATCACTATGTCTCTCAGTAAGAGTGTGCCCTTCTTCCTCAAGCCTGCAACCATCTGCTTCGTTTCCTCAGGTACTTTTCAAACACCTCATAACTGCATCCAATGACTTTAAAGATCCCCTGACATGGGGTTATTTTATTATTTTATAATGTTTTCTGGGTTGCCCTTATAATGTTAGTAATTTTTTTTAGATCAAAAATAGTCATAATTCAGAAATAAAAGGCATTTTTCCTAGCCGGATTTTAGCCTCTGATTTGAACGCTCTGTTTGAAGGGGCGTGTCTGCTGTGGCATTCAGTGGAACTGGCCACTGCTGTGATTGACTGACATGCTTGCATATGAAATAGCTACGTGTTACGTGTAAAATACTTTTACTACGGCTATTATACGTTTTTACTATTACAGCTATCGAGATTAACGAATCGTGAGAAGTTTTAAAAGTATTTAGATCTATTCCCATCACATAAAATGTTGCCGTGATGAGCATTGAGCAAGCAGATGACAGTCTGTTGATCGCGAGAATGAAGATCTTATCATTGCAGCGCAGTTTCTGCACTCTCTAATGCTTTCACCAATGCAAACACGATGATGTACATACAGTAAGAGCTTCGTTGTGCAGTGTAACGTGCGTCATTGATTTCATAACGAGTTGTCCAGGTAAACTCACGCTGTGTGGAAAGATTGTTCTTTGATTGCTTTCTGTATAGTTTGTTCACAATTTAAATAAGATTATTTTCATCCTACTAAAAGAAACGTTGTGAAGTTGATATTTTAGTCACTGGCTTGACTTATGCATAAACAGTATTGAACGATTTTGAGAGAAAGATGACCTGTCTGAACTTGAACAATTATTAGGCTACACATCAGAAATTGTTGCTTGGTAGCTCGATTGATTTATTTTCAGACGTTCATCGAGGCCAGCTCTGTATTGGCCCAAGTCGAGGAAACAGTCGTCGGTGAAATGTTTGGACCGTTTGGACCATACAAAACTTTGGGAAGTTGTATCGGCGCATTTCCAGAGAAAATAAAATTAACCCATTGTTTCTTCAGAGGCTCAGATGAAGGAACTAAAAAATACCTTTGTGTTCATTTGTACATCCGAACACTGATCAACTGCCATGCTTCGCTCGTTTGCAGGCCATGATATCTCTCGAGGAAAAACTGAAATCGCGCTAGCGCCTTCGTACTTCCTAGCTCATTTTCTCATGGGCGAGCCAAATTCTCTGGGCGGGCAAAGCAAAGAAAGGGGAGGTTACCTTGACTTCACGTCAAGGTACGTATGCCACGTTAAGGTTAGGTATGACTTCATACGGAGGAGATTCAAGATCAGCCCGTCTGAGCTTTCATTTTCTCAAAGCCAAAGAAAGATAGCCAAAGCTCGGTTTACACCGATTGAAATTTCTAGCCACTGGGGGACCATATACAGGCTAGGGGAACTCATATGAATGTTAAAAAACCTCAGAAAGTGAAAATTTCATGTCAGGGGACCTTGCATGGGTACCACCAGCAAGCACCATTCATCTGCACCATTCATCTGCAGTAAAACTGAAGTAGCTAGTTATGGAGGAGGCTACATTTTGCCCCATTGCTGAGATTCTGAGCTCAAACCTCAACCATCCCAATTTCAGGCATCTAAAGAAATACAGCTGGCCTTATTTCAGGGTCACCTCACTAGTCAGGTGTAACCGCTGATATCCTTTATTTTCTTTAATTCTTTATTTATTTTTATTTCGAACAACAAAAAAGATACAATCAATTAAAATAAAATGTACAAATACAAGTATACATTGCAACATACTGAAAAAAAAAACAGTATCTATAAAGTACTATAACAAAAATTACAATATGTTTGAAAAGGAGCGGGATGAAGCAAAAGCTTATTAAAAATTTTAAGTTTGAGTTGTAGAAGAAGATATGGCAGAAACTTAAGGCCCTGGTGTAGTTAGAACAAAGGTTTTCTTTCACTTAGGGGTAAAAAGAAGTTTTAAATACCTTTCAAACATGCCGTCCACAATGCTGAGAGCATCATTTAGATGAATATGTAAATATGTGCTCCATGTGTTCCTCTCGATGACAAAATAAACACACAACAAAAATAATAGTGGTGAGAAAACAGCAGTTAAGCAAGCATCTGATCATATCGACATGGATATGTTTGCACCAGCTCTGCAATTCGGCACTCCAGTCAAGTCATGTCACGTTTATTTATAGCACTTTGAGCAAGCAGCTTTGCGCTGTAAAACATAAAGAAACAGTGCCTCTTTCAATTAGAATTGCTTTAGTTAAACTTCAATTTCTACTATAAAGCAGCTCTTCAGCGGACTAAACAGAAGAAAAGACCCGGAGAAGATTTCTACCCATTACGTAATCAGCATGGATCAAAGATAGTTTGAAGGTGTTTTCCAGAAACTGTTACCTGATTGTATTGACACAATCTCACACCAGTTCGTTCTTTAAATTTGCTTGAAGTATATGGGAACTTTCATAGTCTCATGTGTAATGGAGTAAAACCTCACCCCTTTAGCCTCCTTGTTAAAGCGCCTTACTCCCACGCCGGAGACCCGGGTTCGAGGCCTGCACAGAGTAGGACCTGGGTGAGGGGTTACACATGCAGCTCCAGACTGAAACTAAAATAGAAAATTAATAAAAAATGGCAACAATAAGTTAAAATGTAGTTGCCTACAGGAATAGGATAAAAAATTGGAACTAATTTACATTAAATGCAATTATATAGAAAACACCTTAATTTATATAACTTGTTATAGTCTATATATTAAAATGTCCCTTCATCACAGCACACAAGCTGTTACAAGCTAAAGTAGGAAGCGCTTTTAGCTAATTTATCACCTACAAATATAATTTTGCTCCTAAATGTTTCATGTTGAATCGAAAAAGGTGAACTGTTCCTTTAATGAAATGACCTTTCATCTCTCCACTTTCCCCAGGTATCCTGGTCCTGTTGTCCATCATTGTTTTCCACCAGTCTGTGCTAGCTTTATTGGCAAGCGATCACAGTATCCCTCTCCATCACGAGCTGTCCTGGTCAGTGGCGTGTGTTGGCTCGGCTGGGGCCATTCTCATTTTTGGAGGGCTTATGTTCCTGTTGCTTTCCCTCCCCAACAACTCCCTGGAGAAATGCTTTCGTCAGCAGAGCAGTAGTGATACCTAGCTCTCCGAAGGACTGCCAGTGAGTTAAGTAGCAGAAGATCTTTTATACTCTTATGCTGCTTGTGGAGATTAACTGATGTTATAAAGGACTCTCAAAAGCTAATGTTCATAATGTTTTGCAATAACCTGCATTAGATTTGCTTATGGATAAGATTATAGACCTTAATACACATACACTGAATTTGAACTGATATTTCTATGATGGCTCTGTACATAAAATCAGTGACCAACAGATCTGTTTACTGTCTTTAAAGGCTTCATTTACACAACAAGCCATGCTATTGTGCATTGTTAATTTATCTGCATTGCTAATTTGTATAAGAAACCTTTTATTATACTTGCTATGTAAAACTGACTTTTGACTGATGGTTTCTGCAGGTTGAAAGTGTAAAACTGTTTCTTTAAAAAAAAAAAGCCATCCTATCTATGCTAAAGGATAGACAATATCCTTCCTCTGTTTCGTTATCCATGTAGCTGTGGTGTGCACTTCCCTATTCTCATAGAATTAGGGCCCATTCACCAAGAACAATAACTATAACGATAACTATATTAGCGTCCACACCAACGCATGATAACATTCGGTTTATTATTAACTGCAGTTTTTCGACTGTAGCTTTTAGTTAAGTCTTCAAAGAGCTCAAGCAATTGAAAAATCAATTGATCAAAAATCTGTCTCTATTTACCTAGCAACGCCCAACTTCCTACAGCCCAATCAATTCCTGAAGGAAGAAATCAAATCCCGCTCTACATTTTTCTTATTCATGAAGCCGTTTCACTCCGATATATGTCACAATAGGGAAGAAAAGATTATCACAACTTCCGTTTCATGCCGACTTTAAAGTTGGGTGGATTCCGATTGCCTGTCAATGTTTTTTATCGTTTATCATCTCTGAAAGTGATCCCAACTATATCGTTCCTGTGTCGTTATCGTTATAGCTACGGGACTTCTCTATTTTCATAGAATTAAAACATTTATTAAAATTTTATAGTTATATTGCCTTTTTTTGTGAATGGGCCTTTAGAATGATTATTTAAAGTTTGTAGTTAAAGTCGTTATAGTTATCGTCCTTGGTGTGAATGGACGTTAACAGGGATTGATGCTTAACAGGGATTTCCTGGTTGAAAATACCAGCTTTCCAAGTTGGTGTATGCTAGATAGTTATGGCTTGTGAACCATCATAGCCATGCTGTTTAGCAAAACTTGGCAGGTGAGCTTCGTTGACTAGAATTATCTTTATTGTGAAGCTGGTGACCAACAAAGTCTTGCTAGTTAAGCTAGTTAAAACGCCTAATGGGGACATCAGCGCAATATATGCTGGTGACCAGCTACAGAGATCCCAAAAAGTAACACTTTTGGACACGTTTAAAAATGTGAAAGTCATTTTTAACTTCTATTGATTTATAAACCTAGCAACTTTTTGTGCCATCTTTCTTTACAGGGTTAGTTCACCAAAAATTAATATTCTGCCATTAATTACTCACCCTCATGTTGTTCCTAACCCATAAGACTTTCGTTAATCTTCTGGACACAAATGTAGATCTTTTTGATGAAATCTGAGAGCTTTCTGTCCGTCCCTCCATAGACAGCTACACAACTACCTCTTTGACGCTTCAAAAAGTCCGTAAAACGGATTAGTCCAAATTTTCTGAAGAGACTCGATCACTTTATATGATGAACAGATTAAATTTAGACTTTTTATTTACATATAAACATTGATCAGCGAACATAAACAGAAGCTCAACCGAACCTGCGTAACACACGTGAATGAACCTCATTGGTTGTCACACATCAAGTGAACATGCTTGAGCTTCTGGTTATCATAACTGATGTGTGAGTTGATGAATGTTTATATGTTGTGAATAAAAGCCTAAATTAAATCTTCTCATCACATAAAGCGATCGTGTCTCTTCAGAAAATTAGTTTTACGATCTCTTAATAAACTTTTTGAAGCATCGAAGTGGTGGTTGCGTAGCGGTTTATGGAGGGACAGAAAGCTCTTAGATTTTATCAAAAAGGTATTCATTTGTGTTCTGAAGATGACCGAAAGCCTTACAGGTTTGGAACGACATGAGGGCAAGTAACTAATGACAGATTTTCATTTTTGGGCGCACAACCCCTTTAAAATAAATGCTGCTTGGTTTGGACATTTAAATGCATAAATACTGAATTTATAGCAAAAATATCAAATACTTTTTGGGATCACTTTATACTGGTCTTTTCTGCTGGGTTTTCAATTAACAAAATAATCAGCAGATTAGATATCATAGATTTCAATGCATAGATTTAATTTACATTATATAAATGTAAAATGATGCTTAATACTATACATGAAACCGATGTGTGTGTATAAAAATGATGAATGAAATGTATTGATGTGGATGATACAGACCCGTTGTTGAGCCACGCTGTTATGTAAATAATGTATTTATATTGTACTCCAGTCGAAATGAGAGCACCTTGTCCTTATACTGAAGATACTGTTCTTCACTTGGTTGTCTGTGCCACTCTCTATTCGTCACGCTCTTTCTCGTTCACTAGTTTTGCTTGAGGATTAAATCTCTTTCACCTAAGACAGTCTCCTGCACTCCTTCCCTCGCTTGTTTCTTAATCTCACTCCTTCTCTTTTGCCTCTCGCTCATTCTAAAATTAGTGCATTGCTCATCTAAGCACATCATGTTGAAGTGGATGAGAAATATTATCCTGGAATGTCAACCATGCCCACCCTCGACGTTCTCTCGATGTTGATCGCTCTTGGGTGTCTCTGAGGGTTTGGGTGGAGCTGCTGTTTCCCTGCGTCTGCCGTCCCGTTCCCCCCCTCCCACCCGAGTGTTTGTGAATACAGTGTCAGTACATTTGGGAAGTGAGGAAAGGTCTGAGCCTCAGTAATCTGCATGTCTCTCATCCAGTCTAACTAAAGCCTCCATCCTGTGCAAAACAATCTAGATATCCGCAAACCGCAGAAATGACAGGTGGCGAGTGTGTTCCTGGAGCAACCGTCTCGACATGTCCTACAGTATGCTTATAATTGGCCCTTTTAATTTGGGGAATCTGTATTGGGTCTGTAGAATAAGAGCACGTGGCTTGATCAGCTGGGGGAGTATGGGTGGGTGCAGGATTTGGGAAATTGGAGCCTCTAGGTTGACACTGAAGCCAGAGGTCTGCTAGTATATATAGCCCTTTAATAGTGCCTGTCAGACTAACGGGCTGTTCTTTCACTTTTTATGTGTCCAAGTACATGGGGGGAATAAAACAGGATCTGCTCTCACAGTGAAAGTAATTGTTGGTCGGAACAGAAATGAGTGCATGTTTGTGGGTGGGTACAATAAAACACTCAATAGCCAGCCTTCCAATAGTAAAAGAACTGGGGTGGTATGTGATGGTTTGCCCATCTGGAAATTTGAGGAAAAAATTGGGTCAATAATCATCTTCCAAATTTACACACAAAAAAAGTTGTAAAATCCAAAAATGATTCTGCAAAACATCTAGATTACCACTTAAAGGCCTGTTAAAAGGAGGCTTGAGGGTAACAGAGGGTAATAGTGTATTATTTTTATGTTTGATTTTTAGTAGTTTTTTATTTATTTATTTATTTTAGAACAGTGGTTCTCAACCTTTTTGACTCTAGGCCCTCCATTGTTTACAATATTCAAAGGCCCCATGACATTCCCATTTGTTTGTGATTAACTGGATAAAGATATGGATATGAATTTTTACTCTCAATTTCTACACAATAAAAATGGTGAGCATGGCATAACTAGAAAATGTTATATTCATTATAAAAATGAATATATATTATTAGGCTACCTTATATTTACAGGTTTTCAAATACCATGAGCATCCTCATTCTTTAAAGAAAAATGAAAAGATAAAAAAACACAATTGTGTAGGAGGTTAATTAAAATTAGAAATATCTAGATTTTTGCCTATTTTAATGCTTTTATTTTTAATTTTGGTTGAGAATCACTGTATTATACGATTATGAAAGCTCATTTTGTCCTCAGAGTAAAAAAAAAGAGCATTTCTTACCGACTTTATCTCATAATTGCAACTTTATATCTCACAATCGCGACAATATTTTAAATATAATTGCGCCTTTGAACAATTGCGTTTTTTTTATCATAAATGTGACATGTATTTTATTTCAATTATCTAGTTATATTTTTTACTCTGAGGTTAAGATGTTCTTCCATAGAAAACAATTTTGATAAAGTTAATAAACTTCTAAGGATCAAGATTGTAAAAGACACAAATGACATCACTCGTAGATTGTCTGTTGTTTCTTTTATATATAAAATCCGTGCAATACAGTGTTAGAGTTTATCACACATCAAGATAAACCATATTTTCTCTAGATATATCTATTCTCCACTACGTAATATGTATAACTAAGCACATAAATGCTGTCTGTTTGTAGTTTTTCACATTTTTCATGAATTAAAAAAAGCCCCCCGATTACAGGAGATTGTGATTTGATGCCCATTTGCACTCAATTATGTAATGTCCTGTGTTGACCTCTTGTTGGCTGGGATCATGGAATAAAGGTTAAAGGTTAGCAGAATGTCCACATATATAATCTCTCATTTAGAGAAGCAGACGGGTCAAAGGGAGTCAGGTGCAGCACAGTGAACGTTTGTTTTTGTTTTTTGTTAGGGTTTTTTTTTTTTTTTGGAGGGGAGCTTTGCCTTTGGGATACTGTCATGATCACATGACATAATGGAGGGAAAACACAAATGACACAGGGCATGCCCCAACATAGAGTGTAGCCCAATCAGAGCTCAAGGAAGACCAGTGTCCTCATACATATTCAAAAAAGCCCCGCCCACCCATTCTGCCCTCTCCAATACATATCTGTACTCTGGATTTTAAAGTCTTTTTTTTTCTTTTTTCAAATGTGTAATATACATTTGCATTTTCAAAATGTATTTTTTTCAGCCTCCCTCCAACTGCAGACCTGTCGATTTACAATTCAAATGGTCCTTTATTGTCCCCGCCCATTTGAAAAGCACAGTTTTGGATAGAAGTCATTTTCTGAATGTCATTCACCTTTTTCTCTATACAAATATATCATCTGTCCCTCTTCGACTAAGTGAGGGAATGTTTTAATGCCCCAAAACAAAGATTTTCAATTCAACAAGTGCTACTTCTACTGCTAACAGTGATTTTAACAAAAATAATATGATGGTAGGTTTATATAAAAATCTTTTTCATTTGAACTCTTCAGTCCATCAATTATGGTGCTGATCTGTTTACTGAGCTGGAAGACAGATATACAGATATTACACACTAAATTGCATGTTATCAAAGGGTAGAAAATAAAACTTTCATTAAAATAAATAAAATGCTTCTCACAAAGTTAGTTGTAATAATAATAATAATCTCATTCTCACAATACACTCATGTTTCTGCAGTGCTCAGTATCACGTTTTGAATCACAGTCAAAATCTCGTCTTTCTAGAATTTAAAAACTAGAATCATTTATCAATGTTTAGAGCTAGCAGTTCAAACGTACTCATGATAACAACAACACTTCATCGTCTTGGAAATTCTACGTCTTTAAAATCAAGCAAAATAATAAACATCACAGTATCCCATGATTATAGTTTCATTAAGAATAAACAACATGTTATAAAACAGTACTGAAAAAAAAACATGAATGTTGTTGTTATTATGAGATGTTTGTCATTCTTTTACTCTTTATTTTTTCATAAAGTGAAACGTTTTTCAATACTGAGAGAGTTATCCTCTTTTTTTTGTTGTTTCCCAGTCTTTCCATCTAAGTTATCTCTCGCTTTTGCACTTTATCAACTACTCCAACCCTCGATCTGTCTAGACTGGTGTAGTTTTCCTATTTAGCGTGTTGGAGTTACTCTCTCTGTCACCTTTTCCTAGCCTATCCAGCGTCCCCATCCCTCGTTCCCTCTCCACCGTAGAGGAGGAGAAAGGTGGAGGCTGGGAGGACGGGACTGAGTTGCCGAGCGGAACATTGGAGTTGGAAGAATTCTGGACCACTGACGGATTGTGGGATTTTAGCGAGGGCAGCGTCCCACTCATCATCATGCCTCCCCCGCCCCCTCCGCTCTCTTTAGGGAAGCAGTTGTGCAGCTGGTATAGTGTGGCGCGGTCCACCGTGCCGTACAGCGGAGGGGCGCCCAGCCCTCCTAAACCACCCAGTTTGGGGTCTCGGGAGAGGGTGTAAAGGGAAATATCACCCCCTGGCAGAGCGGAGCGGGAGTGGGGGTTGGGTAGAGTGGACACCGAGATGGGCCCCTGGGAGAGTAAAGCTGACGGGGCCATTCCGAAGTTCTTACCCCCCGGAGGACCACCCACGGGGGACGGGTCTCGAGAGCGCGAAGGGTCGGTGGATCGAGAGCTGGATCGCGATCTGCGGCGGAAGCGGTAGCTCGGGAGTCGTAGCATGGCGTGAGTGGTGCTCTTAAAGATATCGGTGCGAGAGCGACAGCGGAGCTCCTTGTTCTTCTCGATGTAGATGTTTACCGCCAACACACCCACCATCTCAGCCAGGATGAAGGACAGCCCACCAAAGTAGAAGGACCAGCCGTAGGAGTACTGCCATTTCTTATCCTCGTCCTTCTTTGGGGAAATGTCACCCAGAGCGGCAGAAATGTACACTATCACACCGATGATGTTACTCAGGCCTAAAGATCAAGGGTCAAAAACATGCCAACTGATCAAAATGTGTTGTTGCTTCAGGTGATATGCTTGTTTGCAGAATAACAACGATTCAGAAGCATTTGCAGTCTAATATGGCAATTGACGAATAGATTTCATCAGATACAGATCAGATACATTTTACAGTAATATTGTGGATAATTCTGTACAGGCACAAGCAATTAAACACATTTTATAATGAATTCTGTGTTTTTTCCTATTGTCAGTATAAACTGGATACACATTGGGGTCATAATGTCAATTTTACATATTTTTTTCCAATAAAAATATATTATCAGTAAACAGATTTTTACTGACAAATTTACTGGACAATTAACATATTATACTATATTATAATTTTAACCATTTTTATTTATGCATGACCAACGCTTTTATCCAAAGTGACTTATTAATTAAATGTGTATCTCAATTGCAATTTAAGTCTGGAAGAAAGTGTCCGTTGTATTATATGTATTTATAAGATATGTGCATCTTGAATGCAATGTAAGCTAAACCTTATATTATATTAAATGATATATATAATCTTTAAAGCATTATGAGATAGACATTATATTAAATTATGTATTATATAAAAATGTAATATATAACTTAATATAATGTCTAGCTTACTTTGCATTTAATTCTTATATATATATAAGATATATGTATGACACATTTTTGTAGTTCTGGCAAATATTAGGTGTAATCTGACATTTACTCCAGCACCAATACATGTACACACACACTGCACACACTTTACCTGCTGCTACAAACAGAATGCCAGCCCCCAGCACGATATTCCTTTTGCTCTTGTAGAAGCGACTGGCTGCGATACAGACCCCTCCCATTAGCAGCAGGATGGCACTAAGAATGGGAAAGATGTTGGAGGCCCGGACCACTCCTGCAGGGAAGGAGAGAATAGCAGAGTAGAGTAGAGAGACAGATGGGAGGGTGAGAGACGGAGACGGAGAGCATCATAAGCGTGAGACGTGATGAGTCCAGGCCAGTCAGTTCTGTTCAGGTCTTTAGTCCTGTGCATTTGTATTTCCACACATTTTTAGATAGAAATATTAAGCTAAAATGAGGCACCTGGTTAATTAAATTATGCAGTTGTGCTCTCTGTGAAAAAGCCCCAGAGGAAAAATGTTCCCCTGGCAGTTGGGCATCCCATCTGGGACCAGTTAAGCTGGGACAGAGCAAGGAAATGCCATCTAAATACCAACCAAAATGCCAACCTGTGTGTGTGTGTGTATGTGCGTGCATTTATGCGCGTGACATGCACACGTGCACACAGGGAGCTGTAGCACAGAAATGTTTTGGAGCATTTCAGGGGATATGAAGCATAGGATTGAATCTGCAGAATTATTGTGAATCTGCAATGTCACTTTGAAAAAGCTCTTCTTACAGTATGGCAAATCAAAGAAGCATAGGTATTTAAAAGGAAGATCATCGTCATCATTTTCTTTACCATATGTAAAAATATTCTTTTTTTAAATGTGTAAAATCATAATCATTTGTTACAATACACGGGGGGAAGGTTGGGTAAATAATGACCATTTTTTATTTGGGGGTGAACTGTTCCTTTAACATTGCTGTTGCTGCATTCCATTCATGCTGCAGAACTGCTTTGTCATGATATACTCTGTTGTTGTAATAAAGGGCAGCCTCTTACTCAGGACGTATTCTGCTCCATCGTGATCAAAGTCAGCATCCTCTGGGAAGTGGTTGATCTGGGAGCACACGCCACGCTTCACCCCTACAAGGAAAAACACGTCAGAGGAACGTCAGAGGTAAGACATCCTGAGCATATGTTAATCCTGAACTGAGAAAGAACCGCATCACATACCTCCGTAAAAAAAACCCTCACACACAAATATCTTACTGACCACAAACTTTTGAACAGTAGTTTGTATTTAACACAAGAAGTGTCTCATGGAATATCAATTATGATCATGGTCAAATGCAGGAATGTCAATTTCTATTAATCTTTCATCATAAAACAGGCATTGATGTGAGCTCAGACAGATAGATAGATCGATAGATACTGTAGATAGATAGATACTGTAGATAGATAGATACTGTAGATAGATAGAAAGAATGAATGAATACCTTTTAATGGTCTAATTCACAATCCTATCTCTTTAAATTAGATAGGGAACTCATTTTTGGATTGTAGCTGCTGATACAGATCTAATTCTCTTAATTCATTATGTTCATTTGTTAAGATGTGGAACAGAGGAACACACACACACACACACACACGCACACACACACACACATGCACCCTAGAAATCTAGCCCTGGAGTCAATCGGGGAGTGAATAGCTACCCGCTCCAGTGCTGGGGGCCTACGGCAGACAGACAGACTGACGCGGTGTTGATTGATGGAGTGGGAATGTGATGGATTGATGAGACGGACGAAGGGAGAAACAGGTGGACAGGTGTATGGGGGATTCTTTTCACAGCTGTTTTTGTCTTTTTATATTCCTCCTCTTATGGACATTAATCTGTAGGAAAGAGACGAGGGCACAAAAGGGAAAGGTGTCAGCGTAGGAGAATCTGGCATCACCATTTTGTTTCTTTGTTAAAGATACTGCAGCTTTCAGTAATGGCCTTTTATTCTGCCATCAAGTGCACGTCACCAGACCTGCCAAGCTTGGGGAAATTATTTGAATACTACAATAGTGTAAACCTCAGTTCACATCTTTTTGCACTACTTCGCTTTGCACATGGTTATTTCCCCCCTCACCACCATATTATTAATTTATTCATTATATAAATAAAAAAAATTATAAAAAAAAAACCACAACAATTATATCATGAGGATATAGGAAACCCGATATATATAAACCCTATGGCCCGGTTTCACAGAAGAGGCTTAGATTAAGCCAGGAGTAGGCCTTAGTTCAATTAAGACACTTAAGTAGCTTTCATAAATGAGTCTTAGAACGAAAAAAAAACATCTGGAGACAAAACAATGGCACTGACATATTATAAGATATGTCAGTGCAAGTTGCTTTCAGTTAAAACAGCTCAAATATGCATTTTAGTCTAGGCTTAAGTCTACTTAAACTAGCCTTGTCTGTATAAATACATTTATAAAGTTAAAAAAAATCTCTCTGCGATTCTAACTGTTGTCAATCAATGTGACTATACATTATTAATAATTATTAAAATCTTTTTTTATTTAAAATTAAACTATATAATACTGTAGAAATAATATTATTTTATTGTAAAATAAAAAAGTATTTAATCATAATTTTGCTTTACAAAATAACAGTAAAATTACGATACTATTTCTTATGGCTCTCTTAATTTCCTTCCTTTCCAACTGATTCTTCAAGCTGCTGCTTCTTGCTTGACTTGAGAACTGCACATGCACAATTGAAAGGCATTACTAGTTTTTTGTGTAGTTGTTGCAAATCATACCAGTGTACTTTGAGGTCAAAATGTGTACCTGCTACGCAAAAGGCATACAGGTTGGCAGGTCTGCATCACCCACAATGGAAGAGCCACATATTTAAAAAAGACAGCAGTGTGACAAGCCACTGAGCGACTTTTCCACGCTGAGTGCTTTATTGGCTTTTTTTTTACTGGTCGCTGAGAGTTGAGAAATGTACAGCTTTGAATAAAACGCAGAGCTCATCAGTGTCACTTTTTACCCAGCCGTCCAATCACAGTGGGGGAGGAGAGGTGAAAATACCACACCTACTTGTACTATGACTCTGTGAGTCCATATAATGCAAGTGTACAGGACCTCTAAAATTTACTTTAAAAAAAAAAAGTGAACTACAGTAATCCATACAACCCCAGTTGATGAATCAATGTCGGCTGAAGCAAAAACGATAGATGTGTGCAAGGAAAATACTAATATTTGACACTTTTTACACCATAAAGTACATGACTTTCAGCCAGCTGTCAAATGTGTGTTCATGAGTTGACAAAAACATCAGCATGTTGTGAGACTTGTGTGAGAAGTGAAGATCCTCTGTGCTTCTCCATCCCTTCTTGCTTGAGCTTCAGAACATGCTTACAAAGTGCTGATGTTCATGTCAAGCGTGAACTCATGAACCCGTGTTTGACAGGCAGACGGAAGCAATGGTTTGTAGTGTAAACATTGTAAATATTTATTTTTCTCACACACGCTATCGTTTACGCTTCAGAAAACTGTGGCCGTACGGATTCCCGTCATGTTCACTTTGGGTGATTGTCAACTTGGGTTCCATCCACTTGCATTATATGGACTCGCAGATATTATTATTATTTATTTATTTTTAATCTTTGAGGGTGAGTAAATGATGAGAGAATTTTTGAGACTAGCTTTAATACTAGCACCAAGCCAGTATGGAAATTCAAGCTAGTCCAAATTGGTCCAATAGGAAGTTCACCTGCTTACCATGAGCTTGCTTTCTCTCTTGTAGAGCCAGCGATCTAAGCTATGTTACACATGAAAGCAACTCATTAGCTTTGAGAGTAGCATTGGCCTCTGCTATATCGACTGCTACAGCAGTAGGGGAGCCTAGATGAAGGGCGGGACGAGGCCCAGCATGCGTGTGCATGTCTAGAATTGAGTCGCCAGCGCACCTATCATCATGAAGCCAGTAGTATTTGCTGTTTGGACTGATTTAGCTGCAACATTTATTATGCAGATCCAAAAAAAATCCGCTTTCCACTTCACCTGCTTTTAATTGTGTTTCTACTGAGCATCTATCTTGGCTCTAATCCCTCAGGAAAGCAAGGATGTCTTGACCTCTAAACTATGCCAAGAGTGCTGTAATACCGCAGTGACCAAAGAAAGAAGGGAAAGCGAGGCTTTAATGAGACAGAGAGAGAAACAAAGAGAGACGGCCGAAAAAAGCAGGCCGCGTCGCTATGATGATTGGGAATACAGGCTT
Source organism: Tiaroga cobitis (assembly GCA_030578255.1). NCBI lineage: Eukaryota > Metazoa > Chordata > Actinopteri > Cypriniformes > Leuciscidae > Tiaroga > Tiaroga cobitis. The sequence goes on along the minus strand of CM060606.1, from coordinate 23,953,379 downwards.
ATCTTTAATTGAATGCTTTGTTATCAGAGAGCTTAGCCATAAGGCTAAATTAGAAGAGCACAATGGCTGGCTGCAGGCGGAGCGGAGAGCGTATTACACGGGGATGAGTGAGAACATGAGGTGCTAGAACGACCCCTAAGACTACGACTGCTGTCCCTCTGTGTTGACCTCCCAATGCAATCTGCTCAGCATTTTAATTAGGCCTTTTTGGGCTGTGCTCCTAAATTCAAACTCTATAACAGCTATATCAGGGTTCAGGATGTGTGTAGGTTTTATGATACTGTGTGTGTTAATTACCCAGACATACCCAACATAGTGTCACACCTGGTACATGTGGATGCCACGCGTACCAGATGTGGGCCGGATCTGGGCCGACACTATGTTGCTGTCTGGGTATCCTAAATGCCATTTAAATGAAGAATTGAACTACTTTTGAAATGGTTTCATCTTTTATACAGAACAATTTAAAGGCACTTGTGATTGTGAAAATAGATTAATAATATGCATTATGTGAGATCCTATTAATTTGATGAATAATTAAAGTAAATAATACAAATCTTACGTTTAGTATATTTTTTGGAATTAAAAACATTGCCATGCCTGTAAAATGTTCCAAGACAGGGGAAATGACTATCCTCTTGCGAGGGACCCTCTTCCTAAAATATAAATATTGAAAATAGTGTGATATTACAAAGATAACATTTTATATTGTCACCGCAGTTATTATAGATACGTATACACTACCGTTCAAAAGTTTGGGGTATGAATTTTTTTTTTTTTTCAATTAATGCTTTTATTCAGCAAAGACACTAAGGCTTGGTTTCACAGACGTGGCTTACGTAGATCAAGCCAGGATTTGGCCTTAGTTAAATTAGGACATTTGCTTAGCTTTTTTAAACATGCCTTAGAAAAAAAATGGACTGGATTTTTCTTGAGACAAAACAATGGAACTGGCCAGTTGCTTTCAGTTAAAACAGCTCAAACATGCATTTTAGTCTGGGACTATCTTAAGCCTTGTCTGTGAAACCGGGCATAAACTGATCAAAATTGACATAATGTACCGTATATACCCAAATATAAGACGACCCTGAATATAAGATGACCCCCCCCACCCCCCGTTTTCCAGACTTATTTTTGGGGGGAAATACATTTTTGTGGAAAAAATCGGGTTTTCAACAGAAAATAATTTTAAGAGCAAATTTCCGAGGCGTTGTTCCAAATGCCTCGCATCACCTGTGCCTCGTGTAGAGGCCCGCTCATCGGCGGAGACCGGCACATATGCGCTTCCTGATTGGCCATGACTGCGGCTGTCCTGAGTGCGACGGGATGGATTTAACCACCCGTTCGACGAAGATCCGGCTCCCGCTCTCTCTCACTCCCTCTGCTGAGCCGGGCAAGAAAAAGCGCCGTTCACAGAGGATGCCAGAGCGAACGGAGACAAGCGAGCAGAGACCCCCGTTCACATATCGCGTATTTTGCGCGCTCAAGTTCGTTATTTTAAATGTAGGCACGCGCTCATAATGAAAGCGACGCGCTCGTTTTTTCCAAGCCGCATCGAGATCCTCGGCGCTCTCGTCAGTCGACGGCGCGGGAGAAAAAGGCTATCAATCGATTCCTCCACTCGAATATAAGACGACTCCCCATTTTTCAGCCTTTAGGACAAAAACCTCGTCTTATATTCGGGTATATACGGTAACAAAAGATTTCTATTACAAATTAATGCTGTTCTTTTTAACTTTCTTGTCATCTAAGAATCCTGAATGTATCAGTTTCCACAAAAAATAGTAAGCAGAACAACTGATTTCAACATTGATGATAAGAAGAAATGTTTCTTGAGCACCAAATCAGCATATTAGAATGATTTCTGAAGGATCATGTGACACTGAAGACTGGAGTAATGATGCTGAAAATTCAGATTTGCCATCACAGGAATAGATTACATTTTAAAATCTTTTCAAATAGAAAATGGCAATTTTAAATTGCAATATTTCAAATATTACTGTTTTTACTGTAGCCTATCTTTGATCAAATAATAGCAACTTTGGTGATAGGAGACTTCTTTCAAAAACGATTTCACAAATCTTACAGATCACAAACTTTTAAACAATTGTGTAAACATACGCGGTTTTTATATATACACGCAATTATTGGCACACTTGTTTTTCATTTCTTACTGTTAAAAACTATGGCTGTCAATAGAATAAAATAACTGTTTATCTCATAAGTCTACATACGTTTTAAAAAAGCATTTATCATTCAAATATGATATTTAATAATTCATATTTAATCAATATATTAAGTTAACACTATGACAGAAAATGTACATTTTCCCCATGGATACCAGTTTGAATACCACTGATATACGACTTTTTAAAAGCTATTTTTGATTTACCATCTGATGTTCTATTGTTTGTTTATTGTTTTTTTTGTATAAACACTGTATCATCATAAGACTACCCTAGTGGAGGCAAATATTAATAAATCATAACCCTCCTATTCTCCAAATAAGTGCACAGATAGCACAGAAACACAGATGCCACCCCTACAATGTAACCAAGAGCCAAGATAGTGGCTGACCCTCCAGACAACAGATCCTCCACAGGCCAGAGTGCGTCAAGGCCCCGGGGTCCTTCTTGTCTTTATTATGGGGATCATCTTGTGAGTTGTTGGCGGTGCTGTTGCAGATGAGCGCCCGCGAGTACAGCCAATAATCTGTGCCGATAGCCACCGTCATCAGGCCAAAGGATGCGAAAGCACCCACGATGGTGAGAAGGATCTGAATGCCCTTCTCACACACCATGCCTACAGGGGAGAGCAAGAGATGGAAAGAGAGAGAGAGAGAGATACGGAAACATCACTGATTGTCCATCTATCTCTCCTCCAATTTGTTTTCTTTTATAGTATCGATATAAAGAGATGAAAAATGACTGACCTCCTTCTCTTTTTAGACTTGACTCTAATCACGCAACCTCAGCCTCAAGGCCATTCAATGCTTCAACCTGATTGGACGAAGTAGCTTACCTGATGGTGAGTTTCTGTCCTTCGACTCAATTTTGAAATCTTTCTTTTCCTCGTCAGATGAGAATGTGCTGTCCCCTCAATCCGGGCAGCATCCATCGACTGTCCTCGCACACTCCTTTTTTTCTTCCTGCACTCGTTTACTCCCCCGCTTCTCTTCTGACAGGTCGACCACAATGGAGAAGCTTGTGTTGGTCTCTGCGATCCCTTCGTATGTATGCAGTCTTACTTTGTGTCAGTTCTGGTCATTGCTGATATATAAAACAAAACCTAGATATAGAAAAAGAAGAAAAGAGAGAGATTGGATTCTGCCGTAATTTCTTTGCCGCAAAAAAAACAAAACAAAAAACTGTTTGGTGGAACTTTGGCAAGGAATGATTCTAAAGAACTTGGGGAGAAAGGAGCAAAGGTAGGTCTACACTGTTACCATAGTAACACAGAATTGCAAAAGCTTGTGCATGGAGAGATGGGAGGGGGGCAGTGCTTTCATCCCTTGGGACGAGATAAGGGAATAACTGACAAACATGCAATTCAGCAACATTACATGAATGGATCATTGCAATGAATCTGTAGAGACTCCCTGACCAAGCAAGAGGGATAATCATTACCTCACAGTGCTGGATGCTTTATGTTAACCACACCTATATGAGACACAGACGCACGCGAATGCACACACACACACACACACACACACACACACACACACACATACATTGCAAACCTATAAAACCAGAGGACAATCGTGCAGTACGCATAATTTAGCAAACATAATTTAGCAGACATAATGCAGGGCTGCATTGGCTGTTAATAATTTATAATGCAATATGGCACAGCCATCAAAATGGGTTAAATCCTGTTCACATGGTGAGCCTCTGCAGTACAGATTTGTAGCGCTCATAGAAAAATCCCTTTCGAGTCAAACATGGATGTTTTCCCCTGCCTCAAATCAAGCCGTTCGACCGTGTGACGTCACATGGTCGGAAGCCCCTCCCACGATTGTTGATTGACAGCAGCGTTTCAACACAGACCCGCCCTCGCTCGTGAGCGAGCTGTCAATCATAGTCCGCGCGGACCGGCGCGGTCATTGTTGATATGCTGGAGCACTGTCTATGAGCAGAATGCCGTCTAAGCGATTGTGGTGTTCTGTTCTTGGGTGTAATAACGAACACAGCAGTCATTTTTAATGTTCCTAAATCCGAACCGCTTAAGACGCAGTGGCTGAGTTTGTTTTCGAAGGAAATATTCCCCACGAGCAACGTCAATGCTCTCATGTTTGCGCGAATCATTTCACACACCAGACTGCTTTATAAACGAGGATCAGTATAAAGCTGGTTTTGCTAAGAAGCTGCTCATGAAAAAAGGATCGGTACCAGATATTCGTGTTCCTGCTGAACCTCCAGAAGAACTGAAGTGAGTGTAACGTTTTATTAAACTTTATATTAATATTTATATTAATCTTTGCAAATCGCTAGCTGCACGCTTCACAATGAATCCGTCTAAGGTTTACACTCAGGGTACATTACGGCATGTTTTCTATGTATGACGTTCTCAATATAATTCATAATCCCACGTTTATACTGAACAACGCGTTATGGTTATTGTGTTATTGTGTTACAAACGGTGTACGCACAGAACGTGAGCGAGGTGAGCAAAGCTCATTATCATTTAAAGTCATATGCACTGAAACGGCGTGCTGAAAACAGAGCTGTTTTTGACCAGGTAAAATAAGTGTTTTCTTACAATACTAATGAGAATTTTTAATTAAAGTATATTACAAACTTTTAATTTAGACCCTAAAGAATCATATTAGCTTGTACAAAAATGGCATTATATGACCCCTTTAAATAGAGTACTTATAATGGAAATAATATAGATTAAAATAATATACTTAAGTGCAAACTAAATCTAATGTTTTTGGACACTTGTAATTGCAAATAATGAAAATGTATTATAGTTTAAATTTATATTAAATAAAATTATCTGAACTTTAGTTTAGAGAGCTTTTTTGACCCATTTAAGTAGGACGTAAGTTCATCTTTATGTGTCATATCATAATTACTCTTATTGTCTTTGAAATATGGTTATAGTGTGCAGAATGTACTGACAAGCATTTTTGGTAAACTAATGTATACTTTAATGTAATTTGTATTGAAACTTTCTATTTTTATATATAATATATTATAATTTATATTTTGTAATTACACATTCGTAATTATAAATTTGCAATTGGTACATTTAAAATATATTAACTTTAAATATAATATTGAATGACAGAAAATGACAATCGAGTACTTTACGTGCTTTTAGTATGTTAGTCAACACATCAAAATAACGTTTAAAACACGACAAACAAGCATTACACTATAAAGATTTCAAATGTATTTTAAAGGTGCAATGTGTAAAAAATTTGAGTATCTATTAACAGAAATGCAATATGACATCCATAACTATGTGTTCAGTGGTGTATAAAGAACTTACTTAATAAACCGTAATGTTTTTATTACCTTAGAATGAGGCATTTATATCTACATAGGTGCGGGAATCCCCTTCTATGAAGGTCGACATATTGTGACGTCATGTTTCTACCGTAGCCGACAGCGAACAAACAGGGTTACAGAGCGTGTTTCGTCACTACCTTGAAAGAGACGCTGCAGAAAGCTAGAAGAAGCTAGCCATAAACACCGTGAGTAGTGAATTTTCCCTTGACAGTGGTGTAAATTTGTCGTTGGATTGTTTAATGTAACTTAATTCTTCTCCCTTGCTGTGTTATGGCTTTGCTATGTGGGGATAAATGTGCTGGTTACGTTCGTGAGACAGCTGATTAGTAGGCTACTCTTGTCATTGACCGTAAAACAGTTACAGGAATCACCAACCCGTCGATCTTGGAAGTATTTTAAGTCGATCGAGTTTCCAAAATCAGAGAAAAAAGCATATTGTGTGTAGTTTAGTGGTGTCTAGGGGATGCAGAGGCGCGCGCGCTGTTACAATCACGTCATTTTTGCCGCACGCACCTTTGGGCTCATGCGGACACGTCGAGTATAAACAAGGCTTAACGCTTTAACCAGCTCAGCCACAGTAACAGCTCATATTAGCCAGCTAAACTTTTACTACCCTGTTAGAAAAAATATATAGTTGCATAGTTTCATGTGGTTTTTCTCCCTCGCTGTATTATGGGTTTGCTATGTGGGGAGAAATGTGCTGGTTACGTTCGTGAGACAATCAGCTGATTACTATTATTATATTATGTATTAAGACCCTTGATCCTCACCTGACTATGGCTTTGTAAACTTTATTCATTATGTGGTTTATAATGGACTGTGGTACAGAAGCTTGGTTTACTCTGGCTATTCTCTGCTGTCTCAGACGGCGATGTTTGTCCCGTTTTAGCCACCGTAGCTTCTTCGAAAGGGAGGGGTGAGCAGTGGGCTGAGCCCTTAGTGCAAACTCGCAACCGAACCGCTAGATGTCGCTAAAAATCACACACTGCACCTTTAAAGTAAGAAAAAATGTATTGACATTATCACAAAGTGTAGCTACCTGTAATTAGAGTACATTTTTATAACATGATGACCAATCTGGAACACGTAGGAGATAACAGGAATAATAATCATAGAAAAACAACCACGTAAAACATTGACGTCTAACACCAAACAAAAAACGAAGAGAACTGAAGGCTTAAATACTCAAGGGAGGCTAATCAACAGAAACTGAAACAGGTGCGTAACAATCAGTAACCATGGAAACTAACTAGTGAATACATACAGGCAGAAAGGGCAAACCAAACTAAGGGTACGATTACACGACAATGATGTACTAAAAACTTTTTTTTTTTCGTATACAGAAGACAACATTCCCCGTTCACATGGATCTGCAAAATCAATTAAAAATGCTGTAATATGCTGCCAGGCGAGTAGTTGGTGATGTGACTTTGTAAAGAAACACTACACGCTTATAGACTGAACACGTAATACGCATGTGTATGACGTCACTATTTTCACAACACAAATTCGTTTTTTTGTAGTTTTCACAGAGACAATAACTATTGTTTTCAAAAACTTGCACTTGCACTTGCACTCATTTTCAAAAGTCCAAGTTTCAGGCCCCAAAACGCCATTGTTGTGTAAATGAACTGCCAAAACGCATATAAAACGTTTTTAGTTGAAAATGGGGTCGTTTAAACGGACCCTCAAACACAAACAAACTGAAAAATACCAATACAAATGTCTATTTAAAAGCAGATGGAGAAGCTTAAAATCTCTAATCTAATCTCTTCTTACACAGTGAATACAGTTTATTATGATCAATACAAGAATCTGGTAATAAAGCTATGAATAACGGAAACAGCAACAGTCTGTTTTCTTACTCTCACTTGAGTCTCAGCAGGAAATAAACCATCATGTGACATTAACCTGTGTAAACTGGGTCCAAGTCTTCATCACTACAGCTCAGTCACATTCACAGATCACAAACGCCTCTTTTCTAGCAGTGTAATCACTGATTAATGGTGCTTTATCACAGTGTTGAAGAAGCTTTAAAACTTCTTAAATGTAGGTTGCCAAGCTACTAATAAACAAAAATAGCTAACTGCATTGAGGCAATATTTTATTATCACAAACAGAAACCAACAAATACTAAATACTAATAACTAATATTTATTAATTTCGTGAAAAAAAGAGACTTCTGGGAACACTTTTTGCATTACAATAATATCTAATATTCTATTATTGTATGCACTACAGTTGTACTATTAACTCTAAAAATAGCTTACAAAAATTACTATTGCACTACAAATATAGTATGCATATAAATTACTATTATATAGGCTAGTATAGTACACTAAGTAGTGAATAATTCAAATGTTTAGTCAGTAAGATTTTCTTGTGAAATATTTTTGAAAGAAGTCTCTTGTGCTCACTGAGGCTGCATTCATTTGATCAAAATACAGTGAAAAATAGCACTATTGTGAAACATTAATACAATTTAAAAGAACTGTTTTCTATATTCAAATATATTAAAAGTTAATTTATTTATGTGATGGCAAAGCTGATTTTTTAGCATCATTACTCCAGTGTTTAGTGTCTCATGATCCTTCAAACAGTTGTGCTGCTATAATACAATTTTTGTGGAATTCTTTGATGAATAGTAAGTTCAAAAGAACAGCAGTTAGGCCTATTTGGAACATAAATAAATATTTTTTAATATTAAAGGGTTAATTTGCCCAAAAAAGCAAGAAATGTCGTTCTAAACTTGTAAGACTTTCGTTAATTTTTGGAACACAAATAAAGATGTTTTTTTATTGAAATCTGAGAGATTTCTGTCCCTCTATTGACAGCTATGCAACTACCACTTTGACGCTTCAAAAAGTTCAGATAGTAAAACTTTTTGAAGCGTCAAACTGGTAGTTGTGTTGCTGTCAATAGAGGGACAGTAAAATATCTTCATTTGTGTTTAAGATGAGTAAAAAGTATTATGGGTTTGGAGCGACAAGAGAACGAGTAAATCATGACAGAATTTTCTTTTTTGTGTGAACTAACCCTTTAAATATCTTTACTGTCAATTTTGATCAATTGAATGCATCATTGCTTAAAGCCCGCTTAAAGCAACACTAAATAACTTTTCCTCTTTGGTCACCCTACAGGTTGGAAGCGGAATTTATCCATTACCGCTGTCGTAAATAATTGAACCTACCGCAGCCTATACTGTCGCACGTTGTTTATCTAGCACCGGCTTTGGAATGAACGATGTCGTCACACAAGGTAGAGTATGTTGCATGATTTCATGAAAGTATGATATATTGCGAACGGCATCAGAAATGAAGAAAAACTAAATAATGACTATTGTAACGCTTGACGTAAAGCACGTCAAATTTGTAGTTTTTTTATGTCTCATTCGGACTACAGAAAAGCGACCCGGTCTGGCAAACTTGCATAGTGTGGTTATAGCAGATATAGGGCTGCAAAGCGAATCCAGAAGTGCATTTCATTTCACCCTGTTACGACTTGATGAACCACTGATATGATTTTTGAAACATTATTTTAAGGTAAAAAATTTTCTTTAGTGTTGCTTTAATACAATTCTTAAAAAAAAAATCTTACAGACCCTAAACTTTTGAACAGTAGTGTACAATACAGCAGTAGTTCTCAACTGGTGGGTCAAAACCCCCAAATGGGGTCTGTTCTCGTATACGGCAGGGAAAAACAATGCTAATGCAAAAAAATAGAATGCACCTATATACAATAACAGTGTAGAATGTAGCAAAAATACAAAATTAAATAAATATGGCGCTCAATCAAACTCTTCTCTACATGATTTCATATATATGCTAAGGTACAATGCGTTTTGTGCAAAGAATAATTGGCTACGCATAGAATGAAACCATCAAATTTCAAGCTATATCAACACAACAAATAAATAAACAGTAATGTTGAATATTCGAATCTAGTCTATGCAGTTCATCATAATATAATTTAAAAGTTTCGCATTAAGGATATTTTGGATAAATCTGGGTCCAGAAAAATAAAACACTGCATTATAGCATTCACAACATCAGATACATAACGAAATATAATTATTTCATCAAAAGGATAATTATATTCCTCCCACAAAAACACTGCCCAAAACACCAGAAGTGTTACAGATTAATAATAGGCCATCCTTTTTTTGTAGTTCACATGACTGCCCAGAAAGCCAGTGCGAAGTCAACAGTCCTGAGGCATTTAACTCCTCTGCAGGCCACAGAAACATTAACTGAAATACACTCTTCTTCTGTCAAAGTAATCAGCCTGAGAGTCAGTCAGAAGACAGTCAGCAGCTTTCAGTGTCGGTTTCAGTCTGATGCCTCTGCTATGTTTAAACTGAAGTAGGCAAAAAAAGAGCATCAAACTGAGAACCACACACGACAACACCTCTTATGAAGCAGATTGTCTCTGTGTTTCCAAAGTCTGCCACTTACTATCGCAGTAAATACAAACATTTGGCTTGGCAGACCACAAAAAAAATCACATATTTATTTGCATCTATTTATAATCACACAAAGACAAGGAAAAAAAATAGCAGAGATCCTGTTCTCATGAGACGGTCACATAATCAGCGGTGCTTCCATTCATAACTTCCCAGTTATTGCAGTCATGCGAGATTTGATTTGCAAGGCTTGGGGGGAGGGGGAAAGAAGTGACACAACATAACTCATTTCCACCATAATTTCTTCATCACCATACATTCGACATGTCAATGTGTATGTCAAGTAACCGATCAAAATTACAGACAATTAATACACCTTTCAGACAAATCATGTCATGACTGTGAAAGGCGAAGCCGTAATTATGGGAAACGCGTCCAATTATTATGACTCGTGAATCAAAATAATTAGCACATAAGTCCCTGCTGCAATCATGACAAAGAGCGTCAATTATGACCTCTTTTGCGTCGTTCGGAAGAGAGGGAGAACGAGCGTGAGACAGAAGCAGACAGAGAGAGAATGGACAGAGCAAAAGCAATAAAAATCATGGAGAGTGCGAATGACATCAAACAAAGCAAGCGCACTGAAGTTTGAAATACCTTTGTGCAAGGAAACACTTGAATGATTCACTTTGAAAAGTGAACAGCATTATACATCAAATGAATGCAATGAAACACTACCTTCACCTTTCTGTTTGGATGAATTTCGTGCTACTGCAGCATCGGGTGTGAGACCGCACTGAGCTGAGAGATGACATCGTTAATGAAGGATTAGAGTATAACACCTGATCCTCTCATTTACACACACCCTTTATAACACTCCTCACATTCATACACTTCTTGGCTGTGGTCATACCACATACACTCTCTTTCTGACAGCCTGACAGGTAAGAGTTGTAATGTTTTGAAAAAGTTGGGGGGTTTTTTCACCAAGGCTGACTTTATTTGACCAAAAATACAGTAATATTGTGAAATATTACTACATTTTAAAATAACTGTTTTTTTATTAAAATATATTTTAAAATGTAATTTATTCTTGTATATTCCTGTTGCAATCTCCAAAGCTGAATTTTCAGCATCATCACTCCAGTCTTCACACATGATCCTTCAGAAATCATTCTAATATGCTGATTTGCTGCTCTAGAAACATTTCTTACTATTCTCAATGTTGAAAACAGTTGTACTGCTTAATATTTTTTTTGTGAAAACTTCAAAGGCACATTTATTTAAAATAGAAATCTTTTGTAACATTATCCATGTCTTTACTGTCACTATTGATACATTTACATTTAATAGTTCACCCAAAAATGAAAATTCTGTTTACTCACCCTCAAGTTATTCCAAACCTGCATGAGTATCTTTCTTCTGTTGAACACAAAATAAGATATTTTGAAGAATGTTGGTAACCAAATGTACCTGTCACGGATGGAACAGGAGTCAGACAGGTGGTAAGTGAAATAGTGTTTATTTACAGGTTGCAGATCCAGACAGAGATATGGTGAGTATGCAAGCAGACAATATTCAGGATGGAAATTAGCTGAAGGATAACCAGAGTCTTTGTTTACAGATGCGGATGGAGAGTCACTGGGAAAAGGCTGATGACCGGAGACTGGAGACTGAACTTCCGTGTGAAGGTTAGCAGGTGATCGATGGATGGAACTCAGGTAGGTAGTGAGTAAGTTGCAGGTAAGTAGCGTGATAGTCTGTAGTGTCATGTAGAGACGAGACCAGACAATGAATGAGTGAAGAGGAGTTGAATATATAGGGAGGTGAACTGATGAGGTGCAGGTGATGGTGATTAAAACTCAGAGGACTGTGAACGAGTGGGAGGAGTGAATGAAGCTGGTGGAATCCTGACAGTACCCCCCCTCCTCCGAGGCGGCTCTCGACGCCTGAGACGAGGGATGAAGACGGCGACGAGGTCTACCACGACCCCTGGGTGCGGGGCGATCAGGATGGTCGACGTAAAACTGAGTGAGGAGATCTGGATCCAGGATATCATTGCGAGGAACCCACGACCATTCCTCTGGACCATAATCCTCCCAGTCAACCAGATATTCCAGTCACCCTGCCGCTGTGATAGAACTGCTCCAACTCCTGTTGAGGATGCGTCCACCTCAACAACAAACGGTATATCTGGGTTAGGATGAACCAGGATGGGAGCAGTCAGGAAGGCTTCTTTCAGTTGTTGAAAGGCTAAGATGGCTTCAGGAGATAAGGACAGAGACTTGGGCCGGCCCTTTAGAGACGAGGTCAAAGGAGAACTGATGTGACTGTAGTTATTGATGAATCTTCTATAGAAATTGGCGAATCAGAGAAACCGTTAAAGATCCTTCACAGTAGAGGGCAGGGGCCAGTTCCGGATAGTTTCCACCTTCCTCTGGTCCATCTGCACTCCCTGTTGGTCTATGATGTAGCCCAGAAATTGCACAATGGTAGTGTGAAACTCACATTTCACCAGTTTCAGGTACAGTTTATGAGCTCTCAGTTTCTCCAAAACTAGAGTGACATGGCGCTGATGCTCAGCAAGAGAGGAGTAGATGAGAATATCGTCGATATAGACAATCACAAATCTGTTGAGATACTCTCGGAAGACCTTGTTCATGTAACCCTGGAAGACAGCTGGGGCGTTGGACAGTCCGAAGGGCATGACTCGATACTTATAGTGACCTGCGTGACGAATGCCATCTTCCATTCATCACCTCGTCGAATGCGAATCAAGTTGTATGCACTGCGTAAATCGAACTTAGAAAAGATGCGGGCTCCATGCAGCTGCTCCAATGCTGCTGGGACCAGAGGAAGGGGATAACTAAGCTTCACAGTTTGAGAGTTGAGATGACGATAATCAATGCACGCCCTCAAGCCTCCGTCCTTCTTAGCCACGAAAAAGAAGCTGGAAGCGGCAGGGGATGTAGATGGTCGAATGAACTCCTGTTGAAGAGCCTCCTCCACATACTCCTCCATGGCCATCTGCTCCGGGATGGACAGAGGATAGACGCGGCCCTTAGACAGGGTGGCTCCAGGTAGCAGGTCGATAGCGCAGTCCCATGGCCGGTGGTAGTTTGGTCGCCAACTGCTTGCTAAACACATCCTGGAACGCCCTATACTCAGCAGGAATCTCCACCTGGTGATGGACCTCCGGACTCTCAATGGACGTGGAACACACAGGAAACTCGGACTTTCCCACCGAAGTTGAAGAAGAGGGAGCTTTCTGGACCTTCTCAACCGAAGCTAGTCAGGAATGCAAGCAGTCTTCTCCCCAGCGAAGGACCTCCCCGGATTTCCAGTCGATGATGGGTTGATGTTGGATCATCCAAGGGTGTCCCAGAATGAGCTCAGCAGTGGACTCCTCCAGCACCATGAAGGAGATCTCATCTGAGTGCAGGCAGCCGATTCGGAGTGTCAGTGTGGGGGTGAAGTGACGAATTCGACCTCGACCCAGCGGTCTACCCTGGATGGTTTGGACTCGGAGATCTTGATGACTTCGGCGTTTACGAACGTTAAATTTTTGTAGGAGTTCTGAATGAGGTTTTCAATTCCCAAGGAATCCTCATATACCACCACCAGCTGACGGATGTTAGGGTTGAGACCATGTCGAAAAGCTGTCATCAAAGCTGTCTCATTCCAGCCACTAGAAGCCGCCAGCGTGCGAAATAGAAGGGCATATGTACTCACTGAAGACTTTCCTTGACGAATGTTGAAGAGCTGATCGTGAACGGTGAGATTGGAAACTGTCTGACCAAACACTTCCTTGAAATGCTGAATGAAACTTGAAAGGGATTTAACCGCAGGATAATCTGAGTTCCAGAGAGATTGGGCCCATTGGAGAGCTCTGCCGGACATCAGGGAGATAATAAACGCCACTCGGGCTGAATCGTTAGAGAATTAATGTGCCTGCATTTGGAAATATAGCGCTACCTGAAGCAAAAAACCGCTGCAATCCTCTGCCTCTCCGTTGAATGTCGCTGGTCGGGCCATGGGACTCGCAGAGGCAGCTGAAGAAGCAGCAGATGTTTGCGGAAATGAATGGTGGCGTGCTGAGTGAAGGAGATCCTCAGGAACAGTGTGTGGATTAGCCAGTGGAGAAGGAAGTAAGGACTGGCGAACAGCCTGAACCAGTTCCGCGAATGGATCGCAAGATGGATTCTCCACGGGCTCCGCTGGACTCTGCATTTCATTGGTCTGGTCTTCTGTCACGGATGGAACAGGAGTCAGACAGGTGGTAAGTGCAATAGTGTTTATTTACAGGTTGCAGATCCAGACAGAGATATGGTGAGTATGCACGCAGACGATATTCAGGATGGAAATTAGCTGAAGGATAACCAGAGTCTTTGTTTACAGATGTGGATGGAGAGTCACTGGGAACAGGCTGATGACCAGAGACTGAAGACTGAACTTCCGTGTGAAGGTTAGCAGGTGATCGATGGATGGAACTCAGGTAGGTAGCGGGAAAGTTGCAGGTAAGTAGCATGATAGTCTGTAGTGTCATGTAGAGACGAGACCAGACAATGAGTGAGTGAAGAGGAGTTGAATATATAGGGAGGTGAACTGATGAGGTGCAGGTGATGGTGATTAAAACTCAGGGGACTGTGAACGAGTGGGAGGAGTGAGTGAAGCTGGTGGAATCCTGACAGTACCCCATTGACTTCCATAGTAGGAAAAAAATACCATGGAAGTCAATGGGTGGTGTCAACTGTCTGGTTACCAACATTCTTCAAAATATCTTCTTTTGTGTTTAACAGAAGAAAGACACTCATACAGGTTTGGAACAACATAAGGGTGAGTAAACAGAAAAACAGAGGACAGAATTAAATTATTTGGGTGAACTATTCCTTTAATGCATAGGCCTACATGCTCAATAAAAGTATTAAATCTTACCAACTTTTGAACAGCTGAGTATTTTACCTTAAATGCAATGCATGTCGCTGATATTAAAAGTGTCTGCCAAATGTGAAAGATTATTTGATTCTGCATTATAACATTTTATTTACTTAAGAATAGATATATAGCTATTTTATTTTTTCATTAGTAAAGGTAATTAAGTTTAGGCTAGTCTAGCATGTCCTTAACTAAATAGCATTAGGTCTAGTTCCCACTGCAGCTTATTATGGCTGACCTGTCTACTGCCACCTGCATCCTTTTAACTATCCATGACAAACGACAGACCGGAAGTCAGTAATTTCCGGTGGACAATATTACAGGAGCTTTTGCAGTAAGACCTTATGCAACCACTCGACCAGATGGGATGTTAGGCCTATTCTAATCAAAACTGAAAGCGCAAGGTGAGAATTACCAGTATATTTGATCTAAAATTGTCTGAAATAATAATTTATTACATAATTATTTACATTGATCAGCCCTACCTACTTTGCTTTTCTTTCAGATGTGTTGGCAATAATTTGTTTTGTATTAATTTTTCATTAATTGTACCATGGTGAATAAGCAAAGAGCATGAAGAGTGTGAAAGTTCCAAGCGAATGCAACTGCAACAATTGAATGTAAATGTCGAAGATAGCAGAAAGTCGGCTTTAGACTGGAACAGACCATGTCTGGTTGACATAGAGTAACCAACCAGTGCTGTTTAAGAGCAAGTTTACCTGAAATAGAATATACCACCAAAATTATTATGTGCCTGTCTCAACAAACAGAAAACACTGGGGAAAAAGCAGGAAATGTGTAGACTGATTCCACGATCATATATTTTGTCCCTCCTAATGCAGAAAGTACATTAATACAGACATAACTGAAAAAATAAAGCGAAATCTGAAGTTCTCTTACGAGAGGTTCTCTCGTATTGCGTAAGTTTAGCTTACGCTACGGGAAAGATTCATCTTCTCGAGATATTGAAGCCAAAAAATTATCCTTAATTTTGTATTCATTGTCAACGCAGTGCAGCAGCTAGCAGACCTAGAGCAGGCCATCTCGCGTGCTTATTGGCTGCCCTGCTGGCATCTGCTGCAGCCTACCAGTGAGCCCCGCGTGACGTCACGCCCAATGAAGGGCGCTCGCGCCTTCATAGCGTCACAGCCCGCCAGAATGGGCATGGCTTAGCGTATAAAAGAAGGGGCTGTAGGCTGACTTCCCTGATTTTTCGACTCTTCAGCGAGCTCTCCGCATCACTGGATCAGAGAGAAGCCACCGCCGCCGTCGAACAGCGAACAGCCAGCTTAGGACAGCGCTGAGGAAGCCGGCCGCCATCGCCACCTTCAGCCATCCGTGCGAGCTACGCTATCCGGCGACGTATCCTTTTTACACTGTTGTATTCTCTTCTAGCTTACTCCTAAAAGAGCGCGAGTGTCTTTTTAAAGATGCCTCGCATTTCCTGCGGCTCGTGTAGGGCCCCGGAGACAGCCGGAACCTGTGGCCACTGCGACGCGCTCGCCGGAGAATCTCCCTCGAGCCTCGCTCTCGCCTTCCCCGCCTCTCTTCACCGACGCGCAGCTGCCGCTCACGAGCCTCACTGCCGTCGCGTCTGAGGATGAGGTTGAGGGACACGCCACAAGGGTCTGCTGTTCTAACTGCGGCTAGCTTCCTTTACGTTACAAGGAAGCTACCGCGCCCACCATAGAAGCAGTCACTCCGCCCTTTGTGGGACCGCGCAGTGATAAGCGCCGTTCCCAAAGGCAGCCGGAGCCTGTAGCCACAGCGACGCGCTCGCCGGAAAGCCTCCCTCGAGCCTCGCTTTTCACCTTCCCCGCCTCCCTTCACCGACGCGCAGCTGCCGCTCACGAGCCTCACTGCCGTCGCGTCTGAGGATGAGGTCGAGGGACACGCTATGGACTGCTGTTCTAACCGCGGCTAGCTTCCTTTACGTTACAAGGAAGCTGCCGCGCGCGCTCTTATCTGCTCGCGCTACTTAAGCTTTCGTAGTTTTCCCCATGGCTCAGTGGCTAAACTCAAAGCATTCGCGCCAGAGACCCGTGTTCGATCCCGGCTCTTGCAGCAGAAAAAATTTATGCAGCTCTCCTCTATGAGCTCGCGACCAGCTTCCTTACGAACAGAAAGCGAGCGCGCGCCCCGAGCGCATGCGTCACCGGCGAAGGAAGGAGAGAGTGTGGTTTTTTGTCCCGCCGAGGCCTGACAAACCCCCTCTTTTTCTCAAACATTTTCCAGCTCCTCCTACTTCGAGCGGCTGGTAATGTCTATACTGCAGTAGAGAGCCCGTTATAACACGCACGCCTGCAGACAATGCCGACACGCACACGAAAACTGTGATGACGCTCTCTCTCTTATCTGCTTGCGCCAACTAAAGCTTACTAGGTTTCCCCTGTGGCTCACTGGTTAAACCCTGAGCTTTCGCGCCAGAGACCCGTGTTCGATTCCCGGCTCTCGCAGCAAAAAAAAAAAAAAAAAAAAATGTTTTGCAGCTCCCCTCTCTGTGCTCGTGACCAGCTTTCTTACGTACAGAGAGCGAGCGCGCGCCCCCGAGCGCATGCGTCACCGGCGAAAGAAGGAGAGAGTGTGGTTTTTTGTCCCGCCGAGGCCTGTCAAACCCCCTCTTTTTTCTCAAACATTTTCCAGCTCCTCCTACTTCGAGCGGCTGGTAATGTCTATACTGCAGTAGAGAGCCTGTTATAACACGCACGCCTGCAGACAATGCCGACACGCACACGAAAACTGTGATGACGCTCTCTCTTTTATCTGATCGCGCCAACTAAAGCTTATGTTGTTTCCCCTGTGGCTCAGGGGCTAAACCTTAAGCTTTTTGCCCCAGAGACCCGTGTTCGATTCCGGCTCCCGCAGCAGATAAAATTTACGCGGCTCTCCTCAGCGAGCCGCCGTATTCAAGTTTATTTCCCTGTCAGTCCCCTTCAATCAGGCTACTGCAGTGGTCCATTTAGCAGCCAACGAGCCGGCTCATTTGCCCTCTCGCCTGCACACATATACGCCGTCTTCACGGCGACCCAGAGAAAATCTCAAAAGAGTATAATGTCTGGTCCGGCTCACGCCGTTGGTGTTTTAAGTGTAGTGAAAGTGCCCACGGCCCAGTGTTCACCCCTACACACAAGCACATCAAATCTCGTGTCACTCACAGAGCACACTCTCAGAAAGCGCAGAAAGGCCGCTCGAGTGTTGAATATAAGGAGTGTGTCCGCAGGTCTGTGCCCACTATCTGCCCGCTCTGTTACACGGTCAATAAAACCGGTTATGAATGTAAGTCTCGTGCCCGCCGGAGAGCGTTCACGCTTACTGACACACACCTCCCCCCGGGCGCCGCCCGCGCGTTTAAATGTTATCACAAAACGCAGGGCATTGATAAGACGCTCCCCATCCGTTATGATCGGGGCGTCAAATACACTTGTAAGTCTCGTGCCCGCGCACATGCGCTCACGCTTACAGAAAGCTTTTCCACCCGAAGCGCTGCTGGCGCGTCAAAAAGTGAGAATAAAATGCTCCCCATCCCTTATGATTGGGACACCTCACATAAATCAGACGGTCTCGGCTTTCAGCGAGAAGCCATTGCCCAGAACCGAGAGCGCGCGCGCCGCGCTTTCGGCTCCGGCTCAGTTTCACAAGCCCGCAAATGGCGGCGATCTGAACCCGGAGGCCATTCGCCCCCTAGCGGCTCACATAGCTGCGTGGGAAACTATCCCAGGGATTTCAGAATGGGTTCTGAGCACAATAAGCAGGGCTATACACTTCAATTCATTTGCCGTCCCCAGCGCTTTCGAGCCCGGACCGCGACGATAGTGAATGCGGAAGTAGCACACCTACTTCACGCAGAAATAGCAAAGCTGCTGTGCAAAGGGGCTACAGAAAAGGTGCCGCCTTCTCTGAGCGAGTCAGGCTTTTACAGCCGTTATTTTCTCGTACCCAAGAAGGACGGAGCCTTCAGACCTATCCTAGATCTGAGACATTTGAACAAAGCGCTTGTGAAAAGACTGTTCAAAATGCGTACGACCAGGAAAAATCTCGCGCACGTTCGCCCGAGGGACTGGTTTATTTCTCTAGATCTGAAGGATGCCTATTTTCAGGTTCAGATAATACCCCGTCACATGCAATTTTTGAGATTTGCCTTCGACGGTCAGGTATATCAATAAACCGTCCTGCCGTTCGGCCTGTCTCTAGCACCCCGTGCATTTACGAAGTGCATGGACGCGGCGCTCGCCCCCCTGAGAAGTCAGGGGCTGCGAATAATGAACTATCTGGACAATTGGCTGATTTGGCACAGTCAGAGACAGAGCTGCTATCTCACAGAACAGTGCTTCGCAGTCACCTGGAAAGCTTGGGTCTCATGGTCAACTGGACCAAGAGCTCATTGCAACCCAGCCAGTCAATTTCCTTTTTAGGAATAGAACTGGACTCGGTGACCTATGTCGGCTCGTCTATCGGCACGGCGCGCGCTCTGTGTTCGCCACCTAGCCGCGTTTTTTGCCAGAAGGACAGCTTTCTCCCTTTGGAAACATTTTAAAGGATGCTGGGCTGTATGGCATCAGCTGCAGCGGTGCTCCAGCTGGGCCTACTGCGCATGCGCCCGCTCCAACGCTGGTTGAATGCTCGCCCGTCCCACCGAGCTTGGGTTTCGGGCGGTCAGAAAATCGGAGTGACTCAGACCTGCATAGCGGCTCTGCAGCCCTGGTTAGTGGCCGACTGGCACCAGCTGGGAGTGAGGATGGGAACCATCTCTTATCGGAAAGTCATTTCGACAGACGCGTCCAACTGGGGTTGGGGCGCGCTGTTCGAGACCAGACCGGTCTTCGGCCAGTGGTCAGACCAAGAGAGGTGTTTTCACATAAACTGTCTGGAGATGATAGCGGTCGAGAATGCGCTGAAGCGCTTCCTCCCGTTCATACAGGACCAACATGTTATTGTCCGCTCGGACAACATGTCTGTGGTATCCTATGTAAACCGTCAGGGCGGTGTCAGATCCAGAAATCTCTGCAATCTGATGGAACGCCTCCTTATTTGGTCTCAGATGCACCTGCCCTCGCTGAGGGCGGCGCATGTGCCTAGCCATTTGAACGACGGCCCAGACAAACTGTCCAGGGACAACGTTCCCCCGGGGGAATGGTCCCTGGGCCCCCAAGCGGTCCAGAAGCTGTGGCGCCTATTCGGCAGGGCGGAAGTCGACCTATTTGCGTCAAAAGACAACGCTCAATGCCCGACGTTCTTCTCGAAGGACGAGGACGCGCTGGCCCAGGTTTGGCCCAGCCTCCGGCTATATGCTTTCCCTCTGGTCTCTCTGTTACCACAGGTGATCAAGAGAATCAGGGAAACGCGCCACTCGGTGCTCCTCATAGCCCCGCGTTGGGAGAATCAGATTTGGTTCCCGGAGCTAGCACGGCTGTCACATACAGCTCCGTGGCCTATTCCGGTGAGGGCAGATCTCCTCTCTCAGGCTCGCGGCACGATCTGGCATCCCCATCCAGAGCGCTGGTCTCTGCACGCATGGTTGATCAACGGGTACTCGTTGCCCTGCCAGAAGGAGTAATGAACACGATCGCGCAGTCTAGAGCCCCTTCCACGAGAAGGCTCTACGCGTCTAAATGGTCGGTGTTCTCTGGATGGTGCACCGACAGAGGTCTGGACCCGCGGACATGCGGGGTGGCGCATCTGTTCTCCTTCCTACAAGAGCTGTTGGATAAGGGAAGGTCCCCATCCACACTCGAAGTATACGTGGCGGCCGTGGCAGCGTTCGCAGAATTGACGCACGGCCAGTCATTAGGAAGACATGAGTTGGTCATCCGCTTCCTTAGAGGAGCTAGGAGGATGAACCCGCCGCGCCCCCCGTCGGTTCCCATGTGGGATCTTTCACTGGTCCTAGAGGCCCTGAAAGCTTTTCCCTTCGAACCACTAAACTCCGTGGGGTTGAAATATCTATCACTGAAACCGTCTTTCTGACTGCACTGTCGTCAGTAAAACGTGTGGGGGACCTGCATGCGCTGTCTGTCAGCGCATCGTGTCTTGAATTCGGGCCGTATGACTCTAATGTCATCCTCAGACCTAGACATGGCTACGTTCCTAAAGTGATGGGCACTCCGTTCAGAGCGCAAGTTATCTCGTTGTCAGCTCTGCCAGCATCTGACAGCGAAAGTGATGTGAACCTCCTCTGCCCTGTCAGAGTACTGAGGTTTTACATTACGCGCTCCGCCTTATTCAGGCGTTCGGAACAGCTGCTTGTTTCGTTCGGTGGGTGCACCAAGGGTCTCGCCTCCTCGAAACAGAGCCTGTCCAGATGGATAGTGGACGCTATAGCAGCCGTCAAAAGGTCTGCAATGCCCTCTGGGCATCAGGGCTCATTCCACGAGAGGCGTGGCCTCTTCGTGGGCATGGTCCAGTGGACTTTCTATCCATGATATCCATGTTGTCAGTTAAAAGGGAGGTGTATCCTGCCCAGACATCCTGCTCAGATCACTCTCACATGACTCAGCTCTCCTGGTTGAGCTGCACTAAGTAGGGTATGTGCCATGTGCCTATACAGACCGGCGCGCTGCTCTGTATTCCCTATGTGTGCGTATGTACAAGTGATGGTAAGCGTGGCTGGCCACCTTATTCTCCACCTTACATGGGTTCCCCTGAAAGTTCGGGGTCTCATGGTGGATGCTTGGCGCGCACGGCGTTGACAAAGTGTTCCCGTAGCGTAAGCTAAACTTACGCAATACGAGAGAACCTCTCGTAAGAGAACGATACTCGGTTACTAACGTAACCTCGGTTCTCTCTAGAGAGGGAACGAGTATTGCGTAACCGGCCGTGCTCGCGCCACGAGCGACTTCGCTTCAGTTGTCGAAAAACGAGGGAAGTCAGCCTACAGCTCCTTCTTTTATACGCTAAGCCATGCCCATTCTGGCGGGCTGTGACGCTATGAAGGCGCGAGCGCCCTTCATTGGGCGTGACGTCACGCGGGGCTCACTGGTAGGCTGCAGCAGATGCCAGCAGGGCAGCCAATAAGCACGCGAGATGGCCTGCTCTAGGTCTGCTAGCTGCTGCACTGCGTTGACAATGAATACAAAATTAAGGATAATTTTTTGGCTTCAATATCTCGAGAAGATGAATCTTTCCCGTAGCGTAAGCTAAACTTACGCAATACTCGTTCCCTCTCTAGAGAGAACCGAGGTTACGTTAGTAACCGAGTATCGTTTTGCTTGTGGATATCTAGTTAACTTGCCATTAGGTGACTCAAATCTTTGAATATCTTTTAAGTTTTAATAGCATCTGAGGCTGAGAGATGGGAAATTTAATTATTTTCCTTGTACTAGTTATTTCAGGAAAGTTCGTTTCAATGAACCTGTTCCAAAAAACCCAATTCACTAGTTCGTTAACGTGATCGCACAATGACGTCACAAATACATAATTCTATCATTAAAGAACCCATTAATTATGTGAAACGCGGATATTTTACATGACTAAAGCATAAAAAGTGAATAAACTAGTCTTAATCAACTCACCTTTTTTCATAAACCATTAGAAACCTATGAAACCTCATTCATTTCAACCCCTCACTCAAGTCAACTACTTGGTTCATGTCCGTATCAGCAGCTCATTGTTCATTTTTCAGCTCTAGTCGTCTCTGATGTCAGTCAAAAGAGACACGATTGATTTATATGATGAACAGATTGAATTTAGGCTTTTATTCACATAAACATTCATCAACTCACACATCATTTATATAAACAGAAGCTCAAGCATGTTCACTTGACCTGTGAGAACCAATGAGGTTCATTCTCATGTGTTGCGCAGCACGCTTGAGCTTCCGCAAGAACCAACGAGGTTCATTACTGTGGCGAGCAGGACGAGGCAGAGGGCCGTTAGAGAAGACCGGTGCGTTGCGCAGGTGTCGCTCATTAGTAATCACGCCACCGGCCTCGCCCCATTCTCTCACGGCCCTCGGCCTCGTCCTGCTCACCACAATTACCATGTGTTACACAGCATGTTTTAGCCTCTGCACGGACCAATGAGGTTCATTCTCGTATGTCACGCAGCACGTTTGAGCTTCCGCAAGAGGTTTGCTCTCACGCGTCAATCAAGTTCGGCTGAGCTTCTGTTTATGTTCGCTGATCAATGCTAATATGTGAATAAAAGACTAAATTAAATCTGTTCATCGTGATAAAGCGACGTGTCTCTTCAGAAAATGGACTAAAGCACCTGATTCATATGTATTAGTTTTACAATCTCTTTATGAACACAAAGTGGTAGTTGCATAGATGTCAATGGAGGGACAGACAGCTCTCAGATTTCATCAAAAAGATTTTCATTTGTGTTCCTAAGATTAAAGAAAGTCTTAAGGATTTGGAACAACTTGAGGGTGAGTAAATAATGGCAGAATCTTAATTTTTGGGTGAATTAAGCCTTTAACCTACAGTTGTAACCGGCAATCGGAATTATAACCCCCATTGCAAATTAGGTTTATTGGCAAAATTTACAGACTTTCAGCTGTTTGCAATGAATAAATCAAACAAAAGTAATTGAAATAGCTCAACACAACAGATTTTTCAAGTGGTTCCCCCAAATTCAACTGAAAATGCAACTTTTAATGACTTCTGCAGTCTCAAAATTATTCAACCCCTTCAAGCATGTCTTTAGTTCTTAGTAGAACACTCTTTTGCTGTTACAACCTGCTGCAAACGAGATGTATAACCAGACACCAGCTTCTGGCAGCTTTTCTGAGGAATCTTAGCCCATTCCTCATGAGCAATGGCCTCCAGTTCAGTAATAGTCTTGGGTTTGCGTGCTGCAACCACCTTCTTCAAATCCCACCAGAGATTTTCTATGGGGCTCAAGTCAGGTGACCGTGATGGCCACTGTAGAATCTTGCAGGACCTTTTCTGCAACCAAGCCTTGGTGGGATTTGAGGTATGCTTGGGATCATTGCCCTGTTGGAAGGTCAAAATGACAGCTAAGCTTCAGCTTCCTCACTGATGGCATGAAGTTTTCTCCTAGGATTTCCTGATACTTTAATGAATCCATCTTGCCTTTCACACGCTGCAGGTTTCCAGTGCCAGAGGAAAGCAGTCCCAGAGCATCACCGAGCCACCACCATGCTTAACTGTAGTTGTTCTTTTCACCATATGCTTCATTCTTCTTCCTCCAGACATACCGCTGATCCTAAGGGCCAAAAAGTTTTCCAAAAGTTCCAAAAATGTGCTAAAAGTTTGTTTCATCACTCCTCAGAACAGAATCCCAAAACTTCGGTGGCTTATTTATATGATTTTTGGGTCAGTAGTTGTGTACATCTCGGAGTTCCGGCATGCATTTAGTACACGCCTTATTGTGCAAGCTGAAACCTGAGTTCCTGTTGCCACCAAAGTCTTGCTGCAGGTCTTTGGCAGTCACTCAAGGTTATTTCTGAACCTGCCTTCTCTGAAATCTGGTTGCTGCCGTTGATAGCTTCCTTTATCTGCCCAATCCAGGTAGTGTAACCTCTGTTCCTTTAACTTTGAACTTGCAAACTATGCTTCCAACGGTGTCTCTAGGAACATTTAGTTCCTTCGCTATCTTTTTACGAGTTCACACGTACATGAAATCAGATATAGTAATTTATGGATATTTGGCGTGCTGTCCGGGGGAGGGCTCCGAGCTCGGAATTTGGCCCGAACCCAGAGTACTCCCCCCTTTTGACTGGGATAGAAAACCAGCCAAGAGTGAGGTAATGGGGTGGTGGAGGGATGCTGTGAAACTGTCATGGGACAGAGGTGAGGGGAGGCTATATTTATACCGGCTTCCTCTTGTGCTGATTGGTTGATTACCTGAACATGCTCCCCCCGAACTTTGTTGTATAAAACTTAATTTTTTGTATCCTGTTCCTTGTTTGTGAAGGGCGATGATATCTTCTCTTAACTTTTAGGACCATTCTTTTGACTTAGCCATATCTCTAACATGCAGTCAAACGTGACACTCAACAAACCTAGCCAGTTCAGATATTTCATGTGTTCTAGCTCAAGCAAACCTGGTGCAACTAATGAAGCCCTTGATTAGTTCCATCAGGTGTGCTAAAGACCAACACCTGTTTTGGAGATTTGTGCTGTTGTGAGGGATTCTATTCGGGGTGTTGAATAATTTTGAGACTGCAGAAGTCATTAAAAGTTGCATTTTCAGTTGAATTTGCAGAAACCACTTGAAACATTTGTTGTGTTGAGCTATTTCAATTACTTTTGATTTGTTCAATGCAAACACCTAAAAGTCTGTACATTTTGCCAATAAACCTTAATGGTGGCATTACTGGCATTGGTGATTCATCAGTGCTTCCCTCACATTGCGTCTTTGATCATTTAAATGTGACGAATGTCACACACGTGAACTGTGCTCGCACACATAGAGACATTGAAAGATTCCGAAATTACATGAAATGAGGTGTTCATTTCAAATCATGTTTCCTCTCAAAGACTGAACTCTTTGCTAAATCTTTAACTAATTAGTTATTTAGCTGACACATTTATTCAAAGTGACTTACAGTAAACTTGCTCAAGAGCACAATAGTGATGATGGATAGTTAATGGATCGGCTGTTTCTCTTACCAGCCAGCTCGAGCTGACATGACCAAAATTATGAAAGGAAAGAATGTGTAACTCTGTGAAAAGACAAGAGCTGTGATGGGCCAGCAGGCAGTATATTTATACACATGCAATTTGCATAATATCAATATGCATAGGTATGTAAGGCTTCCAGGACGAGGTCACCTTAAAGATTCAAATTCAACAGTCAGAACACACCACAAAGCACAAGATCACTTATAATTGAATAATACATTTAAGCCCCACAAGAACAGTAAACAGCCAATTCATGCACTGATCTACTGTTATTTATTAAATGAATCACAGTATCAAACTTGAAAAAATTATTCAGTTGATCCAATAGATTCATTCAAAAATACACTATTCCAAAACTGGCTCCACAAACCAGCATAAATGTGACCACATATACTACTGTTCAAAAGTTTAGAGCCATAGTAATTAATCTTCAGCGAGGATGCATTAAAATTGATCAAAAGTGACGGTAACACTTTTCAATGTTTCAAAAGATTGCTACAAAAGATTCAAACTTTTTATTCATCAAAGAATCATAGTTTTCACACAAAATATTAAACAGCAACATAAAAAAAATACAAAACGTTTCTTGATCAGCAAGTCGGTATATTAGAATGATTTCTGAAGATCATGTGACACTGAAAACTGGAGTAATGATGCTGAAAATTCAACTTTGCCATCACAGGAATAAATTACATTTTAAAATGTACTAAAATAGAAAGGAATTATTGTAAATTGCAATAACAAAGGTTTTACTGTAATATTGATCAAATAAATGCAGCATTGGTGAGAACTTCTTTAAAAAACATAAAAAATCTTGCCAAACCCAAACATTGGAGTGTATATGTATGTAATATCACCACCTGTGGCTAAAACTGAATTTCACCAAAATGTTGCTGTCATTAAATATGAGATAACTTAAAACCAAATTAAACAGTTTGATTAATTAAGTTTACATCTCGCATCGCATTCCGACAACACAACCAAGCACATCTAGGCTTAATTCCTTACCATAGAATATATCTCCCCTGGCCTGCACTCACATCATTTTAAGGGCATCTGATAGGTGTTTATATGAATTGTACAGTTGCAGGCACGGCAGTACAGTACTGCTCATGTATATTCCTTCTAATACATACCTAAATCAGTGTTTCTTTTATTTCAGTAAATTTCTTTTCAGATAAACTTCAGAAATAAAGATCACTTGCCAGGAGGCAGTTGCTCAATGAACGATGAACAATCATATAGTTCCAGTTATGCAGCAGTATCTGTAAAGGAAGCTCGAAGGAAAAGAGAGCGAGTGAGGATTTTCATTTAGTTTGCTTAACCTGGATGTCCGTATCTCCTCCCACAAGCAATTAACAGTCTCTAAACAAGCGGCATTACCTTGTTTCTTAATTCCTTTTGAGATCCAGACAAAGAATGCATGAACCGACTGAATGAATCATTTTCTCTTGCTTACAGCTTGCTATAGGTTCTGTTTGATGACTATGTATGAAGGAAACAAATGATCACAGTCTGTCTCTTGCACTCTGTCACGTCTGTATTTAAGGATTCTCATTCCATGAAAGTTTCAGTCCCAGTTGGGACCGACGAAAGGGAGAGTTAATTATCACAGCTCTAAGGACAATCCAAAAGCTTTAATGGGTGTGTATGAGGAAATGAGAGTGTATCTGTTCAGTTTGATTCCACACTAAATTAGAAGTCTGCATTTATTTGATTAAAAGTACAGTATTATTACAATTTTAAACAAATGTTTTCTATATTATTATATTTTAAATGTCATTTATTCCTGTGATGGTAAAGCTGAATTTTCAGCATCAATACTCCAGTCTTCAGTGTCACATGATCCTTCAGAAATCATTCTAATATCCTGATTCTTATTATTATCAATATTAAAAACCGTTGTGCTACTTAAAATGTTTGTGGAAAACAGGATGATGATTCTTTAATGAATACAAAGTAAGCATTTATTTGACTTGTTTTTTTTTTTTGGAACAATGTTGAAATGTCTTTACTGTCAATTTCGATCAATTTAATATATATATTAACATAATATTAATGATATTATATTATTTGATCACATGACAATGATTTTGCTCTGCTAGATTCAATTGATTGCATGCTGATGGCAGATTTCTGTAGGATTTAAATCTAAAATGCTTCAAAAACTCTCAAAAATGTTTCTTTCATGAATTCACACTTACAAATAATCAGATTGAGTAAAGAGTGTGTGTATTTGGCGTGCAGTCCGAAAACAGGGCTTTGAGCTCTGTATTTTGGCCTGAACTCAGAGTGCTCCCCCTGTATTCCTGGCTGTGGTAGGAACCAGCCAAGAGGGATGCTGAAAACTGTCGAGGACAGTGTGTATTTGGCCTCCTCTCATGCTGATTGGATAGACGTGTTAATTGCTGATTGGAAGGACGTGTTGATTGGATAGATCATTTGAACGTGTTCCTCCCGAACTTTCTTAATGAAACATAATTTATTAAATATCACTATTGGCATCAACTGCTTGAAAAAGACATCAGTCATCTCTGCCAAAAATGGTTTAAAATGAGTACCATTGCATCATTGCACGAGGGTAAAAGTAAGCACACCGCAAACAGATGTTGCCTGACTCATCTGATGTCACTGTCTGTTAAAAAGCCACACTAATACAACCATGAACAGGACCTTAACCGCACTGACCATAAACAGTCAATACACGAACAATAGCTTACTTCAAAATCTGTTTTAACAGTGTAAACCTCATCACTGATGTAGTTTGTGAGAAAAACTCTTGGCGGTGTTGTTGCGAGGATATAGCTTTGCTATAGACAGCATTGATCGGGGGTATGAGGGGTCAGTTCACTCGACTTTGTTTTTCTGCTGCAGTATGGCTGTTTTAAAAGCTGTATTGGTCTAGTGGGAAAGAACAAGTGTGCCTGGGAAAGTGTCATGACTAACACAGTCTGCACTTCATGGGATGGCATAGAAAAGAGAAGCCAATTGCTAAACCAATCCATGTCTCGATCATATTTCACCATTTATCAGTTTCAAAACCATGCAGAGACTTCCACTTGCAAATATAAAATCTGTCATTTACATCTGCAGGACTCCTTATTTTTACAGTTCACTTCTTTAAATTATACGGAGAATAAAGGAGATAATCTCAGTCAGGAATGCTCTCATTCTGAAATGCTCTCAGTTCCTGTATAGATCGTGGGAAAATGGTGTTGGTACAGCAATGCTGACACAGGACTCTTCAGAGTATTACATAATTATGATCCCAGGAGACGCAATCTGCTTAAACAGAATCCTCCAACGGAGAGCGATACAACCTGAGCCCTGACCAGGTGCTTTCTTTCATTAAAGCATTTCTGTGTGGTCATAGGCCATGTAAACGGTGGAGGAACATCTTAGGCTTCCTGCGAGCACACAACTATGCTGATTAAGGTTTATGTGCCAAAGCCAGACACTGCCATCACTAGCTTGTGCTGTGTGATTTTTAACTGCTATCTGATTCATTCATTTTATTACAGTATATCGTACAATATGACACTGAATGGGAGACATACTGGGCAGGTGAAATCAAAGTGCGGATAAGAACTGACACTGTTTAAGGCATTATAGAATGGCATTTTAAGTGACAGTATACTTTAAACTTTGTAATTAAGTGAAGTTCAGCCACTGTGCATGTATATAATTCATTTATAATAATGCACCGACCTGTTTCAGCTATTAATAGTTGCTTTTTAGTGTAGACCACACGATGTCTTAAAGTTCATGAAAACTGTCAAATACAACCATAAACATAAACTAATCAATTTAAAGATAATACATATCATAACATATCACCTGATTACTAAAAAAGAAACTTTACTAAAAATGTATTTTTCCTTCAATTTGGTTAACGACATTTGCCAGTAGAATTATGTATTGTCTTAAAATGGGCACAAAACTTACATTTATCCAATTAACAGGATTTTACTGCATTTTAACATCCAGAAGCCTTTATGTAGGCCTCTATCATCTATTAGTGTGACCAGTGCATCTTTTTTCCTTTGAAAATTGTCTGATACTGAAATAGAGGCCTCTTGGCAGCAAAAGCCATGTTCCTAAGGTCACATGATGTGATTGAAACGCATGGATCAAACATGCACGAGCAGGGCTGTGAAAAGCTCCACGCTCGTGATCAGTGAGATCAGATAAATGGTCAGGGTGAAGTGTGGGAGTTGACAGGGGGAGGCTGGGCGCTGATGCGAGCCGCAGTGCATTCATTAGAGGAGCCCGACACCGACACCGAAAATGGACGCCTTTCTCTATAAAAAGCCCTTCATTCTCGCTTCAAAAAGCTAAAAGGACAGGATGTGTCCAATGGGCCACAACAGACTTGTTCTAAAAGTATATCAGTGATATCAGTGTGTTTGTTTCATCGAGCTCCAGATAAGAGGAGTTTACGCTGCACATGCATAATGAATGCGAGGATGCGCTTGCAGATCCACTATGAAGACGATTTCATCATTTATCACATTTTTCCCCGGTCGGTTTGATTAAACACACATTTACAGATACAACCAAACGCAGGCGAAAAGCTTTGAGAAAATCGACAGCTGAGCTTTGCAAGCTTGCATTTTGGCATCGATTGACCGCTCTTTACATTCCACATGGACACACATGCAAACGGAAACATCCAAACAGCCCCCCAAAAATCGCGAGCACACACGCAGACTACAGAAAATCTGAGATTATTGCTTACCAGTTTAGTTTGTCTCCGGTTTGAAGACCGTCGCGCTCCCAAAGAGGAAGACGAGGACAGATAATTGCATATCAAGAGAAATGGACTGTAAACGAGTTAGCAAGCAAAGAAAAGAATGGCGGGGTTTGCTCGTCTCGGGGACTGACGCTATTAAAATGTCGTCAAGTAATAATAATACAAAAACAAGTTACAAATGTGAATCTCTCTCAAGACAGATAGTATATAGGAGAGATATTCAACGCGCACACGTTCCCACGTCACTCGAACACGGATTTGTCTAGAGCGCGTGTAGCCAATGCGTGTGCGCGACTGCGTCTCCCCCGCCCGCGCCGCAACCCTTCACTCGCTCTATCAGTCCCTTTCCTTACCCCCTGAGTGTGTGTGTGTGTGTGTGTGTGTGTGTGTGAGAGAGAGAGAGAGAGAGAGAGAGAGAGAGAGAGAGAGAGAGAGAGAGAGAGAGAGAGAGTCGTAAGCAACTTGTCGCATACCAAATCCTGGCAGACTATATTAAATATTCGCGCCATTGTGCTTTTGAAATTGAATTTCAAATAATACCGACTCATAAACACCATCTCCTGGGACAGAGGATTCACAATGTGGGCACTCAAGCCTAAGTGTGAGTGTGGTCCTGGTTTTCGTTATGGGGACCAAATGTTCCCAAGTATAGTAATACCAGAAAATGTTGACCTTGGGGACATTTTTTGGTCCCCATGAGGAAAACAGCCTATAAATCATACGAAATGATGTTTTAAAAATATCAAAAATAGGCTAGCTAAATCTTTTCTGTGATTGGTTAGGGGTAGGGTTAGTGTAGGGGGATATGCTATAACGTTTGTGTATGTGTGTGTGTGTGTGTGTCAGGATTTACCTGCATTTTGGGGACCAAATGTCCCCACAAGAACAGTAGCTACAATGTGAACCCGCATCCACATGCACGTAATTTTACGTACTTCACATCAGTTGGGATATTCCTTTGGAATCAGCATATTTCACTAAAAAACGATATTTTCTCTTTCTCTTGCCATTTATTTATTTATTTATATTTTGCACAATGATTTAATCAATATATTTTCCTTGACTAAAGCAAACAAGAACCCAATGAACTGCAAAATGTAGGTTAAGAAATGCTTTTATGTGTCTGTATGTTGATTTCTTGATAACTTCTTTTAAAGTTTGTAATAAATAAATAAACAAATAAATATATCTTTCCTTTATAAAATAAATAAATCTTACCTGACGTACCTGCCAACTGTCTATATCTAATATCACATTTGTTTGGACATGCACAGCTATAAAATTCTGATTAATTAAGGCATATGGCATCTGTTTACTCAAGTTTTTAGAAATCAGAATATTGGCTTAGCCAAATCCGTTTATGACAATAATAATGTAATAATGCATTTACATGATATTTGCATAATCGTAGTATGACAATTTGCTGACATCATTCGGAATATGTTTGCAAATTCAGTCATAGCGGGAAAATATATAAACATTCAGAGTAATGTTTCAGTGAAAATGTTAAAATGTGACAAGGTTTGTGTGAGGTTTAGGGGATAGAAAATATCATTAGCAAAAGAAGTCGACGTAAAGCCCCCACCACAATAGAAACACAAGCAACATGCTCAACATTGTTTTTTGCCTTTGCAGGAGATAAGAGAATAAGGCATCTTTGAGATAATGTTAGTATACCGCACTGCTAATGAAAGCAATGTTATCCAGCCTGAGAAAGAGCACTGAGTTCCGCAGAGGGGGAGAGAGAGAGAAAGAGAGAGAGAGAGAGAGAGAGAGAGAGAGAGAGAGAGAGAGGGGGGGGGGGGGGGGGGGGGGAGGGGGGGTGTATGGAGGGAGGGAAGTGAAAATGGCAGGTTGAATGCGACAGATGCCTCAAAATTGGCGTTGAGCGGGTGAGAGTCTATTTCTTATGCTTTCTGTCGTTTAAAAGAACAATAAACACTCAGTGTGTGTGTGTGTGTACGCAGCAACACTCCCGGATGTGGAGAAAATAATCTGAGGTCGAGTATAGAGTGAAAGCATGATGGGTAATCATGCGAAAAGACTAGTCCCAATTTTGGACCAAGGGAGGGTTTTTTGAGAGCCTGCCATTGGTTGCCAAGATATATTCCTCATTAAGCAGGCTGTCAAATGACCAAACTCAGACATCTGCATAGTAGTACAGTTAACTGCGACCTTCAAAGGTTTTCTCGAAAGATATTCATGTTCATTTTCTCTCTCCACCTCTCACACACATGGAGCAGGGAATGGCTAATGCTGGGTGACAGCTCTTTCATGCAGTAATGTTGTTGGTGAAAAGAGAGCTATATCCAACTCTTGACTGACACACACGGGTAGTCTCCCCCACCCCCTCATATAAGCACACACTAACAACACACAACACACACACACACTCACTATTAGCTGTTGCGTTGAGATCAAGCAGGATACGTGCACACACACACACACACACACACACAAGTGCAACACCTTGGCGAAAGAAATGACTGAAATGCGACTGATATGACACCCTACTCAAACACAAACGTGCAGAGATAGTAATAGAGAGAGCGCGAGAGAGAGAGAGAGAGAGAGAGAGAGAGAGAGAGAGAGAGAGAGAGAGAGAGAGATAGAGTTTTGATCAATTGGTCTGCACGCTTCCCTGAGGCAATGGAACGATGAACCGCAGAGAAGCACTTAACAGTCCCAGTGCGGAAAATACACGCAAATATACACACATTTTTATCTGTAATTCTGTTTGTTGCCGCTTGTGGCGCAGGATCAATGCATATTGTAACGCTTAAATTTACACCCTTCTCAACACACAAACAAACAAAATAAAAACATACTAATAATGATAATAATAATAATCATAGTGGGGGTTTGTAAGAAACTAATTGTTTCATATTCTAACAGTTTAAATCTGGTTAACACCCATATTTTGCTGCACATTCATTTAGAAACAAAACCTTATGGTACATTTGACTGTGTTCAAAAAGACAGTTTTTTTGCTGCATGGTCTGCGTTGACAAGCAGCCTTGGATGATTTCAGCACCACAGACAGCGCTTCTCATAACGCCGCAGTTTCAATACAATCTCTTAACCACTAGAGGGCGCTATGAGCGTTTTGTGGACCTACATAATGTGATGAATCAGGAATCAGTCTTGTAAAATAAGAACGTTTAAAGCATTTTAATTTAGTTTTTCCCCACCAAATTTGTCAACATTCTGCAGAAAGGCAGTGAACCAAATCACAGCCAAAACACAACAGTACACAATATTTACACAAGAAATACTCAATACATCTGAACTCAGGCTTATAAATCACTCTTATTTCAAATCCAAACAATATGTTAAGCATTTTTGTTTATAAGTAATTCCAACTTTAGCATTTGATGATAATATTAACAATAAAGCGAACAATTCACAGCTTCTATGATGAGAAATAACAATTTAAGTTCAGTTTTATATCATCTGCAAAATTAAAGGCAATAGTTACAGGTCTCTTATGTACGCTAATGTGTTTGCCTAAGTAAATGAATTGTCAGTTCTGGTGGTGTGTGCGATTGTCAAGTGTTCTGCATGAACCCCATTCGATCCAGTGCAGTTTAATATGCTACAATTTCACAACGACGACATTCAGTCTTAAAAAGAGGCCTTTAGCTACAAATAGTTTTTTTTACTTCCTCTTCTCATATAAAAAACTATATCTTGCCTTGCATCATATATTCTGTGCCTTATTTATGCATTATCTCAATTAAAAACAAATACTCTTTAAACTTTAGCATGGAGAGGCGCTCATGCGCATATGTGTGTGATAGTGTGGGGGTGATGAGGACATGGGCAGGGTCTGGGACGCCGCAGCTGCCCCGTGTGCTCCAGGGTGGAGGGGATGGCTGTGGGGGAACGGAGCTGCAGAACCTGACGATGACAGCTGGTAACCTGCTCCAGAGGTGGGGCTGGAAGCGGAGGGGATTCCCGGAGATGATGTGCTCTGCTGGCCGCTGGTCTTCAGCTGGGCCTGGGGGTTCTGTGTGAGCTGGATGGAGATGTCGCTGGAGATCTCAGAGGCGCTCCGTGCGCGCTGGGGTGGAGGCCAGGTCTCTGGGTGCAGGTACTGGCCACTGTAGTCACTGCCCTCGGAAAGGCGGGGGGCGATAGAGAGCCGGGTGAGGCCGAAACATCTCCTCTTCTGCATAACGCTTCATGAAGAGATACACTGACATCACACCGGCACCCTGAGAGAATGTGTGTGTGTGTGTGAGAGAGAGAGAGAGAGAGAGAGAGAGAGAGAGAGAGAGAAGATCAGTAATTTGGTCAGACCTGTGTTTAGAACATAAGATCGGTAAGATTTTTTTTGCAGTCTCTTTTGCACACCAAGGCTGAATAAGAGTTCATAAATACAGTAAAAGAGTTATATTGAGAAATAAAATAACTATTTTCCATTTGAAAATATTGAATGTAATATAGTTATTTCTGTGATGGCAAAGTGGAATTTTCTCCAGTCTTCAGTGTCACATGATCCTTCAGAAATCATTCTAATATGCTTATTTGTTGCTCAAGAAAAACAACTTATCACAGTGCTGCCTAATATTTTTGAGGAAACTGTGATAATTTTTTTCCAGGATTCTTTGATGAATAGAAAAGTCATTAAAAAAAGATTTTTGCATCTGTCATTATTTTCTCAGGACTTTTGGAGTTATTTAAATCATCTTTAAATAATAATTTAAAAATCCAGAATAATTTAAAAATTCTGAAAGTTATTATAGAATGTTGAATATATTCAAAAAAGAAAATATCAGATTTATGTATGTATGTATTTAATTATTTATTTACTTTTAGTATTTGTGGCAAATCAGTAATTAGTAATGGTTTCGCAGCTACACTCTTCCAAGGTGCAAGATCCACTGTGTAATTTTTAGTGGCATCTAGGCAAGGCAAGTTTATTTATATAGAACATTTCATACTCTATGGCAATTCAAAGTGCTTTACAGAAAGGAATTAAAATAATCACAAAAAATGCAAGGAAAATTAAAAGAAATTATAAAATAATTATAATATAATTATAAAAGAAATGAAAAGAGATATATCTAACTGTGAGGTTGCGAGTTGCAACCAACAGAAGTTACGGTGGCCGACAGGAAAATATGTCGTCGTCTGAGACAGCAGAGAGTAGCCGGTTAAGCAATGAGATTTCTTTACAAAGATCAATTAAGAAATTAGGTTTACTTGATTATTCAGTAAAACGATATGTTATTACGAATATTATTGTTACTTGTTCATCATTGTCTCATAGCTTCTTTGCACGAAGAACAACATAGTGACGAAATGCGTTTGTCCATTTAGGGCTACTGTAGATGTAGAATCAATGTAAGGGGACCCGCGGTGTATGTAGAAAGAAATGGCTCATTCTAAGGTAATAAACACACAACGGTTCATTATGTAAGGTCTTTATACACCACTGAAAACATAGCTGTGTATATGATATTGCATTTCTGTCAACAGATCCTCCTAAATATTGCACAATGCACCTTTAAAGGTGAATGTACGAGGAGTGATTTATGATTTTGCAGCTATTCTAATTTTCTTTCTCACACACGCTGACAATCTAATGTTTCCTTCAGCGACCATAATACTAAAAGTATCCTGCTGAATCAAGCAGAAAAAAAAGTTTGTACTTCAATTTAGCTTAATCCTCAGTTTATGGGCACAGAACAGCTGACAGACTGCCTTTGATCTGCAGCTCTCACTGCTCCATCATTCACTTTGTCTTCTTCACAAACTCTGACTTTCATAATCACCTCAATAATATCTGCATTTGAATAATAAATATCTTAAAACCGTATCTGGGTATCATGTGTAGCAATAGAAAGAAACATATACATGGTGAAAATCTCTTATATTGACCTCCTTGAGCTCAGGTTACTTAAAGGTGCAGTGTGTGATTTTTAGCGACATCTAGCGGTTCGGTTGCGAGTTTGCACTAAGGGCTACGGTGGCTAAAACGGGACAAACATATCGTCGTCTGAGACAGCAGAGAATAGCCAGAGTAAGCCAAGAGTGTGTAACATTGTCACTGTTTCTGTACCACAGTCCATTATAAACCACGTCATGGATAACGTTTTCAAAGCCATAGTCAGGTGAGGATCAAGGGTCTATAATATAATAATAAGAATCAGCTGATTGTCTAAACCCATAATACAGCGAG
Source organism: Tiaroga cobitis (assembly GCA_030578255.1). NCBI lineage: Eukaryota > Metazoa > Chordata > Actinopteri > Cypriniformes > Leuciscidae > Tiaroga > Tiaroga cobitis. The sequence continues at coordinate 23,917,000 of CM060606.1, read as the reverse complement.
GGAGAAGAACCAAATTAAACTAGGCAACTATATATTTTTCTAACAGGGTAGCTGCTAGTAAAAGTTTAGCTGGCTAGTTTAATGTGGATACATGTGCTGGTTACGTTCGTGAGACAGCTGATTAGTACTCTTGTCATTGACCATAAAACAGTAACGTTAAAGGAATCACCAACCCGTCGATCTTGGAAGCATTTTAAGTCGATCGCGAAGAGTTTTCAAAATCAGAGAAAAAAAGTCTATTGTGTGTAGTAAATGGTGTCTAGGGGATGCGGAGGCGCGCGCGGCAAAAATGACATGATTATAACAGCGCGCGCACCTCCGCATCCCCTAGACATTTACATTTTACATTTACATTTATTCATTTAGCTGACGCTTTTATCCAAAGCGACTTACAATTGCTATATTTGTCAGAGGTCGCACGCCTCTGGAGCAACTAGGGGTTAAGTGTCTTGCTCAGGGACACATTGGTGTCTCACAGTGGATTCGAACCCGGGTCTCTCACACCAAAGGCATGTGTCTTATCCACTGAGCCATCACCACCCATAGACACCATTTACTTAAAATGCTTCCAAGATCGACGGGTTGGTGATTCCTGTAACGTTACTGTTTTATGGTCAATGACAAGAGTAATCAGCTGTCTCATGAACGTAACCAGCACATTTATCCCCACATAGCAAAGCCATAACACAGCGAGGGAGAACTAAGTTACATGAAACAATCCAACTACATATTTTACACCACTGACAAGTCACTACTCACGGTGTCTATGGCTAGCTTCTAGGTTTCTGCGGCTTCTCTTTCAAGGTAAGAACGAAACGCGCTCTGTAGCACTGTTTGTTCGCTGTCGGCTACGGTAGAAACATGACGTCACAATATGTCGACCTTCATAGAAGGGGATTCCCGCGCCTATGTAGATATAAATGCCTCATTCTAGGGTAATAAAAACATTACGGTTTATTAAGTAAGTTCTTTATACACCACTGAAAACATAGTTATGGATGTCATTTTGCATTTCTGTTAATAGATACTCAAAATTTTTACTGATTGCACCTTTAACCTTTACCTATTGAGAGTGAGGAGTCACGTGCCGATTTGGCCGTGGTCTGATCCGGTCGGCCATGATGGTAGGAGACGCTATCGGTTGCCAGGGGCAACGCCTTCAGAACTTCACAGAGGCGCGACTAAACATTCCAGAAATAACATTTTTCATTTTAGCGATACGCCGCAGTTTCTTTGGAGAAGAAGGAAGAGAAATGAAAGGGGTTCTATCGGGAGAGACTAAATAACAATGCTAGCCAGCTTTATTTAGAGAAACTGCTTGTCAATAAACTGACAGCAGCAACAGCGAGCAAAGCATGATTTCAAAAGGAACACATTTCAGCACAGTTCGCCTTTTATTTAACACAAACGAACGAAATGAATACTCTGTTATTCAACTAGAGTTGTTTAATTTGTTATAGATATATCTGTACCGCGAAATATTTTAAAAATACACTTTTTTTTTGAATGACATACGTCTCGCAGTGACGGGAATGTCCGATCTGTCCGCTTAATGTTGCACGGCAGGTGCAAATGCACGTATCTGATTCATATCAGATTTATTTCCACATATGAATGAGGCCTGAAACATCAAGTATGACTGAACTCTCACAGTTTAACGTTACAGGTTTGGGGGTTTCTTGTCTTGCACCCAGCCGCGGCAGAATTGATCATAAGCTTCTAATGACTTAAAGCTTCTGAACTCTTGCATTGTGTAACTTAGGCAGTAACTAACGTTAGGCACTGATACCATAAACCAGGTAATTGACTGTGTCAGGGTATGTGAAAGGTGGTAGTGCTTTGGGTCTTTCGTCCATTCTGTAGCAGGTCGTACGGGTCCATGTTGTTGATGTCAAGTAGTTTCTCTAAATAACGCTGCTTGTGTTGTTGTCTCTCCCGATAGAGCCCCTTTCCTTTTGCTTCCCCCTTCTTCATTTATTCCAAAGAAACTGTGCCTTATCGCAAAAATGCAAACAAATATCAAGCTGCTCTCTCTCTCTGACGCTATTTCTCTCGGTCTCACGGTCGAAGTAACCACGACAACGGATAGCGTATCCTTCCAAGATGGCGCATCCTTCCCACAATGCAACGCGGAGTGATACGCGTGACGTCACATTCTCATTCTCAATTGAGAATGAGAATGTGACGTCACGCGCGTTGCATTGTGGGAAGGCGTCGCCATCTTGGAAGGATACGCTATCCGTTGTCATGGTTACTTCGACAGTGAGACCGAGAGAAATAGCGACAGAGAGAGAGAGCAGCTTGATATTTGTTTGCATTTTTGCGATAAGGCACAGTTTCTTGGGAATATATGAAGAAGGGGGAAGCAAAAGGACAGGGGCTCTATCGGGAGAGACTAAATAACAACACCAAGCAGCGTTATTTAGAGAACTTGACATCAACAACATGGACCCATATGACCTGCTACAGAATGGACGAAAGACCCAAAGCACTACCATCTTTCACATACCCTGACATAGTCAATTACCTGGTTTATGGTATCAGTGCCTAACGTTAGTTACTGCCTACACAATGCAAGACTTAGAAACCCCCAAACCTGTAACGTTAAACTGCGAGAGTTCAGTCATCCCTGATGTTTCAGGCCTCATTCATATGTGGAAATAAATCTGATATGAATCAGATACATGCATTTGCACCTGCTGTTCAACGTTAAGTGGACAGATCGGACATTCTCCTGTCAATGCGAGTCGTACGTCATTAAAAAAGTGTCTTTTTAAAACATTTCGCGGTACAGATATATCTATAACAAATTAAACAACTCCAGTTGAATAACAGAGTATTCATTTCATTCGTTTGTGTTAAATAAAAGGCGAACTGTGCTGAAATGTGTTGCTTTTGAAATCATGCTTTGCTCGCTGTTGCTGCTGTCAGTTTATTGACAAGCACTTTCTCTAAATAAAGCTGGCTAGCATTGTTATTTAGTCTCTCCCGATAGAACCCCTTTCATTTCTCTTCTTTCTCCATATTATCTTCCAAAGAAACTGCGGCGTATCGCTAAAATGTAAACAAATACTAAGCTGCGCTGTCTCTCTTTCGCTATTTCTGGAATGTTTAGTCACGCCTCTGTGAAGTTCTGAAGGCGTTGCCCCTGGCAACTGATAGCGTCTCCTACCATCATGGCCGACCGGCACGTGATTTCTCACTCTAAATTGCAGTGAGTGAAAACAATGATTAACTGAGCTAAATGCAGTATTCAGGTATAGAGTAATGACTAAAATGGAGCGCATCTGAAGATTCACATTCATAATACATAAAAAGCGCACTCTAAGGTCCTGCATCGACTGAAGTGTATGTCAGGGCAGGGTCATGTTAAAAGTATCTGCTTCAACAGCATCAAGTGACATAATTAAATTGTCAAGCTACTCAGGCCTAGAAGCATGGATATGCTCAAGTCATTGGAGCTTTCACAAGAAATATGATCTTGGCTATTCCAGGCCAAAGGGCTTGAATTTGCTTTGAGCAAACAAAAAAGCCAGATTAACTGATATTTTGAACTGAAATTTCATCTTCTGACCTCTTTGAGCAGGAATGAGCTGGCAGCAAACGCAAAGGACCAGCCATAGCGGTAGTTGAAGAACTGCTCTGGCTCCCGCGGCCTGTTCATTACTTCATCATTGATACTGGAGATATACAGCACCAACCCCACTACCAGACTCAACCCTGAGAGAAAGAGAGACAATAACAAATGAGTGAAGAAAAATCAACAGAACGCCAAGATCTTGGCTGCCATCTCCTGAAAAAACATTCAGCTGAAATGTTAAAGTCACCATGAAATCAAAATTGACACCTCTTATTTGAAAGAATATTGCAGTGTTTATTGAATGCTGCAGTGATGATGTTTTTTTAAGCTAACCCAGAAGTTCTCATCACCATGTTTCCCTGGACCAAAAAAAAAGAAAAAGAAAAGAAACTCTGTGATTAACAAAAATTTATTATTCTTAAGGGCCTTTGCACTTGAGTGAAGCAAATGTACGTCGCGATGGCGCTCTTCAATCGAAACAATAGATTCCTATGGAGCTATTCACACCGTGGATCAATCGTGGCGAGACAAAGTGGGATTTTTTTTCTGACCAATGTGTCACATTTTTACCCTGTTGCTCAGCGATGAAACGGGCCGTTCACTTAGATTTGAGCTTTGTATCACATGCCTGGAGCCTCTGCTGTTGCACAAAAGGATGAGATTGGTGGTACTGTTTTGAAAACCAGTGTAATACTTTTAAATATAAAAGAAAAGGATTCTGTAAGAGAGAAGAGAATGGATATTTTTGTTGTCATTGGTGTGTGAGAACAGATTTATTCTCACGTTTACTTTATATTTCATTACAGAATATAATTCCTATTAATTTTCCACTGAAAACAGCATACAGAGCACTGTGTGTCTGTTTTCTTTCGGGTGCGTGTGTGTTATGAGTCAGAGAGCGCTCTTTCGTTCTAGATCTGTCAATCAGATTATGTGATCATAACTCTTGCCCTTCCGGATGACGACGTCCTGTATACTTCCTCGTTCTGTACATAAACAACTGAGAGAAACGGTTCTACAGATGAAACATATACGTCAAGGGGATATAGCATATCTTTAAAACAATTTGAGCCAATCAACAATTTTAAGCATAATTTTTTTATTTTTTTTTATTGAATATTTATACATTACAGCAAATAGAAAGAACATATAATGTAAATTAAAATTAATAATACAAATAATGAAAAAAAAAGACAGGTTTGAGATCATGAAATAAATAACATAAAAGCTTCACATAAAGACCTGGTACGTATAGCTTTACTGTTTTTTAACCCAAGTAGTAACTCACAATAACTTTTCATTTCTATCTGAAATAAAAAAAAATTGGGTTTTCCTTCAGCCCATTTTTGTTTGTGTATATGATATTTCCCCATAATCAAACAGAGATTAACAAGAAAGGCCACATCTGGTGGTAAACTTTGTCTATTAAACTAAAAAAAGACATCTTTTTCAGAAAATAAAACTTTCATTCCATTTACAAAGAAAACATTCCATATCCACCCAAAACATTTTGCTATAAATGCAATTAAAAAATAAGTGGACAACATTTTCTTTCTCCGTCCCAATAATTTTTATTTTCAGGGACCCAGAATTAGTAAGGTTTGACAACATATATTTCAGAAGCATTTTTGGCTGAAGACCAGTGTTATAAACACAACAAGGCTAATCTAAGTTAATAGATTTAAGGAGTAAGCTAATCTAATCTTTAATTATCCACACAGTGCGTTAGTTAGGAAATTATTGAATTGTAATGTTAATTTAATAATAAAAGTAGCCAAATAATAATAATAATTTAATACATTAATTGGAAATGCCAAATCTTCTTGATATGGTCGATAGCTGATGCTTTTGACGATAGCTATCGCCGATATATGATATTATTGCCTATCAGCGCAACCCGGCACGTGGGATTATCGTGGGCCCTGCTAGGCCACTGTCTAGAAAGGTATGTCTCTCTCTCCCAGTCACTGGCGATAGCGCCTTGCACCTTCTCTTGAGTCTTCGGGTCCAGCAGATAGCTTTGCTGGCACCATCCAGGCAGGACGAGGCAGATGTGGTTGAAGAGGGCGAAGATATCGCTTGTAGTGAGCCCTCTCAGACTGCCAGCCCCGCATACGAGGAGAGGAGTTGCTGGTGGTAATGGCCCGCACCACAACTAGATTGGATCTAGTTTGGGGGCACGTGCGTCGCTCGTAGCAGACTCGATGAGTGGTTCCTGTCAGGCCATAACTGTCCCGCTCCAATGAGCCTTCCATTTCTTAACGAATTTCATACTGAGGTAGAGAAGTCGTGGAGGAAGTCATATTCAGCTCGCATCTATCCCTTTCAGCATCCCTTGTTCTTGTCACTATGGCTAGTGCTGATCGAATCAAGTATGGGTTATAGCAGGTCCCAGATGACAGTGTTAGGAGAGTTGAGCTGCCTTCCCCAGGATTCTAGGGTCTTTAACTAGGATAGCTCCCCAGTGGCTCCCTTTTAGAAGGGGAGCAGAATCGAGGGTTGTACTGTAGCTAGCGCTTATGCATTTCTGAGAAAAGCTGTTAAAAGTGGATCGGACCGAGCGCCACAACATCCTTATAGCCAAACAGCAGTAGGGGACGTGTCCTCACATGATGGGTGAGGAGAGAGAGTGATATTTAAGGAAAGACTGTAGAAGGCAAGATGGCTGAGAGACATTACAACAGAGAAAAAGTCGGAGAAATCACTGGAAAAAGATGGGTTATGATCAGGCAAGAGCTTTAGGACCCGTGTTACTATTAGAAAAGCTTTCCAGCGCTGGAGAAAACTATGCGGGAAGGTCTGAAAACGGACGTCGAGGTTGCGTTGTTTCTGTTGCTTGTACAGTATATACTCCTTAGTACTGTATGTTCATATTTTGTTCTTTCTTGTCATTCGTTCGTCATCCTCTCTTTATTTTTCACGAAGCATTATATTACTTCTCTTTAGCTATGATAAAGAGAAAAGAGACATCCACTCTTGCATTGCATGTTTGTGCATTTTGGGGAAGGAGCAATAAAAAGAGGGGTGTGTTTGTTAACTTTGTTTGGGTTGATTTCAAATATCAACAGTGTTTCCAAAAAAATCGCTTACTGCACCTTTAAATGCAGCTACATGAAAAAGAGAAATAACAACAACAGTAATAAACAATATAGATAAATAACTGCACTGTGATGAGGTCATCAGCCTTCCTGTCAGGCACTTAATGCTCACCCTCGGTCAACTCAACATACACATAAATATACATTCTCCAGGGCTTTGCCCAGCAACTGATGAGAGGACATCAGCTTCATCTAAATAAATGACAGCCCCACACGCTCCTCACTGCAGCACAGAGATGCATGGAGAGGACAGAGGAGATAAAATAAGGGGAGCAGAGCAATGTGTGTATGTGTGTGAGTTTGGATAGAGAATGACAGCAAAACTGTAAAAGGGACAGGTGAGAATGGGTGAGAAAAGCTCAACATGCACAAGCTGAGAAATGCCTGTAATATTTATCCCAACAGCAGAATGACCGACTAGACTCGCTCTCACCCTGCACATACAAAAAGCAAAAACACAACATTCCTGCAAACATCAGCTACATTTCACAGCCGCTCCATCTACCTGCACTATCAGCATGCTTGATCTTTACTTTTTAATGGCTTCTTTCAACTGACGCACTTTTATCAGCCCCGGGCAGTCTGAAATACACATTACATATTCAGTGGCAGGCTGATAGAGAACACAGAGAAAAGGACAAGTAAAAAGGTGTTTTTCAAGGGCGGCCTGTCAGGAAGTCTGTGGAGGAGAGAGGTGTTTCTGAAAAAGTTGAAGGTCCTTTCTGGCCGTGTGCAAGGTTGAGGCAGAGATGAAGTAAACAACAGCAGCATCTGCATACAAATAAGGTCTACATTCAGAGTGGGTTAAGGTTGTGGAAGTTCTATTTCATGACCTTACAGTGGGGTTCAAACCCAAGTACATGAGGGAAATTGCTTTTATTTTGCCTTTTTTTTTTTTACTTAAATTTTTTTTGTTCATTACAAAGTATATAACAATGAGGTAAAAGAGAAAAAATGGGAGAAAAATAGTACCAAATAATTTCAGCACACAAGCAGCACAAACTTCACAAGTTTGTGTAAAACCTGATGATCATGTTCTCTAGCTTGATTTGACAAACAAACATACAAAGAGTATTCTGTGCTTCACTAGACCCGATCAATGTCACAAATTTTGTCGCTGTCGGGCGGAAACATTGTATCTCCATATTTCGTCATTTTTATATTTTTTCATAAATTGTTACTACTGGTCACCCTTTATGTCTGTTTTTGGGCTTTGCAAATATTTAACCATTGAAAAGTATTAAAAAGAGCTTATGACTACACCTCTTTACTTCATTGGATCCTCAAACTGTTGATAAAACCTTTTAACTCCATCCAGCCTCTTTTGTGAATGAAGTGCCGCACGCAGTTTGGAGTTTTGGCCGTCTCAATGCAAAGGTAGCCTAAATAATGTTAATGTAATGGCTAATGTTTTATGTATTTGAGGACCAGAGAAGAGTGTATTAGTACTGACTATGACTCGATGACGAATTCTTGACTGTCTTAAATAGTCTGTGCGTAGTTCATCTTTAATAACGTGAGATTTTGGCCAAATGACAGAAAAAACTGAACACGCTCATACCTACAATAAACTTTATAACCTGTGAGTTAATTAAAATGTAATGCGATACACTTACTGCCTCAGTTGCGGCCGTTCTAAGATGCGTGTGTCTGAAATTCGCTGGTCAAAAACCTTGTAACTCCATTTGACCTTGATTTTGGTCAAATGTTCCTAATATAGTGACACATGTAGCGTCTGACCATAAAGCCACAATATCAACACTGACAACGCGGTGCTTAATTATTACTGAATACGATACGAGTTCAGATGGCAGAGCACTGAATAAATTACTACATAAAACAAAAAGGAAAATTGCCTATACAAACAAATTCGAAAATCGATATTCATGAAATAAACACGTTTTAGGCCACCAGATATGTCTCAGATACACAATTTCAGCAGTTTTACCATGAATACAGACAAGTAATACCACCACCACCACCAAAAGGAATTAATTGTATGTCTGCTTTACTATAAAACATTGCAACCCATTTAACAGATGCATTCTTTTCTGGTGAGTTAGAACAGCCTGAACTGCAACTGGTGGCAAACAATAATACCTACAACCAATTAACTACTAGCCCTCTAAACATAAAAAGAATTTCATCATCAATTTCATCTTTTCATTCATCTCTAGCCAGTAGAGCTACATTCATTCATCTTAACTGAGGGGGCAGGATAGTCGAACCCCCGATCCATAAATTCAACATAGCTTTACCAGGGTACTTTACAGTGCTGAGACAAAGCAAAGCAGTACTACATTCCATGCTGTAATAATACTGAACATTAGAAAATCGGTAAACTCACCTGATTCATAAAAACAGTTATTGTTAATAAACAATAGTCATTTAATGTCTCTGATTTCAGCTTTTTACATGTTGACAAGTTCATACAGCAATGCCTACCATAGTCTACATCTGAGTCTTCTCACTAATGAGTATGTTTTATATTTTATAAACTTGCTGACCTCTGCTGGTGCAGAACTGAATTGCATGTTCAGATATTTGAGGTATTCTACTGGGAAATAAATCTGGCACCATTGACTGATGAGTTTAATCTTCCGATTTACATAATACGGGACACATCAGACATTTGTGCCCACATGAACAGATAACTACAGTTTTGCTCATGAGAAAATAATAAGAGCAAAATATATGTAACGATGTGAGAGCAGTCACGTGACAGGTGGCTAAGTTATGGCACTCACATATGATAGATTTTTTTAATTTTCAGAACAACTAATGCAATTCAAATACAGCGCTTCCACCAAAGAATCTTTGGCACTGCATCTACTGGTTCCAGAAACTGATAAATAATAAACAGATGGAGTGATTTCATGCTCAGACACAGGTTTATGATCGGAGAAGACATCATTAATATACTACAGATGGTACTGCTACATTCTGATGAGTACAAAACGAAAAGTCCTCACACATCTAATCCTCCTGAAGAGGATCTGCATTAAATATGTTATGAACTATTTTTAACAGTAAGAGTATTTCAGAAAGAGACGTGATTCAAAAGAAGGTTCCTCCAGGCTTATTTTGTGATGACATAATTATAGATGGCACAACATCTATCCTAACAGTGTTATAGCTACTCAATATATATATGCGTGTGTGTGTGTCTAAAAACTGAGATATAACTAATAAATGGATACAAAATTTTATTAATTTCAGCAAGCGTGGCCTTAGAGCAATGGAAAGATGTCTGGCTACCTGAGAGGATGAAGAAGATTCCAGAAATGAAGGCCAGGATGGTGCGCTGCGGACGAATGTGTCCCACGTTACTGATGATGAAGGCCATGAAGACGAAGAGCAGAGACACCATAGGGAAGGGTGTAGCTGTCCGCACCATCTCTGCCAGAACGAGAAATACATGTGCATGAGAGTTGTGTGTGGAGGTATGGACGTGTTACTTTGACTTGAACTCACGTTCACTCACTGAGGATATTTGCAGTGTTTTCTGTGGTGATTTCAATCTCTGGCTCTGTGAAATACTCAGAGGCAACACATCTACCTTTCTCTGTACCTAAAACAGTGAGGCAAAGGATGTGATGAAAGATACATTTATGAAATATAGGAAAGATAGATATATAAATGGATGAATAACTGTAGGAATTCAATGAAACATAGAGGAGAATAACTATTTCCAACTAAACACTATTTTCATTTTAGATTTTAGAATGAAATATGTTGCATTAATGGTTATTTAAACATTTACTGCATTTACTATTGTTATGCTTTATTTTTCTTTTTTTTTCCTGTACTGTTCAAATATGATGGACATAATCATGATCATTTTATTCTATTGGCAGAATTTTAACAGAAGTTAACTTACAAAGTTTGGGGTTGGTAAGATTTTTCAAAGTGTTTGAATGAAGCCTCTTATGCTCGCCAAGACTGCATTTATTTGATCAACAATACAGTAATATTGTGAAATACTATTACATTTTAAAATACTTGTTTTCTATTTGTATATATATATATATCTTAAAATGTAAAAAGCAGAATTTTCAGCATCATTACTCCAGTTCCTTCAAAAATCATTCGTATATGCTGATTTGCTGCTCAAGAAACATTATTATAATATGTTACAAATGTTATCAGTTTTGCAGCTTAATATTTTTTTTGAAAACCATGAACCATTTTTTTCAAGATTCTTTGATGAATATAAAGTTCAAAATAACAACATTTATTTGAAATAGAAATCTTTTGTAACATTATAAATGTCTGAACTGTTACTTTCTTTTATCAATTTAATGTGTCTAATAAAAAGCTAAAACTAAATAAAGCCAAACTTTTGAATGGTAGTGTATACAACAATAAATAGACTAGACATATCAAGAAATATATATATATATATATTGTAAATTTTCTTGGCTAAAAAGTTGTATCCAAAAGTAGGCTACTATGGAAGACCTTAGTGTGTTTGCATATAAAGTAAGTGTGTGTCCACACCTGCTATGAAACACACTCTCCAGAGGCCAGAATGCAATGCCATCTTGACATCGACAGTTTGGTTCTGCTGCAGTACGATTCCTTCCTCCATCAGTAGCCAATAATCCGTCGCCACGGCAACCCCCACCAACAGCAGTCCACACGCACCAAACACTGTGGAGAGCAGAGTCAGAGCCCTGCTGCTGCAAGAGCTCATCTGCACACACACACACACACACATGAACCGTCAGCACCCAAGCTCCAAATCACAGCAAAAACATTAGAGATATGAGCAACGGGAAGTGAAACCGCACCATCAAATCTAGACACTTCTGGACAGTCTGTTATTCTTCAGGAAGACAGAGAGGAGGAGTGTAAAAGATCATGAGAGACAGTTTCAGTCCCACTGTGGCGGTAATCAGCCAATCGCACAAAAGGTCAAAGTTCACCAGGCTTGACGGGTGGCAGTCATTGAGGCAGAAAGTGAAACATCATTGGCAGTGATTCACATCACACACAAGTGCCTACAGAGTCATGAGTCATAGCTTTACTGCGAGACAGACCTTGTCCGTATGGAGAGAAAAAGCAGATGTAAACACACTGGTCCTGCTCACTAATTCACATTGGCATCCCATGCAATGTGATGCACTGTGGGAGAGCAGAATATGATGAAAGCTGCTATTGGATTAGTTCATCCAAAAATGACAGTCCTTTCATTAATTACTCCCCCTTATGACTTTCATTCTTCTGTTGAACACAAAAAGAGAAATTTTAAAGAATTGTTGTTTTCACTCTTTTCTACCATGAATTGGACCGAATCACCATAAATGCATCCATATGACTTGGACTGTAGTCAGTTTTTGCGAGGAACAATAAAATAAAATAATATAAAAAATAAAATAAAATAAAATAAAAGTCATTATTCAATGAAAATCTTCACCCTCCAGTGAGCCGTTAGTGACCGAATAATTGCATCAAGTGAATTGAACTTAACCAGAGTCAAATCATTCAGACTGGTTTTGTTAAATTGATGATATTCATTAGAGAAACAATCGTTCACATATTCAATGATTTTTCAATGAATTCAGCTGTCAGCCAGCATTATTTCAGCTTATTTTTAAAATAATCGTGCTTAACAGTGGAATTCCTGGTGACAAAATACATTACCCATGATGCTGTACAGAAAATGACACCAATCAGAGTTGAAAACAGCAACAAGCTCCAAAATAGCTCTTTAGCTCCGCCCACTCCTAAGAAGCTCTACGAATGACGTAATCGAGTTGATCTCCCTACTCTAAAAACGCTGAAATGTTCGGAAAAAATGTTTAGTCTAAATTGGGAATTGTTAAAATATGAAGTAGGAATGTGTATTAGACATTTTAGCAGCAATTTGGCAAAACAGAGAAGGAATGAAGAGGAGAAGGTCATGTCAAAGATCATAACACTTCAGAGCAAAATTCAGGGAAGCTTATCGGAAACTGTTCTAACAGAACTTACAGAGCTCCAATCTAAATTAGACAATATTTATAACTACAAAGCTGAAGGCTCCTATGTTCGTTCAAGGAGGAAATGGCTAGAACAAGGTGAACAGAGCTCAGCTTATTTTTTTAGAATGGAAAAACACAACTCTAGGAATCTTTCCATTAGTTCGGTACAAATTAATGGCATTTTGACAGATAATTCTAAGGAAATTGCCTCTTTTTGTAGCAACTTTTATTCTAAACTATATCAATCTAATTACTGTAAGGACTCAGCCTCTCTTTTCTTTCAGTCATTAAAGGAGGTTAAATCTATATCTAAAGATGAGCAGCTTGCCTGTGATAAAACTATAACTATCACTGAGGTAATTTAGGGGATTGAGGGCCTTAAAAATAACAAATCTCCTGGAACCGATGGCCTAACGGCCGAGTTTTATAAAAACTTTGCTGAAGAATTAGCACCGTTCCTGCTAGAGATGTTTTTGGAGAGTATTCAGTCAGAAACTTTGCCTTCTAGTTTAACACAAGGGCTTTTAACTCTGATACCTAAACCTAAAAAAGATAAAACTTTGATAGATAATTGGCAACCTATTTGTCTTCTTAATAACAATTATAAAATATTAGCTTGGGCTTTGGCCAAAAGACTTAAGTGTGTTCTGAGTTCAGTTATTGATGAGACTCAAACAGGATTTATGCCGAAAAGACATATAGCAAACAATATCTGACTTGTTCTAGATTTATTAGACTATAGCGAATTAGTTGATGATGGCAGTTTTATTCTTTTTCTAGATTTTTACAAAGCTTTTGACTCTCTTGAACACGATTTTATTTTTCTAGCTCTCCAAAAGCTTGGGTTTGGTGATCCATTCTGCAAGTTTATAAGAACTCTTTATGACAATGCCAACTGTTCCATCAACCTTAAATCGGGTACCTCGCCTAGATTTCAATTGTCAAAAGGAGTTCGTCCTATATCCCCTTATTGCCCTATGAGTTGCCCTATATCCCCTTATTTATTTCTTGTGGCTGCACAACTTCTTTCCTCCTTTCTTCTGAGTAGCCATCTGCAAGGTATTACTATTTCCAACAAGCATGTACTTATTAGTCAGCTAGCTGACGACACTACCCTGTTTCTAAAGGATGAATTACAGATTCCGATTGCAATCCAACACATTAAATTTTTCTCTAAAGCTTCCGGTTTAAACTTAAATCTGAATAAATGTGAGCTGTTAGCTGTTAAAACCTGTCCTTCTCTCTCTCTTTACGGTATTCCAGTTAAGTCACAGGTGACTTATCTGGGTATATCCATATGTTAAGATGATAAAGTCAGATGCAGACTGAACTTTGACCCAGTTGTTGGGAAAGCTAAAAATTCATGGTTACAGAGAGATTTATCTCAGAGAGGACGAACTCTTTTGCTAAAGCTGAGGGTATCTCAAGAATGACTTACCCAGCTCTCTCCTTATATGTGGATAAAGCTGCGTGTGCAGATATTGATAGAATGCTATTTGATTTCCTATGGAACCATAAGAGGCATTACGTTAAAAAATCTGTGGTTATTAATAATTATGAGTGTGGTGGTCTAAACTTTCTAGATTTTACTTCTTTAAATAATACTTTCAAGATAAATTGGTTAAAACAGTACTTAACAAACCCTGATTCTTTCTGGAATACTCTTCCTAGTCTTGTTTTCTCTAAGGTGAGAGGTCTCCCTTTTCTATTGTTATGTAACTACAACATCTCCAAATTGCCCCTTAAATGGTCAAATTTTCATAAACAAGCGCTTTTGGCCTGGCACCTAATTTATAAACACAATTTTAGTCCTCACCGGTACTTTATTTGGAATAACTGTGATATTACTTACAAAAATAAGTCGTTGTTTTTCCCAAACTGGGTTAAAAATAATTTTATTTTGGCTTCTCATCAATTCTGATGGATACCTGTATTCATATTCAGAGTTTTTGAACAAGTACAATATACCTGTCACTCCTCGAGAATTTGCTATTGTAATGGATGCCATCCCTTATGGAGCAATAACTCTTCTTAGAGACTCAGCTAGATCCCAGATTTCTATGTCAGTAGCTCGTCCTTTTGATACAATGATTGGAAATATTTGTTTTTTTATCTAACTCTTCTAGTCGGAACAGAAGAATTAGACAGTTATTTCAAAATGAGATTGTCTCTCTTCCATACATTGTGTCGTACTGGAATGGCCAGTTTGTCAATATTCCATGGAAGAAAGTGTGGACTTTGTCTTCTAAATATTTAATAACCAATAAGGTTAAGGATGTGTCTTACAAATTATTTCATCTTTTTTATCCTGTGAAGCTTTACTTGAAAAAGATGTTTGCTGATATTGACACTTTATGTTCTTTTTGTGATACTGAACACAAATCTATTTCGAGTTTTTCTTTGTCATACAAAGATGTTCTATTTGGTCAGCACAACTTTGAAAAAGATGTAAAGGACCAATATTTTTTGATAAACCTATTTATTTTTCTTGCGGATTTTTTTTTTTACACAAATGTAAATTTCAGGGTACTAAGCCCTACTTTTTTATTTTTTGTAAGGAACTTAAATCCTACCTGGGCACTCTCAGTACATCCAGCAACTCCAAAGCTCTTAAAACCATCTCACTGTGTCACTTGCAGGATACTCTTCTGAATTTATAACATGTAAGTGTACTCTCAATTATATTTACCCCATGGCTTTGATTTTGTATGTTCTAAAAAATGCAATGAAAAAACAAAAAAACAAACAAAAAAAAAACACTGAAACTGATGCTGAAATGTTATATTTTGCAATAAACTTAAAATAAATAGTTTGATACATATAATCAACATTTGTAAATGAGTAGTTTTATATTTTTCCATCGATTTTAAATTAATTATGTTGTTTGCAATGCTTCATGGGATTGTAGTTCTTTCCTAAAACCGTTAAGTACACAATTTTGTACCTTTGTCTTTTTGTCAGATTTTCAAAAACTTTTTAGCTTCAAATAAAAGTTTGCAGTGTTGTGATTCACCTCGTAGCTGATTGGCTTGGTTCACACAGCTCTGTAGAATACTTGATTCTGATTGGTCAATCTCTCCAACAGTATGTTATTCCCGTTATTCCTCGATAGCAACTGCTGAAAACAGATAACGCAGGCTCATCCGGGTCAGGGCAACCCTTCACGCTTGCTAGGAACGGGTTTTCTTCATGGAAGTTTTGCATTTGGTGAGCTAATAAAATATTAACACTCAGACCAATCAATATTTTGTGTACAGTTATTTAATTATGTCATCTAGTAGGCTATCGTGGACTCGCTCTCTCTTGTTTCATACAAACGCAGCTGCCATTTTGCGACTATTGTTTTGTACACTGTTGGATTATAAGATAACAGTTTAAATTAAAACAGTTTCATCTCAAATCATCTCTTATTCTCATAATTATTTATGTGGCGAAATGCTGTGTGATAAGTGGTATGAATGTACCGTATCCCTTAAATATATGTCTAGTTTGAACCTGCCGCGTTAGTAACTGCTCTCTCCATGGGAAGCTTTGGGTTTGAAGACCTAATAAAATATTTAGACTCAGATCAATATTTCGTGTTTAATTATTTACAAATGTGGCAAGTAGCCTTGTAATAATAATGTACATCTAGTCGTTTTTTATTTTTTTATTTTTAGATTAAAACCAATCCAGGCTGATGCAAGACCTGATCACCCTGTCGGGGTTTATTCTGCGATAACAACTGGCTGGATGTACATTATCCATTACTTAAATGAAGACTATTTTAAAATCTATTTTGTATTGACTATTTAAAAAAAAAATATATATATATATATATATGAAAAACCAGCGCTGCTGAAAAAGGGGATTTAAAACATTGTTATTTTAGTATTGTTTATAATTCATATACTATTATATTATTTATTCATATTCTGAAATAGCTTTTATTTTTATATTTTCAGTTTTAATAATTTTTTGTGCTCTTGTCTTTTTTGATAATTTCTATTAGCATCAATTGATTTTATTTCATGTTTATGATTTTTATTGGTTTTAATTTGTCAATTTAGTACTTCAAATTAAACTTATTTTATTTCAGTTAGTTGCCAAAGATTGGCAACTCAACGCTGCGTCATAACGTTGGCGCTTTGGTGTTCCCCAGAGCGTTATGACGCAGCTTCCCGTTTCCTCTCAGGAAACCAAGGTTATATTCATAACCTAGACGTTCTTTAAGTTTAGGTTTTTCATTCATTCGTTCATTCATTCATTCATTTAATTATATGAAAATATAATTAAATAAGCTTTATTTCAAATAATGAAAAATTAATCACAACACTGCATAAAAAAAGGAGAAAGAAATGTTCAGACTGTAGAGGAACAGAGGCAGGGCAAGAAAAGACACGAATGAGAGGCCATATATGGGGCAGCGAACTAAAAATGGCAGTATGTAAATGTCAGAGTGTACAGTATGAACTCATGCGCTGTAAAACTAAGATTAGATCCTCTTTCTGACCATGTGCATCTCTCCGATTCACCCAGAGCTGAGCTCTGATCGATTCTTAATTAATGAGGGATGCGTTTTGACTCTGTGATGAATGAATGACAGCGCTGACGATAACTTGAAAGGTCTTTTCAAAGGGAAATGTGCCTTTTGCTCTCTGTCATTGTCTCTGCATGTGCTGAGCTGATACAGGAACAATTTCATCCTGGCATTGCTCTCTACCTATTTAAAGATTATGATTTGACATGAGATTAATGAAATGAATGCTGTCATTCGGTTACATGATGCATGAGGTTGAAAGAATCACTCTCCTGTCTCCGCAGTCACTCAGCTGCTGCTGCAATGGCGACTTTTTATGATGGTTATTTTCGAAGAGGCTGTATAGTGTGTGTGTGAGAGAGAGAATGTGCCTGAGTGTGTGTGTGCTTTCTTCATGCTGTCATTTCCTGTGTGTCTGTCAGAGCTGGTGATTCAGAGCAGCACCCTGAGCAACAAGAGAGGGAGAAAAAGAGAAAAAGTAAGAAAGAGGAAAAAAAAAACTCTTGGCTTCCAAATTGAATCGCAGGTGTCTAGACGAGACCGTAGTGCCATCTGTGAAAATCAGAGCGTTTGACCCTTTTGCCGTCCGTGCTGCCGCAAAGAATGACACAAGCCTTATCACTAGCTGTCAACAGATAATGAACCCCAGCAAATGATGGACAGATTTTGCAATGCAGTGAAAAAAGGCACAGCGAGAACGCTGTGGAGAAAAAGTGCTGGTACCGAGTGCTTTGAAGCAAACACAACAAAAGCAGAGAACAACAATGTCAAACTCCAGCTTGACCATCAACACTGAGAGTTTTTTTTTTTCTGCCCGCAGCGCTTCTGCCCCCTCAAGGCCGCGTGTACTGATGTAGAAGAGAGGTTACTTCTCCCTGACAAAATCAGTCTGTCCAAGTTTGACCTCAAACTCCCCAGTCAGCCACCGCTGACTCTTTTTTTTCTTCTATTTGGACTTTTTTGCAATTTGGTCGGGTCTGATATTGTTCTTTGCTAAATTAAATTGTCCTATACTCCACAATCCTACTGTTGCCACACATTATGTGCACTTAGCAGGTTGCACTAATCAGATGCAGTATGATGTCAATGTGGCAAAAGTCCACTTGATCCAAAATATTAAAGGAACAGTTCACCCAAAACTGAAAATTCTTGTTGCTCCATACCAGTATGCATTTCTATCTTCTGTGGAAAGCATACAATTTATTTTTTTAAATTAGTGTTTTTTTTTTTCTTTCTTTCCTCTCCATAGAATGAAAGTCCCTGAGGTCCAACGTTGTTTTAATAATACTAATAATACTAATAATAATTAATATATTGGGTTTTGGACCCTACTTGCTTTTATTGTATTGCAATAAAACAAAACAAACAAAAAAACAGTTGCAACATTCTCCTAATCTTCTATTGTGTTCCACAGAAGAAAGAAAGTCTACATGTTTGGAATGACATGAGGTTGAGTTAACAGAATTTTCATTTTTTTGTGAACTGTCTCTTTAAATATTTTTGTATGTTTTTTGTTTAAAGGAACCCTCAGATATTAAGTAGATTCTGAACGTATTACAATAAATACAGTGTAAACACCAGACATACATTAAGGAACGGGGACAGAGAGAAGAGAAAGAGCGCCAAGCCAGATGTAGGCTAATGTATGGAAAGACCTTGGCCCAGTAATGATGGAGTTCCCACCTACATGCCAGTGCGCGCCTCCTGAGGCACTTGACTGAGCCAGTTACACACTCAACTACCTCAGCTACCATTCACTCACCAACACAAAAACAGCTGCAAATGTTAGTTTCACTGCATGGCAGTCTCCCAAATGACTCTGGAGTTTTACAATTCACAACGGACCACAAACAACTCTCACAAACGTCCTATGATAAATGTTCCGCTCATATTATGACAACATGCGACGCGCTCACAGACCTGCTGGGATTCTGTAACACGGTATACGCACAGCCATAAATACACACCCGTTCGTTTTCTATAACTTCTATCAATAACACTTGACAAAAGTTAAAACGTGTTTCGACTCAGTCACGCATTAGTTGAGAACAGTAAAGGACAATGAAAACAGACTGTACTCACCCTGCCCGTGCGCGTGGTGCTGACGAGTCTGCAGCGAGCGCGCAGGCACAAGCCTCACACCAGGGGTGCCTGGCAAAATATTCTCTCTCTCTCTCTCTCTCTCTCTCTCTCTCTCTCTCTCTCTCTCTCTCTCTCTCTCTCTCTCTCACGTGCGTATTTCCCTCTGATACCCCGTTATCTTCTCCTCCCTCACATTTTCACGGTCACTGTTTATCCCAGTAAAACGAAAGATAGCGAGGCAACGCAGACAATGTGGGTGTGAATGTGTTGTAGGGTCTGGGTTAGCATATGCGCAATGGAAAATGTACTTTTGCATTATGGATGGAAAATGGAAAGATATTTTTTCTAACTTGAAGCTTAAGTTTGGTGTTAGTGCTTTTGACAGGGTAAGTAGTTTTGCAAACCATTTATGGTTTACAAATGCACAATATATATAATTGGTTATCAGCCAATAGATCATTTTTAGTTTATCGGTATCAATCGATATTTGATAAGATCCTGTCCCAGCTAACAGGGAATATTCTCAGTATTCTGAGTATATTCTCAGAATATTCTCATATTCTCTTTCTAACTTTATAACGTTGAGGCAAAGTTATGAAAAAACATTCTTCCAGTAACATTAATAAAACATTCGTTCAATGTTATCTGGTCAATCAATGCTCTCAAAAAGTTAGCATACCTTTTTTTTAGGTCTAATGTTTTTTAAATGTCACTACTTTTCAGAGAACATTCAGAAATAACATTGTAATTAATGGGAACTTAAAAGTTAGTAAAGGGTCCTTTGAACATATATTGGTTAGCTGATATATTATAGATATATTGGATATTCAAATTTGTATTCCCCTATTACATTTAGATTACCCATGCTGTCATATAACGCTCAATTTCAATTGATCTTTAAAATTGTGTGTGAATGATTATGGTGTGTCTGTAAAAGTGTCGACCTGTCACATTCCAACACTCTCCTTTGTGTAAAGAAGCTTCAGTAAATTAGTTTAAGAATGGAGGGAAAGACATTTTAGTCAATGTTAGTGTGTGAGAACACAGGCAGAGAGCAGCATAATTTACAGTAAATTAGGGAGTCAGAAAAGGAGACATAGGACTCATTTTCTCCTTTCATAGCAATTAGTGCAATTTTCCCTGACAATTTGTCAGAATTCAAACGGAAGTATATGCAGCTTCAGCAGAATCCAAGATTTACCTGCTACTCAATCTTTGTTGGATTTAACAAAAGAAAATGTGCAGCATGTCTTCTGAAACTCTAGATGAGAGACACATGATTACTGGGGTATTTTCTCAGAAGAAACATCTGTGAAGCAGCCGACATAAGCAGAAGTCTGTCTGGGAGAAATAATTGAGCATTTGTTATGTTTCTTTTTATCAGAAAACACAAAAAATCAGAAGAATGCACAAGGGCTCACATTTGTCATCATCCATGTTGGACTCTAGCCTAATCTCATCCTTTCTCGGTTTTTCCTCTGTTAGTCCCATTATACTTTATACGTATTTTTAGACATGATATCAATAGCATAGTACACTCTGACCTCAAGAAGTGAAAGATGGAAAGAAAGAGACACAGAAAGATAGTGATCTATATATTTATATACAATAATACATGCCAAACAAACGCTTCTGAAAGCATTTTATTTCTTTAACAAACCTTTTTAAATACTTGTCCGATGCTGGAAATCTTCAGTTCAAGAAAAGAAGATGAGGTCATAGAACTGAAAAGAAAGTCAGACTGGGGCATTAAAAAAAACGAGTGACAGAGATGAAGACAGTTACAGTAAGGAGGTTAGAGTAGTTTTTAATAGGCAGGGTATCTAAGGGTATCCTGTTATATCACTCATGCCCACTGGGACGGCACTGAGGGAGCGATGAGTGGAGAGAGGAAGTGCTGAAATTGAGAGACGAGTGTAAAGGTCTGTCATCTCATCAGCACCAACACAGACGCCAGAGACGTGACCAGTGAGACGAGGCCAAACTGGTCACTGATAGAGTGGACACACACAAAAACTGATGGGTTTACTTCATATATTTTATTTTCACACCCTGAAAACACAAAACAACTCAATGCAAAATCATTGTGCTATCTATCTATCTATCTATCTATCTATCTATCTATCTATCTATCTATCTATCTATCTATCTATCTATCTATCTATCTATCTATCTATCTATCTATCTATCTATGCATTTAACTAAATGATTTTTGATACTGAGGTTTAACCGTTTATTGTGATTGGAAACATACATGGTCATTGTAAACAGTGTAATTACATCAATACATGGAATTTTCAGTAATCTGTACATTCATGGTTTAAAGCCGCAGTCTGTAGTTTTTGCTCTTTGTCGCCATCTCTGTTCGAAATCTGCAATTGCAGTTATTCGCGAAATTTATCAATTTTCCGTGAGTTGTGCCTCGGCACGGCACAGGGCAGATGAATCAAATGTTTTGAGGAGAATGTGTGGCTGTCAGTCACCGCGCCGGTGTGGCCGCTGTCATTTGGAATCACAAATTATACTTTTGGATGTATGACCAACATAACAATTTTCACCCTAAATTGTCATCTGAACAAGCAACAACCACTTTTGTTCTGACCAACTAAGGGGAAAAAAAGCATTGCAGTAAATCGCGCTGATTAACGATCATTTACCATATCACGTCAAACCGTGGAAATTATACTTTGTTGTCAAATTGTTAATGTTAACAACATCAGTATTGCGTGACTACATTAATTACCCTTCCGATATTTGTCCTTGTTTTCGCATGGGCCCGGCTGCAGTCTCTTTTTTTCTGTAGCCACTCCGAAGTCCGAAGTCTTTTGCATTTTACAGCGGGTGAATCTGTTGTCACTGGTGATTGTCGTTTGAACCTTTCTGGATCCGCCATCAAATTGATAAGTTTAATTATATCAAGTGCTGTGAGAAAAGGCTATAAATCTCCACCTCCAGCATTCTCACACGCAATATAGCCTACTAGCCGAGACTCCTTCTTTATGTGTACAGATGTGATGTAATGACACAAAGACACGCTCGAATCTCCACCGGAAATCCACCAGTACCACTGGAATTAAAAACATTATTACAAGCTTACCGTTTTGAATCGAGCTACTGCAAGCAGATAGCGTTGAACACTGGCTGGTTATGTACTTGCTCAAATCTATTTTCATTTTTAACCCAAAAAAGTTACGGACTACAGCTTTAAGCACTTTTAATTCCAATGTTTAGTCCTGTTTGAGTATATGTACTTCACTACAGAGTTTAGTTCCAACCCCAAATCAAGCACCGCTACTAATCGGTTGGGTTAAACAAAAAATTCACAGACAGGGGTGATGTAAATGGAACTATATCTGCAGAAATGTACAGTAGATCTCCATGAGAACCCTGGTTTACAAAGTGTCCCATTTACATAACCACAAGATCAGCAATTCTGGGATAAAATAAAAGGTTGGGAAATTTTGACCATGACCAGTAATCAGTCAATTTCGCCTAGTAACAAATTCCAGGAGTAATGAACATGATACCAAATTTTTTGATGTTTTTTTATTTGTAAATTAATTTCAGTTATTTTCATCCTACCTTTACACATATCATTTCACCTAACCTGTCACTCCTCCTATCCTGCCTTTCCCACATCCTAGCATTTTGTCGTCAATGCAATGTTCAAGTTGTATTAGTAGGGCAGTTTGGGCACAGTGTGCAGACTCAGGTCTTTCCAGGTCAGACATCATGAATTTCACTATGCAAGACTAGTTCATGCTGATCTCTGAGACCTCATATTTATATAGTACCAGCTTCAAACAAATAAACAACACTCAACACCAATTAATTCATCCATAAACTTGAGATTTCAAAGGCTGATTTGAGACCAATTTAGCAATATAAGTAATATGTGAGCACTGTAAAATATTTGGTTGATAACTGTTGGGGCTGCTTTTTCTTGACACTAGAGGTTGCAAAACATTATGATGAGATGTAAATTGTTTCATTTTATGCTGATGTAAAAATGCTGATGATATGGTTTAACATGTTCGTAGAAAATTTTGATTATTTATTCTGAATAAACATTAACATGTATACTTTATAATACACTGCACATACTTTATATAGATATGCAAATAGATAGATGGAATAAATCATAAATATCTAAATTAGCATTTTTTTCATAAAGTCATTTGTTTCAATAACAAGGGAACATGGATCCCGATAACTTATTTTTGTAGAATACTTAGATGATGCAAACATTTATAATCTGTCTCATATTTGGACTTAATTCTGATGCATCTACATACAGTATGCTCTAACATTCATGTCACAAACAAGTAGTATATATGCTGAAGCATTAATCATTTTTTTGCATCTAGTTGTCATGTGTGCGCCTTCTAAATCATATTACTGAGCTTCTATACCAGTTGTCTGATGCTAAAAGGATGACCAGTGTTTGCTCGCCTGTCTACACTTATTTGGTTAACTAAACCAAACCAGAGCGAACAGGATCTCACACAAAGACTGAGTTTGATCTGAGATGAAATAATCAGCTTGAAGTGAACTTTAAAACATGGGGGCAATCATGTTCATGCTGGTTTCTATGGTGCAGTCAGTTATAATTAGGTCATGGCAACTACTAGCATCCAAAAGGATATCCAATAAGATCCTATTGTCCAATGAGATAATGGCATGAATGCATGACCCTTAAATAATTCAGACTAATACTCTCAGAGTGGACCGGCTAAATATTATTAATGCTTAGCTTTTTACTGTAAAGATCATTTAAATCATTGTGGTGTTGTTTTAGAAGGAGATGTTTGGTCTAATTGAGACAGACTCCTATTGTAAGCAAGCTAAAGCCAGATTACACAATGTTGTTGTTTTTTTGGTCACTGTAGTTTAAATCATGAACAGGAGCAGAATAACAGTCACAAGATGGTTGATGAGGATCGATCAAGGTTTTCTCAGACAGCTGTGAGGGGTGAGGGGGGAAATTCCGGGTTCATGTAGGAGAAGCCTTGGAATTCCTCTTGAGTTATGGCAGCGAGAACATCCGGGTCGGAGGGCGTGAGGGCAGAGGGGGCGGATGTGAAAAACTTATCAAAGTTTTCTCCTTTTTTGCCTCCCTGTGAGAATGGCACACACACAAAAGAATCAGTTGGGTTATGTTTATATCTATTAAATATCAAGCAGACTGAGGGGATGCTCTGGATGATAGTCTAGCGCTGTGAACTCAGAGCACACCCACTTACATACATTCACACAGCATAATAATAATTGCATAGATTAGCATGAGTAATATGGGCAAAGAGCTACAGGCAATTGGGGTCAGGCTTATTTTGCTTCTGCAATCTTCATAAGAAAAAATAACACTAGTAAATATGAAAGCACACATTCACAGATGCATGCTGAAAAAAAATAAGGAAGATCAGGCAGAGCACATTAATAAATACCCAGTTATATGGTTACTGGTTTAAAATAGCCAAAAGAAACTGGCACACATACGCATACTGTACAACGTTTATCTCCCTAAGAAAACGAGGACATAGCACAACATCTATTGTTTCTTATAATTAATGAATTATAATTAATAGTTTAGTCATAGTTACTAAACAAGCACATTCTATACCCATAAATATTTTTTTTTGTTAAAAAACTATATATGTTTATAATACACAACTATAAATATATAAAATGTATATATTTCATATAATCATTTATATAATTCTAACTATGTATATATATTTATTTATTTATTAATTTAGCAAACACTAATCCAAAGCGACTTACAACTGAGGATATATATATATCAAATAATTTATTATTAAAATTCTACCACTAAAGATAAAATTTGCAGTAAAAAAAATTATATATATATATACAATTTTGGTTGATACCAATAACCGATAATTCTTTATATTTGAAAGCCGATTACCGATATATTGGCAGATAAATCTAAATCCAATTTTTTATATAATTTTTGAGAGCCTGATTAAAAAAAAAAAAAGTCTCACCATTAAAAGCCATGTCCCAAGCATAAAATTATAATGTTCTCATTATAATTTTATGTAGCCTATATGACAGACTTGCAATAAAAATGTTTGTGTGATTTGAAGTGATTTTTGAAGTGATTTCAATCATATTTCAGGCTATTCAAAACCATCATTGCAAACAGTGCGCATCTGAGGTGTCTCAGCTGTAGGAAATTATCCATTATTTATCGGCTTTAAAATATTGGCCACATTTTTTTATTAGGCCGATAACGATAGCATTAAAAATGAACATATATATCGGACAATACCGATGTGGTGGCCAATATATCATGCATCCCTACTATATATATATATATATATATATAACTTAGACGTAAATACATAAATATATATCCATCCTTCTATTTATTTCTGTATTTATTTATGAATAAATCCCCAAGGTAACCTTTTGATAACCTTAGATAATGAAAATCGAAAATGAGCCCATGTACACATTTGTTTTTCTAACATGATGGGGAGTTTTGTGGGGTAAACCTGACCCACACACAGAGACAAGTGGTGTGATAAGTGATACTGACACTTCTGGGTTTGAAGGGAGGCTGTATCTCCAGTCTCTCCAGCCGGTCCCAGTCTATCCAGCGGAAAAAAGGATGCTCCCGCAGCTCTCTCTCTGCATCCTCTCCTCCACCCAAACGCTTAACAGGGTTCTTGGTGAGGAGCTGGGGGAGAAACAGATGGAGAAAGAAAGCAATACAGAAAGGATGGAATTATGCTTGTTGTCTAATTTAAGTCACATTTTTTGGAGGTAATGTTAGTATTGAGTTTGAGTTTCTTTATTTAAAGGGACAATGCACATTAATTAACATGAGTACAAGGTCCAACATGTAAATGTGCCAGATTTAGCCATACAGGCTAATTTTCATCTGTCATTAATTCCCATCATTAAAGATGGGATAGATTTCTCTGCGCATGCACTGTGATCCAAGTATATGTAGGCAACAGAGATGAAAGAACAGGAAGTAGATTACCCCTTTGCAGATGGCCACAGCCTCCCGAGAGAGACTCTTAGGATATGAAACGCTCTGTTCCATGATGGACTGAAACAGCTCCTCCTCATCTATGCCATCAAAAGGAGGCTGATGAAAAGAGCGAGACAGAGGGAGAGGGTGCCTGGGATGAAGATCTATTGAAAAAAGGACAAAATTAAAGCTCAAGGAAGAAGAGGATGAACAATTACCTGCCCGGCCAGCATCTCATAAAGGAGGACTCCATATGACCACCAGTCCACTGCTTTCCCATACGGCTGATACGCCACAATCTGAAAACAATACAGATCTACTGTAAAGGGCTTTTTTAGTCTAGATTTATTCAAATGATAATTAAGAATGCCTTTTGAATTCCAGCTGAATTCTTTCATTTGTACTGAGGTAGCAAACAGGATGTAGAATTCTCATAAAATGAGATTAGTATGAATTCCCAACATGCTATCTTGTACAAATTATATGTGGAATTTCTAAAAACATTAGATATTAAAATGTGATAACATTTATATTCATATTACATTTTCATATTTATATAAAATATGTAATATCATTAAAATGATGAAATTACACTACTATTCAAATGTTGGGGTTAATAAAAAAAAATTCTTTTGGAAAGAAATAAAAAAATGTATTCAGCAAGGATGCATTAAATTGATTAAATTGAATGGTAAAGACATTTATAATGTTATATAAAAGATGCATATTTCAAATAACTGCTGTTTTGAATGTTCCATTCATCCAAGAAACCTGGAGAAAAAAAATGCAACACGTTTTCCACAAAAATATTAAGCAGCACATCTTCAACATTGATAATAATAAGACATTTTTTTTTTAGCAGTAAATCAGTTTATTAGAATGATTTCTGAAGGATCATGTGACACTGAAGACTGGAGTAATGATGCTGAAAATTCAGCTTTGCCATCAGAAATAAATTAGATTTTAAAACACACTAAAATAGAAATGTTTTCTAGAAATAGAAATAGAAATCGTAATAATAATAGAAATCGTAATAATATTTCACAATACTATTTTTCCCCTGTATTTTTGATCAAATGAATGCATTGATGGGCATCAGAGTCTTCTTTCAAAAACATTTAAAAATCTTAACAACCCCAAACGTTTGAATATTAATTTTAATATTACATAATTAATAAATGATACTTCACAGAATACTCTTTAAAATGGAGACAAACAACATAAAGCATGATGACAAGATGAAAACCTTAAGTTGAGCACTAGGTATGATCTGGTAGGTTTGTTCTTGTCCATTTTGTTCCTCCGTTGTCTGATTGGGTTGATTTTTTTTTTATTGCAATTCAGTTAATTCCACTTCCCATCATTACAATTCAAATTCAACACCCTGTGGAACGTAACCAATTCAAATCACAACTGCAAGAGAGCCAAAACATAAATTCAGAATTTTGCCCATCCCTGCTAAATGCTTCATAATTTCATAATGTTATTTTCTCAAAATCAGAAATATACCCCTTGCAGAGTTGCTATTACAGGCCTCTCAATATGCAGATAAGCTCATAAAAATCATATTAAAGATAATTACACAATAAATATGCTAGTATCTCTGTGTCAGCCGTGAGTGTGTGTCACAGCGTGAGAAAGAGAGATTAATTTCCTTGCCTGCAGGGACACATATTGCATCTTTTCAAAATGACATGGACACAAAGATCAATAGCTTTTTCTTTTTTCCCCCCTTTTTTTACATAACGTGATCAATGTGAGCCAGTTTAACTGCTGGGTTAATACAGTACTGACGCATATTGTGCTTCGGTAGACCCACATTCGCACGTATCGCCTTTTTTACATCACACAGCAAAACACAAACACTGACGATTTAGCACATACATCACTCGAGTGGGATGTCCATCATGTTGCAGTGTAGTAAACACCGCAGTGAAACAAAATGAAATCACACACAGACTCGCACAAGCACATACAGGCAGACACGTGCTGACTGCGCATATCCACTGAGTGTTAATGTAAACACAGAGCCAAGGTCATGAAGAAGAGAAGATGAATCAGACAGGAGGAGAAGAAGGATGGAGACGGAGAAAGGGAAACCTCAGGTGCGATGTAATCGGGTGTGCCACAGAAGGTGCGAGTGGTGTCCCCTGCCATCATGCCTTCCCTACACATCCCAAAGTCTGCTATCTTTGTGTGTCCTTCACTGTCCAGCAGGACATTGTCCAGCTTTAGATCTCTGCGGATCAGAGAGAGAAAGAGAAAGCGAGTGAATATTAAATGACTGTAACATATGGTGTGCTTGCGTAAGGAGATTCCCATCGTGACTTGTACCTGTATATGATTCCTTTGTTGTGCAGGAAGAACAGACCCAACGCTATCTCAGCTGCATAGAACCTGCCAACATCAAAATCTCTCATTAACTCCATTAAACACACATGCTGCCACTGCAGGGCAGAATGACAGAACAGGTGAATTTAGAGACAGAAGAAAGGGGGTACAACAACAGAGAAAAAGCAAGCAGGATTAAGACGAAAAGTTGAAGAAGAGAAGTGCTGAACTCACGCTGCGTGTGGTTCTTTAAACTTGCCAACAATTTGGATGTGAAACATAAGATCACCTCCATTCACATACTCCATGACGTAATACAGACGATCCTACAGCAAACCCCCCCCCCCCAAAAAAACCCGATAAGCAACTTTAGAATATTAATAGGAACTAAAAATAAAACACCAATCAATTCAATTGTTCTCATGCTATATAAGTAAATAATACAGGACATGCCACAGCAGATTAGCAATCAGTCAAATCGAAAGATAGATGTTCATAAATACATGAATACAGACACAATTAAGACCTTGTGATCACACAATGGAAAATATAATAATTTAGAGAAATTGTATTTCAAATAAAGCATGGGCAAAGTGTCAAAATTGAAGTATCTAGTAAAAAATGCATAGTTTTTAAATTTAGTTGAAAGTAAAGGGTTAGTTCACCCAATGTTTTTTGGCCTTCAAAATCTATGGTACCATTCACTCCCATTATAAAGCTTAGAAGAGCCAGGATATTTCTTAAAATAACTCCGACTGTGTTTGGCTAAAAGAAGAAAGTCATATACACCTAGGATGGCTTGAGGGTGAGTAAATTATGGGATAATTTTAAAAGAATAAAAAAAAAAATTCTTAGCTAATGAAAGGCTAATGAAATAGTCTATTGAAACCAGAGATGATTATATATACCCAACATGCAGCACAACTGTTTTCAACATTGATAATAATACTAAATATTTCTTGAGCAGCAAATAAGCGACACTGGAGTGTTGATGCTGAAAATTCAGCTTTGCCGTCACAGGAATATATTACATTTAAAAATATGTTAAAATGGAGAACACTTAGATTAAATTATAATACTATTTCACAATATTACACTGTAAAAAGAGATACATTGACTTCACTTAAAAAAATGCCTTAAAATCATTAAGTAAATAAACTTCATGCTAATTGAAAAATGTAAGTTATGTGAACTTGACAATTCCACATAACTATTATAACAATTAGCATGAAGTTTATTTACTTTATAATTTTAATGCAACAGGTTCTCTTTTTACAGTTTTACTGTATTTTTGATCAAATAAATGCAGCCTTGGTGAGCCAAGGCTGTTTTGAACATTCAAAACAGCCTTACTTTACACAGCCTGTTACATAAACTCTGTTGTAAGTTGAGACCAGCATGTTTTCTTTCGCTTTAGTATTTGTCACCTACAGCCAGAGCAAGATAACAGCTGACTTTATCTGCAGAGGCATCTGACTACAGCATCTGGAGTTTGTAGGATTTGAACTTCTGATCAGTGGGATGCTGCATTTTTCCACTGGGCAACTGATTGCTTTGACTCTATTTCTCTATGTCATGCACTTGATACAACGAGACACAGTTTAAATACACAAAAGAGGTCATTACTAAACACAGTCTCATTGAGTGTTTGTTACAAATTCAATCGACGGGGGAAAAAAAATCAAGATCATTTACCAAGAGTAATTCAAACCTTCACAAACCATTAAAGCCAGACATAAACACACACACTCTCCTCTTTTTCTCTCTTTCAGTACAGCAGCTGCCAATGTATTTCATTAGGCTGATTGCCACTTTGCAAAACGTGTCTGCTGAAAGAGGTCAGACAATTAGCACTACCAAAAGTCATTTTTTTCAAAGCAAAATGAGGCAACTAACATTGTAAAAAAAGGCCCTCCAGATTCATTAGTTAGAAAAATGATTTATCGCGTCAAAGTGAATCATGGAAAAATGATCAATGAATCACCTTTTATGATGGAAATTTTTCTAGGTTGCCAGTTTAGGACTCACATGACAGCATTCCAAGAATATAATTAATACATTGTCAGTACATTTGTTCATCCATTGTTCATGCTGATGTTTTATAAACACTGTTAGTCAAAATTGTAACAACAATCTGTTCTTGCTCCTCCTCTCCCTCTCAGGACGGCTAACAGCCTTGTTCAGGGCAAATTAATTAATATTTCAGTGCCTATCTAGGCCAATGTAAACAACCATCTAATGAGGTAAAAGAAAAATAGTAACAATTAACGATGCTTTAATTTTTACTATGATTGAACAGATTTAGTCCATAGCTAACACATCAGTAGAGGTGCAATAAAAAAAATCCATTAAAAAAAAACATTTTACATACATATATTTTTTTGTTATGCAAATTATTTAATAAAAAAAGTAATTAGTTAGATATTAGTTAGACATCTAAATCTACTGTTGACATGAAACTATTGTATGTCTTTCGTTTATTTTCAGCTTTATCTAGTATTATTAAGACATTAGCAAGAGTCAATTACAGTAATTATTAAACAGACATATTTTGTGGTGACTACTTAAAGCTGCAGTCCGCAGTTTTTCCTCTTTATCGCCATCTCTGTTCGAAATCTGCAATTGCAGTCATTCGCGGAATTATCAACTTTACGCGAGTTGTAGTTCGACACCGCTCAGCGCGGATAACCATATTGAGGGGAGTGTGCGGCTGTCAGTCACCGCGCCGGTGTGGATACTGGCATTCAGAATCACAGATTATTCTTTTTGGAAGTATGACCAACATAAGAATTTTCACTGGAAAATGTCATCTGAACAAGTAAGTAACATCCACTTTTGTTCTGGTTCTGACATTGCAGTAAATCGCGCTGATTAAATCTAAAAATCACCTATCACGCAAAACCGTGCAAATTATACTTTGTTCTCAACTTGTTAATGTTAACAACGTCAGCATTGCGTGACTACATGTAATGTCCTTCCGATATGTATCACTGTTTTCACATGGGTCCGGCTGCAGTCTCTTTTTTTCTGTAGCCACTCCGAAGTCCGAACGAAGTCTTTTGCATTTTACAACGTGTGAATCTGTTGTCACTGGTGATTGTCGTTTGAACCTTTCTGGATCCGCCATCAAATTGATAAGTTTAATTATATCAAGTGCTGTGAGAAAAGGCTATAAATCTCCACCTCCAGCATCCTCACACGCAATATAGCCTACTAGCCGAGACTCCTTCTTTATGTGTACAGATGTGACGTAATGACACAAAGACACGCTCGAATCTCCCCCGGAAATCCACCAGTACCACTGGAATTAAAAACATTATTACAAGCTTACCGTTTTGAATCGAGCTACGGCAAGCAGATAGCGTTGAACACTGGCTGGTTATGTATTTTCTCAAATATGTATTTTGGATCATTTTTAAACCAAAAAAGCTACGGACTGCAGCTTTAACTACATTTTACTGCTGAAGCCACCACCATTTTGAATGTTTTCGCATGATGTTGCAGTTTACAAGTTGTAATTAGGAGCTTTATAAGGATGTGAGTATTTTTTGCAAGTCAGAATCTCTTATTTACGGTAATTCCAAAATGCAATGAACGTCATGCTTTGCTTTATCTTGGAAACTCCCCTGTTATTAGACACTTTCACCCCCTGAATGGCATCAGTACCTAAAAACATCAGTGGTGCATCCACTCCACTAGGTGTCAGTATATATCAACCAGCACAAAACAAACAAAAAAAATGACTGCATTCATCGTTACAAATAGCCAGTCGTTGCCCTGGGAGGCCACACGTGGACATGACGGACCCACAAAATGTCAGTACTCATGTTCTAACTGTGCAAGGCCAAAAAAGTGATTTAAAAATCCCCCTGAAGGTGAAGAGCACATCTGTTCCATCACTAAGGGGCGAATGACATTTCAGCCCATGTATATTTCATAATTTACAAATGTGCATAGCATATGCATGTGTAAACCTCATTTCCAGGCTCCCTCTTTCTTTAAATCATTAACCATTCACATACGCTCTCACACACGATGATGAGCACACCAACCTCAGTCTGAAAGGCGCAGTAGAGGGCGGTCAGAAAGTGAGGTCGCCCCGCGAGGCCCAGCACTCTTCTCTCCACCATGGCGCTCTCCGTGTCCTCATCCTGAAACAGCACATCTTTCTTCAACACCTTCACCGCAAACAAGCGCTCGCTGCCCCTCTCCTCTGCCAACAGGACCTGCAGGATGACAAGGAAACCTCGCGTTAACATTTCTTCAACATTAATAATTAAGAGTTCATCATCTTCTGCACACACTCCTCCAACAGCAACTCAATTGGGCAAACACAAAATAACTGAAGAAAACAGCATTCAAAGTGAGTTTAACATGCATAAGGGAACATTACCTCAAATAAAAAAAAGAGAACATAAATTCTTTCATTTCATTTACTCGTATGATCCTGTACTCTTCATGTCTTTTTTCCCCTGCTTTGTGTCATTTTTCTATCTCTGGGTCCCAGGCCTCTCCTCTGCGCTTTTCTTTAATCTCTTCCTTCGTTTCAATCCTTTCTTTAGCGCGGTTCTGCGCCCTGGAGGATGTGCTGTCTACTGAGTATAACCCTGGCCTCTTATATAACCAAAAATCTTGAGCACACACACACACACACACACACACACACACACACACACACACACACACACACACACACACACACACACGTGTACGCACACCAGAAACACACGTACACACACAACATCTACTCTACAATTATTTGATATAAATGAGCATCACCACAAGGGCAAACAAACATTTCTCCACACGCTCAAACAAACGAGTGTAAAAAGCACACACACACACACACACGTCATTCTTTCTCAGGGATCAAACAGCTCAGAGTCCTTCACTTGTATGCTCTTCTCTGACACACGACAACAGAATTTAGATGCAGAGGAACAGTGCTTTGCCTGACCAAAACAAGGCATTGGCTCTGAACTATTCCAACATCCCCTGGGCTGCTTGTGGACACACAACCCCACCAGGTCTTTCTTACATGTATCACAGATCGCTCTTTAGTCAGCACTTAACGTGATTGGCCGAACACAGAAATGACCATGTGCCTAAGTATCTCCAGGTTTTTTGAGGTGTATGAGGTACAAATCTCACTGGGCCTTGAGTCAGAGCTTCTGCTTCCTCGAGGAAGAGAGGCAGAGGCACAGCTGCAAATTTTAGATAGGGAAATCAGCCCCCTCCTCTTGCAGCTGGGACCAGAAAAGCTAGCGTTTCCCCTTCTGCCTGAATTAGCAGCAGCAGCACAGGAACGAATGAGACAAGGGCCTAAATCAGTTCCAAGGACGCTGTACCCTTCGCACTCCTTATTGCATCTACAGGGAACATAGAAGTAGACGTGTTTGTTGATGGGTGAGGGTCGCCTGACTTAGGCATAAAAATCTGGTCTGCTTTGCAGCCAATTCTGTCCCAAAACCACCTACTTAGACTAAAGCCCAAAGTATACTTCAGTTTTGACACAAATGCTAGTAAGCCTATGTGAATAGCTGAACGCATAGCCTTTCAAAGTATATGGCATTTGGAACACATGTGCGCTAGAAAGTTTCATCCTTATCCAGTGTTTGCACTATTTCTCTCCAGAAGTTATAAGTGATACAAATGTCTTTGTACTCATATAAACTAGAGTTGCTGGTATCTCTTAATTGCCTCTCACAAGCTCTTGTCAATGCAGCTGTCTATTGTGGTTGCTGTCTCCAGTAGTTTGTGATTGTTGTTGCTCTGTCTCTTCCAGTTCCTTTTCAGCAATGTTGAAAATGCCCAGTGTTGCCACCTTGAGGACAAACTAATTACCACAAAAACATTCAAGCTGTCAAACATGTGCAAACTGAGCATACCGGGTATTCGCAATTAGAAAAATCTGTCTGTGTGCTTACTATGCTGATGATGAAATTTGCATCAAGCGCACTAAAAGCATACCTTAGCGTACATAGAAAAAGTATACTTCAGCTTTGACGCGAACCCGAACACATAGCCTGTACTTCAGTGCGCACTGTTTGAGTTCAGCCCTGTTTTTGTGTTCGTGTACAACAGCACATGTGGAAGTGATTTGAGAGCTTTTAAAGAAGGGGCCACAATGCATCTATCCACCCTCAAGGGGCGGTCACACTACAATTTTCATTCCATTGAGTTGCATGGAAATAACGCACGTGAATGTGGGAAACCAGAAATGCAAACTCATGCAAAGTAGTTTCGGATTTTGCTGCGTTCCAAAAGCTCAAGTTTGGTGAACTCTGACCTGCAAATTAGTATTACGTGAAGATATGTGACCAACAGAACACTGTCAGAGAAAATGTCCAAAAAAGGCACCTTTAGAGGTACAGCAACTTGCCACTGGGACAGTACCCATAAAAGGACAACTTTGTACCTTATCTACCCATAAAAAGTGCATTTTAGTACCTTATAGAATTATGTACCCTTGAGGTACTACTAAGAACTTTTACAAGTAAATAAGAAACAAAGATGTCCTTTTAAGGGCCCTACCCCAGTCACAAGCTCTTGTACCCCTAAAGGTGCAATGGGCTATATGCACGCATAAGTTCCGCATTTGACGCAAGGATGCTCTTCAGTTTCCGGTTGGGGAGATTAAAGCGGAGGAAAACCGAGGAAAACGGGATTATGGCAGAGTCTTCAAAATTTACTGTCCTCCCGTCTTTGAAACGAAACTTTCATACGTTTAGATGTCATTTTATACATAGTTATGTTTATTTAATATAATTTTAAAAAGAAGCATAAACACAACGAGGGGTGTCTGTTTTGTCTGTTTTTGTGACTAACGTTTCTTTAGTATAACATTGGAGTATAAAATTCAATATAAATTCTTGGTATTGCATTGGACTCTATGATCGGCGGAAGTTATCGAGCATCCTTAGACCTTCACCGGAAATACCGCCGTGCATAGAGCCCATTATTGCAAAAAGTTTTCTGAGAAAAGATCAATTCGAATAAAAAAAAAAAAAAAAAAAATTTGCAGTAAAGTGGAGTCGATTGTATATTGCTTACATTTTGTATTAATTATTATTCATTATATGTTGAATTAAGGTTTTTAAAAAAGATGTCATATCATGACCATTGCAATATCTGTAGTAGTATCTGTAGAAGTTAGGGGTAACACATTACAAGTAGCATGAGTTGTATAATCAGATTACTTTTTTCAAGTAACGAGTAAAGTTCTACAACAAAATATCTGAATTACTTTTTCAAATAAGTAGTGCAAGTTTTCCCATTATTGACTGACACACCTCTCCTGTCCTGTTGTTGAGAGAAATCAGGAGTTAGGTGCAGTGGCAGGGGTGTAACTTTCCCTAACACCGAGTGTGACTGCAGCTTCACGTTCAAAGCGGTATACTTTGAAATGCCTGGGCGCTCAACTAAGCAAAGACAGAGTGGAACGTGGCAAAATTAATTTTATCTAAGCCTTAAGAAAAAATCTGACTGTGTGCGTACAGTACACACATACTATGCTGATGATTATTAATTTTTTCAACTCAGTACCTTGTAAACATGTTTGCTTGAACGAAATACATCTATTTTTTACACATCCAAAAAATGTGGTGTAGTGGCAGCATGCACTGTTCATTTTACATAATAGCAAAATCCTGGCACATTTTCATTGTGACACCACTAATTTCAAGCACCTTGCCAAAACTCCCTTTGCCCAGAACCATGAGGAAGTTGAAATCGTGCAGTCCGATTTGGCCATTGCCCGTGTGCAGTACAGTGGGAGTCGGGCTTAGAGCGGGTGGGGTCACAGAAGGAACAGGTGTTGTTATGTTAACATGAGGAGGAGGAATAGATGGTTCGATTGCAGCCTCTGGTACCTTCAGAAAAGAGAAACACAGGATGAGAGAGAGAAAAATAATAGTTTGTTTCAATATAGACATACACTGCCCTCCTGTGGATGTGTTATGAAAGTGACAATTATGGTGCTCACTGAAGACTTAGACGACATCTAGAACATGTTTTGCTGCAACGTTGAGCAGGGTTGCCAACTCTCACGCATCTGGCGTGACACTCACGCTTTCAGCATCAATCTCACGCACACGCAAGAAATGTCACGCCAAAATCCATTTTTCTCCCCTCTCAATCCGTAAATTTTCTGTTGATGACTAGACCACAGCGTATTAATGACAGGAGAGGAGTTTGGCCCACAGCTGTAACATCTGCCTACAGTTCTCACGGCAGCATTCTCTGATCGTTGATTCGCTGAAAACCTTGCACCTGATAGTGATACGTCAGTTGCGTGTGAAAAATTCAGAGAGAGTTCAGAGCATAGGTTCGAAGTCGGAGCCGACTGATGCACGTTTGAAAGTTTGGATGACAATCAAGGTAAGCAGATAATAAAATAGTGTGCCTTGTCACTAGTGTCGTAGCCTTGCCTTATCAGTCTGTGTGCCGAGACAGACTATACAGTACAGACGTCTATAGTTGCAAACGTCTGACGTGCGTTATGTGGGCTAGATAATTGCTCAATAAAAATATAGGCTCTATGGTACAAATTACGTTTTGGCAAATCGGGCAAGTGGCATTTTAAAATTCCCCAAATTATCAAATGTTGTCCAGATTGCGTTGAGCCTGCCACACTCAAATGAGTGAATCAGTGAAACTTTTCCGTTATTGGCCTAAACAAGACTGACACCACAAACTGTCACGTGATGGCACCCTGTGATGGGAAGTTCGGATCATTTTACTGACTCGGTTGTTCGATCTCGTTCATTAAAATGAACGAATTTTTTTTCGAGTCATTTCGTTAATTTAAAGGGCTTTACTTTTAACCGCCAAATTCCCCGAGCACATATGCACCTACGCAGTCTTTATCATATTCTGAATTAAGAAATCATTATAATGCAGTCAAAAATAATTCACAGGGAACATAAATAATTGCTTTACCTTCCGAGTCCTTCGTTCATGTCATGTGTCATGTCACGTGATAGACGCAATGAACGGATTGTTCATGAACGGATCAAACCCTGCTTCAGATACAGAGCTCTTGCAGAGGCAGTGATCAGGCCAAACTGCCACTGTGTGGCATACTGTATATAACAGGCCTAATTTGTGAAACTTGTGTGTTGTGGTTTTCTGGGGAGGTGGAGTACTAACTATTATGTGTCCCCTTTGTTTTGAGATTTCTTATTGTTTAGATGTTGTTGTTTTACATGTTTTTTATTTGTTATTTAATCACCTCTATATTTATTTTTTTATAGTCAATTAATCAATAAATTAATGGTACATTTTGAAAAAATGTTTCCATTCTATTTTTTGTTGTTGTTGCATAAATCAGGGTTTATACTAAGTAAACAAGGATGGACATTTTTAAAATTAGGGTTAGGGTTACCAAAAAAAATGTCTGCGCGCGCACTGAAATTTTACAGTCTCACTCCAGCCAAAGTACCAAAGTTGGCAACCCTGCGTTGAGTGTGCAGTGTTTGAGCATGTGGCTAATTGACTCAAAAAGAACATTTGATTTTAGATCAATGTGTTTATTTGTGGAGCTGTGATGGCCCCAGGCATCTTTTAGCGCTCTCTCTGCTGAATATTGCATGTTAATACTTATCTATAAAGTGATTTAAAATACACCTATTACACTACAGGGATAATCTTCCCTAGAGCAAACTGGAGTAAAGTGCTTTGCTCAAGGGCACAAACATGATGCTTCCTGGATAGTCACGTGATTGTTTGAGTCAACAACTTTTCAATTGTCATCCCAGAACTTTAGTCCTTAAAGCTCTGGATGGCAACTGTAAAGTTGCAGGCTACACTCCCTAGTGCCTATAGTTGGTAATATTAGGGTGTAGTCAATGTCATACTAAAAAAGGTAACATGAACACAATAAGGTTCAATTTGTTAAAGTCATATTAAGTTGGAAGTAGCCACAATAACCCAAAATTAAATCATCAAATTCAGTTTAAAACATCGGTATAGCTGGCCAGATCATAAAATGACAACTTTCACACAAAAAAAGTATTACCAAAAATGAAACCATCAACCTTAATTTAAAAATGAGCTGTATATGTGGCCAGACCCTAAATGTGACAATTCACACACACACACACACACTATTGAGAGTACCTGCAGGTCTGGGTCGGGTACAGGGATGTTATAATACTCTCCCTCATCCTGGTTGAGAAGTTTGAACCAGCCGCTGACGGAACGTCTGAATATCTCAGTAACACCAAACGACAGAGCACCCATGAAGTCATTCCTTGAGGTCCGATCCCAGTCCCAGACCTCTACAGACAAACGCCTGTCCCACTGCCTCCCACGCACTGAACTACACTCAGACAGAAGGAAAGAGAGAGATAGCCTAGCATCCACTCAGAAGATTTAGCAACAGCATAGCAACACCTTGGCAACCACCCACAATACCCTCATGGCAACGACTTCTGCATCGTACACATATACAAACAAATGAAATAAACACTCACAAGGTGAAGCTCTCGTTCCAGATGGGGTTGAGTGTAGAACGGATAGTTTTGGTTTTCTGTTTGCTCTGGCTCTTTGGATCAGGGATGAGTTTGAGCTTCACATAAGGGTCCGACAGGCCGTTAGGGTCCATGGGTATCAGGTTATGTGCCTCATGCACTAAAGCGTAGAATTCATATTGAGAACTAAGCATGTGTTTATACATAACAGTATTTGCATGAATTATCTTATGCAATAGAACAAAACGAATGTACATGCAGATGTGCACTGTAAAAAAAAAAATGGTTGTTTTAAAAGGCACATTATGCAGGAATTCCGTTTTTGTCAAACAGCGAACCCTAGAGTCGCTGTGGAGTACTTGTATTTAACGTTACTGTCGTAAATGCCACTGAGAGCGTCTGCCATAGACTAGTCTCTGCACTCACAGCCTGATACCCCTTTGAAGCTGTTATATTAAGGTACAAATCTTGCATAGTGTGCCTTTAAATAAGAGATCTAGCGCTAAAATGTGTTTTTTAACTCAACCGGAACGCTCGTGTCCGCTGCTATCAGTGTCATAGATACATAACGTTAGTGTCTCTTGTGGCGGCGCGCGCGCAGTCTTCACTCGGACGCGCTCTTCAATCTATCGCCGTTGCGGAGACTCTATTCATTCCGGTGAAATCACAAAATAAAATGCACACAAACTTAGAAAGATTTACTTACTAGTCCATCAACAAGATCGCCAGGTCAGCATCACTGTTGCATCCAGTGCTGCCTTTTAGCTCGCGCCAACGAGTGAAAGCCCGATCGAGAGGGACTCACTCTTGTCCGGTTCCTCACGCGGTCTGATTCTCTTTTCCTTTTCCTAGTCTCTTCCGACCGCGTTTTCCTTGCTTTTTCCATCGTCGAGTATCACGTCTGAAATGCGCGCAAGTGGCTTCATGCTTCAAATGTTGTTGTTGATGTGTGTGACATCGTTGCTGTAAAGCATGTCGTCATTCTCGCGAGATTTGTCGGGGGCGCTCCGCTCAAACTTGCATTGCTGGTTTTTCCAGCGGCGTCCCCCCTAAGCTTTACTACCAGGATGATTCGCCACCGAAATGACTTTGAAGCTGTTATATTAAGGTACAATTCTTGCATAGTGTGCCTTTAACTGATAAAGTAAGCGTTTGTTCTGCCTTAAAATTTTGAGTTTAGTCAACTCAAATATCCAAGTTTCACTTAGTATAATTTCACATTTCAAGTTGACTAAACGTAAAATTAAGGCAGCAAAAATACTTTAAGTTGAAACAAATTTTTCAACAGTATGCTTTGTACAGATGTGTTCACTTCAGTTGTATTATTAAATTGACCTGTCAGAATGACATGACAGCAGTGCACTTTTAAATGCTCACATTCTGAGCATTAGTAGTCTTCTCACTACTCAGACTCTCTGGTGGTGCTGATGTAAGAGCCACAGGCTTAGTTAAGTTGACACAGTGCAGCTAATGCAATGTAATACAGCAGATTGTGTGTGTATAATTGGCTTTTTCCTCGTGTACTGATGATGCTGTATGCACACATTTCCCTCTGCTGGAGGAAAGCTGAGCTGTGCCACACGGCTCATACGGCATCTCCAGTGTGCTTTCTTAAACAGCAGATTCTCTCTGTGAGCAAAGGAGCAATTCTTCATTGGGGTATAAATACAGCAGGAGCACCTTAATAAACATTACGTACACTTTCCATTAATAAGGGATAACATTTTCTAAGGGGTTTGAAATTTTTTCAATCCTGTTACCAAAACTTGGGCCCATGTATAAACCTACATATTTATTTTACATAGCAATTTTCTAGTAATACATAAAGTAGTAATAAAAATATATATTTCCCATAATGCAGAAGTGTCCAAATTATGTTACTTATAGGGTGTCAAAATTTTAAAGAATGTTACTGTTTCTTTTTGTAATAGGATAAATCATGCAGTGACATGGTTGCATGCTTTTTTGGTCATTAAAATGAGTTAATATCAAGCAGGTTTTTTGCAACAAAAAAAAAATTAATATTAATTAGATGGATTGTATCAACTTCATGACATTGTTGTATCAATTTTGTTGGATACAGTCAAGAATGTCAAGAAGACCTAATATGTGGGACAGCATAAAAATATGAACTGTACTGAAATAACATAACTTAATGTAAAGTAAGTTTACACAAAAAAGTCATGGGACAGTAAAGTGTAGAGCATCCATGAATGAGCTTTTTTTTTGAGAAGTCTTATAGTGTTCAACAGTTTTAAAACTCACGTGTGCCCGGTTTCACAGACCAGGCTTAAAGGGGTCATATAATGCCATTTTTGTACAAGTTAATGTGAATCTTTAGGGTCTAAATGAAAACTTTGTAATATACTTTTAATAAAAATTCTCATTAGTATTGTAAGAAAACACTAATTTTACCAGGTCAAAAACAGTACCTGTTTTCAGCACACCGTTTCAGTGCATATGCCTTTAAATGATAATGAGCTTCGCTCACTCCGCCCCCCTGTTCTTTGAGGCGTGTTGCCTTGACAACAGTTGAGGGTGTATCAGCTTCAGTGTATCAGTTTGAACCGAAGTCGGACCCGGAACAAACTGACGGCCGCAAAGAAGTTCGACAATCAAGGCTCGAACAGGACATTTCTGAATGATTGGTTAACGTAATGTCACTTTGATCTATTTTTGTATGTGCTGGCAGGGTAGAGTAGTGAGATCCGAACGCTATGTGTTTACTGATGTATAGGTTAGTTCGTTGACAGATTGATGTTACAGTTAATGGTCATGAACAACTTTTTTTCGCGATTTGCAAAGATTAATATAAAGATTAATAAAACTTTACACTCACTTCTTCTGGAGGTGCAGCAGGGACATGAATAGTTGGTACCGATTCTTTTTTCAGGAGCAGCTTCTTAGCAAAAACCCCCTTTATAACGTTACTGACCCTCGTTTATAAAGCAGTCTGGTGAGAAATGATTCGTGCAAACATGAAAGCATTGATGTTGATCGTGGGGAATATTCCCTTCGAAAACAAAACTCAGCCACTGCGTCTTTAGCAGTTCGGATTTAGGAACATCAAAATGACTGCTGTGTTCGTTATTACACCCAAGAACAGAACACCACAATCGCTTAGACGCCATTCTGCTCCAGTGTATCAACAATGCCGACTATGATGACTGCTTGCTCAGGGCGGGTCTGTGCTGAAACCCTGCTGTCAATCAACAATCATGGGAGGGGCGTCCGATTTAGTGACGTCACAAAATTGAACGGCTCAATTTGAGGCAGGGGAAAACATACAGTATGAGGAGATTAAAACAAAAACACTGGATGGATTTGTATCATTATATGATGGTTGTGTACAGGCACTGCCAACACACATTTCAGTACAATCAACGTGAAAAAGTGCATGTACCATTATATGACCCCTTTAAGCTAGTCTCAAACTAAAATGCATGTTTTAACTGAAAGATACTTGCACTGACATATCTTAAAATATCTCAGTGCCATTGTTTTGTCTCAAGATGCATACCAGTGATGTTTTTCTAAGGCAAGTTTACTTAAATGTCCTTATTTAACCAAGGCTTAATCCAAGCCCTGTCTGTGAAACCAGGCCATGAAGTTACAGGTATGTTCACCTGTGACATATAGGTCTTCCTTCTCTCCACGCACGGTGAGACGAATCCGTCCCCTTTTCTCAGTGTGGTCCTGTCCGCACAAGCTGGGGACGCTGCTCTCACAACGCTTGTGCACATTAATGTCACAACCTCTCTCACACAGACACACAAACAGACAAATAACACAAAAGACAGCAAGAAAGAGTGATGTACTTATAGTCTCCCGCCTGTCCAAAAACAATAATTATAAAGTCCAAATCTAATATAAACAGTGTAATTGTTAACAGCCATTGTCATACGTTGTACATTATGAGACAACATGCTGAAACAGCAAGTGCTGTCAGCTGCAACAGCCTGCTTTATTATTCTCTAAAAGTATATCATGTCATGCAAATTATTAGATGACATGTTTAGTACATGGATTAAACGATAGTTAAAGGGAATTAATTCAATCTGATATACAGTATGAGATATCTATTAAAAGCCTGAAAAACATCACTCTACAGACAGTACCACAATTACATATAATTACAGAAATTATGTTCATTTAATAACAGTGATCTTGATAGTTATGATATGCTAATCTTAGAATTGATACAGTTTAATGAGGATAAAAATGTTGTAATTTTTTAATTTTTTTATTATTATTATTATATGAATGTTGTTCTTCATGTAGAATTTGAGCAAGAAATGACCATGGACTTAATTCATCAAAAGTTAGTATAATATTTACTGTAATTAGATTTAAAAAAATAAATAAAATATTACAAATTACAATCATTTATATATACTTGCATGGCTGCAGGATTACGCTGTAAACCCTAAAATTAAATTTAGTAAATTAAGTAAATAAAATTTTACCCAATCCCTCAAAAACTTAGTAAATGAACTATAATATAATATAATATAATATAATATAATATAATATAATATAATATAATATAATATATTATAATATAATATAATATAATTTATAACACTTAAA
This sequence comes from Tiaroga cobitis, assembly GCA_030578255.1. Lineage (NCBI taxonomy): Eukaryota > Metazoa > Chordata > Actinopteri > Cypriniformes > Leuciscidae > Tiaroga > Tiaroga cobitis. Next base: position 23,873,359 of record CM060606.1, on the reverse strand, counting down.
AGTAACACTTTTATTTGCAAGTCTCCTTTTTAATTAAAAACTCATTTTAATATTAAAAATCATTTTAATATTGCCAAAATATTTTAAGCATTGTAGAGATTGGGCAGGGGACTTTTTAATTTATATTATAATTATTATAAGCATGAGAATATATATATATATATATATATATATATATATATATATAGAGAGAGAGAGAGAGAGAGAGAGAGAGAGAGAGAGAGAGAGAGAGAGAGAGAGAGAGAGAGAGAGAGAGAGAGAGAGAGAGAGAGAGACTCACTGGCACATTTCATGCCCTGATGTATGAGGCCGTAGAGCAGAGACCCACAGTGATCACAGAAGGTGGGACTGGAGTATGTCTGTACTTTAAACTTGTGCTTGCTCTTGAGATCCTGGAGAGAGGGACAGAGAAAAACATTGTCCTCATTTCATTATTTAATTGCTTAGTCCGTTGGCAAAAGCACTTTGATGCATTTTCATATTTAAAAAAGAGGGGCACCAACACACCCAGTTCTTGGAAATGGTTGGCCATGAGAGAAAGAAAAAGAGATTTAAATTATGTGTCTGATAAGAAGCCCTCTCATACTGTTCTTTGCTCTATAAATAGGACATGCTCTATAAATAGGACAAGCTTTATGCACAAACAAACACAGATACTCTACTTTCCCTCTGGTTCTCTCTCTCTCTTTGAAGGTCCAGAGGAAAGGCTTCATTTTGAAGTGACTTTTTCACTGGGAGCCAATTAGCCAGGGCTATTTTGAGGATGAATGGTGGATGAATAAGTTCTGCTCAGCTGTGAAAACTGAATCCTCCTAAATGCCTAAACCCCCTCCACCTCACCCTCATTTCCCTCTCTCTTCCTCATTCCCACTCTCTGCATGCTGCCCACTCCTTTTCTTCATCCTCTGACACTTCTCTCCCTCGCTGTCAGTCTGCCTCATCCGCCTTTCACACAGGCATCATTGTCTACCCTTCCTTATGGCCTAGTTGCACACAAGCACTCCTACTTTACCTCATTTTACAACCATTCTATTTAGTAGCTTTTGAAAAAATCTCATAAAAAAGTTGTAACTATGCTCCTGAGGAAGACATGATAAAATAAATACCGTAGATTTGATTCAAAACCCAGTGAGATGCCTCACTGCCAACATTTAAAACAGTGTCCCAACCTTCATGGAAGACAAGATTCAGAGCGCTCGACATGCCGCACAAACATTGCTTCACACACTCGGTTTGTATCGATTTCAGTAGAGTTTGACGTTAGCATGTTGCTAAGCTAACAGTGTGACTAATAAGCATTTTTCATTACATTAAACTATTTTTATCAACACTTTATGGTATTGAATGAAATATATAGGTTTGCAATCAACATTTATCTCACTTTGTTCACCATTTATTTTTTTCAATGTGCTTCTGGCAACGACTTAAACACAAATGATACATTTGAGCAACAGACTCCCATAGACTTAATATATCCATCAATTTATTATCAATACAACATAATATCAAGCAATATAACATCCATCCATCCATTCTCCAAACCACTTCTCCTGTCTAATGTAATGTAATATAATACGTACAATGTTATAAATTATTAAAGTAAAAACAAGACTATTTTATTTATTTATAAGTCTATAAGTACTTATTAGTTCTTGTAAGTATTTGTAAGTTCTTTTTTAATATAAATTTTACTTGCAAAAATTGCAAACGATTATAATTATTATCATTAAGCATTATATTGTTATATTATATTGTATTGTTTTAGATTAGATTATGCCCTGATATATATATATATATATATATATACACACACACATTTTTCCTGTACTTAGTAGCGATTAATCGCACCTTTTTATGAAAGAAGGCCAGTATCTCCGATACCAATACTGCTACTGATTTCTCTATGAAAATAATTTTCCTCTCAATTTTAGCCATTAATTATAGCCATTTAGAATTACAGACAATTGCTATCAATTTTAACATTTATTAGGCTTTAAAAAAATACAACAACTTTTAATTTATGTGAACTTAAAACAATCTTCACACAAACCCATTAGAATAAATGTCACATTTACCTGTGCAAACAAATTAAACTAAAAAAATAACTGCGTAAATTCTGACAGCACTTTTTACAACAAAAAGAAATTTTTATTTGGAGGCAGCTAAATTGAGCTGTTTCACTTTTGAAACAATCTTTGGAAGAGGCCCATGATGCCTTTGATGAAAAGTGCTGCCTACGGAGGCGGTTAACTAGCATTTGGAACAGAGGTAGTGTGTTACAACATAGCCCCTTCCTTGTTTTTCTCTTTCACACATATTCTCACACTCACTCTGTACTGTACGAGCGTGAGTAGCAGTGTAACACCATCATTTCACCTCCCCTGCATGTTTTATCATACCGTAGCACGAATATGAGAGAGAGAGGAAATTGATATTCTTTTTCCTATAAAGCCTCCTCTTTTAAAGAAGGTATGCAAGTGAGAGCAATAAAAGGCTTGTCAGGAAAAGGAATAAAATATGTGTGTGATGGTGAGATCTACTTCCATATTGGCTTACTCAGCCAAAAAATAAATGGCTTGCCATGCAAAAATGAAGAGGAGAGAGACAGATGGGGTACAGATGATACAGTAGAATAAAAGATGAACTGCGGTGATCATAGCAGAAAATCAAGCATGAAAAGGAGAGTTATACGATGATCAAGCAAAAGAAATATGAAAAGTGATAGGACAAAAACAACAACAACAAAAATAATCCTAATGGTAAGAGGATCACATACATATACTGTACAAGTTAACAGAGAAAGACACAGACGGAACATACATACCTCTGCTTTGGGAGTGGTGATGGCTCCAGGACAAGTAAAAGTGACAAACTCATGGCAGCGTTTGTGCACCACAAAACTGCAGACTAAAAGAAATGCATAGCAGTAAAGCATAATGATAAAACGTTTAAAATGGTAGAACATTTTGTTAATATTCCCTATGTTAGGGGCTATAGAAGATCATTAATAGATGAATTAATTAATGTATAATGAGTACACTTAATAGATTTAATAAACAATTTTTCATAATTTAATCAAAAACATTAAATGTCATAATTCATGATATACACTACCGTTCAAAGTTTGGGGTCAGTAAGATATTTTAAAATGTTTGCTTGTTGTTACCAAATTATTTGATCAAAAATACAGTATATTATTTTATATTGTCTGTACTTTATTTTATATATACGCTTTTATATTTTATTACATTTTAAAATGTAATTTATTCCTTTGATGGCAGAGCCGGATTTTCAACAGTCTCCAGGAATCCAGTCTTCAATGTCACATGATCCTTAATATTACTGCTATACATTTTGCAGGTTTTACCACTTACAAATCATGTAGAAGTCTGTAATTTTTATCATAGGTACTCTTCAACTGTGAGTGACGGAATCTAAAACAAAAATCCAGAAAATCACATTGTATGATTTTTAAGTAATTCATTTGCATTTTATTGCATGACATACGTATTTTATACATCAGAAGAGCAGACCTTAATATTTGGTACAGAAACTTTTGTTTGCAATGACAGCGTTTCCTGTAGTTCTTGACCAGGTTTGCACACACTGCAGGAGGGATTTTGGCCCACTCCTCCATACAGACCTTCTCCAGATCCTTCAGGTTTCGCGGGCTGTCGCTGGGCAATACGGACTTTCAGCTCCCTCCAAAGATTTTCTACTGGGTTCAGGTCTGGAGACTGGCTAGGCCACTCCAGGACCTTGAGATGCTTCTTACGGAGCCACTTCTTAGTTGCCCTGGCAGTGAGTTTCGGGTCGTTGTCATGCTGGAAGACCCAGCCACGTCACATCTTCAATGCTCTTACTGAGGGAAGGAGGTTGTTGGCCAAGATCTCGCGATACATGGCCCCATCCATCCTCCCCTCAATACGGTGCAGTCGTCCTGTCCCCTTTGCAGAAAAGCATCTCCAAAGAATGATGTTTCCACCTCCATGCTTCACGGTTGGGGTGGTGTTCTTGGGGTTGTACTCATCCTTCTTCCTCCAAACACGGCAAGTGTAGTTTAAACGCTCTATTTTTGTCTCATCAGACCACATGACCTTCTCCCATTCCTCCTCTGGATCATCCAGATGGTCATTGGCAAAATTCAGACTGGCCTGGACATGCGCTGGCTTGAGCAGGGGGACCTTGTGTGCGCTGCAGGATTTTAATCCATGATGGCGTAGTGTGTTGCTAATGGTTTTCTTTGAGACTGTGGTCCCAGCTCTCTTCAGGTCATTGACCAGGTCCTGCCATGTAGTTCTGGGCTGATCCCTCACCTTCCTCATGATCATTGATGCCCCACGAGATGAGATCTTGCATGGAGCCCCAGACCGTGGGAGATTGACCGTCATCTTGAACTTCTTCCATTTTCTAATGATTGCGCCAACAACTGTTGTTGCCTTCTCACCAAGCTGCTAGCTTGCCTATTGTGCAGGTCTACAATTTTATCAGATGTCCTTACAGAGCTCTCTGGTCTTGGCCATTGTGGAGAGGTTGGAGTCTGTTTGATTGAGTGTCTGGACAGGTGTCTTTCATACAGGTAACGGGTTCAAACAGGTGCAGTTATTACAGGTAATGATTAGAGAACAGGAGGGCTTCTTAAAGAGAAACTAACAGGTCTGTGAGAGCTGGAATTCTTACTGGTAGGTTGGTGATCAAATACTTATGTCATGCAATAAAATGCAAATGAATTACTTAAAAATCATACAATGTGATTTTCTGGATTTTTGTTTTAGATTCCGTCACTCACAGTTGAAGAGCACCTATGATAAAAATTACAGACTTCTACATGATTTGTAAGTGGGAAAACCTGCAAAATCGGCAGTGTATCAAATACCTGTTCTCCCCACTGTATATATCAATTTTTTTTAAAGAATCCAAACACAAAACTTTTGAATGCCATGATGCAGCAAAAATATACTGTTAAAGTGAGATTAAATGGAGGGAGTACGTCATTTAGCTACATTGCTTTTTTTTTTGCCCTATTTATACAGGACAGTGCAGACAGGAAGCAAAGTGGGGAAAAGAGAGATAGATGGATCAGAAAGGACCACAAGCTGGGACTTGATCTCAGGTAAAAAAATAGCTTTGCGCAGACTTTGCTGTCTCAGCTTACTCATTGTCAAATATAAGTTGCTTCAGCAAACCACTTTTCAATCTTCACATGGACCCCATAGACATTGAGGGGGACATGGAATAGGCCTACAATTTTATGTTAGGTCCCCTTCAGTATGGAATATTTGGTCACATCCTTGGACCTGGGATGCTCATTCACAGCAATGTATGATATCGAGTAATGCAGTTAATTCAGAAATAGGCTAGGTGACTTTGATGATAGGAAGCCCCAGATAGAATCAGTTGTTTAGCATTTTCTGCACTCATTTGGTTTTTGGTTGAGTAGAGGTATGGAATGAATTTAAATCCTTACCTTGACACTGGAATCCTTGCTTTCCAATTCCCCTGTAAAACATAAACAACAACTCACATAATGCTGTCTAATTATATTGTATGCTAATGCATTGATTTGTGAGAAAGAGGAGATCTTACAGAGCTGGAGTGTGTGTGCGTGTGTGTGTGTGTGTGTTTGTTTGTCTTCGCACAGAGGGCAAACAGAAGACATAAGCTGCTAAGGCCGTGACAGATAAGGTAATTTCAAGAAATCCTCATCCGACGGGCAATTTAAGTGCTCTTCAGTTCACCATAATAACAGGTTGCTCTGCTTATGATATCTTTGCTATGCAAAACACAACTTAGCATAAATCCCTAAAGTACTAAAATAAGATACTTTGACACCCAGCACTTTGGGCATGATATGCTCTCAAAATGCATCTGACAGTCTCTACGACTCTTTAAGAGCGTCCTTCAGACCAGTCGACAGGGTTTGAGAGATGCGAGCCATCAACATCAACATATACTCAGAAATATAGGATGAGACAAGACAAGGGCAAAGAGACAGAGAGAGGGAAAAGATAACCAAATTAATAAGATTCAATAGTAATTTATGTACTGTATAGGGTTTGTTTAGTACATTCAGTTGCAGTAGTCACCTCAATGTCAAAATAAATAAATAAACTGACCCAAATTCACCCTTCACTCACAAAAATACTTTAGGCCTAAATTTAAGATGTATTTGAATTGCAAATAAAATTTCCATTATTTGGAATACACAGTTTTAACATAAACAGACTAATAAACGTAATATGACATTTGGCAGTCATTTCGTAAACGGAACAGTTAAGATTTATGTAATGTACTAATGAACGGAATGAGTTTTAAAAACATAATAACCAGGTACAATTTAATTTGTTTCATTCTCATAATTTTAACTAATTGATAATTGCTTGTTCCTAAGCTAGCCATATTTTAACAATGTTTATTATTTTTAATTGAATACATTTGATTGTTTTACAAATTTACAGATTTATACTGATTCCTAAGCAATTTGAACAAATTGGTGCAAAAAGTTAGTAATAAACTACTGTATGCTACGATTTTCTTTTTTTTTTTGTGCAGAAATGTACCCGCTTTTTTATGTATGACTGTCAAATATGCATCACATTAAGTTTATTAGTTTATGTTAAAACCGTGTAATCCAAATGAATAAAAACTTTATATGCAATTCAAATAACATAAATCTTACATTTAGGCCAAAATATTTTTTGAGCAAATAAAACAAAAATACTATAATAATAATAAAAATTATTTAAACAATATACATATAATAATTTTAAAAATCCTCCAGTGTATTAGTAATACTAATAATAATAAATTTTCTTTAGATGTTGCAGTTGCATGTAATGCTTGTAATGGTAAAAATCGGACTTCTTATTTTAAATTCAATGACTTTCTCCCTGTAAATGTGTTGATGGTATCGTACCGTTGGCATACAGTATATATTGCAGAATAGACTTGCAGTAGTTTAAGTTAAGGAAAATTAAAAAAGCTAAAAAAAATATATACAAAAGAAATTTCCCTAGTCTCCCCTACTACACTATTCTTTGGAAATTTTGTACTCCAACAGCCATAACAATAAAATTTCAATGAACTGAAATGAAAGGACAGACAGAGAAACAGATGCATCTATCAGAAGCTATTTGAGTTGTACTAATGAACATGAGGCACAGAATATGAGTGGGTAATGCATGGGCCATATGGCCGGCCACAGTTCCATGCGGGTTCTGTGAAGCTTGTGGTTAAATGGCAGCTCAAACAGAGAGGACTGCATTATTTAAGAAGCCCCTCAGGGCATGAGTTTTATGAGGCATGGAGGAAACTGAACAAGCATGCATGTAACACACGTGTGGGACAGTGTTTTTTCTGCCCTCTCTTGTGTGTGTCATCGAAAGCGTACTGAAAATATTAACCAAGTTCTTTTGTCTTGTTTTCCAGGGGGGAAAAAAGAGAGAAATATTCATAGATAAATGAACTAATTACACAACTAACACCAGCATACAGTGAGTTGAATTAGGTTTGTTTTTCTTACCATTTTTGGTTTCAAGTATAAACCTCATTAATGTTTTATTACATATATGCTTAAAACTTGCAATTCATGAATGGTCATACATTTAAAAGTATGTTTAATTGCAAGATTTTACATACACTACTGTTCAAAAGATTGGAGTCAGTAAGATTTGTTTTTAAAGAAAAAAATATTTTCATGCGTTGAATGATGCATTGAATTAAAAGTGACAGTTAAGACTTTTACATTGTAAAAAAAAAAAAATCTATTTCAAATAAATGCTGATATTTTGAACTTTCTAATCAAAGAATGCTAAAAATATATTACAGTTTCCACAAAAATATTAAGCAATTTTTTCAATGGAACACTGAAGATTGGAGAAATTTGGCTTAATACATTACATTTTAAAACGTATTAAAACAGAAAACACAGTTTTCTCCACAGTTAGACACAGCTAACTGTATTCGAATAGCATGTAAGAGCTAATAGAGGCTTCATATCATAACAATTCAGTATGAACTATAAAGTCAGAGGCCAGTACAGCATTGAGAGTGAGTTATGATATGAATCAGGATATGGGCATTACGTTTTAGGATTAAATCAACACATAAATGCAGTGCCGTGTAAAGGTTAAGGTATCGGTTTACAGCATAATAATGTTATGAGTTCAGTAGAGTTACTGAAGTGGCCAGCAGTGTTAAAGGTGTGAAGTACCAGATGAAGTCAGTGCAGTGGCTGCAGAAAGTGGGCTGCTTGAAGAATCGGGCAGTGAACTGGTGGTCCTTCACTTCAATGATCCTCTTGTGTTTGAGAGCTCCCTTCCTCTGGAAGACTGGCAGCCTGGGGGGAGGAGATAGAGGAGAGGGGAGCGGAGAGGAGGATGGGGATGGGGAGGACAGGGCCAGGGGAGACAGAGATGGAGATGGAGAGACCGGGGTAGACATGCTACCAGTAGGACAGAGCAAGACACAGAGAAAAGGACTGGGAGAGGGATGGATGGTTTATGCAACCAAGGGGTGAAAGAACAACAAGAGGAGAATAAATAAGAAAAACGTCTGGTAGAACACAGATCAAGCATAAGAGGTTACATGGAACGTAGAGGAATGAATTCAATAGGATGGCAGTTCGGTTTGTGATGTTGAGGAAATGAAAGAAAGAGATTCCCAGGAGAAGGAAAGGGAGGATGAAAAACAATAAAATAGAGGTTAATGCACACTCCAAGAGAAACTTCCACTGGGACTTCAAAACGCATAGCGATTAGTGTACCTTCTGCCCTACTTCACACACACACACCACCCTCACTCCCTCCCTCACGCACGCACCCACCCACACCCCACACCCCTCACTATACCTCATTAGATTAAAATGTATAAAAATATGTATTGTTTTATATCATTTTAAAGTTTAAATTGTCATTTAAATTCGAATATATATATATATACACACATAACTGAACAAAACTGACTGTTTTTCTTTAGCCGATTTAAGGTCAGTCAGAAATGGAGTGCATTAGGATCAATCACATTAATAAAACAGAATAAAGGAAAAAAAGCAGAAATAGATGATGACACATGATCAAATCAAACAGGAAACGACACTGAACAAATGATTGTCACATTAGTTAAAGAGATCTACAGAGCGGGAGAATGAAGAAAGGAAACAAAGAATTTAGGACATCCACCAATGACAGTGACGAATACATTTATGAAAGAAAGAAAGAAAGAAAGAAAGAAAGAAAGAAAGAAAGAAAGAAAGAAAGAAAGAAAGAAAGAAAGAAAGAAAGAAAGAAAGAAAGAATACAAACAAACACAACAGGTACCTAAATGTGACAGTATGGTTTCTCCTCTTCCTCCCACTTCTTCTTAAGACTCTTGCTATTCTATGCGATCAATCCTTGGCTCATAAAAAGTACAAAGGAAAAAAAGAGACAACCTCACCAAACAGAAGGTCTACAAGAGAGGAAACACACCTGAAAAAAAAAAGAATCAAACCCCAAAAACAAAATTAAGAATGAAGGGAAGGATGAAACAGCAGCTTTCCAGGAAAGAGAGGAGGAGGAGTGAATGGTCGTATATTCCTTTATCCAATAGAGTGAATAGAAGGGGGTGAGGAAGAGGCGATTTTCACTTTCCAAGATTGAATCTGTTTTTACCAACAGAAAGAGGGGATGTAGTGAAGTGAGACAGAGAGAGAGATAGGGAGAGAGAGAGAGAGAGAGAGAGAGAGAGAGAGAGAGAGAGAGAGAGAGAGAGAGAGAGAGAGAGAGAGAAATAGGCAGCAATTCATTTTTGAAATCTGGGTTACCCCTCTCTAGAGAGTAAAAAAAAAAGACAGATGATGGGTGGGTGAGGAAAGAGGACACAAAGAGAGAAAGAGAGGGAGATGTTGGCCACCAGCTTGCTCGTCCTCGGACAGCCAGCTCCAGTACATGGAAAGCAAAGAAATCTGATTAGTGATCAATAATCCGCTTCAGTCTGTAAAGCTGCCAGTCTCGCTCTATAAAAGAGTTTGGACAGATGGGAGTCTTGGCAGTCGTCATGTTCATCCATGAGGCCTTCACGACTGTTCCAGTGAACCGCTGACAATGAGACAGGAAAATCAGTATTCCTGAAAAGAGGAACATAAAGCATTACACAGCAGATTTGTGAGACAATTTAAAATAAATAAATCGAACTATATATTTGATAATTAAATTGAACAATTGTTTTATGTATATATATATATATATATATATATATATATATATATATATATATATATATATATATATATATATATATATATATATATATACAGCCAGGATGCATTTTATTGATCAAAAGTTAGCCTACATCATTGTTAAAAAAAATTGTAACTATTCAGAGAAATCTAAAAGAAAAGTATCACACTGTTGCCACAAAAATGGAAACTGAAGGATCATGTGACTGAAAACTAGTAATGATGCTAAAAATTCAGCTTTACCATCACAAGAATAAAGAACATTTAAAATATATTCAAACAGAAAACATAATTCTTTTAAATTGTAACCATATTTCACAATACTGTTTCACTGTGTTTTTGATCAAATGCAGCGTTGGTGAGCCAAAACATTAAAAATGATGTTAAAAACAGTAAAGCATTAAAACCTTATCGAGCTCAAACTTTTGAGTGTATAAAATAAAATAAACTAAAAATAAACAAATAAATAAAATAAAAGTAAAGTAAAATAAAATAAAGTAAATAATAAAATAATAATTAAATTGATCACAATTACGTAAAAAAAAACAACAACATACACACTCGTCACCCGAATGCCAACTCTTATATTATATTCCAATTTACATCAAATAATGTATATAAAACAATATGTGAGAGAAAATGTAAACAAAAATATAAAATAAAAATAATTACCATAAAAATGCTGACCCTCTAAAATAAAAATTGCTATAAAAATGATCATTTTCATACAACAAAAAAAAGCATGGCAATCAAAAGTTTACTTTTGCTCAGATAATTAAAAAAATAAACATACAGTATTATGTGAGAATTTGAAGGTCCCTAAACCCAGGCACACTAAACAAAAACAAAAACACTAGAACAACACATCAATAACACAATAACATGTCTTATCTCGCCTAGAGCAAAAGTGAGTCAGAAGTGCCCCCGGTGCCCCTGAAAACTAATAGGTGCATGAGGCTCCTGCACACAGGTGGCTTTCTGTAGCACTCACTGCATCTGAAACCAGGTCACAGAGTGTGTGTGATAGAGGGAGGAGGCAGACAAGATGGCCGGCAGACACTGACATTAAAAGAGGGAAGACGACCAGAGGGAAGGGTGACAGTGAGGGGTCCGGCCACTGTGCTGTTATATTGGGACGAGGGCGCAAGAAACGTTGTTAGAACGTAACACTAACCCACTAACTTCAAGAGAACAGGAGTGGGACAGAGTCCAAGAGGTGATGTGAAGAGAAGAGAGGATGAGAGGAAGGGAGGGGAACGGGAGAGTGAGTAAAAGGTTGAAGGTCTAATTATGTAAAATGTAGGTTATTAGTCTCCTGATGGGGACACTATGAGAAAATTAATTAACAATTATAATTAGCAAGATTGTTAGAGAGCAAAACGGTGTCATTGGACAGGTATGTGTATGGAGATTTAGAGGTGTGTGTGTGTTGCTGTCATTGAGAGTGAGGGTGTGTAGGTCAGCGTGGTTTATATCTTAATTTCAGATAGAGGCACATGCTGCAGCAATGATTTCAGAGCTTCAGTGTCTCATGCCTGCAGTGATATATCAATGCCAGCTTCGTGTCTGTAATGCTGTTATGGAATCATAATGTAGAATATATAGTCAGCTATATATTATTGTATAATTCTTACATTTAAAGGGAAAGTTCGCCTTAAAATGAAAATTCAGTCATTCATGTCGTACAAAACCTGTGTGACTTTCTTCCTTTGTACTAGTACTGTCCAATTGTACTAGTCACTCTTTTCCATGCAATTACATTAAAATGGTTTCAAGCTTCAAAAAAAGGTGAAAGCACCATCAAAGTATCATAAAAGAGACACGTGCGTGTTTTCCTTGTTCTTGCTCTCCTTGGTGTGTTTTATGAACAAACATGGTTTTGAGTTCGATTTTGTCAATGAATCGGTTGGATCCAGTTCACAAAAGCAGTCAGAATGATTGATTCACAACCTAAGTTCAACTCACTGACTCAATTTGTGTGTCACTGCAGTAACAGTTCACTGGAGGAGATTGTCAGTGAATAACTCACAGCATTTTACTCACACAATACTATGCTCAATTTAGTACACAAGTCGTATATATGCACGGACCACTTTTATGATATTTCTCTGGTGCTTTGGCACCCTTTTTGAAATTTGAAACCCCTAAATAATATGATAACGAGTAACAGTTTACAATCTCAAGCAGCATAGTTTTTGAACAGCTAAATTGAAGTGAGACCTTGACACATTCAAGTTACAATGGCCCGCTCCCGCTCTCTTACGTTGAGAATAAGGTGAATAGAAGGGGTGAATAAGGTGAAATTCTTTGGAAAGACAAGAGAGTGAGTAAATGAAGACAGAATTTTATTTCTGGGTGAACTATCCCTTTAATAATAGAAGATGCATTGCAACACTGGACTTCTGTATGGTGTAATAAGAAATAAAAATGAATAAATGTGCTAAATAGAAGAATAAAAGGACAAATAGTGAACAAATGATTCGTGCAGACAGAATGAAAAGGTGATGGAAGAGGACAAAATCATTTTCACCTCCAAACACGTAAAGAGCATATCTGATGATGTGCAGTGCCACAGTATGGCAGGCTTTCAGTATCATGTTACAAACATGGCCATGAGGCAAATCGCAGAAATGCATCTGTTTAAAACTGCCTACCACATGTGATTTAAATTTTGCTTTTATCTTGTTTTGATGTTCTATTGTTTTGGCTTTGCTGCTTTTAAATGTCTTGCATTTCTGTACGGTGTCCTTGAGTGCCAAGAAAGGGGCCTCAAATAAAATGTATTATTATTATTATTATTTAGCCTTTTCACACCTGTCATTTTTTAAAGGGGAGCGTTTTATCATCACCTAGCTTAAAAATAAACCCATCTAAACAATGCTGCTTACGAAGAATGAAACAAAACTTCTCACAAATTTCTCATCTCAAAAGGGACATATATGGTACACAGCAAGAGATTATGTATTTTTGCAATTACCACCAAATAGTTTTAACCGAGGCCTGAATAGAGTTAGGGGCTTTTCACACAGAACAAGTTTCTTTTGAGGTTACATACGTACATATATATGTAACGGAGGCCAGCTAGTAGTTGCTGTGCGAGTAAACCTCACTCCTCTGATCTCAATAGACGCTAGGGGCTGCAGTCTTTAGCCTCCTTGTTAGAGCGCCTGACTCTCATGCCGGAGACCCGGGTTCGAGGCCCGCTCGGAGCGGGTCGAGTAGGACCCGGGTGGAGGGGTTACATATATATAACCTGTTCCCTTCGAGGGAACTCAACGCTGCTTAATGGCGTTGATGCTATGGGAATGTTCCCATAACGTCAGTGCTATGACGCAGCGTTGAGTTCCCTCGAAAGGGAACCAGGTTACATATGTAAGATGTTTTTAAAAATGCTAGATGCGGGGAAGTGAAATGAAAAAAAAAAAAACAAGAACCGCAAGGTCTTTTTAACAGTTTAACTACTTTTAATTGCATTTCTGTAGTCATCAGTGGCTGTATTTTAAAAGCCCCTTATACCCTCATACGCTATTTACCTCACTTATATATCACTTAGAAGGAGTGAATGAAAACGAGTGAACAAATTCAGACACCGAGTGTGACACAAGAAGGCACACTAGGGAAGGCGTACGGTCCGTGTACATTTTGATAGTTTGTTTTCCTATTTGAAACGAAATAAGCAGAGACGAGAAAACGGTGCCTTTATTCGTTTAAAAAAAACCCCGGAAAAACGAGATTTCGGCTTGATTTTTCGTTTTTTAGTTCACAGGCAAAAAACAAATAAATGACTTCAAAATTCGTTTTCCAAATGTGGCCGGTTCTGAGACGCCCCCTTCCGCCGATTGGTCAAACAAACCTTGTCACTTGTTTCAGTGCTGGTTATATATTCTCTATAACTGTATCTGACTAATACAAATCTTGAATATTACATCTTGTGAAAAGGGGCATAATAGGTCACCTTTAATGTCAATGTGTTATGAACAGAAAGGAAGCAGAGAGCGCTACCATTGACCTCACGACAAATCTCTTATTTATTTTGTTTACAATGTTGGTTATAATTAGAGGATTTGCGAGACTGTGACTGAACAAAAAAATATATATATTTTGGATTCTTACCAATTTAAAAGGTAGAGGTAATAATTAATAATAATAATAAAGAAACCTTTGTAAAGCGACCCAGAGTATAAAAAGCACTATAAAAAGTATTAAAAAGGTGCAATGGAGTGTTCAGTGACACTTAAATAAATAGGACAACCATTAAAGGACTAGTAAGACTTAGCTAGATAATAAACTGTAAATACTCATTATAACTACAAATATTGTCCCGAGTAGGCCTAAATAAAAGTCTTATGATCCAAGTTGTAATTTGTGGCTCTTTGCATTTTATGTGGTTTAAAATGCAGCCCTCTTGGCCTCCCTCTTGACTAGCCAATGAGTTTACATCGGTAGACTTGTAATCGGGGGGAATTATGGGATTGAATAAGTGCACTCGATGGTTTCAGACACCACTTGGATGTTCCCTCAAGCAGTGAACTATATAAGAGCACAGGGAAAGTGTTTTTGAACAAAATGGTTCAGTGATTGATTCAATGATTCACTCAAGAGTTTTTGAATGATTAGGCTATAAATATATGCCCAATTTCACACACAAGGCTTAAGCTAGTCCCAGACTAAAATGCATGTTTGAGCTGTCTTAACTGAAAGCAACTTGCACTGACATACCTTAAAAATATGTCGGTGCCATTGTTTTTTCTCAAAATGCACACCAGTAATGTTTTTTTTTTTTCTAAAGCACGTTTATAAAAGCTACTTAACTGTCCTAATTTAACTAAGGCCTGCCTAATCCTGGCTTAATCTAATCCCTATCTGTGAAACCAGGCCATATATTACTAGATTATATAATTTATTAATAGAATACTAATACTCATTTAAAAAAAATACAGATTTTTTTAAACTGAATATATATATATATATATATATATATATATATATATATATATATATATATATATATATATATATATATATATATATATATATAATTGTGTATAAACTTCTTATACACATATATTTATTTATTTTGTTTCTTTGTTTCATTTTGGTAGAGTGCAGCTGAAATGACAAGAGCAGCGGTCATGCTGTGGACACAGGGAGGAATATTTCACAGCGCTATCTGCCTGCTTTACAATGCCCTGCTCCTGCTCGTAAAAATGAACTATGGCAATGCTGAGTGAAAATACATTACCACCATAAAGCACTCTACCACGCCCGCAGTACTCTGGGAACACACCTCTCTCACACAGAACAAGAGAGAGAGACTGTTTTGTTGCTGATTAGTTGCTAAAAAAAGAGAAAGACCGTGATTAAATGGAACAAAGGCAATAGTCACTGACTATCTGGAGGCTTGTTGGGAAAAGAGGGAAGGTAGTTCAGAGTTGGAGATATCCACAACTCAAATACCTTTAGAAAACCCATAAAAATTCTTCACTACCTCTTTGGGGCCATAGCAGTGTTAAAATGACTTGCACACAGAGAAAGTTTCTACATACAGATCTGTGTTAGATGCAGACACAATTTCAAGAGTAAACACCCCAACAAAACCAGTAGGCCTATATTTAATTCATCAACGTAAATTATTATAAAATAACCCTGACATATTCACAATGTTATTAGCCAATATTTCCATTTGCTGACTTAACCTTTTTGATGACTGCATAAGACTCCCATATAAGCCCCAGCATTTCACAGCTAATTTCTTCCTCTTCGTTTGCTGATAAAGTTTGAGGCAGTTTAAATCCTGAGAGCGCTGATAACAGAGGCACTTTTGCTTCAGGCACAAAAGCAGTCTTAAACTAACCTGAAACATGGCAGCCTATTTTACAAAAAAGCACTGCATTCATTAAATCATCAGTGATTCACTGACACCTCCTGTCTGACTTTTGACAGATATGAGGATGATGAGGCTGTCTAAATGAGTCTGAGGAATGGCAGGAGGATATTAATAACTTCCTTTTTACAGATTTTCCTTAAATCTTTTGCAGGGTTTCTAGTGATTCTCATCTGGAAGGTTTTCATGAATGTGCAGGATGAAATCTGAGAAGTACATTAATTTGATGTGAGCTGTACGGGTTCCTGTGAAAAGAATTAATGGGCTGTATTTTATGGGGTTTTATAGAGGGTTTTTTTTCTTGAATTCCACTAGTCAAGGTTGTGTGCACTAAAAACAGTCATTATTAAACCGCTATATTTTTTTTTTTTTACTTTTCCATTATCATGATGTCTATTTTGCCATCTATGTAAATTACTTATGATTGGCTAAACTATGTAAAATAGTTCAGGTTGATCAATACTAATTGGATAGTTCACCCCAAAATGAAAATTCTATCATTAAACTCACCCTCATTTCGTAGAACTTCGTTCTTCGAAACACAAATTAAGATATTTTTGATGAAATCCGAGAGCTTTCTAGTTGTTATTTTTAGGGGTTTTTTTTGTGCACGTAAAGTGTTATGGGTTTGGAACGACATGAGAGTGTAATGGTTTTGGGTGAACTAACCCTTTAATGACACGCTTTTCAATCGCCAGACACTTTGTGTTTTCTCAAAAAACCTATGCGTTCCCCAAAGAAACTTTTCCATCACTTGCAAGACCTTTTCGTCCCTTGCGAGCGAACGCAAAGTTTCTCTGGGAAACGCAAAAAGTGACCGAATGTGAAAGCATAGAAATATATATTTTTCCTCCCATCTCATATTTTTTCCATCACCATGTCCCTTTAGGGGCTCCATACATAACATACTTCATTGAATTATTTTCTTTTTCTGCATTCACAGTCCACAGTAAACGAACTCTATTTAGAACCTTGTTTATTTCCATCATATACATTTCATATTTTCTAAGTTTTGGTTTGGCTGCTTGGCAAGGTCCAGTAAGTTCCTGCTTGTAGATTCTCCTGCCAAAAAGCATCTCTCTCTTTTGACGTTCAAAAAATGCAGTGTATTATGTAAACATTTTATTATATTATAGATATTTAGTCAGTGCCCATTTTCTTTGAAATGATCTTAAAGCATGAAATGGGCTTATGTTTATCCCTGTCTGCTGCCTTTGGCGTCACAGCTTGTGTACAGACGGGACAGTCTTTAGGATACTGTGCCACCAGTCAATCAGCATAGCCATTACGTCATTTTCCTGCGGCTTTACAGCTCAGGTGACTGGCTCAAAAACTTGACTCGCAATTGTAACTTAAGACCCCCTTGATTATCTCATTCATGCAATGTGATCCACTTTGTACTTTAACCAAACACAGACAGACAAAGCGCTTACAACCAGCAAGAAGCCAAACACACACAAAGCAAAACCCGCAGCTTTTTTTATTTCCAGCTCGTTGATCTTAACTGCAGGGTGGATTCGTTAGGAACTCTCAGACGCTGATGAAATTTGTCCATCCCAGTTGAGTGCACTGTCTGGCCAACTAATCACTCTAATTAGCTTAATTATTCAATTAGATACTCAGGTATAACAAGTTGCAGCATGTATTACCCCTCAAGAATCCAGACAAATGAAGGTCAAAAGAGTAAAGATCTATCCGTTTCAGTGGTAATAAACCACAAGCTGCGTAACATTTGGAAATTCACATTTATCATGGTAACACTGATCTGAATAAATATCTCTTTCAAATAACGGGGATTAATTGTTCAAAGGGAAGCTATATTGAACTGGCAGCTATGTGGTCAGAAACCATGAAATGCTAAACAAATTATGCAGCTTTTTTCCCGGTAATTATTTTCTGTGACACCACTGTTCAACCACACCACATTAATAGCTTTGAGAGCTTTGTACACAGATGATATACACTTATGAAATATTTGTTTACAGAGAGATAAAGGTAGATTCAGAAGATTAGAACATCAAAGTGCATCTCTCTCTCTCTCTCTCTCTCTCTCTCTCTCTCTCTCTTTACTGTACAAAGCAGAGTTTATACTGGCCACAAGCCATCAGCTTATTAGTCCTGACATTGCACTAATGAAGAGAAAAATTCTGCATCTATACCATCCCCAGACTTCTTTTTTTTTGCCTCCTCTCTCTCTCTCTCTCTCTCTCTCTCTCTCTCTCTCTCTCTCTCTCTCTCTCTCTATCTCAAGACGACCAGAATCTGACCAATTACATGAATCTATTACAGCAAAATGAAAACATCCAAATGTGCTTGTGTCTGGTCTTGCTTTTCCTACTTTCAAATGAAATTAGACACAAATTACATTTCAGAAACATTGCTTCTGGAAACCAAAAGACACCAGCAGATAGCATCTGCTTTCCCACAGAAAACTACTCAACTGTGCCATCTCATAATGATCACATTTAAATGAAACACATGCATCGGTTATTATAAACTTTTCATTTTTATTCACTTTAAAAGAGAATTTTAACTATTTGAGAACCGAGAGCCTATTTCAGGTGCATATTGAATGGCACAAAGCAGCTGCAGAGGATCCAAAGGCCTTTGAACTGACAAAAATAACTGGGAAAAACAAGCGACTTTAATCGCCTCTGCACCGTGTGCAGCATTCGCTCGCAATGGTTTTATCTATAAAAGCAGCAGAAAAGTCCTGCAAGATAAATTGACATTAATGCTAATGTCAATAATGATGGGAGATGAGCGCTATGCCATGTGAAGTTGGAGTATGCCCCTGTGAATTCTGGGAAATTTGTCGCTCGGTCCCAGCGCAGTAATATGCACATGAAAAAAGGAGATCTGACATGATTTGCTTTGTGGATGAAAAGATGCTCTCTCTCTCTCTCTCTGTCTTCCCCCTGTTCTTGCTTTTTTCTTTTCTTTTTTTATTGAGAGATCAAGTCGATGCACTGGTGCAGCCTGCGGCACGCTGGGCTAATGATGAAAGAGAGAGCATTGCTGCTTCTATCATATATGAGAGTGTGTGCGAGCCTCAAATCCAGCTACTAACACTTTCTTCGCTCGATCGCGCACACGTGCGGTGTTAATCTGAGCATTGATGCTATAGTGAGAGAGGATAAGTGAGGACTCAGATTCTGCTGTGCCGTAGCAGAACTCTTCATACTCGTGCGGCTTTTGAGTGACATAAACACGGCTCAGTGTTGATCGATGTGCAGACATCAGCACACCCCAGAGATGGATCATCTACAGCCGCTGAAAACACTCCCAAGACGAGGCTGAAAGCTCTCCGCCATCACAGCGATAACACTAGATATAGTGAAGTTCAGCTATCTCACTCACACAGCATATGCATAAAACACAAGATATCCGGCAATCTCTTTCTCGCCCCAGCGGGCACACATACACACGCGGCTCCAGGGTAAGCGAGGACGGGGAGAGTAAGAGCAAGAGCTGATTTCCAACAGCAGAGGTTATTATTTGGCTATCATACACTTGTATATCAAGAATGTTCTTTTTTTTTTAGGGATAGTTCACCCATAAATGAAAATTCTGTTTGACTTCCTTACTTCTGCGCAACACAGAAGATATTTTGAAGAATGTTGGTAATAGTTTTAGTAACAATTGACTTCCATTGTGCACAACACTGATACATTTTTAAATATATCTTCTTTTATGTTCCACAGAAGAAACAGTCATACAGGTTGGGAACGGCATGAGGGCGAGTATGATAAATTAAATTTTTGTGCGAAAAATCCCTTTAAATTTAACTTGACACTAAAATGACAGTCACATTTACCATTCAGCTAATTTTCATGGACGAAATTCGGTCATTTCAATAGGAATCCAGCAATTAATCTGAAATCGCCCCTTTACCCTCAAATAGGGCGCTATTTAAGGGAACAGCCATTTGTAGTGGTTTCCGAAACCATAATGGACGTTATTGAGTGCACTCATTCAATCCCACAATGCACCGCAATAATGTGTGTAATAATAATAATAATAATAATAATTCATTACATTTATATAGCGCTTTTCTCTGCACTCAAAGCGCTTTACACAGAAGGGGGGAATCTCCTCGACCACCACCAATGTGCAGCATCCACCTGGATGATGCGACGGCAGCCATATTGCGCCAGAACGCCCACCACACACCAGCTGACTGGTGGAGAGGAGACAGAGTGATGAAGCCAATCATCACTCCAGCAGTGTAGGCCTACAACCGATATACGCTCAAAGGCTGTCCAAATCCACCCACTCACTACACCCTCAAGTGGACTATATTAGTGGAGTAATGTAGGGAATAGTGAATGGGGGTAGGGGCGATTTCAAACACAGCCCTAGATGCAGGGAAAAAAAATGTTGTCTCGAGTCATGTGACTGAATAATTTGCTCATAAAAGACCCCAGTGACTAATTTCCATTTCCGTATTTATTTTAAGCCAATTTCTCTGTAAGTGATGATTTTGTTTGTACAAATGCAACAAAATGCTGCCTTAACTTATTGTTTTTTCAACACTCCATTGTTTTTCATTAAATGTGAACCTTGCATAGTAACATGTAAAAATAATTACAAAGATAATGAAAATATTATATTAATGTAACCCACTTGAAAATAGCCTACTATAAATAGAACGATAGAGCTGAAGCCCTTTTTTGATTTTCCACACTAAATAATAGAGTAAAAAATATAACATTTAAGAGCTAGTTAAAAGGGTTTTTCCCACCAAAACCACTTCTAAGGCGGAAATAACAGAGCAAAGGGTCGAAATTACGACAAGGAGTTTATCTACTTTATGATTTTTTCTCCGGTTGTGTTTTTTTTTGGATGCATGATTTGAGAGGGAGTTCCATTGGACGAATTCACCATCAGACATGCAAGCAGAGGGCGCGAATGACCATCTTGCCTGCAACACGAACTGCTTCTACTCACCATTTCTTCATTGCATCGTACAGATAAGCGCGAGATCTCACCCCACTTAAAAAAAACATACTACCCGGGTAGATGGACTTTGGTTTATTATTTTGAGGTTATTTAATCAGAGCTCTGAGTTTATTTTATTTCATATTTTCCCAACTTGTGTGAAAAAAAAAGTTGAAACTAAGAGAAACACTGGTTTTCACAACTAAAAGGACATTACAAAGAAAAGATAAACAAGGTCATACTGGTTGATATTTGATGTTCAATAAATGCCGGCTATATGTTCTGAGTAAACTATTTTGGTACTTTCATTTGTCTACTCCTCTTGTGAAAAGTCCCTTAGAAAGGTAGCACTTCACTCTACATTATAATAAGTGCCCCTTGCATAATTTGGCGAGCCAGTGGCCAAGAGGAGAAATTAGATTGAATTAGTATTTGTTTACGTTGCCGGTTAAACCTGATTATTGACCCACTGTAATATATTTTTTTTCAGTTTGCTTTTGTAAATTGTGTCAAATTCAATTCAGTCATGGATACTGAACAAGACTATGGTGTGAATTTGAAAATGGCTGTGTACGTTGAGGGTATTACCACAACTGATACTGATGAACAGATAACTGAATCCTGTTCAGCTTTTGGGCCTGTGAACAAAGTTCTTAGGGTGAGGCAGACAGGACAAGAGAATGGAGTTAAAGCTCCAGTTGAGTTTGAGTCTGAGGAATCAGTCATAGACCTAGCTCCTAACCTCCCACAATATCTACCTAGTGTTAGAGATCCTAACATTATGTGGCATATAGATAGGGCTTATAAAGTGGCTCCTACTCCTGAGAAATCCCTACCCACAGTGCGAGCAGAGCTTTTAGACTTGAGTAACAGTTCAAACTCGGATAGTGAGGCAGATTCTGATGACAATAGGACCCCTTTAGTTCGTAAAGCACAGTTTTACCCAACCCAACATGCTTCCCCTACATTCACCACTAAAACAAGGAAACAGACAACACAGTCAGCTCAAATCAACCAAGGAGGCTCAGACAGTGACATAATCAATCCACCTGACATTCAGAGGATCATTGTAGAGCATGTTATTAAAAATGACAACTCCAATGCCTCAAGCCAGGGATCTAAGCGACTTCGTCCTTTTTCAGGCAAACTTCCTAAACCTACAAATGAAGCTGACTTTCAGACATGGTCTCTCCATGTGGAGCTTATGATTCAGGATAAAACCCCTGTTGACATGCAGCGAGGTAAAATCCTAGAAAGCCTGCTTCCACCAGCCTCTGATTTAATCAGGCAACTAGGCCCATATGCAGCTCCTCATGATTATGTGAAGCTCCTCGACTCAGCATATGGGTTATTTTCGCAAGGTTCCTTAGCACTCATCAAAACACAGGAGAGAAAGCCTCAGAATACCTGCAGCGGTTACAGGTGCTGATCACTACAGCTATGCAGAGGGGTGGCATTGCGAAAGCAGACGCCAATAAACAGCTGTTGCGACAGTTTCGGCGTGGATGTTGGGACCAGTCCCTTATTCTGGCACTGCAATTAGGGCTTAAAACAGAAAACCTGCTTGATTTCTCTGATTTCCTGCTACAAGTTAGAACAGAGGAAGACAGGAGAACTGCAAAGCAGGATTGCATGCAACGCCATTTAGGGAACACAAAGCCCAGGTCCTCTATGAATATGCAACTCGTGCATGAACCGCCTTTCTCTGATGATGCAAGCGCAAATGTGCTCCAGACATACATCACAGAAACTGAAGGTTTACGGAAGCAAGTCTCTGAACTAAAAATGCAACTTACCCAAAAGAAAGATCTAAGCAGGCAAAAGCATGCTAACAAAATCCAGAATTCAGCTCAAGATACCCCCTCAGTTAGGGTAGCTGAAATTCAAGCCCAACAAACAGCAGTCTGAAGGCTTGGTTCTGTTTCAAATGTGGCAATGATGGCCATCTAGCACGACAGTGTGAAAATCCCCCAAATAAGTTGTTGGTTGATCAGAAATATAAAGAACCCAAAGCAAGACAAAATGAATGGGAAACCAAATATGACCATTTAAACTGGACAGGGTCGCAGTGGAGGCACTAACTGCACCCTGAAATAAAATGAAACGTCCCACACAAAACAAAGCCACGAAAACAGTCGTCTGTGAAACACATTCCTCAGCTCAGTCATTGGAAGGTGCTCTCCCATGTAAGGTATGGCCTGTCAGTTGACTTCCCCCTGTCCTCAAGCCAGAACGGGGTGTCCTGTTACAAGACTAAGTTATTACACCCCTTGGAATGTCCTCCCAAGGAATGTCCCCCGAGAGTGTGATTTCTCCTAATTCTTGCTGAGAAGGAGAAATGAACCCTGTGTAATCCATATATATATTCCAGATATATAACCATGTGACAAAGGGGTGTTATAAGAAATCTTGAAGGTTCTTTCTCTTAAAACACCCAATGAACAGACATATTCAAATGTCCTGCGAGATTCTCTTTACGACTGTGCCTCAAGCTTCAAAGGAACTCCACGCAACACCCCCCCGTATTTTTGATAAGTTTTACTATCATTGAAGATTGAAATGTCTTTAGACTGTAACCCCTCCCCCCCCACACACACACACACCTAAGGCGATTGCTCTTAGACAAAGAGTAATAAAAACTAAATTCCCGCCTGTGACTTCCAACTCTCCGATTGGCCAAGCCGACAGGAAGACGCTGGATTTCTCCAAGGGGATAAATATCGGCGCGCCCCACTCTCTCCTCTCTCGTACCTCACCTCCGTGGATTCACCATGTAACTCTCTCTCTCGTGATCCCCGCCCCGGGGATCTTTTCTGTTCTTTGTTTTGTTGAGTTTTGTTTTCTGCATTCGACTCGGTTTACTTCCACGAAGGGAAATGAACTTAGTCTGAATTATTCCTTTGGTAACTTTACGTCAAAGACCTTTTAACCCTTGAAATTGCGCGCTCTCCGGACACACCCGCACACCACGTGACGCTCCAACGCCACACGTGCGCGCTCCTCGGACCAGCCGCAACCACGTGACGCTCCAACGGAACACACAAGACACGCAGCTCACTCACGCAGCCGTGTTCAGCCACATAAGAACCCAAAAATGCAAGTATTCGTTTATCGAGTCTTCAGAGCAGTAAGATTGTGTTTTTCCGTGGTGTCTCTCTATGGTCTTAAAGTCTGTAATTTGCCACTGATACCTCCAGTCTCCCTCCATCTCTCTCTCCCTGTTTCTTTCACTCTCAGATCCTTTTAGTGTTTTGTTCATTGTCGTTGTATTGTGTTTGTAAATACATGTATTCCTTGTAACGCTTAGCAACCGTATACGTAGTTTTCCTTATTAAATTCACTATATTCATAAATTGATTCTGATTGTATGCTCATTTTCAAGTCCCTTGAAGTGTCAAAGATCTAAGCTACAGGCTTACAAATTAAAGATACTTTACAGAGTATTTGCTTATAGGACAGGAAACCCAATTCTTGTGGCCACAGAATTGCTTTTCCTGATACAGGCTTACAAATTAAAGATACTTTACAGAGTATTTGCTTATAGGGCAGGAAACCCAATTCTTGTGGCCACAGAATTGCTTTTCCTGAAATCCTATAAAGTAGGATGATATTGTGGATCAACCACAAATAACATTCTGACAATTGAGCTAATTTTAACCTGTCTGTAAAATATCTGTACATCTGTAGTTGATCATAATCCCTTGTGGTTAAAATCTGATGTATAGATATGAATGCAGATGCAGGTAACAGATTATCCCCCTCGTTGGGCGATTTAACATGTATAAGTATCTGGTTCAAACCCGTATGAACAATTATGAATTATGAATTATTAATTATTGAATACATATTCCCCAAAACGCCCCCAGATACTCTACATATTTGGTGGAGAATGCGGGCACATTTTTAAACTTGTTTTTGAGCAATTAATTTTCAATCTATGTCTATATTGTGATTTAATATTGTACGTGCTTCTCGAGTGAGCGAACGCAGCGCGAACTCACTGACTAAACTGACTAAAGGCACAAAGCAGAGTTCAGTTAAGCACATTAACAGCTGCTAAATATGTCTAACATTTTAGTCACTGTTAATTGCTAAATTAAACTGCAGTTATATTAATAATATTAAAATTGCCTCTGTAAAGACGCGCTACATTTTAATATTAAAAATCCCCTGTCCAAGAACGAGACTCTTCTTCCAGTGGGATCAAAAGATCGAGTAAACGATGCTCTTTACTCATCTTAGTAAGGCCTGATATTATAATCGCTAGAATAACGATAACTCCTGGTTAACAGTGGCTTAGCTAACCATTCTGTAAAACCTAAGACATTTTAATCCTAGTGCTATGTAATAAGTGTTTATCGGAGTCGAACGAACAGACGAATAATTCCTGTTGCCACAATTTATGCACAGCGCAGCGAAGAAATCCTGCCACACGTGTTTGTGAAATATAGCACTAAAAATCCGCCGAGATTTAAATTTTATGTTGTGATTTGTGCAGTAACGAAGCATCTGCACGCGTTCAGATTTGAATCACATTTGGAAGCAGGCTGGTTGTTATTCCGCTGACAAACACTAGAGGACAGCCTTTAAGTGTTTGACCGTCTCAAATTACTACCACGCCATGACTTCATCCTTCATGCACGCAATAGCGCCATCGCGTGGAAATTATTAGTAGGTCATTCTTTTCTCAAATTCTCTCTTCCAGCCATTTCATGTTTCCCAGTGAATTGTGAAATCGTGCGGTACTTCAATATATATGTGCATTGACAGCTCTGCTTGTGCTAAATATTATTGGATGTTAGATTCTCCTGCTTCTGACTGTTTACACTTATTTTGAATTTGATTCAAACAAGATTTGAATTAAAAGTTAAGTTAAGTCTCAGCTCATTTACTGATACCCACTTAAGAGGGAACGCGCCACCTAGTGGCATCCCCTGCTAAGTCGGTTTATCACTTTCTTCCTGCTTTCATTCTGTTTTGAAGTGGTCAATTTCCAGTTGGTTTTATTTGACGTGCTATCACTGATACCTTACAGTAATCGTGATTATCATCGGATATAATTCTGATCTTTAACTCGTCTTACACTTATTCAAATTTGGTTTAAAATATAAAATTTCTAATTTAAATTTGAATGAAGTTTTTTTTTCTTTCTCCCCTTTGTCATTCTTCGTACTGATACTTTATCACGACTGTATCCTTACTATCTTAGATGCTAATTAACATCTCTTTATTATGCTTAATTGAATGGGTTTAAACCAGTTTAAATAGCAATTTAAACTAAGTTGTCTTTTAACCAGGGTGACCACTGAAGGGAAGTACACTCCCTTGTGGCACAAACCTGCCACTACAGCTTACCTCCTCCTGTGTCATCCTGCTTTACTTATCAATACTTCTTCTTTTGGGGTTAGGTTATTCTGATAAATTAACATCATTGTCATAATTCCCTTTCGTTTTGACCATTATTTAGTAAAGCCTTTGCTTTTATTTTCTACATACATAAATACTCAAAGTGAATTAAGGCTTTCTTTGTTTAAACCAAATTAAGTTTCACTTGTTCTTCACCCTGTTTTGTATTTATAGGTAGAACACTCTCTTGTGCTGTGGTGGTTTGACAGGCCTCCCTGGTTGGGTTCCACCGAGCAGGGTCATCTGACAGGCGTTACCGACGCTTGCCGTGCATGAGTCTCGGACCTTTTCTGTCTCTTGCCATTGGTGCAGCACGCAACACGACTCAGCAATTTGGCACTCCAAAGAAAAGTCCACCACGCTAGTCGACACACAAGTCAAGTTGTGTGAGAGCGCGCACCTTGGTATAGATAAACAGAAGGGCCCGGGGACACTGCGGTCGAGTGTTTGGGGACGACGGAAAAATTGACCACAATGCCGGCTCCAACTAGAGATGACCTCAATTCACCCCAGGCAAGCTAAAATTATGGTAAAACCCATTCATTTAGTATAGGCCACAGAATATTAGATATTCCCCCGGTCATTTAAGTGTTTGGCCCCTCTCCTCTTCTCTAAGCCACACATAGCAGGCTCAGGCCTCCTTATCCCCCCGTACACTTCCTGGGTTATTATTTACTCCATTTCATTACAGACCTATTCATTTGTATTGTTTCATTTTACTTCAGTCTTTTCCATCTTGCTATTTTTCTGCTCTGTTGTGATCTGTTCCTTTCAGTTCACCTAGAGACAGAACCTACGAGAGACACCAAGAAAAGCCAAATAACAGATTGACAACCAAGCCGTTAGCGTCAACAGATGACCCACTAGGCTACCGCCCTTTCAAAATCTTTATTTAGGCCCCACGCTGACCTATGCAAATTGTCCCCACATAACTGTCTAACTGTCTGCATCAGTTAGCCGAAATTCTCGTAGATGGCATCGCCCGTATTAGTATTATAGCTCGTAAACGAACTTGCATTGGTCTCTTTGTGTGTGCTGTGTTCCTCTCGCCCACAGTGAGCCAGTATGTTCCGGTCCTACAGTCCCACAACCCGCTGGGACAACCTCGAGACATGGCTGAGATCCATGACACCTCCATTCCTGCCCAAGGTCGCCAGTGACTCAGAGCCTCCGAGCCAAGAGCAGCTGGACACCGACTTGGACAAGCTGATGGCCCACGAACCGAGCCAACGCTACAACGACAAAGACTGGGCCCGACACGTCGGAAACCTCGCTCACAAGCTCATCGCACAAGCACGCCTCCACGAAAGGAGCCGCATCGCCCTGGAGCACGAAGTAGCAACGCTAAAGATGCAAGCGGAGGAAGCCCAGATCCACAGTCGTCTAGATCAACTGCTCCTCGAAACCGAGGACGAGGATGACACCGACCCTGAGCTACAGAAGGAAGTGGAAAGACTCCAAACTACCCTGTTTGATCTTCACCTACACACAAACCGAAAAGAGCAGTCAGAGAAAGAAACCAGAGAGGAACTCAACAAGAAACTCTGACACGGTGAAGCTCTCCTTGCAAGAGCAGAGACTGAACTAAAAGAAAGAGACACTAAAGCCAAGGCCTGCGAAAAACAGTTGCAAGCGGCCCAAGCTAAAATCCACGAACTTGTTCAGCAGAGACACGATCTCGAATACGAACTTGACATTGTTCGCACAGAGCTGAAACACTCGTATAGACTGCAGAGTGACCGGAAAGGGGAAACACACACCACAAAGTTTCCCCTGACCAGCCGGTCCGCACCTTTCAGCCAACAACCCAGAGCTGAAAAGAAGGGCGAAAGCCCGCTGTTCAAAACACCACCAGCCAGCCCACAAGAACCCCCGCCAGCAGCGAGGGGGGGGAGAGCCTTTCCAAAGAACCCCTGCCACTAACCACGGCATGGCTCCCAAAGAACTTGACAAGCTGGCCAGACACATCCCGACGTTCACTCCGAACCCTGAGGCTAGCAAGACATTGACTTTCACTTACAAACTGTTACCAACGCGACCGCATGGAACAGATTGTACCTGTTAAGAATTATTTCCAGTCGTGAGGTGCGCAGCTTCCTTGACCGTCAACCAAAGACTATCAAAACGGACTACCAGCAGCTGCAACAAGCTTTGATCCGTGAATTCTCTGATCCAGAATCAGACCAAGGGTTATTCACCGCCATGGACCTCAAGCAGGCCCGACTTGAAACCCCACAGACCTACTACGGCCGACTCCGACAAGCCTACTTTCGGAGCACGGAACCAGCCAGGTATGGAAGAGGATGTCAATTTCAGAACTTTGTTCCTTAGAAATCTGCATCCCACAGTGAGCCATCACTTAGGCATCCTAGCCTGTCCCCTTAGCATGTCTACCCAACAGCTACGAGACTTGGCCAATAAAGCTTACACCAAGCAAAAGACTGTGTTTGAAAAGACTGTGAAAAACCACACAATCTACTCTGTCTCCGACTACTCAGAGCAGCCTCTAGAGGGCGCCCCACAACACCACAGCCCTTTTTACAGAGAGTCAAGACCGTTCCAGGCCAGCAGAGGGCAGCACAGCCGTGATGGTGCTCGTCCAAGGCACCAGAGCGAGCGCTCTGAAAGATTCTGGGAAGCCAGCCGGCGACCCAGAAACAGCCGACCCCCATCACCAAGAGACTCAAGCCCAGACAGCCCGGAGCGGTACCCCTCTCAACATGCCACTGGTAAGCACAAGTCTGAGCACACATCAGATAAAAAACAGTACAGCCACGTCAGAGACGGCAGAGATCCTGAAGGTGCTGAAAGAGCTTCTGCACATGAGATCTCACAAGAGAAACAAGAGAGACAAGCCAGACGTCCTATGTCTAAGTGTAAGACCTGAAACAGGCACCCAGAACACTGCTCGTCAGCGTCAGACCACAGAGCTAACTGTCACATCACAAAGTGACAGCATCACCCAGCCACCACAGCTGACCGCTGCACAGCCTGAGCATGACAGCCCAGTGTCCCACAACTGGGACCAAAGTCCCAAAAGACCAAGAAATGCTGTTTTGGCTACCTGCCTCCGCAGCGACCCACACGAGACCGGCCCTAACCGCCTATCGATCGCCACACCAGCCCCGACGCCAAGACTTCTGGGAAACCTGATCAAAAGGGGGGTGGCCCGAAAACTCTACCTAGCCATCACTATAGACAATGATTTGAGCCTTGAAGCCCTGCTAGACACCGGCTCAGACATCACGTTAATGTCAGCTCAACTCTTTGACAGACTCAGTGCTAAAGCTAAGAGCCAAGATCGAACTCTTACATTTCAAACATGTGAGCTGAAGGTGCAGTCGTACAGCCAGAACAACATCAGGCTCTAACAGGTAGCTTAATGTCAGCTCAACTCTTTGAAAGACTCAGTGCTAAAGCTAAGAGCCAAGATCGAACTCTTACATTTCAAACATGTGTGCTGAATGTGCAGTCGTACAGCCAGAACAATATCAGGCTCTAACAGGTAGCTTCCAGTGACCTGACAATTGGTCCTTTTGAGTCCTACCCACCCGGTGTACATCTCACAAATGGACACTTACCCCTTTCTGATTGGCAAAGATCTGCTAGAATGCTTTGAGCTTTTATTAGACTTCAAACACCTGACAGTCTGGGCCCAAGTTCAAATACCCCTCCCCCTCCAGTCACAGAGGTCACGAGAACTACAACAAAGCCAGACTCCAAGGTCACAGAGTTCCCAGGAACTCCAGCAGCCATCCATGGGTACACAGCCTCAGCACCAAGTCAAGGGTCAAGTTCGCTACCCTGCACCTTCCAGCTCGCCAAAGACCAAGAAACGCTGCTCAACGATGCGTGACCTGATACAGAAGGCCTCTAACACAGAAGGCCTCCTCAGAAAGGGTCCCTAAGACCCCAATGATTCCGAACTGCAAAACCAGAAGGCACACAGCATGAACACAATGCAAGACTCTGTAAAAGGGTCCCTGGTCAGCATAGAACATAACTTTTAAATTAGATGAAAATGTGTGCTCAAGAGAAGCAAGACTCTGCATTAGACAATTTAGAATTTTACTGATTTAAAGAAAATCTTGAATGGACCTGTAAGCCTCACCTGCCAACACACTATGCACGACTCTTTCGAAACAAACATTTTGCTACATGCTAGTCGAAATGACACTGCTAAACATTAGTTTCCATGACAATGAAGGGTTACAGGAAACACTAGCTCCAAATAAGGCATACGTCACCTTGACGCCATAGTGTGGGAAAACCACCTGAGTTTTAAACTACTTTTGACCTACAGGTGTGCATGTGATCATTGCGATCCAAACGGAACAACATGCGATACGCATTTTGATCACTGGTTGCTGGCTTGTCTAAATGCAGATAAAATAATAGCTGAAATTGACATCCCTACTGTAAGTGAAAGAGTCTTAGATTTCCAACTAATAACAGTAAGTTCAGCAGTAAAGCGTAAGTCTGTTTGACAAAGAAATCTCATATCAGCAGCTTGTAAACTGTACCGATATCTATTCTGCTTTGGTTAAAGAAATCCATATTGCAGTATTGCTAAACCTGTTCCTGAAATAGAAAGCTCAGGACAGGGTTATATAGATATATATATGTAGACCTGGGTGATGCTCCTCTTTCTACAATGTAAAGGCCTTACAAAGTATTGTTAGAGTGATGTAATTAACCTAAATTTTAGCTGCATCTACAAGCAAAGAAGCTACCTCGCGATCAAAACGGTTTACTCACTGAAAAGCCAGCATTTATGCATAAGAAGGACGTAACTATAGATGCTTAGACAAGCTTTGACTTACAGCAAATCTATTTCCTTACTCTGTAAACAAATAGAATAAGTTGTGTAAAGTAAAAAGAGTTCCATGAGTAAAATTAGCAAATGCCAAAACACAGATGCATTTTACTTAATGTAACATCAAGTTCTTGAAAGACTTAAAGTATAGGCGCCCCCTTTTAACCCGTTTAAACATGCATAACTCATTTAAAAGGGTGCAGACATTCTTCAGGTACTGTCGAATTGTTCTGACATGCTCGGGTTCCCATGACAACGACTTGTCACAGGAAGCGCTAACTCGTGATGTCACTTTGTAAACAAACCAGCCTAGGTGGCTAAGCTATCCTAGCCTAGCATCCATCCAGCTTACGCTAAGCTAACCTAGCATCCATCCAGCTTACGCTAAGCTAACCTAACCTAGCATCCATCCAGCTTACGCTAAGCTAACCTAGCATCCATCCAGCTTAGGCTAAGCTAAATAATAACTTCTACAGTTAGCAGTTAACAGCTAGCATCATTTACTTGAAGCCGTAATTACAGCTTTTGTTTATACAGTGCAAAGTATTCTAAAATACTTTCTTTAACCCAGTTAGGGTTTGTAATTCTTCACTTTCCATACTTTCAATTCTTCTCAGCTACAGTTCACCTTCACTAGTTTAGGCGTAGTCCTTGCGGAGCACTGTAGGCAAAATTTGCAGATGCCCCGCCAAATAAACTTACGTTTAATTACATATAAAATGTGTAGCTAGAGAAGAATCAGTATAGTAATGAGAATTTTCATTAGCTTGTTGACTAAACCTTTGGAGGGACACACACAGAGTGGTCTTGAACACGCAACCGCGGTTACCAACTATGGCGTGTTGGTCCAGGCAAATCAAAAGTTTAGTCACTAGTGCTACTGACTATTCTCACATTCAGATCATTACCCATAGGCCCCAGAAAGGAAACAGAGACACCTTTATTTGTGATTTTGTTTATTTTCAACAAGTGCACTCATTTTTATGACCCTGCACCACAAGTAATTTCAACGATTACTAGGGCATAACTATAGTCCTGAGAATTGATAATAAGCATAATTTGAATAGGAAAGTTTTTTTCCCCCCTATCATTCACTTCGTCAAGCCGTAGTGAACCACTACTTAAATCCATAGAAATAATTTAGTCATAAGAACCATCTTCAGTCATTTATTTCATCTCGGCTATGCCCTTTCCAGGAAATACTCTCGGAACCAACATAAGTCTTAGCCTCCTAACATCCACAGCTAAGATAAGGATACAAGACACACTTCACTGTCTAGCTACACGTGACACACATAGCTTTATGCTACATTCCTAGCGAACCCATTAAATCGTGGTTCTAAACTTTTAGGGTCATGCATTAGTCTCACCACAAGTATGACAAAATGTCACAGAGACCCTGCTTAACCCGACCTTAACCTTCCAGCTTACCAAAGTCTATGACAAACCAATGGACACTGAGAAACCACCTCTCAACCCCTCCAACCACCCACGAACGCCGTCTGCACCCACCGACAACCGACGTGAACCAGCACATGCTGCGTGCACGAGACAACATTCAGCGTTCTGCACCTGATGCCATCACTGCGCCACGGCTTGTGGTGCCACAGTCAAAAGGAGGGTCATGCCAATGTATGCCCATGACGCACCATGTGCTGCACACCGCAGCACCAGAGACACTTGCAAGACACCGAAGCAAGTGGCATACCGGCGTCCTCAAAGCGAAAAGACTGTCCTAGCCAACCAAGGACGACACTCGCTGAAATTTTTCCTCCCTTTCTCTTTCTCTCTCCCTTTCACTTTTACCGGGATGCTGCGGTGTTTCCAGCCAACCAGAGGGCAGCCGCAATCGGACATCTCACCAGGTCCGACATCAGACATCGTCCTAAGGGAACAACCATGACTCCTTTCCTGCCGGACCCGCACTCAGAAAGTGTATGTGCCACCTGATCCTCGCAACGCCTACAGAACACACTACCCCAGCGTAACAACACAATACAGCTGGGCAGGTGCCGAGGGACAGAGAACGCCCTCACTCACGCTGACGCCGATGTCGAGCACATGCTCAACCAACTTGAGAAAATGACTATCACACAAGTTAGGTGGACACATCCACCGCTCCAAACTGTTTCTGGGAGCTTTGCCCGGAGCCGTCACCACTCTGTTTAACACTTGTATGTCCAGTGTGAATACAGTGAACCTAGCCACCATGGGGCGGCATGTAGCCGAAATTCAGACTGAGATTCCACAGATAAAAGAGCAACTCACAACAGAGTGCATCCCTGCAGACCATCGACAAGACACTAAAGGGAATTGTGGTAACTTTCAACACTCACAGCGTTCTGCTGACCCAGACAGTGAACTCCATGAAACAGCTGTTTACTGTCTTCCCGAATGACTTTGCTCAAACTCAGCTGGTAACAGCCCTGATGACAGACACTCTGCCGGAGGTGAACTCTTCCATTGACAGCCTAGCCATGGGTAGGATTCCATCGCACCTGATCCCCTTAAGCCTTATGCAAACCGTGCTGGCTTCCGCCATCACCACGCCAACTGACTCTCTACAAATACACCTTGCAGACTCGCTGGGTAGTGCCAACCCACTCTGCGTCGACCCCAAGCAGAGAGAAGTGGGTTTTGCTCCTGAACTTGCCCATCAGTCAAGCCGAATCCACCGGCTCAAGAACATTGTCAATGTCAGATTTTGAAAGGTAACACTCACATCAAGATCCGCACGCTGTACGTGATTGACTTGCACGACAGCGACACTAAGCTGTCCCCAGCTCCGAACCCACACATGTGCACATTAACCAAAGACATTCACTATCTCTGCCCTAACAAACCTTTCCTCAGAGACAACACTGACAGAATCTGCGGGCTGCAGATCAGTGGCACACGCTGCCCTGCTAAAGCCAAGCCTCGCACTCAAGTCACCGAGACCCAAGCAGAGATTGTAGGTGACAGGTGGCTCGTTAACACTCCTGTCGGCACAGCTACACTAACCTATGACCAACATGACACTGCCACCAGTGTCACCTGGCTCAACCAGAGCGTGTGGATTCAAGTACCGAAAGGTGCCATCCTCCACCTGGATGACCTGACATTGTACCCTCTTCCAAGCAAAGAGTACAAATTAGAACTGGAAATCCCATCCTTCTTCAGGAACCACACTTTCCCCCTAACTCCAGAACGGGAATTGTGGTTTGCGAAAGGGGTCAGCTAATTGACATTTCTTCCATCGACACAGCCCTCCAAGCTTTGTCTCGAATACCCATACTGACTACCTTACCTGTTGTCCAATCCTGAACTGCAGCAGACACCGCGCTGTGTATCTCTACGATAATCAACTACACCCTGACACTGGGCTTGGCCTTCATCCTCTACAGGAGGCTCAACGAGATGCGAACATCCATGGCCAAGTTCAAGAAAGCCGTGTCTGGAGGTTCCCGCCAGAACCCCCAGGAAGAGAGTACCACGCCAGAGACCGCTTCGAACCTTATCAAGCTGAGTCCTTAGCCCTAATGACCACCTGCTACACAAACATCATGAGTCACCTGCCATCCGTCCATTGTGATGATTGTCGTCCGATGATGTCCACACAGGGACTTCATCCGACGCAAGGGGGGACTGTAAGGTATGGACTGTCAGTTGACTTCCCCCTGTCCTCAAGCCAGAACGGGGTGTCCTGTTACAAGACTGAGTTATTACACCCCTTGGAATGTCCCCCCAAGGAATGTCCCCCGAGAGTGTGATTTCTCCTAATTCTTGCTGAGAAGGAGAAATGAACCCTGTGTAATCCATATATATATATTTCAGATATATATAACCATGTGACAAAGGGGTGTTATAAGAAATCTTGACGGTTCTTTCTCTTAAAATACCCAATGAACAGACATATTCAAATGTCCTGCGAGATTCTCTTTACGACTGTGGCTCAAGCTTCAAAGGAACTCCACGCACCCCCCCCCCCCCCCCCCCCACCCCCCCACCCCCCCACCCCACACACACACAAGAACCTTTCTCCAATATCCTCACTGAAAGACATTTAACCAGATGTATTCAATGTGTTTTTATGTGTCTGTTTGTCCATGTCACATTGGAATAACTATGATTTTATCGTAGCATAAAGTGAATTATAAATACCTTCATTATGCATTTTAAATATAACTGTATATTCCTTTAACTTTTACATAGCGTTCTTACTACCTGTAGAACACTCGTGGCGTGAACAACGCGAATATGCATAAAATTATAGAGTAAAGTGTATTTTTGATAAGTTTTACTATCATTGAAGATTGAAATGTCTTTAGACTGT
This sequence comes from Tiaroga cobitis, assembly GCA_030578255.1. Classification (NCBI taxonomy): domain Eukaryota; kingdom Metazoa; phylum Chordata; class Actinopteri; order Cypriniformes; family Leuciscidae; genus Tiaroga; species Tiaroga cobitis. The sequence continues at coordinate 23,837,781 of CM060606.1, read as the reverse complement.
AACCCCTCCCCACACACACACACACCTAAGGCGATTGCTCTTAGACAAAGAGTAATAAAAACTAAATTCCCGCCTGTGACTTCCAACTCTTCGATTGGCCAAGCCGACAGGAAGAGGCTGGATTTCTCCAAGGGGATAAATATCGGCGCGCCCCACTCTCTCCTCTCTCGTACCTCACCTCCGTGGATTCACCATGTAACTCTCTCTCTCGTGATCCTCGCCCCGGGGATCTTTTCTGTTCTTTGTTTTGTTTTGTTGAGTTTTGTTTTCTGCATTCGACTCTGTTTACTTCCACGAAGGGAAATGAACTTAGTCTGAATTATTCCTTTGGTAACTTTACGTCAAAGACCTTTTAAGCCTTGAAATTGCGCGCTCTCCGGACACACCCGCACACCACGTGACGCTCCAACGCCACACGTGCGCGCTCCTCGGACCAGCCGCAACCACGTGACGCTTCAACGGAACACACAATACACGCAGCTCACTCACGCAGCCGTGTTCAGCCACATAAGAACCCAAAAATGCAAGTATTCGTTTATCGAGTCTTCAGAGCAGTAAGATTGTGTTTTTCCGTAGTGTCTCTCTATGGTCTTAAAGTCTGTAATTTGCCACTGATCCCTCCAGTCTCTCTCCATCTCTCTCTCCCTGTTTCTTTCACTCTCAGATCCTTTTAGTGTTTTGTTCATTGTCGTTGTATTGTGTTTGTAAATACATGTATTCCTTGTAACGCTTAGCAACCGTATACGTAGTTTTCCTTATTAAATTCACTATATTCATAAATTGATTCTGATTGTATGCTCATTTTCAAGTCCCTTTAAGTGTCAAAGATCTTAGCTACAGGCTTACAAATTAAAGATACTTTACAGAGTATTTGCTTATAGGGCAGGAAACCCAATTCTTGTGGCCACAGAATTGCTTTTCCTGAAATCCTATAAAGTAGGATGATATTGTGGATCAACCACAAATATTATTCTGACAATTGAGCTAATTTTAACCTGTCTGTAAAATATCTGTACATCTGTAGTTGATCATAATCCCTTGTGGTTAAAATCTGATGTATAGATATGAATGCAGATGCAGGTAACAGATTATCCCCCTCGTTGGGCGATTTAACATGTATAAGTATCTGGTTCAAACCCGTATGAACAATTATGAATTATGAATTATTAATTATTGAATACGTATTCCCCAAAACGACCCCAGATACTCTACACCCAAGAGGGTTGATAGGGCCAAAATGTACATCAACTGTTGTAGTTGAAGGAGTTCATTGTGATAGCCTTCTAGATTCAGGTTCCCAGGTTAGCACAATTTCAAAGTCTTTCCATGAGAGTTACCTTTCACATCAGCCCATTTTCCCCATTCAAGACCTATTAGACATAGAAGGTGCTGATGGTCAGGAAGTACCCTATCTAGGTTACATTCAAGTTGACATAAACTTTCCAGAGTACATCATGGGGAAACCTGTAGAGATTCTTACCTTAGCACTTGTCGTGCCTAACCACAGAACAAACATGGACGTCCCCTTGTTGATAGGCACCAACACACTGGACCCACTGTATGAAAAGTGTGCACTTATTCAGGATGACTACTTAAAACATGGGACCAACGGTGGTCACTGCTCCCCACTTGTGAAACATTTGTATCACAGATTCAAAATAAATCAACAAAATGGCAGAGTTGGGACTGTGAATCTGCAGAGCAAAAAGAGTGTCATCATTCCTGCAGGTGAAAGAGTGGCTTTAACTGGATACGCAAAGCATGTCCCAGTAGCTACCGATACTCCCCTTATGGTAGAGCCCCCCCAATCCAACTTACCTGCTGGTCTCTTGTTCAGTAGCTACGTCATGACAAGCCCGCCATTTCCATCCTTCAAGATACCTGTTTTGGTGAAAAATGAGACCGCACATGACATCAAAATATCAACAGGTCATAGCATTGCTGAGTTATCTTTTCCTAAAGCTGTGTCATTCTTACCAGGTCATGATGACAGAGTCACATTGAGTGAGCCATCCCACCTGACTCCATCCTTCTCGACGTGCACCTCCATGCATGTGTCTGATTCCGGTAAACTCACTTTTGACTTTGCAGACTCTCCCTTGTCTGAAGAGTGGAAGGAGAGAATTACCAGGAAGTTGAATTCAATGTCAGACGTTTTTGTACTCAACGACCTTGATTTTGGTCATACCACTGAGATCAAACACAAGATACGCTTGTCGGATCCATCTCCATTTAAACAGAGGCCCAGACGATTCATCCCTCTGATTATGAGGCTGTCAGACGTAATTTAAAAGAGCTTCAAGATGCGAACATCATACGTGAGTCAGAAAGCCCCTTCGCTTCACCAATTGTAGTGGTGAAGAAAGAACGGTGATATTAGGCTATGCGTCGATTACCGAAAACTGAATAGACAAACCATCAAAGACGCATATGCGTTACCCAACATAGAAGAAGCCTTCTCAGCCTTGAACGGGTCCAAGTGGTTTTCTATTATGGATCTCAAGTCGGGCTACTATCAAGTAGAAATGGAGGAGGGGGACAAGTGCAAAACAGCTTTTGTGACACCCATGGGGTTCTGGGAGTTCAACAGGATGCCACAGGGAGTTACGAATGCCCCCAGTACTTTTCAGAGAGTACTGGAAAAGTGTATGGGTGGAATGAACTTGAGAGAAGTCTTAGTCTTTCTTGATGATGTTATCGTTTTCTCGGCTACACTTGAAGAACATGAAGATCGATTACTCAGAGTTCTCCAGAGGTTGAAGGAATTTGGCTTAAAGCGGTCACCTAAGAAATGTGAATTCTTCAGAACATCTGTTAAATACCTCAGTCATGTTGTGTCTGCTACTGGGATAGAGACTGACCCAGCCAAGATAGTTGCTCTGACGACGTGGCCTAATAACATCAAAGAGCTTAAGTCTTTCCTTGGATTTGCTGGATATTATAGAAGGTTCATAAAGGACTATTCCAAAATCGCAAGGCCTCTGAACGACTTAACAGCTGGTTACCTGCCCCCAAAAAGGAAGTCCGCCTCCTCATATAGCAGCTCAACACGTCTCTCAAGTGTAGATTTCAGAAGACTATTTCATGAGAAATGGACATCAGCCTGCGAAGATGCATTCAAGACTCTCATTCAAAAGCTCACAACAGCTCCGATCCTTGGGTTTGCAGACCCGAAGAAGCCTTACGTGGTACATACAGATGCAAGCACTCATGGCCTTGGTGCGGCTTTATATCAAGAGCAGGAAGGCAAATTGAGAGTAATAGCCTATGCGAGCAGGGGACTCAACCGCTGTGAACGAAGATACCCTGCACACAAACTCGACTATCTCTCTTTAAAGTGGGCTGTCACAGAGAAATTTTTTGATTATCTCTACGGAGTGAAATTCACTGTTGTGACAGACAACAACCCACTGACGTATGTACTGACATCTGCCAAGCTTGATGCTGCAGGCCACCGCTGGCTGGCTGCCCTTTCCATATTTGACTTTAACCCTCTGGTGTTTTTGGGGTCCTTGAGCTGTTTTGACATGCCCTGACATTTGTGCTTATTTCAGCTACTTAAAACATACCTTTTGCCAACATATAAATTTGCTGTATTCAGCACAAACTCTGCTACAATAATATGTGAGCAAAATGGATGTACATGTTTGCATTTTAGAGAAAAAAAAATTATGCGTGGTTAGTACGTTTTGGGAAAAAAAATGTCACCGCAATAAGGCCATTTAACACATACTGAATAGTTGTCCACAAGACTTTTGAGTTATGTAGTGATAATCAGATAGGTAGTCGAGCCAGCTCTGGTATGTGGAGTAAATTAACTAGATTTTAATTTACTAAAGTTCCCCTCCCTTTCTTCCATTCGGTGAAAGAAAGGGAATAGTGTTTTGAATTGATTAAATCATTGACTCTGATTCGCACATGTAGCATTCTTCTCTAATGAATGAACAACGGAATGCTTTGCTTACGAGCTGAGATAGCTCTGGACATGTGACTCGAGATGAGATCTTATGAGTCTGGTCGAAGATCACGGAAGAGAACAGCCCTTTAGGGTCTCCCCTGATTTGATCACCTCACAAACAGAGCACTGTGTAATGATGAGTCAATTCACAATGCTGCCTGAATGCTGACGGACAATTACCCATTCCAACCCACACACACACACACCACGGATGGACAGATGCACGCCACACATACCCGCACACAAACGTCCTTTGTGTGCAACTTAGGATAGAAATGGTTCACGTACGCGAAGCAGAGTGAACCCCTCCTCTCCATAAAAGACTGACACAGAGCACCACGAGTGAGCACTTACTTTGCTAGAGAGCTTTTCGGTTCCATGGCTCCTTAGGGAGCTTTCTCTGTTTTCTTTAATCTTTCTTTATTTTCGTCTTCGGACCTTTTCTTACGTTTAGTTTCAGTGAAATGAACGTAATCGGCAACTTCAACTTTAAAGAGACTCTTTGAACCTTCAGCGACCACGCTCGCCTGGAAGAGCTGACAAAGCACGCACTCGCTCTTAAGGACACACACGCAAGACGCGGTTCTCCTCGGCAACACAAAGAGAACCATTGTGCAACTCTCACTCTCCTATCCCTGCATCGGTCCCTGTTCATTTCTTCTCGCGAGGAAAATGAACCCAGCCCGACCTCAGCTGGCAAGCTTCACCTCCAAGGACATTCAAACATGCCGCGCTCACGCGCGCTGGACGAACCCAAACGCTCGGCATCCACATGACCGAGAGAGACACACGCCTGCTTCACATCACCCATCCAAAAGAGCTTTACCGGTGCAAGTACCCGTTTTACTATGCTTTCAAGGGTTAAGATCTGTTGATTTGTGTTGTCTCAAAGGCTCTGTGTCTGTGATGAATTTTGCAAAACTCATGATCTTTCCAGGTCTGCTTTATTTCTCCCTCTCTGTCTAGCTCACATGATCTTTCGATCAGACCACTCTCTCTCTCTCTCTCTCTCTCTCTCTCGTTGTTATTTGTTTGTTTCGTTAGTTTTACTGTTAATGTACATATATGTATCCCGGGTTTAAATGTAGAATTCTGTATCCGTAGTTTCAATTATTAAAACCATATTCTTGATTGCTTTCTGTCTAAGAGCTTATATTACAAGTCAATGAAATGATTGGTCTAGCTACAAAGCTTTACAAGTTGTTACTATTTCAGTAACGTAAATTTTATAAACACAAGAAAATTAATGTTCACGGCCGGAACATTGAGATTTCTTCGAGTTTATAAAAAGGGATAACTTTGTTGAGAAGTTGGTAAGTTAATCTTACGGCTGTTTGCTGGACAAACCGATTGTTTGATAACTAAATTAATTTCCTTAAAGTTATCTCATATAATCTATCTGTAATGAGACCATTGATGTATGAATGAGGAATTATAATTCGTTATGATTTATCATTCATATATTCGATCGATCTATTTTCAATTTCGATAATTTAACTGCAACATGCAAGATATAATCATATCCATGATTAATTATGAAAATTCCCTATAAATAATTTGAGCTAATTAAGGCAAACCTCAATGTTGCTACAGTTACTATTCTGTAGGCTAGAATTTTTACTTCAAAATGAAGTGAAAATCATTCTTACCACTCTTTTACAAACAACAATATAACGATTTAAATTTCTTACGTCAGTTTTTGGGTCAGCACTGCTGTATGCGTGGGAGTGTGAATGGCCATGAATATTAATGTCATTTACACCTGGGGAGACTAAAGACACTCCCCCAATGGCCCATCAAGGTGCTGTGAGGCAGCCTGAACTAAGAATAATTCACTGATGAATAAAAAGTTAAAAAGAACAGCATTTATTCAAAATAGAAATCTTTCCTAAGAACGTAAAGACTTAAAGTCATTACTATCACTTAACACATCCTTTCAAAAAAACAAACATAAAAAGACCAAACTTGTTTTTTTTTAATAAACAAAAAAAAAAATGTATTCAAAGAATCCTAAAAAAAAACTATCACAGGTTAAAAGAAATTAAGCAGCACAACTGTTTCCAACATTGATTAAAAAAAAATCATATCAGAATGATTTCCGAAGGATGATGGTTAGTTAGCATCACCATCTCACTGATGCTGACATCTGTCCATTTATATTTGCTGCCTTTTGCAGTTGTTTTGGCAGCCTGAGCATTGGTGTTGTGGCACAGAGTTGACACAGCACTTTCTGAAAAAAAATAGTTTGAATAGACTCATGGGCGAATGTGAGTCTACAGAGCTCAGTTGCGGTCCAGTTTCCCGTGCAGGAAGGAATCGCAGTGTCTGTGGAACCATGTCAACATCGGTCTCTGTTTTCCATGACAGAGTGACTGCCTTTTGCTCGTCTGCTTGTTTGCCTTGGCTCTCTTCGGAACTGATGCTTGAACATGTTCATTGTCACATCTGTTATAAAAAAGAAGAAAGAAAACGTGTGAGCATGCTGTTAACACAAGCAAAGAAACTGTATTATTATCATTATCAATCACTAATTGCCATGGATAAAAAATATATGTTTTTTGTAATTTCACACAAGAATATGAACTTTTACATTATGACGATGTAAACACAATTAGGCTACATTACATCTGTAAAATATTACATCTATGCACTTACTCAGTATGATTCTCGATCGCACTGAGAACTGAACGACACCTGCTGGAGAAGGAGAGCATGATGCAACCACATTCCTAAAAAACAAAACAAAAAAACTGTTAGCACATTATCCAAAGTAAACTGATGGACAATTAATGGGTATGGATGCACAATGTATGTATATATCTGTTGATGGACGGAGAAACATCTATTGATGGGCCGTAGACCGCGTCACCGCGAGTATCTGTTTATGGCCCATATAGACGCACGCATTTACTGATACAATGAACGAACGATAAATCACTACATTTCAAATATTTACACATCTATTCACAAACAAATGTGCATAAGGCAGTATTTACGCATGATAAGTAGTGTCATAGGCTAACCAAAACTGAATATTTATTAATAAAAAATATATTGTATTTAGACAGTATCACGTTTTACCGGAGGCTGAAATATATTTCACTAAATCATTATAACCTAAGTAGTTATTCGCAAACAAAATGCAAACACGCAAGGCAGTATTTACGCATAAGTAGTGTCATAGACTAATCTCAAAACTGTGTGAAATATATGTAGTAGGCTAATATCACATTTAAAAAGTTTACACGAGCGTATAGGCCTACACGAATGTTAGGGATATTGTGAGGTAATCTTTCCTCTGTCAAAAGCTAGCCAAAACTAGGCAAAATGTAGTCTGAAAATTCATTTGAGCTCTATGATCAGAAAAGGAATTATATAAAACTAAACAACTTACTCCGAGCTTGTATCCTCGGCGGGGTCAGTTCGTTCTTCAAAATGCAGCTGTTCGTCGTCCGAGTTTCAAATTTCTCTGGGGAAAAGGTGAATTCTTCCCCGCTGTCCAGAATCATCTGAAGGAGTAGCGTGCCATTCTCAAAACGCGATGAACTATCAGTGAATCTGATGAAGAAACTTCGCGTTGTTATGGTATTGATCGGGGGGCGTGTGCGATGCGTCACGTTAGATTTACCATGTGAAAAGCTCTGGGGGCGTGGTGGCCTCGGCTCATTAAAGATAATGAAGGGAGAACGAAAAAACTGTACCTCTCCTTGGTTTCAAACGGATTACATAAACTGGAAATATATATATTTTTAAATAAATTACTTCATTTAAAAGAAGAAAATTTCAGCTTCATAAAGAGAAATCTCTCGTATCTAGTATTGACTGAATTACAGTTAATTTTACGGACGCATTTCAGAATGGACCTCACTGACAGAGAGAAGGCAAAACGCGCATCATGTTTGTTTTTCTTTATTTGACGAAAAGCACAACACTTTGTACCCACAAAAATACTAGAGACTTAACATGATCTAATGATGTACAACACTTATATGTAAGATCAAAATCAACAGAGTAATTTGATTCTCTTTTGCACTGATAAGGAAAAAATCGAGCTCGTCGCACCGGCGCGATAGCCGACCTCAGAGGGTTAACATCCAGTATAGAGCTGGGAGGAAGAACCAAGATGCAGACGGTCTCTCAAGGCATCCACATCCTCATGACGAATACCAACCTGACTTCACTTCTCAGGATGAGGATAATCGCATTCAGCGCTTCCTTGCCCAGTTCCTACAGGACGACAGAGGAGCTGATTTTCCATCTGATGCTGTGAAGGCAGTGTGTCAGAGGTACCAGCACATCTCAGCCGCAAGTACAGAACCGGACTTCCAAGCGCCGGTACCAGTGGAATGTTTAGCAATTGAGGCCTCTGCCATTCCTGTAGGATTCTGTCAAGCTGATGTACTTGGGTCATGTACGTTGCCGCAAATGTCACTTCAAGATTGGGCACGTGAGCAAAGGCAAGATGCAGTCATCAGTAGAGTAATAGAGCTTGTCAAAGCAAGAAAGTGACTTCCATATAGGTTGAGGCGTCAGGAGGATCGAGAAGTCCAGTTGATGTTGAGAATAATGGAGCAACTGGTCTTCTCTGATGAAGTCCTATACCGAAAATGCATAAGTCAAGGTGAGCCTTTCCATCAGCTTGTCCTTCCGACAAAATACAGAAAGACAGCTCTAGAGAACCTTCATGATGCTGTTGGACACCTGGGTACTGACAGAACTTTGGACTTGGTTTGTGCCCGATTCTATTGGCCTCATATGGCCATGGACGTAACTGAGAGAATCAGGACCTGTGAGAGATGTATATTGAGAAAGGCTGAGAGAAGCGCTCCCTTGGTGAATATAAAAACAAGCCGTCCTTTAGAGTTGGTCTGTATGGACTATATTTCACTGTAGCCTGATGGAAAAGGAACAAAGGATATCTTGGTCATTACAGACCATTTCACCAAGTATGCAGTAGCTGTTCCAACAGCAGATCAAAAGTCAAGAACAGTGGCGAAAGCTCTATGGAACAATTTTTTCATTCTGATATGGCAAAAATCAATAATTAACAAACAAGCATCACAGTAAGAGACATCAGATTCAAATTGTACTTTAAAAGATGTTTTATTCTTTTAAAGGAGGTCGTTCACAAAAACATACCACGACAGCTACCTCGTGGCAGGAACAAAACCTGAAATCACACAGCAAGCATACCAGCCTTTATACCCCTTTTCTTCAGAGTTCCTTCTCCTGTAAATTTCCGTTCACCTCAATAAAACCAGATCTGGCTGGTTGGTTAGAAATGCAATTGTCTGATTCCCTCTAAACCCCCCTTCTCTCTGGGCTTTTGCTATCCTCACACCTGTGAGGTCAAAAGGCTGAATAACCCCTTTGTCTTACCCCATTAAAACCAGATTGGTTGATTAGAAATACAATGATCTGATGGTCCCTCTGACCCCCCCTTCTCTCTGGGCGTTGCTATTCTCACACCTGTGAGGTCAAAAGGCTGGATAGCCCCCTTTGTCTTACCTGATTACCCATGCTAACGAGTTCAGAGGCTCTTCCTGACCATTTGCTATGTCTGTGTGTGTGCCTTTGTTCCTGCCAGGTATATGCAAATATTCCAGCAGAGAAAATACATGATTGAATAAAAAGAAAACCCACACTATGTCAAAATGAAAAACTAAAATATTAATTTTTCCACAACAATTCATTACGGATTCCCCGAGCGGTTACACAGTGACCAAGGTCGTGACTTTGAATCAGCCCTGATCAAAGACCTGTGTATGCTACTTGGCATTAAAAAGACGAGGACAACACCTTACCACCCACGTGGAAATCCCGTGGAGCGGCTTAACAAAACACTTCTTGAGATGCTGGGTACATTAGAAGAGGGAGACAAAGTGAGGTGGAGGGAGTTTGTGCAGCCCCTTGTCCATGCGTATAACTGCACTAAAAATTATACTACTGGCTATTCCCCATATCAGCTGATGTTTGGTCGCCAGCCAAGACTCCCAGTTGACATCGCTTTTGGGCTGAGCCCTGAGGGAAGCAGTAAACTATCCCACTCTGAATACGTCAAGAAGTTGACAGAGAGTCTAACTGAAAGCTATCGACTGGCCACTGAACACAGTTTGAAGAATGCTTTACAGAACAGAGTCCACACTGGTAGCAGGAGACAGAGTCCTTGTGCGGAATGTCGGCATCAGAGGGAAGCATAAAATCGCTGATCGATGGAGTGAAACCATATACACTGTTGTCAAACAGATCCAAGACTCCCCTGTCTATGTCGTCATCCCAGAACACACAAGTGGACCTGAAAGAGTTTTACATAGAGACCTGCTTTTGCCATGTGGATTTCTTCCATCCACTGTCAAGGAAGTATGTCCCAGAGAGTCTAAGTCCAGACAAAAACATGATCACTCACCTTTTCCTGCTGATGATGGAGCTGAAGAAGATGGAGAACTGTCTGAAGAGGAGGATGAGGCCGAGTATTACTCCCTTTACGACCAACCTTTGACTTCCACTATTGCTGAACAGGATGGAGGGATTCTACAAAAAGAAACCAGACTAAAGCAAAGGTCTCATGCTGTAGAATTCACTGAAGAGGATACCCAGATGGAAATGAGCCTGTCTCTGGAAGTCAGGAAGCTAATGTGAGTTTGTATGTCTCCACACTGAACCCTGCAGCTCCAGCATTCGAACCTGAGGGTGTTGGAGGTGATAGAAATAGTGAGGCTAGTCAAGTTCAATACTCACCTGCACCTGATATTGTGCGAGCTGAAGGAAATCTTCCTAATGTTCCTGCAACGGCCCTGAGTGAGCATTGTAGTCCCAGAGATGGATCAGGAATTGGATCGGTGTTGACAGAGGAAAGTGGAAATGTAAAAGAACACAACAAGGTTGCCCCTGAAGAAGAGGTGGCGTTGAGAAGATCCTCTAGGGATAAAACCGCTCCCAAAAAGCTGACCTACCCAACTTTAGGGAACCCATTAGTCACAGTTATGCACTCCATTTTAACTGGGTTAGACCAAGCTTTCTCCCAAACCCTTTCCCTTGACACTGTACCTTACATATGTAATTTAACACGATTAGCATCTGAAATAGTGTAGCGTGCAACATGCAAGGATGCATGTAGATTACGGTGGGGAGGATGTAACCCACTTGAAAATAGCCTACTAGCAGGATTACGTTATAACTAGTTTAACCCTCTGGGGTCTGCGGTATCGCCGGCGACACCAGCTCACTTTTTTCCTTATCAGCGCAAAAGAGACTCAAATTACTCTGTTGATTTTGATTTTACATATAAGTGCTGTACATCATTAGATCCTGTTAAGTGTCTATTTTTTTTGTGGGTACTCACAATAAAAACAAAGTGTTGTGCTTTTCGTCAAATAAAGAAAAATAAACATGATGCGCGTTTTGCCTTCTCTCTGTCAGTGAGGTCCATTCTGAAACGCGTCCGAAAAATGAACTGTAACTCTGTCAATACTTGTCACAGAGATACGAGAGATTTCTCTTTATGAAGCTGAAATTTTCTTCTTTTAAATGAAGTAATTTATTAAAAAATATATATATTTCCAGTTTATGTAATCCGTTTGAAACCAAGGAGAGGTACAGTTTTTTCGTTCTCCCTTCATTATCTTTAATGAGCCGAGGCCACCACGCCCCCAGAGCTTTTCACATGGTAAATCTAACGTGACGCATCGCACACGCCCCCCGATCAATACCATAACAACGCGAAGTTTCTTCATCAGATTCACTGATAGTTCATTGCGTTTTGAGAATGGCACGCTACTCCTTCAGATGATTCTGGACAGCGGGGAAGAATTCACCTTTTCCCCAGAGAAATTTGAAACTCGGACGACGAACAGCTGCATTTTGAAGAACGAACTGACCCCGCCGAGGATACAAGCTCGGAGTAAGTTGTTTAGTTTTATATAATTCCTTTTCTGATCATAGAGCTCAAATGAATTTTCAGACTATATTTTGCCTAGTTTTGGCTAGCTTTTGACATAGGAAAGTTTACCTCACAGTCACAATATCCCTATACGTAGGCCTATACGCTCGTGTAAACTTTTTAAATGTGATATTAGCCTACTACATATATTTCACTCAGTTTTGAGATTAGTTTATGACATTGATTATCATGCTAAAATACTGCCTTATGCGTAATTTATTTTGTTTGCGAATAACTGCTTGGGTTATATAATGAATTAGTGAAATATATTTTCACATAAAATATGTGATACTGTCTAAATACAATATATTATTTATGTATAAATGTTCAGTTAGGCTAACTGAAATAAAACCATGTCTATATTGTGAAGGGTAGTCAACTTTAGCATGGGTGTGTTCACTTATTCTAAGCACTGTGTGTGTGTGTGTGTATTGTATATATATATATATATATATATATATATATATATATATATATATATATATATAATTAAATCGCAATTTTAACCAGAAAAATCTACAATGCATGCCCAAAGTCGTGCAGCCATATAGTTTCTCTTGATATCGGCATGTTCAAAGGTGTTTATTTTTTTTATTTCATTTTTTACAGGGAGAGATGCCACTGATGAGTCCTGCTGACTTCAACATTCAACAGTCTCTGTACATGAACATGGTAAAATGAAAAATCAAACACCTTGGAAATGACAGGTATGTACTATGTTTCAATGGCACAAAGTTGTGCGACTGTTCAAGCCTATGTCTTTAGATCAGTGTGTTTACTAATGTGCTTTTTTGTCCTTTGTTGTGTATCTTTGGATTATGTTGTGTTGTAAATAAATCCAAACAATCTAAAAGCCATTCTTTTTTAAATCTCCTCATTCTTTGTGCAAGGCTCCTCACAATGATATGGCCTGATAGCACCTAATAGGGCCATTATGGGAGGGTCTTTGTCTTTCTCAGGTGTGAAATGCATACATATTAATGAGAGATCACGCCTCCTCGCATAAAGCTTTCTGACACAAAACACGTCATTAAAAATTTAAAATACTTTGTCTTATCTGAATGAGTAGTCAGGATGATTCTCACATAGTTTTGGAGCAAATATTCTAGGCTATGTTAGCCTGGTTAAAACCAGACCATTCTCAGTTGTAACTGAGTTAGGGTCTGGCAAAGCTTCATAGACAAATAATTTCCAAAGGGGCGTCACCAACGGACGTAGCTCAAATGGCTCTGAGCGTAATTGGATAGACCTAAAACCAATCAGAACGATGAAGAAGATGATGTATGCAGAGCGACGTTCGTCTGTTATAGAACAACTTGCAGACACTGATTAGCTACTTGCTCTACGTTTATTTAAAATGAACAGCAAGACAAGTGGAAGTGAATGTGCTGTCGTCATCGTGTAAAGCCCGCCCCAACGTTTCTGATTGGTGCCGCGATTTTGACGGATTGGAAATAGACTTCAATGAGCTCTTTGCCAGACTAACTTTCAGAGCAAATCTAAATTTGCCGGAAGTTGTCTGGGTTTTCCCAGGCTAAGGCTATGTGATACAATTTTCAAAAGTCTTGTGAAGAAATTATCAATATGTGTTTTGTGGCCTTATTTCAGAAACTTAAATTTTTCGTTTTTTTTAAATAGCCATGCATAAACAATATTCTCTCAAAAATACAAATATGTACATACATGTTGCTCACATATTATGGTAGCCCTGTTTGTGCTAAATAGAGTGTAATTACACCAGTGCCATTAATATGTTTATAAGCAACTGAAAAAAGCACAAATGTCAGGGCATGTCAAAACATCTCAAGGACCCCAAAAACACCTTAGACCCCAAAGGGTTAATATCTGATTTCTTGATTACTTTTAGTTATGTTTTCCCTGCACACCGGATTTGTCCAGTAGATGGCAGTGGTGGCGCTGCATAGAGAGGAAAACTACTACACTGATTTTTTGAGAAGAATACAGAAATCGCGAACAGCAGAACGATAGAGCTGAAGCCCTATTTTGATTTTCCACACTGAGTAATAAAGTAAAAAGCTAGTTAAAGGGTTTTTCCCACCAAAACCACTTCTAAGGCAGAAATAACAGAGCAAAGGGTCGAAATTACGACAAGGAGTTTATCTACTTTATGATTTTTTCTCCGGTTGTTTTTTTTTTTATGCATGATTTGAGAGGGAGTTCCATTGGACGAATTCACCATCAGACATGCAAGCAGAGGGCGCGAATGACCATCGTGCCTGCAACACGAACTGCTTCTACTCACCATTTCTTCATTGCATCGTACAGATAAGCGCGAGATCTCACCCCACTTAAAAAAACATACTACTCGGGTAGATGGACTTTGGTTTATTATTTTGAGGTTATTTAATCAGAGCTCTGAGTTTATTTTATTTCATATTTTCCCAACTTGTGTGAAAAAAAAAGTTGGATCTAAGAGAAACACTGATTTTCACAACTAAAAGGACATTACAAAGAAAAGATAAACAAGGTCATACTGGTTGATATTTGATGTTCAATAAATGCCGGCTATATGTTCTGAGAAAACTATTTTGGTACTTTCATTTGTCTACTCCTCTTGTGAAAAGTTCCTTAGAAAGGTAGCACTTCACTCTACATTATAATAAGTGCCCCTTACATTAATAATATAACTACCCATTTATCTATCTAGACTAAGTTTCGTTTTAAAAAAGAAAGAAATTGATTTAAGACAGAAACACAAATACGAATGCAGACTTGCACATAAATCATTATGTTAAAGCATTGATAATGATATTGTGCAATACTGTGTGCAGTTTGTATTTGTCATTTTAACTGACAAGAGAGAAAGATCACAGCTCATCACGGCTCATGACTGTGTACAGAGATGGTGGCTTATATAAGGTCAGGTCTGGTCTTCAAAGATCAAAGTTCAGAACACATTGGGGGGGGGGGGGGGGGGGGGGGTTCAGAGAAACGCATACCAAGAAACTGAAGAAAGTTCTAACCATGATACAAGAGAATTTACTTCATCACCCCCACAGGCATGTGTGCAGGCAAGACACACATTCTCACCCGCACAGACAGACACATAAACATGCCTTCCTACGTTCACACACACAAATACAGTTACAGGACAAATAAGCAAAGGCAATGAGTATTTTAAAGAGTATTCTTTATGAAGCAATTCTTAGCACTGACCCATTCAAACCCCTTCCCAAGACATGATGTCAAAACCAAACAAACTCTGATTGGTGGATGAATTCTGTCTGGACTGTACAGTGCAAAGGCAATAAACATCCTCAACTGCTGCCTGTCATACACATACACACTCACACTGCCTTTAGTTACAGTGCAGTTTACACAATGCCACATCAATCATTTAAATTAAAATATAGCGAGAAAGTAAAAAAAAAAAAAAAAAAAAAAAAAAACTCACAATAAAAAAAGATTTGCTCGAAAATAAAATCTTAAGACAGAATAATTTCTAGCTGTTAAGACTACAGTAAAACCGTAATTACTCCTTTTCCTTCTGCATTTTGAATGGGAGATGGGATTATATGATTGTGATGTGACATGAAGGACCCTGTTTAAATATGGGTTTCACAACATGTAAGAGCTCATTAATTGCATGACAAAGCAAAAATATAGTGAATTTCCAGCCTTGAATCTCAGACATTATTGTTGGTGTTCAGCTGCAGCTTGTGGAATAAGGGTAGGCTAAGTAAAACATGTAGTGGTCTATCACAGGGGCTGACCTGCTTTCACACAAACAAACACTGATCTCTGCTCAGCTGTGATCAAGAGGGAAGAGCTGCGCTTTTATCCGTCGAGCTGACTGTCAAGTAATGCCTCACATCATGGTGCCAACAGCTACCTGGAGGAACTCTTGAGTCTCAAGCTCCTGAGGGAGAGAGAGAGAGCCAGAGAAAGTTCGAGAACACCTGCAGGATTTGTGCTATCCTTGAAGCTGCAGGGAGTGCGAGTATGTATGCCTGTCCTGAGTGAGTGAATTATGCATTATAGCAGCCTGACGATTGCGAGGAAACAGTTGGGGGAAAAAAATCTGATTTAAAAAAGAGGAAAAAGGAGACAGATAGAGACTTTGCGCGCATACAGCATTTATATATACACCAATACACACTCTTTCTCACGTACAATCACCACATAAATAATGAAACGCCTACAAAGCTACTGGATATGCAGTGCAAACCTGCACGTCTCTTTCTCTTCCTCATTCACTCACTAAGTACAGAGCCTAAATTCATTGTGACACTCACTTGGCAAGTCCAGATGGAATCTGAAGACCTTTTAAATGTTAACTGGGGAAAATCGGCAGAAAGGATTTATATTTGATCCAGTGTGTTAAATGGAACTTAAACAGAGTTCTAAAAATATATTGGTAGCTGAAAGCTTAATTAATAAGCCCAAATATTTAATACAATACCGTTCAATAGTTTGGGTCTGTAAATTTAGGTTTAATTTGTTTTTGTTTTTTTTAAATGTGATGGTAAAGCTGAATTTTCAGCAGCTTTTACTGCAGTCTTTAGTGTCACATGACCCTTCAGATATCATTCTAATATGCTGATTTGGAGCTAAAGAAACGTTTCTTCTCAATATCAATGTTGATAATATTTCTATGGAAACTGTGATACATTTTTTTTCAGGATTATTATTTCATCAAAAGCACAGCATTTATTTGAAATTATTTTTTGTAACATTATAAATGCCTTTACTGCCACTTTGGATCAGTTTAATACATCCTTGCTGAAGAAAAGTATTAAAATCTGACTCCAAACTTTTGAATGGAATACTAATAGCTGTTCTGATACTCAGACATACAAACAAACAGCCACACTGAATCTAAAGTAGCAGCTGACCAGCCCTTAACACAATATGTGACTTTAATTTCCCAGCCAAATATTGACCACCATGGACAATTCTACCAACAATATCCAACACTTGTAATTTGTCTATTTCACATTCAGATCACAAGTCTAAACTGACAAGGGGAAGCCTTTAGTGAGTGTGTGTTTTTGGAGATGGGATGACATATCTATTGCCTATGGTACCCTCCTAATCAACATGAGTCAGTACGCCAACATTATGTTACAGTAACACACATTACCCATCATGCATCAAGTCAGAACAGTAATGGTGAGTTGTGTACAGTACAGCCCAGACTCTCACTACAGTGTAATGGTCATCAGGTACAACTCTTCAGTCATTTATCAATTACATCATAACTTTAATTGATCATTATCTTCAATAATCAATTGATAGGAGCAGGAACACAGTAGCTACTGGTCTCTGTTTTTTTTTTTTCTTGTTTTGTTTTTTGCTAACTGAGAGAACATACAGAGGGATAAACAGAGAGATTAAAAATATCTAAAAAAGGAAAATGCCAGAGGTACATTGTTTAAGTTGCCTAATCAATGGTGTTGTGGAAAAATATATTAAGAAAACTACAAAATAAGAAGAAATCAGTAGTTATTATTAGACTGATGGACTGATGGGTGGCTGAATGGATGGATGGAATACTAACTGGCTAGATGGACAGTTGGAACGGCAGAATATCAAAAGGACAGACACAGCGATGAGGGCAAAGGGCTAAAACACAAATGATATGAAAGCTATTTAGGTAGTATTAGAGTAATTGTGAAGATCTGCTATAAATAAGAAAGGATGGACAGAATGATTGATGGATGGATGAAAGGATATTAGATTTGTTTTTTTCTTCACAGGCACTAATGTTTTCACAGTCATATAGGAGGAATCAAAATTCAAAAATGTCTCCAGAGTCTAGAATTGCTACAAAGCTAAAACATTTAAAACTATTACTACCACTTCCTCCAAGTATATCAAACTTAACTCATTATATATCTATATATATATATATATATACCTGTCTGTATATATATGTATATATTTATTTGTACATATATATTTTGTATAGATAAATTATATGATGCCAATGAAAACTGAATACAATGGCCAATAAAATATCTATGTCAATTCACAGTATAACATGATACATTCTCAAAAACATAGTATATAGAGATAATATTTCTTTTTTGTTCTCAAGAAAAAGCTACATGGGAATTATAAGTCTGTTCTGTACATGCAGTCACAGAATTCTGTGTTAGCGCCTTCTGACTCAGTAAGGGTCAATGACAGATCAAGTGTACTCATGGCACACTATATTAATTCAATCATTCTACATCCATCTTCCTGCCCCCTCCCCCTTCCATGCCGGGTGCGGTGGACTTTCCGCTGACGCACCCGTATTCCCGGCATTGGAAGAAACGCTGACCGAGGGGATTAAGTGGCTGTGTGTGATTCAGTTTACACACCACGCAATTCAATACCTGAGCTTGTTATTTCTTGAGTCATGCAATGACAGGTGGGTCTTTAAAATGTGAAAAAGCCCTAAATTTTATTGTAGTTGATGACAAACCTTCTCCAGGGGGTCTTGTTTAAATGAACAAGATATGAAAGGGAGACAAACATCACTTATGTCAAATAAAGGGCAATCAAATCTGTTGATCTGTGACGACATGTACAAGCCCTCTATGCCCCCCAGAATAAAAGTGTAATTGTTACTTCTTGTGATGAGTAACTGCATCCAGAATGCTACAAAATCTACCGCATGTCTACTTTTTGCTAAATCATTTCAAAGCTACATTCAACTACAACACGGGCAAATAAGCGGTGCCTGACGTCAAATAGGTATTCAGAAACCGAATCTCTGTATGATTGACATCAATACTCCAGCCAAAATAAATGTTGTAGGATGCTTTTGGTTAAAAATCGATAAGAAATGTTTGTCCTTGACTCTTCATTATCATATGTTAACATTTGCACTGACAAGAGCCAGCAACTTGTGCTTTATTATATGCAACTCTGCACTGGAAGTAGGCTTGACTTGATAATGCACAATCAGTGACAACGACAGCCTCAGCTTTTTTAAACATTGCCTTTAACCATCCCAGAAACACAGCAAGCTGTCTGTTCGAAACCTAATGCGTGATGATTAAGGGACAAAACAAGCATGATCCACTCATGGTCCACCATTTATAATTGTCAACATACATTTTTTAATATTATGTAGCCATCTAGTGCCAATCATAAATATTGCAACCCATCATCATATGATGAAAGACAAGTATTGCTTGTATGAAAAGAAAGGACCATTACATTGGGCAGTGCCGTGGATCTAGTTGTGACAATTTGAAAATTCTGTTATCAAAAGAAATAACTCATTAAAAATTGTCTTCACATCTATAATCCCACTATTTAACATCAGACACAGCTGGTTTACCCTTTTGTTAAAATACGACCACAGTGAGAGCAATAAACAGCATAAAAGAAAAGGAAACCTGAAAGGAAAAAAAAAAATACAGAAAAAATTGCTACATTTTTGTTTGTGTTCTCATTGTTTATCTTTTGAAGTCTGTCTCTTTAGAACATAAAGTCATCCCTATTTGATGCCAAAGTGACACCATGGCATTGGAGTTCTGATGAGTGAAATGGCTCCATGTAGATTCTGATTATCTTTGAATCAGAAATACAGAAAGAGTGACAGTTTACTCTCGTTTACTTTGAGGTCAAATTTCAATTAATAATTTTCCAGCATGGCCTTAAAAGAGGAAGCCAAACAGGTACTGATGCCATAACATCACTGTTGCAAGTGTCAAAAAAAGAAAGAAAAAGAAAAGAAAGAAGAAACAAAAAGGGTATTTCTGTATCTATGAGCATCAGGTTGCCATAGAGACCATTTTTCAGTCAGTGGGTTGATGCTGATCATCCGAGGCTCTCCAAGACTGCATTCAGATTGAATATATATTAATTTTGAGTCATCTGTAAATAAACTGAATAGTCAGTTTGAGCCACAGCAGTATTTGTTGTCTGTCGTCACATGTTGTATGTGGACGATCCAAAAATGTCTTTTCCTTGTTTGAGGGAGTGTATATGTGTAAACATGACATCATTACTCACAGAAAGATCCCAGACATTTGCTATCCACTGTTCTCATTGGAGGAGAGGAGCACAGAGGACATCATAATACTCAGCTCAGACCGAAGATGGAGCACGGCTGGAGTATCCATTGTGACCGCGGCAGAATTTGTTGAGCCTTTCCCCGCTTTGACTGCTGTTTCTTTGCTGCTCTGGTCACTGTCGTGGACGTTTTCCTCGTCTTGGTGCGGCGCATGTATGTGCATCACACTCCAGCTGCGCTTCACAGTAGAGCTCACACACACGCGCAGCAGCGAAGCCCCGTGTCATACTTCACTCTCTAGGCTGGAGAAATGGGCAGAACCACGGCGTGAGCATAAGCTCTTGGCTTTGAGTGGCAGGTGTGGGGAGTAGAATCGTCTTGGCTGGGGCACAGACCGAAGTCTCTGGTATTGAAGCTTAGCACTGGCGGTGGCTGCCTGGGAGGAGCTGGAAGCAGCCCCAGGGGAAAGCACAGGTGGAGGGGACATGGATGCAGAGGATGGAGGTGGAGGAATGGGCATGGGTAGGGAGTTGGGAGCAGAAGGAACAGATAATGAGGGCAGAAGTGGCTGAGGTGAGGAGGGTGATGCCTGGGGTATGTGTTCTGAGAGCTGGGCTTGCTGGGAGCTTAGGTTGGACTGGCTTCCGGATTTGGATTTGTCAGGATTAGGGGGTGCTTTGGGCCGAGAGCTTCCACTGAAGCTGTGGCAGTGAGGAAGCAGATCCTCTTGACTATGGGACTGAGCACTGCTGTGTTTGTGGTGTATGTGGGGCCTACCGTGCCCATACTGTGTACACGTACATGATGCTGCATCTTGCATTCTATCCCGAGACCTCTGACCTTTGCTTTTTGGCCCACTGCGGCTACGCTTCTCACCCTTCATCTGTAGTTTGTCCACTGACCAATAGCGTCGCGGGGGTGGAAGGGAGGTGGGAGGGGGTGGCCACTGTGAACCCAGCCCTCCACTGCCTCCCCCAGAACCCCATCCAATCCCTGGACCTGAACCCCAGAAATCACCTGCCACACCCCACCCTTCAGCTCGACCCAAAATGGAGTCATCTCTACTGTTGACACTTCCACCTTTCTCTCGAGCAGGGTATGTTCCAAAAAACCAGCCCCCACCCCCAATTCCACTGGCTCCCCCTACACCAGTTCCTTCCCAGTACCTCTCAAAACGGCCAAACTCTCCCGAGGACCCCTCGTCAGAAAAGCTTTCCTCTGCTCTTATTCTGTCCCTCTCTGACTCAGACACTGCTCCTCTCCCTGCACGCCGCACTCTCTCCTCTATTCTCTCCCTCTCTCGTTCTCTTTCTCTCTCTTCTTCTTCTTCCCCTTCCTCCTCCTCATCCTCAGAGTCCCACTCATGGAGGGACAGGCCTTCTCTTGTGTTAACTCGCCCCCTTTCATAGTGGAGAAGCAGTGGCTTGCGCTCTCCTACTCTCCCTTCTGCCTCTCTCTCTACCCCATTACTCCTCCGTCTCTTGGATGAGGAGAGGAGTGTATGTAAAGAGGAGGGAGGGGAGGGTCCGGAGGCCTCAGTGCCACCTGCTTCTCCTCCACTGACCCAGAATTTGACTGAAGAGGGGAGTTTGTTCAGGTTGGGATAGCGTTTACTGGATGGTTGATGTTGTGAATGGGAGCTTTTGGGTCTTCTCTCCCTTCCTCTACCCCCCCCACTCTCGTCCTCTCTATCGTCCCCCTCGTCCTCACCGCCATCTCTCCTCCCTCGTTCTCTCTCTCCCTCCCAAGCTGAAAGACTGCCTTTGTCAACAAATGTGCTGCGGTATTGAGTGGAAAACGATGAGTACTCTCCTTCTCTATCCCCATCCCCCTCTCCATCTCTCTCTGCCTCAACATCACCCTCCTCTGGCTCTGACCGCTTACCGGAAGACACTTTCTTCTTCTTTTTTGTTTTCATTGCCTTCTTTTTCTTCTTTTTCACCTTGCGACGCTTCCTTTCTCTTTCTCTTTCCCTTTCACGCTCCTCCCTCTTTTTCCGTTTTTTGTTTTTCTTCCTCTTTTTCTTTTTCTCTTTGTCTCTCTCTTTCCTACGTTTCTTCTCTCTTTTCCTTTCTGTGTCTCCTTGGGCTCCACTACTCCTCTCTCTGTCCCTCTCTCTCTCTGCCCACCCTGCCCACCATTCCTGGAGCTGTGCTAGCTGACTGCCACCCCTCTCTCTTTCTCTGTCCTTCTTATGCTCCCTGTCTCCAAAGGTGCCCCACGGTTTACGTGGGGGTATAGGAGGAGGAGGTCCATGAGTGAGAGATCTAGGGGAAAGGATGGACCGTTCTCTGTCCCTGATTCTGTTGTGGCCCTGCAAAAGACTAGACTCTTCAGTCAGCTCATCCAAATCCTCCTCATCCTCTTCCTCACCCTCTCTATCTCGGGTGCTGCGAGATGATGCTGTGGAAGTGGATGAAGGAGAGGTGGAACGTGAGGATGTGGCTGAAGATGTGGTTGAGGAGCTGGTGGTGGATGACGAGGATGATGTGGAGGTGTAGGGGAGTGAGGGAGAGGGTGATGGAGGAGTGTAGGATGGGGAATGTGTGACTGGCACAGGGATGGGGAGAGGAGGAGAGGGTCTCGGTCTTCGACTCGCTTCCCTGCCTCCACCTCTCCGGCCCAGTGGCAGGATGTTTTCATACAGTGGGCCACCAGGTTCTTTGGGCTTTTTTGGTCGCCGCTTCCTCCAGAAGGATGAAGGGAGAGGGGGAGAGGGGTGCTGCAGCTGGGGGTTAGGTGTCAGTAGGGCTGGGGCCTGGCTTTTAGGAGGAAGCCTTGGAGTTCCCAGAGATTTAACCCCTCTACCCTGACCCCCTCCACCAGTACCCACTCCCACCTTCTTCCCCATGCCATGGTCCATGCCCTTCTCCTGATAGAAAGCCACACTAGTTGGTGGGGGTTGTTGGTGGGCTCTGGGGACAGTTTTTGGAGTTTGAGAACCTGTCTGTTGTTCCAGACATGTCCCAAGTCCCTCCGGATCAATAGGTCCATAGTAGCGCTTATAACCATCTAGACCACTACCCGTACCTCCACCACTTGCCCAGGTAGGTGCCACCTTTTGGGGTAAGGGCCCTGTTTCTGCTAGGGCTCCTCTCACACCCATGGAGGTGGTGGTACTAGCGGTTTTGGGTAGTCTCCAGCGGTCCACAACCGCCAGTCTGCGATCTGGCCGGGGTAAGAAAGTAGTGCATGGGAGCGGAGCTCCTATAAGTTGATTATTTGCAGGACCCAGGGCTGCTCCAGAATGAACAATTGTGGGAGGGGAACCAGGAAGAGGTGTTTTGTAAGACTGAGGAGGTTGAGGCTGTTGTGGTTGCTGCTGCTGCACCATGGCAATGGCTGGATTGGATACAGCTGAAGTGACCACATGTGAGGAAGAAGCGGGAATCATGGCAGTGTGATGGTGGCCAGGAACTGTGACTTTAACCCCACCTTGTGCAGTTTCATCTTCAAAACTGCAGCAGCTATACATTCCCTAAGAGTACAATAAATTGTAAAGTCATATTTTGATAATAAGGGCAAATCATTACATTACATCACTCTCACCCCATCTGTAATACCACAGGCATGTCCATGTTACCATCTTTCTTCTACTCAAACTCTTCCATATGTCTTTCATCTAGTGACTAATAATCACTCACTCTTTCACTTTACACTCTCACTTCACACTCTCTCTCACCCTGCTGAAGGCGAGCAGGAAGTCCAGTTTGCCGGACTGGCCCATTTTGTTCATGCAGTGTCGCAGCCTCCAGTAAACCAGGTGTTCCCAGGCGAAGACCAGCAGACTTAGGCCCATGGCCACCAGCAGCATGTAGAACACACCAGCCATGTTGTCTATGTCTAGTTTGGAGCTCATCACTTCAATTTTATCATTATGACAGATTCCTGAGAGCCAGAGACGCTCTAGCATCTCAATCTCATCTGCGTGGAGAGGGGAGAGAAATACAAGGCATTAACATTACTCATTTTCTCATTTAATAAGTGATACAACTACTTGGCACAGATGTATCAATAAAACATGTATGAATGCAATATGGCATTGAGTTGCCTTTCCCACATGCTTGTTGTAGCAGGAAGCAGATGCTAATACTAAATGTGTGTAAATCTGTTATGAACCTAAGTCAGGTGCTATTTTGAGTTCTGTAGAGTTTTTTTACTGAAAAAATTACAGGTCAGAGGTCAAGTGAACAGGTCCTTGTGGGTAAATGGGAACATTACTGTGAAGGTCTGTTTAGAAGCTGATCAAATGGGGAAGTTTTTGTTAATTTTGAAAAAGTAAAAGGAAGAGGAAGAGAGCAAGAGGCCTGTAGGCTAGCAAAGGCTAGGTCCTGCATAATGATCTACCCATCTCCTCTTTTCCTCAGAGGGTAAATGAGAAGATAAAAAAGGAAGGAGAGCAAAGTTCTTTGTCTTTTCAATGCTGCATTGTATCATGGGAAATGAGAGGATGTGAAGAAATAAGTAAAAGGCATGTGGAAACGAAGAAGAGAGTGACTTTGTCATTATGACAAATAGCAGAAGCACCTTTTCTATTCAGAGAGGATAAAGTTAACATAAAAAGAGGGATGAAGACAGATGGCGATGGGGGGAAAACAGTACATGTGCATGTACATGTTTGTGTGTGTGTGTACAGGTTGTTAAAGATGGAACAGAAAAGGGAAAATAAAATAAAGAAGGAGCAACAGAGTGATAGGCAGAGGGCAGAAAAACAAGAGGACAGAGAGGGAGACCGAACGGTGAAAGGGTGAGATCATAATCATTTAATTGTGCTGGAAGATGGTCAGGCCTGCTGCAAAACTCAAGAGAAAATCAGAATCTCACCTTTTATCTACAGAAAGACGAGCTTGTGAATTACTGCAATCCTTACTAGACCGAGGCATGTACTGCAGCATTAACTGCTTTGATGAGAACTGGCCAACTGCACCACGTTATCTCAGTATGGGCCATCTCAAAATAGTGCTGTGTAACATAGTAAAAGTACATCATCACCCATCACACTGTAAATGACAGTTGCGTTGTTCTCACAGAGTTTGAATTATGGCATCTGTCTCTTATGCTATCAAAACAAACTATCCAGCAAGCGTAACCTGCGGGCATTAATCACAATGTAGATGAGGTGCCGCAGACACATCACATAAAACATTTCACAAAAGAAAATGCAGTCAAGCAGGACGACGAAGCGCAAGCTGAATCCCACATGGGACTTGAACAGATAACAGCACGAGCCCGGCTTGGATCCGAGCACTGCCTCACTCTGTTGACACTGTCCATTCACCTCCTCCTGACTCCTGCCAGTGGCTCTGGCAAACCATTTCACTGACCACAGCCAAACTTAGCAGGCGTGTCATACTGAGAACACACACACACACACACACACACACAGCTATATTATAAACACACAAACACCATTCACACACTTGCACAGCTTTACAGATGCACGCTAAGTTACAAATACACACCCACACATTCAGTACAAATGTGCGCATAGCACATTCTAACACATGTAGACATACTTTCACACCTGTGCTCTTGCCATAACGGCTTCTGTTTGGCAATGGAACTCAGGGTTGGCACGATTAAGTGGGCACATTTTAACAGCTAATGCTTTAGCAAGGTCTTTAAGCTCAGGCAGACAGCCAGTCTGTGCCATTTGTGTGACCTCCAACACTGTTCCCTGTGCAGCCCCCTCTGATCCCATCCTGACCCGAACCACTATCATGCTAAAGCAAACATTGCTCTTGGATCAGCCTTAAAGGTCAACACTTTTATAAACAGATCGGAACAGCAGAGGCACGTCTGACCACTGTAATAAGTCCTCTGAAATTGTTAGTAGGTAAAAGGACTCCTATTCTAGACGACCACAGCAAAGAAAACTGCTGGCCCTGAAATAAAATAACATAACGCTTTTAGCAGGTAAGAAGTGCGTTTGCGTGGTACTGACCAATAAGGTTACTTGCGGAGTTTTATAGAAATGAAAAGGTTGCAGATGGACAAGTGGTTTTCCTGGGGCTTTTAAAGGCTATAAAAAAAATCATAAAAGTACAAATTATAGTTGTAGCTGTTGTACAGCAAAAACATTATTCAGTACCCCTATAGTAACTTCCAACATGTTTAAACTTCAGAGCTAATTTCTTGGATTGGCACAATTTTATAAGTTAAGAATTGTACATGTTATTTTGTGTTGATACAGTATGCCATCAACAAATATGCTTATGTAGAAAAGGCAACCTTTAAACTTGAGAAGCTCAATTTTAGAAACAGCACTGGCATTTTCTTTCATGATTGTCCAAAGAAGCATTTTGAAAAAGAAGAGTGATAAGACCTGCCATAACAGCAGAAATTTGTTAGATCAATGAGATTAAAATATTTGACAATATATATACTCATTATACCCAGAAAACCACAATAGTTTTTAACATTTTAAAGATAAAACAAGGACAGAATTCAGAAAATAACATCAGATAAAACACCCACCAAAACACCAACCAGATGAATAAAAAAGCCACTGTTCATTTCACTTGTTAAGCTTCTCAGCTGTTAAATTGTGGTGTTAGCTAATAGAACCTGGCACCAGCGTGACGATCGCACTGTGGGAACCTGGCGTACACACACATTCTTTCAGTCTCTCTCTCTCTGACACACCAAAAGCCAAAGAGGATTTAAACAGCAATCAAACAAACCATCCAGTTGAAACAAAACTGTGTGAGATAGCTAGTGCATTTATGTGTTTGTGTATGTGTGTGTTGGGAGAAGGCAGGGTGGATGGTGTATAAATGACAATTAAAGAATTAGTACTTGGACAAGCACATTTGAATCAGATGCATTTCACTCTGAGATTGCAAATCCATAACAGCTAATCCTCTATGGAGTGTGAGAATGGACAGTCACTCAACACACACATCTCAC
This sequence comes from Tiaroga cobitis, assembly GCA_030578255.1. Taxonomy (NCBI): domain Eukaryota; kingdom Metazoa; phylum Chordata; class Actinopteri; order Cypriniformes; family Leuciscidae; genus Tiaroga; species Tiaroga cobitis. Next base: position 23,811,000 of record CM060606.1, on the reverse strand, counting down.
ACAATTGCTTGGTTCCAAAACCTAGTGAGCTGACTAGCTACCTGCTGCCAACACAGGCAACTGCCTGTGTAGTTTTCCTAACCATTATGGAACTGTCTAACTGACTAGTTTGGAATTTGGAATGCCTCGTGGCGTGCACACCATACAAACAGCACAGGAGAAACAACTCACAACAGTTTGCTGTTAGCATGTTAAGCTTACAACGTGATAAGCGATTACACATATGGAAGGGTGGTCACAAAAAATATTTGTTGTCTATTGTCAATAAAAAAGGTTGGTTGTATATTGTCAATAGTGTAAAGTCAAGGCTTTCTGTTGGTCAATGCAGCAAATCCAGGTGACCAACTTGAACCGGTTGCGAAGTCGGCATGGGAAAACCTTTCACTCTCACACAAAATTCCAGATTGCACGTTTCCTATTAAAATGGCTAGAGTTCACACGCAACAATTTGACAAACTACATTATAGTCCCTTTGTAGTCAATAATTTTATCCCTTAAAACTCATCTTTGATCACCAAAATAACATATTTAAAAAATGTTCCTTGGAAAAAAATTCTTCACGCCTTAAAATAGCTTGAATGTAACCACACCCTTGCCTCCACTCACTCACACCAGCTCAGAGATCAACTCGTTGACGTGATTAGTTACAAGGTAGTTTGTGACGTCAGAAACACCAGCATTTTTGAGACTGTCTTTGGTTCACTGCAGAAAATACTGCAATGGTGTTGACTTATGAATTTGCACATGGTTTGTCTTAAAGCATATTAAAAACACCATATAGACATATAAGTCAGGGTTTTTCCTGCATAGACAATTATGAGGCGGCCGCCTCCGTCAAATTTCGGGCCGCCTCCGCCTCTCGACAAAACTCAAGTCAGGGAATCACATGATTAGATACCTCTTTTCCACCGACACGGTTCCGCTGCGGGTTCACGGCCTGTGTCCATTCTCAAACTGTTCTGCGCATTTCGAGGGCATCAGAAAAAGCATTTAAACTTGCTGGTCTCGAACGGAGCAAGGTAAATTTCTGTGAAACCGCACGAGTCGCTGCCCCTCCCCCTTTTCAACATCTCCTGTCAGTCATCACATCCACCACAGACGCACGCAAGTCAAGAAGCACCTTCCTTCCGCAGCATCGAAGTGCCTTCACTTGTCACAGCCAGGTACCGATAGTGTTTTTCTTAAGCTTTGGCTTTGTTGTGAAATTAAAACACTTAGTTACTTAAAATATATCCATAGAGCCAGCCTGACTTAGGCAATAGTCCAACATTTTTCTGGCGTTTTTATAAAATAAGCTATCACAAGTAACTAGCAGGCACGTAATTTATTACTGTTTTGTAATTTCATGGCTTACTAATTTACGTTGCATAGTAGTTTTTTTTTTGCGCTTTATTTACATTCAAGTGATATACAGGACTTGAAAAAATAAAAATTTTCATAACAATAAACGTACAATTCTGTAACTTTTTTTAAGTTCACTTTTCAAACTGTTTTCACTTGAGCAATAATCTGCCAAGTGTCGTCGTTGAAAAGAGACACATTTTTCTATAAAATGAAAAATCGGAGGCTGAAATGTTCTGCTTCTGGTTGTACACTGTGTAGTTGATAATGCAATGTTTGAAAAATCTGAAATAGAGCCACATTTTTCTGGTTGTGTAAATGAAAGCAAATGCTTGTTGCTATTCAACTACACTGTTGTTAATATGGCCCCTATGAATTGTAAATAAAATCAAATTATCTGATTATTAAAATACCTAAAAAAAAAAAAAACATGCTTGTAAAAAGTGTTTTTTTTTTTTCAGCCAGTTGAAGGCGCGGTACACTTTCATGTGTACACATGTGTGTACACATGATCTGGATTTTTTTTTACCACCTAATTTTGAGCCAGAAAACGTTCCATAATGACGTGCGGAGTGCACCAGATTAATGCATTTATCTTTAAAATGTGCAAAATTTTTATCCCGGGGGGCATGCCCCCGGACCCCCCTAGTGTTACGATTTTACCACCTCCGCCTCATTTTGAGCCAGGAAAAACCCTGCATATAAGCAACATTAAAAACTTGATTTTCACCACATGGGGTCTTTAAAGCTTGATGACCCACAATCCTGCATCAGGCAGCTCATAGGTTTTGGAAAAGAGCACAGACTTTCTTTCTCCATTTCTCTCTCTCACACACACACACCACTTTTGTCATTCCCAAGACTGAATCTTTGATAAATGATACATCTCTTTTATCCATCAATAGGTTGCGATCATCTCCTTTAAATCAGTAAACAGCCTGCTAGCACAAAGACAAATGTCACCTGGCACACAACAGATACATATTGCGTCATGTTAAGGAAACTGGATTACAACAAAATGGCTGAGAAAATGCCTTGAAGCTAGCAGTACAGGCTAATGAAGTCTTGTTAAACATGCATAAAAAATACTTTAATCTCCTACATCCCAACAGCACAAATGCACTAATATACAATTCCTTCAATTTTAGCACTTTGATACTGCAGAACCTTCAGACTCTCACCGTCGCCCACCAGCTGCAGTAAGGCCAGGTCCAATGGCCGTTTCCAGCGGGAGTTCTTGATCAGGGCGATGCCATAACCAGTTGTGGCGAATACTTTCCCTGAGCCGATGGTCATTACTTTGCAGCCTTCATCTTTACGAGCCATGTAGTTCAACACGGCTGCATCATAGATTAAGGCATCCAGCTTACTGCAGACACAGACAGGAAGAGTAGGAGTCAGAACAGACAGAGAGTGGGATGGAGGGTGATAGACAGAAAGAGAGCAGAGAGGAAAGTTGTAGTGTGGCGGCATTATATTGTCACTTTTGCTAAAAATGGATAAGGAAATGACAGGCTCAGGAAAACCATGGTGTGGATTAACAACTCATGATAAATAGAGGAAGAGTGTGTGAGGTGTACAGAGCTAACAGAGGAAGTGTGGGAGGAGGGAAAAAAGTGCAAACACATTGTAAAGGAACTCCTGTTCGTGAGAGCAACATGGAGCTTGGAGGTGTAAGGAAGCGAGTGGAAAAGTTAGAGATGTTAGATAACACGTTTAAAACAAGGTTATTATTGTTTATGTAAACAATTACAAAGACAGAAACTAAATAAACACAGCGGAAGCATTTTCGTTAACAGAAATATAAATGAGTTTGCAAAGGAATGAAAGCTACACTGAAATTATCAGGGTTTAAGTACTGCTGGAACTTTAAGAATTTGTTTTTGTTTTTTATATAAAGCATTTCTCAAACAATCAGTTATTTCAGGACAATTAGAGTAGACATCTGACCACTCAAATGTATCACTGTTGTAGCCCCATCTATTGTCATTTTATGAAAATCTTGCATTTCGAGGTTGTAAACTTTTTATGCAAACTGGGCCACACCCACAAAGAACAGAAATTACATTTAGGATATACATTTGGTTTGTCTTGTCTCAAGGATTACATTTGGAGATCACGGTTCCAGTGATATACGGTTCAGGAGATACACAGTTCAAAATGTGCAAACTAAAACGCATTTATCTTCATTATAGCACCCCCACTTGACTGTTTGGGCTGTGTCCTTGTGCGGCATAAAGTAATGGCCAATAGTTCTACCAAATTTCAGATCTATAGGCCTTAGGTTTGGGCTCCATGATCAGTTTTAGTGAATAAAAAATAATCTTACAAAAACAGTAGGTTTTTATCGCTTGATCCCAAAACTATAAATGTGCACATTTCACTGTGAATGGAAATTAAACAGCATAACAAAAATATAACTTTTTTTTTTTTTTTTTTTTGCTTATGTAACACTCTTGAACTCCAACGTGGACCCAGTCCAAATGAAAAGCTAGGGTGATTAGTAATGGTAGTTTCAAATGCAGTTAAATATACATTACAAACAAGAAAGAATCATCTATGCACCATTAAAACTAAAACTGAAAACCATTATACAATACAATACAAAATTCTAAACAGTATGATACATGGAATGACAGAAATCAGTGAGAGTAAGAAAACCAGCACAGACCCAGACTTGAGGTGGGAGATGGCGTCCTCCACACTTCTCTGGTTGTATTTGATCATGTACTGGTGCATGTCTGGATAGTTACTACGGATGTTTTTCTCTGTGCTTCCGTTAGGGACCGTTCCAAACTTCAGAGGGGGGTACTGCTCTGTGGGGTGCTGAAACTGAGAGAGGGAAACACAGTATGAAACAGTGATTGAAATTGATGTTGCATTTGTTTTTTCAAAGTAATTAGTGGACTAACAATAGAGCACAATGAAAAAAATATTGCAAGAATAAACTTGAATGATGTGTGACAGTGAATGCATGTTAGAAAAAGACTAGAGCTACTGCAGCTGTCAAAACCAACTATAATACATCATAAACACAGAACAATATACAAAGCAGCAGTGCTGACATGCACATTGTGTTCATTCGCTTCACAATAGTGAAGCAGATGGGGGAAACTTTTCATTTAAAAAGGGATTACAAAATGAACACGAGGCACTTAGAAAAAGAACTAACAAAAGCCACCGCAAGTTAAATGACTTTAAGTATCCAGATTTGATGTAGCTTCTTTTCTGAAAATGACACAAACACAATGGGACTTAAATACATTTTATTTGTGTACGTAAGTACATTCATGTGCCTTGAAAGCAAAACAGTATTTTTTTATGTCAGTGTGTTTCCTCAAGAATCCCTGTAGATTCTTCAAGGTCAACACTAAGAGCGAGGGCAAAGGAACATTTCCACGCTAGAATGGCAAATTACTGAACATCTCACAGACCCACGAGCACTACCACCGTATTAAAACGCAAGCACAAGTAGAGGCAATATACTCTGGTTGCTAGCAGAACATTGAGTATAAATTGTCCTTATGGTTAGCCATGATAAGGTCTTTTATAGAATTAGGCAGCTTTTCTAACACGTCTCATCCCAAGACGTCAACTAACTGACGCTTTTGACCATACGTCAACATCCGACGTTTTAGGGTACCCTTTAACGTCAGTAAGATGACGATCCTGGGGCGTCATCCAACTGACGCTTTACCTTTAACGCCAGTTAGATGACGCGGGTAGGTTTAGGTCTGGGGTAGGGTTAGGATTAGATAGCGTCATCTAACTGACGTAAAAGGGTACCCTAAAACTTCGGATGTTGACGTATGGTAAAAAGCGTCAGTTGGTTGACGTCTTGGGATGAGACTGCGCTGGCTTTTCATGTAATACAGGAGCTGATTGGTAAAGATGTAAAAATGTAAAGATGAGAATGCAGGGCTATCAAATACTTGCAAGTGTGTGTGTGTTTGTGTGTACACCGTTAAAACGTTTGAGGTCGATTTCATGTTTTGAAAATAAATCTCCTTCACATTAAGGTTCACATGATCTTCAGAAAACATTCAACAAATTTGGTGCTCAAAAAACATTTCTTATTATTATCAATGTTCAAAACAGTAGTGCTGCTTAATTTTTTTGTGGAAACTGTGTTAAGTTTATACATATTTTATTATATTTTAAAATCAACGTAATAGTCGTTCTTCCAAAATGTGTCATTTCAGTAATAGACTTTGAAAGCATAGGCTCTTCAAAAGACAAACAGTGAGAAAATGTTTCTTCATGCTGTTCATCCACTTAACAGCCAATTTAAGCTACTGTCAATCTCAAATTCCAGTCTAACTCTAGTCACTGTAAGTCTTAAAGAATATTGATCCCAAAATCCATGTCAACACCACATTACAAATTATGAAAACTTTATATGTCCATCTATACGCACCAATAAACACAAGCTCTCTCTGCTTCTACAGTATCTCTGAAACCACTTTTCCCTTACCTTTTTATCGCTGAGGCCAGACACAGTGTCAATGTATTCCTCTTGGATCATGAAGGCAGCCAGGTTGGCAGTGTAGCTAGCCAGGAAGATGACAGCAAAGAAAGCCCAGACAAGAACCATGATCTTGCTAGTAGTTCCTTTGGGGTTCTCCACTGGAACGGAGTTATTAAAGACCAGTGCCCAAAGAAGCCAGATTGACTTCCCTATTGTGAAAGTAGAACCTCCGGCCTCTGACAGGGAAAAGCAAGCGAAACGGAGAAAGAAAGACTTTTAACATGGCCTTGAATTTTAAAGGCACTTTAATTATTCATAAGCTCAAAACAAACTAAAAAGTATCATAACTGCTAAATTGATTAAAAAAAGGGCTTCCTAAGCTATGCAGACGATGAGGCGTGAGAGAAGAGAACAGAACAGAGGAGGGAGAGGAATACAGAGCACATGTCTGCAGTGCTTTATTATACATGAGTATCTGAGAAACTGCCTGCACCACAGATATCAAGCCCACGTCCAGGCCAAGAAAGAGAGAGGTGAACTCAGCCATTTAGGACTCCTGAATAAACTCAGCAACTGACAAGCAACTGTGCTCATTTATCTCTGTCAAAATAATGCTTGAGATAACTAATCATTTTTATTGAAGGTTACGTGTACGACGAAAATGTTGTCATTACAGACACTATTCTATATCGCGATTAGAACAAATCTCAGTAGCCTATAGCAATATAGTTTGGATGTGTTCATGTAAAAATAACGTTTACTAATGTAGGAGCGAGAGTGAATGAACGCACAGATGCAATGTACATCTGTAGTAAACAACATCGCACGAGCGTCTGTGCCATTCATTCATTAATATACACAGACACGCAATTCATATTTAAACAGTCTTTGTGCAGTTTACAGACCCTATTCAATTACGCGATTAGAACAAAGCACTTAAGAATAAATGACTTACTTCATCAGCTGAATCCGTCCTCGAAATTAAACTACCAGCACTTCTGAGGTAACTTTTCCAGGATTATTACGATAGTATTATTCCTCACAGCGCAGCAAGACGAGGTAAAGTACAAGATTCTTATTAAACTGGATTTTTTATCCAGCTGATGTTGGCATTTTCATGGCTTGCCTCAACATTCGCGTTTGAATAGCGCGCGCTCTCTGTGGACGTGTCAGATTAACACGTAATAAACTATAATGAGCTGAAAGGAAAGAGACTGACATCTCTCTCTTTTCATACAGATTAAATAAACTGAGAATATTTGTTGTTTTATATAAATTACTTCATTTAAAAGAAGAGAATTTCAGCTTCATAAAGAGAAATCTTTCGTGTCTTGTGACAAGTATTGACTGAGTTACAGTTCATTTTCGGACGCGTTTCAGAATGGACTTCACTGACAGAAAGAAGGCAAAATTTGCATCTTGTTTATTTTTCTTTATTTGACCAAAAGCACAACACTTTGTTTTTATTGTGAGTATACACAAAAAATAGACACTTAACAGGATCGAATGATGTATAACACTTATATGTAAGATCATATTATTTTGAGTCTCTTTTGCACTTATAAGAAAAAAAGTGAGCTGATATCACCGGCGATACCGCCGACCCCAGAGGGTTAATGCCGTTGAAATTCTGCAGGAGAGCGATGACATCTCAGATCATTATCTAGTCTCGTGTAAACTTCATTTAGCCAAGGCTGCAAATCAGACTCCGTGTTACAAGTATGTAGGGTCTGGACCCATCAGACACACACTAATTATTCATTATATACAAAGATTTATGAAACTCCAAAACTAACATCCCAAATGAAACAAACACCAGGGCTGAAACAGTGTCATGTTACAGGGCTGATAAGGAAACTTTACAACCACATTCCTTTGGCCACATGCGCAAGAGAGAGACAATGGGAAGACAGAAAGAATCTTTAATACAGACTTTGCTGCATTAATCATAGACTAACTGATCTATAAATGAACATGCATAAAACTGTGAAAGAAACAGTGTAAATGGTTTACTGTCTTGTGTACTATTATGTATATATTATGGTATGTACCTTGGTATACAACCAACTAACGATCAATGTAACCTCACCTGTATCATGCCTCCTACCTAATTAATCCTCATTTAATGACTCACACTTTGATGTACATCACCTTCTTCTAGAATGCATTGTGGATGTGTTATATCTATCTGAGCATTAATGAAGGTATAACCACGCTTGGGACAAAGACTCGTAAACTAACTAGAGCAACCTTCCCACTCGGACATTTCACCTTGCTTATTGGTCCAGTCAACACTTAGGGGTTGGATTTTTCTCAGGCTTTATTAGAGACAGTCCACATGTGACCTCGCTCTCTTAGTTCATTTTTTTATTCCAGCCGCAACACTGTTTCTGGTGATACTGGGGAACTCCCTCCCCCTCCACGGGGGCCCAGGGCTCAGCAGGCCTTGATCCAACCAGATATGCAGACATGCAGGAGAGAGAAGACTATCTCACAAAGAACCAAGGACAATCTCAGGAGTTTTGGAACCACGACTTTAACCAACAACGACTCCAATCACCCACTCTTCCGACTTCCTCACTTCTCCTGGGTGCTCGGCGTGGCCTCAACAGGGCCCAGGGCCCCAGGCCTTGACCAAACCAGCCATCCGCTCATGGAGAAAGATAACTTTCAAACCACTTCCACTTGCCACTGCCGGAACCCTCAACGACTTTAATTTTCCACAACTTTATGAATTGTTCCCATTACAAATGCAAGTATTCAATTCAATGAAATGTGAAAATGAAATGCTGTTGGTTCTTCTCATAGTTAGATGGATCTTATCCATCGTTACATCATTCCATCTCTCACTCCTTTTTCCTACACATGTATTTATGTATGTTTGTTTAGTTGATTCATGTTTATGATTTAGTTAATAAAACTTGTGCACTTTATGTATTTGGTTCTGATTCACTACTTGCAAACAAAGTCTCTTTTACGATCTTGACCTTGCTACATGCTCAAAGTGCTGTACATGCTAAGAAATAATTCTTCTTCTGTGGCTATGGAAGATACCCTTTTCTTAAAATAAATTAATAATCAAAAGAGTTCGTTGGACGAACTGATTAATTGATTATAATACTAATTTAGCCATGTCAAGTTAATCCAATTAACTGACCCAAATATTCATTATTAATCATAACTCATAAATCAAAGTTATTATTAGGGCTGTGTATCTCCAACAATGTCACGATACGATACGCATCACGATACTAAAGCCACGATACGATACGTATCACGATATGGATCAATTTGGAATTTAAATTTGTTTTGAGCTGAGTTTAGTAACAGTGTTATAACAGTTGTGATAACTGAAAAACAATTTAGTTTTTGTCATAAAAAAACTGAGTTAAATAAAAATGCTTGGAATGGCTCTTCCTGCTTTTAAACTCTGCCTCAATAACTGAAATGACAATGAAGCATGTCTACACTGCTCAATGACTAAACAAAACTTAAAACATTCCATAAAAGCAAAAACAGCAACAACTTAAATATAACTTAGTTTTCTCAAACTCTTTTAAACACCTAGTATTTGACAATTTGGTCGTGTTGAAATGTGCACCAAACAAAGTAATTTCTTCTATGTTGAAATCATTTTAAATGATTATATTTTCAGATTTTTATGCATAAACAACAATTGATTGACATGCTCAGGGTTAAGAGAGTGACAGCAGAATATCTCGCTTAACTTCATCATACAACCGCGAATTTTCGTTTCTGTTATAAACGTTTATGCTTATTTAAGACATAACCAACTGTGTTTAGAGGATACTTACCAAGACCGAATTTTTTTACATCATTTTGCGTGTTTTAGTCTGTTAAAGCGATTTAATCGCGCAAGCTGTATGTGAGGCGGCTTTACTCTAGTCTATGTATGCACGCAGAGAAAAACAACTCTCAGAAAGCGCGCAAGAGCTGAATGGTTTAACATCGTTTGAATGTTTAAACGTGAGAGTGTAGTTTCACCGGCTCCAGCGCTTGACGCTTCCCTTGAGCAGCCCATTTTGAGAGACGAGAGAAAAGACGCAGCACCATTGAACTCACGCTGTTTGTGAAATTGCGTCTCGCAGAACGTTTTAAAACTACTGATTTGATTTTATAATCTGTGAGCATTCATTTACTAATGCAACCTACATGCTAAAGTGAATGCTAAAGATAGCTAAGTTCCTTACAAGTATGTTAGACCTATCAATTTTGCCACTAAAGATTGCTTTATTAATAATCTTCCTGATCAGTTTCATCATCTCAGCATCCCAGATACCTTAGAAGAACTAGATATTGCGACAGAAACTTTTAACTCTCTCTTTTCCAGTATTTTAGACATAGTTGCTCCGTTGCGCTTAAAGAAGATTAAAGAAAATAGTCCAACGCCGTGGTACAACGAGCACACTCAGGCCCGTAAGAGAGCAGCCAGAAAAATGGAGCGCATCTGAAAGAAAATTCAGTATTTCGCATTTCATGGAAGGAGAGCTCGATCGCATACAGAGATGCCTTAAAAGCTGCTAGATCTGCTTATTTTTCAACCCTATTAGAAGAAAATAAACAAAACCCAAGGTATTTATTTGAAACAGTGGCTAAACTAACGAAAAATAAAGCCGCAAAACCAGACGTATCCAAGCAGCACAGCAGTAATGACGATATCATCGTCCATCGTGATGGCTGACAGACATCACAATGTTTAGACGGCATCGGCTAAACATCGTGTGTCCCCCCGTTTCCATGGTGACGCGTCATGCTTGGCACGTGATTCACCACAGGCAAAATAGCGCTGTATGACAGATTTAGCGCTTTTATTTCTAAATATTAACAAACTTGCTTACCATATTATGAACCATCTTATAATCCGATTCTCAAATATTTGTAAGTGAGTTTGTTTTGTCATTTAAAAAAAAACTTAATAAATGATCTTGATCTGTAACGTGAGATGGGCGCCGTGTTTGGGCCGCAGTTCAGAGATTTCTGTCTGTTGGATTTATTACAGTGCGTGAATTCATCAGTTTCTCCCGAAACACATGAAAGTAAGTGGCCGGTGAACTGGGAGAAAAATAGGGTTGACTTTATATTTATTTACACTGTCTCTCTGATATGAATAAAAACCGTTGTCAAATATATTTGAATGGGTTGTTATTGCTGCTTCCATAGACAGCATTGTGTATTTTACAAACTATAAATATATTGTTTTGCTATAAATTATATCTATTTAAATGTCTAAAACCTAAAATAAACATTATGTGGTAAAAAACACTGAACAGTTGTGATGTAGCCTATGACAATAAGCGCTGAGCGCGTCCGTCTTTTATCTCAGCGCCAGCCATAGCGCGAAAGCACGCAGTTTGAATCTGGCAGTTATGTTACGTCACTGTACATTCGCTCTTAGTGCTCAGCTCCTGCAATTTGAAATTGCTCATGAGATATAGAGGAAAATATTGAGTGGAAAATGAGAATATTACAAAAATACCCCCCCGCCTGATGTCATCGTCCATCGCGATGTTTCACTGTAGACATCGTCTGATGCCAAATTGGTAGACATCGCCCAACCCTAGAGTGCATTGTAGTCTCCCTAAGTAAAAATTTAATTCATTCATTACTATAGGAGAGGAAGAATTATTTTAACTCACAACTGTGTTCCTTTTTAGAAAGAAATTATATCTGCAAGGATTTTCAGTCAGGCTTTAAACCGTACCACAGTACTGAGACAGCTCTCATTAGAGTCACAAATGATTTGCTCTTATCATCCGATCCTGGTTGTATCTCTCTATTAGTGTTACTCGATCTTACTGCTGCATTTGATACCATCGACCACAACATTCTTTTAAATAGACTTGAAAATTATGTTGGCATTAGTGGAATTGCACTAGCATGGTTTAAATCATACTTATCTGACCGTTATCAGTTTGTAGCAGTAAATGAAGAGATGCCTTATCGATCAAAAGTTCAGTATGGCATACCACAAGGCTCAGTACTAGGACTGTTACTGTTCACTCTGTACATGCTACCCTTGGGAGATACCATTAGGAAGCATGGCCTTAGTTTTCACTGTTATGCTGATGATACTAGAGCTGGGCGGTATGACGGTTTATATTGTTACCGCGGTAGAAAATGTCAACCGTAACAGATTTTTTTATTCCGTGTATACCGCAACATGTAAATAAGTGGGCATGGTTAACTCGCGTGCAGCGTGCGTGAGACTGAAACACTGAGTGTTAATGTCAAAGAAACATGGAGAAAGCAGATCAAGAGGATCCACAAAGGAATTACGTTTTCTAAAGGGTTGTTGTTGTTAACCCTCTGGGGTCGGCAATCACGCCGGCGTGATCTGCTCACTTTTTTTCGTATCAGTGCAAAACAAACTCAAAATACTTTGTTGATTTTGATCTTACATATAAGTGTTACACATCATTCAATACTGTTAAATGTCTTCTTTTTTTTGTGTACACTCTTATTAACATCAAAACCTTGTGTTTTTGTAAAATAAATAAAATAAACAGGGTGCGCTTTCAGCTCACACTGTCTCCGCAAAAATCTTTCTGAAACGCAAAAAATGAACTGTAACTCAATAAATACTTGTCACAAGACACGAAAGATTTCTCTTTATGAAGCTGAAATTCTCTTCTTTTAAATGAAGTAACTTATATAAAAAAGCAACTATTCTCAGTTGATGTAATCTGTATGAAAAGAGAGAGATGTCGGTCTTTTTCCTTTCACCTAATTATAGCGTATGACGTGTTAATGTGACCACGCCCACTGAGAGCGCGTGCTATTCAAACGTTAATGTTGAAGCAAGCCATGAAAACGCCCACATCAGAACGCCCTAACCTTTATCTCGTCTTGCTGCGCAGTGAGGAATAATTCCTGGAAAAGTTAACTCAGTTACCTGTTTCATTCGAGGAGCACGGATTCAGCTGATGTAGTAAGTCATTTATTCTTAAGTGCTTTGTTCTAATCGTGTTATTGAATAGTGTCTGTAAACTGCACAAAGACTGTTTAAATTTTAAATCCGTGTCTGTGTGCGAATGAATGGATGAATTCACAGACGCGCGCGCGCTGTGCGTTCATTCACTCTCGCTCCTACATTAGTAAGACTACTGAGATTTGTTCTAATCGCAATATAGAATAGTATCTGTAAAACCAAAAAGACTGTTTAAATATGAATCGGGTGTCTGGGTGTGTGAACAAACGAACGCACAGATGCATAGCCTACTGCTACAGACGAAATAGATTAGAAAGTTTTTACTATAAAATAGACATCAAATAAGCTTTAGTTAGACAGTTTCTGCTCATATGTTAAATATACAGTAGCCTATAAAAAATAAACTAATCAACTGTTATCCAATGCAAGCTTATAATAGCCTACTTTATATGGAAAAGAAATTCTTTTCAAGATGTTTCCAACTCTAACTTTGAACCAATTCTATACAATGACCCATATAACCTATTTGCAGGATTTGTTTCCAGGTATGACTAAAAATGGGTTTTTGACTTTCATTTATATTTTGATTACATGAAGAGTTCAGATGCAAAAGTCTCTAGTGCCATTTGAAATTTTCTTCTAGAATGATAATTTTTATCAAGCTTGTACATTTTAAGTTCAGTAATTTCACTTAAATGACAATTATTAGGTAATCTTCATTGCCATTTAAGTGAAATTACTGAACTTAAATATACAAGCTTGATAAAAATTATTATTCTAGAAGAAAATTTCAAATGGCACTTAGAGGCTTTTGCATCTGAACTCTATATATATATGTGTGTATGTATGTATGTATGTATGTTGTCCTTTCAATTTTTGCTTGTGTGACACCTGAATGAAAGGCTCATTATTATGAGGGTCAGGTGAGAATCAGCTAATTATTCATGATGGGGCTTGGACTGTTCAAGCCCATTCGCATATTGCCTTGGCAAACAAAAAAAAGTTTTTCACAATAAAACCCAATTCACAGTTTTATGTGAATGATTAGGCAGGATGTTTTTCAGATCATTTTGAAGAAAAAACACTAGGCAACAACATCCATTAGTCAAAAGTCTTGTGGACACATATTTATTATGTGTTTTGTAGCCTTATTTCAGAAACTTTCATTTTTAGTTTTTTCCAATAACCACGCATAAACAATATTCTCTCAAATATACAAACATGTACATACATATTATATCACATATTATCATAGCCATGTTTGTGCTAAATATAGTGTAATTTTACTTGTGCCATTAATATGTTTATAAGCAACTGAAAAAACCCCACAAATGTCACAGCATGTCAGAACATCTCAAGGACTCCAAAAACACCTCAGACCCCAGGGGGTTAACGTGATATTTTGGGGGGAAAGGCGCAGCAGTTAACTAGAGCAGTGCAGCACCTGTAGCTAAGTTACAGTTTAGAGGAGTGCACGCTCACAACGGGGAAAGCATTAATTGACAACAACAGTTTATATATCAATATCGTAACGAATAGAAATAACCTTAAATAATGCCACTGAACCAGCTGATAAAATCTTCCTTTGATTCGCTCCGTGATTACAACTTGACACTCAAAATAATGACACTCAAATCGCATTTTACTGATACAAAAGACGCGCGCGTGCACACTTACTGAGAGGGAGCGCGGTGTGTCAGTGTTCACCGGGCTATGGTCAAATAATGACGCAGTTACACGGTGTGTATAATTTAAACTAGGCTACTTAGTCAACACTAACAGTAGCTGCTGTTCGGATTTCACACGGCTGCTCTCCTAGTCACTTCTGAACTTCTCTTGATTAATGCTCAGGGTGACGGGTTGCCAGATATCACAAAAAGAGCAAAACTAGCCCCTTAAAACGCAGTGTATGACATGGCAAAAATGTACCGGGGAACACATTTAAACATAACTAGCATTAATATCCTACAAAATTAAAAGGAAGTAACTAATTTATTATGAATAGAATAGTTCAATATAAAATATTCAGATATTATAAACTGATTGATGAAGTAAAGCATAACATGAGATTGAAAAATTATTCAGCAACACTTTATTTAAAGTTTAATTGCACCTATGAGTTGTATTTAATATCAATCAGTTGGGGGAAGTTCATCTAAAAGTTGATGTGTGTGTTTTGTTTACTATATTTAGTTATCAAAATAGTTTACCAAAGAAATAATTTACCAAATAAGAGAAAAGGAAAACAAGGTGAAGTACTTTTCATTTCTAAAGTATTTGGGTTTATTTATTATACAAAGCCCTTTTTGTCGATTTTTCGAGAATAACTACATATATAAATAACTATATTGTGAAATATATCATTACCGTGAAATAAAATTAGTCATCCCGTGAAATAGAATTTTGGTCATACCGCCCACCCCTAGATGATACGCAGCTTTATATTTCCTCACGCCCTGACGAAACTTGCCAATTCACAAAATTAACGGAATGCATAGCTGATATAAAAATTGGATTACTAGTAACTTCCTACTATTTAATTCTGAAAAAACAGAGATTCTAATTATTGGACAAAAAACTTCCTCACGTAATAACCTAGAATACTGTCTAACACTTGATGGCTGCTCTGTCAAGTCTTCGTCGTCGGTTAGGAACCTGGGTGTGCTCTTTGATAGCAATCTTTCATTTGAAATTCACGTGAATAGTATCTGTAAAACCGCATTATTCCATCTTATATCTAATATATCTAAATGACGCCATATGCTCTCATTGACAAATGCGGAACAGTTAGTTCATGCGTTCATGACATCAAGGCTAGACTATTGTAATGCTCTACTGGGTGGTTTCCCAGCACGCTTAATAAACAAACTACAGCTGGTCCAAAACGCAGCAGCTCGAGTTCTTACCAGAACCAGGAAGTATGACTATATTAGCCCGGTTATGTCAAAATTGCATTGGCTCCCTATTAAACATTGTATAAATTTTAAAATATTGCTGATTGATTACTTACAAAGCACTAAATGGTTTAGCTCCCCAGTACTTGAGCGAGCTCTTAACGCATTATAGTCCTTCTCATCTACTGCGATCTCAAAATTCCGGCCAGTTGATAATACCTAGAATATCACAATTGACTGCTGGCGGTAGATCCTTTTCCTATTTAGCACCAAAAGTTTGGAACAGTCTTCCTAACATCATCCGGGAAGCAGACACACTCTGTCAGCTCTTGTTACCACAGTCCGCCGGATCCAGGCCGGATCCAGATCTAATGAAGGACCTGCGTCTGCACGCGACGACAACGCAGTCCTGAAGTGTCAACTAGTCCCTCCCCTGTCAAGGCCTCCTTCCCTTTACCTCTGTACAGATAATCGTTGTCGGGATAATTCCGGTTCACGTGGCTATGCCGAAGCGATACAATTCTGTATTATAAAATTTTAAGGCCAGACAATTAGTTTGCTGAGGGTTGGTTTTTTAGGGAAGGACTACATGCCTGCGCACATATATTCAAACGCGCATACCTATAGAATGAATTCTTAATGCGCATGTGCACGCTATCAGCGTTCTCACAGGTTCGCGTTTTTAAAGTTTGTGTAGAGAGAATTTAAAACGTTTTCTGTTAAAACGGTGTCGTGTTAATGGCCCCTAAGTTAACCCTCTGGGGACCAGAAACGCGCTGGCGCGTTTTGCTCGTTTTTTTCACATAGCAGAAAAATAGACTTAAAGTACTACCATCATTTCTGTTCATATAGAGTTAAGAAATATGAGAAAATAATCTGTTAAATGTCTACTTTTTTATGTGCCCACATACAATCGAAATAAAATATTGTGCTTTTGTAAAATAAAGAATATAAACAGGGTGTGCGTTCTGCCTCTCAGTCACCGTGAACTTTTTTCCTGGAGCACGTCTCTAATCTTCAACAAAACTCAGCAAATACTATTCACCCAGACATGAGCAATATATCTTTTAAATCATTTGAGTTTGTACTTTTAAATGATCCGATTCAAAACTAAAATAAATATTCTCCGTTTATGTAATCTATATAAAAAGAGAGACGTGTCAGCCATTCTAATTATCTTTCTCTCAGCTCATTATCTCCGGTAATGTGACACGCCCACGGAGAGCATGCGCTATTCAAACGCAAATACGTGAAGCACCACATTGAGACGCGTTAACGCCCATAAACTCTGAAAACACACTATATTTTTTAGTCAGATTAATCTACTGTCATCTTGAGCGGCTATGAGGAACAATCCTGGGACATTTACCTACCTCAGAACAAGTGCTGGTTTATTTTCACCACGAGGAGGAGCAACAGATTCAGCTGAGAAGTGTGTAAGTGTTTTATGCTTGTGCTTTGTTCTAATCGCGATATAGAATAACATTAGTGTCTGTAAACGGAAAAATAGCATACTGTTTAAATGTGAATCATGTTTCTGTGTGTGTGTGTGTGTGTGTGTGTGTGTGTGTGTGTGTGTGTGTGTGTGAGTGAATGAATGAATGAATGAATGAATGAATGAATGAATGAATGAATGAATGAATGAATGAATGAATGAATGAATGAATGAATGAATGAATGAATGAATGAATGAATGAATGAATGAATGAATGAATGAATGAATGAATGAACGCACAGATACGCACTGTTATAGACGAAATAAAAGACATTTTGTTGACTAGTTTTGGATAGAGTATAAAGTTTTTACTCTAAAATAGACATCAAATAAGCTTTGTTAGGAGTTTCTGCTCATATGTTAAATATATAGTATGTTTTGTCAATAAACTAATCAACTAAGATGTTATAGTCTAGTGTTTGTTCCAATCCAAGCTAAATCAAAATAATGAATCCTCAACTTTGAAATATGTATGATCAAACTAAGACATTTATGGAAAAGACAATTTTCTTTTCAATATTTTTCCAACTCTAACTTTGAACTGAAATAAAACCTTGTCTATATGGTGAAGGGTGTGTGATAGATGTGTCCAGACGCATGCACCCTGTATTTTAAAGAAGAACATTTAATTATTTGTGATAAATTTTTCATTCACAAAGAATTCAAGGACAAAAAGGTTGTCCCTAAAGGTTGGAGTTTTCCTCATTTTTTTAATTAAGGCATTACGATTTTTTATTCCTCTTTTTAGTCAACTTTAGCATGGGTGTGTTCACTTATTCCAAGCAGTGTGTGTGTGTGTGTTGTAAATAAATCCAAACAATCTAAAAGCCATTCTTTTTTAAATCTCCTCATTCTTTCTGCAAGGCTCTTCATAATGATATGGCCTGATAGCACCTAATAGGGCCATTATGGGAGGGTCTTTGTCTTTCTCAGGTGTGAAATGGATACATACTAAATAATGAGAGATCAAGCCTCCTCGCATAAAGCTTTCTCAAACAAAACACGTCATACACATTCTAAAAGACTTTATTGACTTATCTGAATGAGTAGTCAGGATGTTTCTCACATAGTTTTGGAGCAAATATTCTAGACTATGTGATACAATTTTCAAAAGTCTTGTGAAGAAATAATCAATATGTGTTTTGTGGCCTTATTTCAGAAACTTTTAGTTTTAGTTTTTTCAATAACCACGCATAAATAATATTCTCTCAAAAATACAAACATGTACATGCATGTTGCTAACATATTATGGTAGCCCCGTGTGTGCTATATAGAGTGAATTTACACCTTTGCCATTAACATGTTTATAAATAACTGAAAAAAGCACAAATGTCAGTGCATGTCAAAACATCCCAAGGGCCCCCAAAAAGCTTTGGTCCCCAGAGGGTTAATAACCAATGATCGGAAGAGAATCAATCAAAACTAAGTTTAACTGGAAAATAACTATATTTTAGAGCTGCCATAAAGCCAAAATAATCTGTTAATTTAATTTATTATTTACCTATTACCACTGTAAAGCCGCTTTGGAACAATCTACATTGTTAAAAGCGCTATATAAATGAAGATGACTTGACTTGACTTGACTCACTCTTGCCACTCTGAAGGCTGCGATTGTACCCCACTGGACTGAAGAACTCAAAGATGAAAACCGTCACTGCCACCACGGTCAGGCACATAACAAACATCATCACCCACACAGCAGGGCTGTACGGCTCTGAGAGAGGGCACAGAGAAAAAGAAGAGGAAAGAGGAATCAAAACCATTAGTAGTAGGTTTTCTACTTGGTTTGTACACAACACAGAGCAGAAATCAATACCAAGCTTGTAGCAAACATTAGAACTGGAGGAGACTTTTGGAAATATTTCAATTTTAATTAGAATTAAATTAACTTATTAACTTGACTAGGCTTTTAAACCATGTTATATTTGAGAAAAATAAAAAATAAAAATAAAATAAGCTTATTATTAAAAAAAAATTAACTTAAATAAAATAAAAGAACCCATTTGGAAAAATGTTGATTTAGTGCTTCTCACTGAAGTGTGATAAATAGTTTGTTTTGAAAGAGAACTGTAAGTCTGATTGATGAGCTCTGGAAAGATACGCACCAGTACCTGAAAAGTCATACATCATAATCACATGCAGCAGAGACTGATTAAAGTCAAATATGATGAAACATTATGGCTCACATGAGACTCACCAAGAAAAGCAGAGGGAGAGACAGTTCCGTTACTGCGAGAGACCATGACGCTGATTCCCGTCTCTACAAAGGGCACAGAGAAGTCCACGACCTCTGACCTTTCCTCGTTGATAGTGAGGGAGCCGATCGCCATGTCTGCCCGCTTGTACACAACCTAGAGAACAGGAGGAAGTAGAGGATTGTATTTTTGCCCTTTTGCCCTTGTAGTAGGAACCTTTTATTTACTGGATTTACGGGGACTCTTCTTACAGGAGCACAATTCCTTGTAAACTGCTGCTGTGGCCCAGTAAAGTTTTATTGATTAATCCTTGTTTGACAAGGAAAATGACCATATACTGACCATACTATCCGAGTCAATGGATTTGATCATCTCCAAAATGTCAGAGACTAAGTCAAGGTGGGCACCTCTTTCCTTACCTTAGATCTTCTTGGGAACCTCAGATTTGCTCAGAGATCATGTGGCCACGGTGACTTGCAGAGGAATAAGAGATTGAAAGGTAGCTAGCTACCACGCTAACTCACGTGTGAATGAGTAGCTATTGCAAATCCCTATATTTAACTGGACAGTGAAGAAGTGACAGGAAAGTACAGGAAGAGTGAGGGGGAAACACGACTGGGATTGGGACTTGAACCCAGGTCCCCACGAGCGCAACAATACTGTAAACTGTATGTCTGGAGCAACTACGCTCTGTGCCACAGCTCTGACATAAAAAAAATTTGCATTATGGATCAAGAAAGGCCAGAAAGCAAGCTGCTGTATTAAAAGTGCATGACCGAAATAGTCCAAAGAATGGAGCACTTTATATTATACTACATGGCTGTTGAATGCTTGAATCTGATTGGTTGACGAACGTTCTAAGGTGTGCATTAAAAGTAGTTCCAGGCAGATCTTGGACCGCATTACAGCTCCATATCACTTTGCATAGTTAACTGTAATAACGGAAGATAGGATACAATTCATAACAAGAAAAAAAAAACAACACAAATGCGTTTGATCTGCAATTTTCTATGTCTAACTTCACAATCAATTGAAACGTGCAGTTTCATTTTAATAAATAAAGTATGTATATATATATATATATATATATATATATATATATATATATATATATATATATATATATATATATATATTAGGGGTGTAACGGTACACAAAAATCACGGTTCGGTACGTACCTCGGTTTTAAAGTCACGGTTCGGTACGTTTTCGATACAGCAAAAAGAAAAAATGCCAGAGAAATGTCCTATTTGTTAAAAGAAAAAATATTTGTAAATAACTGAGTTTTCCTACATCTTGAAACTTTCAGGTTTATAAATGGGGGTCATCTTTGAAGGATGAACAAATAATGTTTTGGTCATCACATTAAAAATAACATTTAAATATATAAATTTATTTATATATTATATGAGTTTTGAAGTGCTGGAAAAAGATGTGTGAAGTACTTGAAAGCATTTCACTATTCCAGCCAAACTGGTTACAGTTAGTGTTACTATATTAAATCCATGGTGAATGTTGCTGGTCTGTGGACGTAAAGTATTAGTTCATTCACGGCACAAAGTTTCTCCTGGTTTCCACGTCAGCGCTGTTTGATCTAATAGGGATCTACGGTTAATAACGGAGAAATGTGAATGCGTCTCACTAGATCTCGCAGCAATGTTATTACTTTAGTGGCGAATTCAAATGTTTTCTTTACTGGATCGCTTAGCGCTGTGTTGTAACAGTGTCGCTTGATCGAGATCGGCTAGCGCTGCACAGATGTTGCTGGCCCGAACTGATAAACGATCCGTGAAGCACATAATGAGTAGCGCAGTTTCGTTCCGCTTTCATTACGCTTGCCATTTGATGTTGCGCAACGTTGTGGTGGTCGCGCCAGCGCGAATTTTGTCGGCAGGAAAAATGGTCCAAGGAATCGTTCGGTTTGTATGCGTACCGAACCGGAAGCCTCGAACCGAAACGGTTCAATACGAATACATGTACCGTTACACCCCTAATATATATATATATATATATATATATATATATATATATATATATATATATATATATATATATATATATTTTTTTTTTTATAAATTGATAGTCCTGCTGCAAGGGCTTTCGAATATTATTGCAGATATTATAACAAATAAATAAATATTGATAGACCTACTTGTTAAAAGGGCTTTGTGTTTCATTTATTAGGCTAGCCTACTGTCAATAATAGGGAAAAAAAAAAGAATTAAATTAATTCAAGCAAATTAATTAATAAATAAGTTAAATAATATTGACGCACATGCTTTTGTCGCATTATTGCAATTTCTCTCTCTCTCTCTCTCTCTGCATTAAACATGGCATTAGTCTGCTGTCAGTGCCTCAAACCTCCGTTACTAGATCTAAAATAATGTTTTGGAATTAGCAAAGGAGGCTTGGGATTAAGAAATTAAGAGCGTTTTTATGACAAAAACTTGACAAACGTCTTGAAATACAGTATCTGGGCAATGTTTCGAGGTGTGGTAACGTACTCGGTTACCTAACGTAACCTCGGTTCTCTCTAGAGAGGGAACGAGTATTGCGTAAGTTTAGCTTACGCTACGGGTAAAGTTAATCTTTTCTCGAGATACTGAAGCCAAAATTATCCTTAATTTTGTAAACTTTGTCAGCACAGTGTAGCAGCTGCAGACCTAGAGCAGGCTGACTAGCGCGCTCATTGGCTGCCCTGCGGCAACTGCAGCAGCCTACCAGTGAGCCTGGCGTGACGTCAAGCCCAATGGTGATGCTTCGCGCCCAGTACGCATCACAGCCCGCTCAGGGGGGTGTGGCTTAGCGTATAAAAGCGGGGCTCGGAGGCTGCTTCCCTGGTTTTCATCATCTGAAGCGAAAATCGCTTGTGGCGCGAGCACGGCCGGTTACACAATACAAGCTCCCTCTCAAGAGAGAACCGAGGTTACGTTAGGTAATCGAGTACGTTCTCTTACGAGAGGTTATCTTGTATTGCATAAGTTTAGCTTACGCTACGGGAACCCTTTGTCAACGCCATGCGCGCAAAGCATCCACTCATGAGTCCCAGAGTCCGGGGAACACTGAAAGTGGGAATTCAGGCGGCCAGCAAGCGGGCCGGCACATGTATAAACATAAGCACCCATGGGGAATGCAGAGCGGCGTCGCCAGGCTGCATGTTACATATATATTAACCCATATCAGTGCAGCTCAACCAGGAGAGCTCAACAGTGAAGTTGCCTGCGCACAAGCATGTGGGCAGATCATACGCATATTTAGACTGACAGAAGTCTAGCCTGCAAGGCGGGAACTTCCATGTTATCGAATCTTACAAATGTAGACGGGGAGGCCCAGCCCGCCGCCATACAGATGTCGTGAATGGAAATTCCACTGGACCATGCCCACGACAAGGCCATGCCTCTTCTGGAATGAGCCCTGATACCCAGAGGGCATTGTAGACCTTTTGACGCATAAGCATCAGCAATTGCGTCCACTATCTGGATAGGGACTGTTTCGAGGCGGCGAGACCTTTGGTGCGCCCACCAAACGAAACGAAAAGCGGTTCGGAGCGTCTGAAAGGGGCAGAGCGCGTAACATAAGCACTCAGTGCCCTAACGGGGCAGAGGAGGCTGTCGCTGCTCTCGCTGTCGGATGCTGGCAGAGCCGACAGAGAAATGACCTGTGCTCTGAAGGGAGTGCCAATCACCTTCGGGAGATAGCCATGTCTTGGTTTGAGGATGACTTTAGAGTCATTAGGGCCAAACTCAAGGCACGCTGCGCTAACAGAAAGCACGTGTAAGTCCCCCACACGTTTAAATGATGACAGAGCCAAAAGAAAAATGTTTTTGAGCGAGAGGTATTTTAGATTCACTGAATCTAATGGTTCGAAGGGATGCATCTTTAGGGCCTCTAGGACCACGGAGAGATCCCAAATAGGAACCGAAGGTGGGCGCGGTGGGTTCATCCTTTTGGCTCCTCTCAGGAAGCGGATGACCAGCTCGTTCCTTCCTAGCGACCGGCCTTGCTTCGACTCAGCGAAAGCTGAAACGGCCGCCACGTAAACTTTGAGCGTGGATGGGGACCTGCCCTTATCCAACAGCTCTTAAAAGGAAACCTAGCACCTGCGAGACCTCACCCGTATGAGGGTCCAGATTTTTGTCGGTGCACCATTTGGAGAACACAGACCATTTAAACGCATAGAGCC
The DNA here is from genome assembly GCA_030578255.1 of Tiaroga cobitis. Lineage (NCBI taxonomy): Eukaryota > Metazoa > Chordata > Actinopteri > Cypriniformes > Leuciscidae > Tiaroga > Tiaroga cobitis. The sequence goes on along the minus strand of CM060606.1, from coordinate 23,787,475 downwards.
GTCTCGTAGAGGGAGCTCTAGACTGCGTGATCGGTTCTCCCTTCGCGGGGCTATAAGGAGCGCCGGGCTGTGCAATTCCCGGATTCTCTTGATTGCCTGTGGTAACATAGAAATCGGAGGGAAGGCGTACAGCGGGCTGCTGGGCCAGAATTGGCCCAGCGCATTCTCGTTCTTTGAAAAGAACACTGGGCAATGAGCGCTGTCCTTTGACACGAATAGGTCGACTTCCGCTCTGCCAAAGAGGTGCCATAACATCTGGACTGTTTGGGGGTGTAGAGATCACTCCCCGGGGGGAATATTGTCCCTGGACAGTCTGTCCGGGCCATCGTTCAGGATCCCTGGCACATGCGTCGCTCTCAGCGAGCGCAGGAAGCACTGGGCCCAAACGAGGAGGCGTTCTGTCAGATCGCAAAGGCTCCTGGATCTGATACCGCCCTGACGGTTCACGTAAGACACAACTGACGTGTTGTCCAAACGGACTAGAATGTGTTGGTCCTCTATGAACGGGAGGAAGCGCTTCAGCGCGTTCTCGACCGCCAGCATCTCCAGACAGTTTATGTGAAGGCGTTTCTCTCAGTCTGACCACAGGCCAAAGACCGGTCTGCCCTCGAAAAGGCCGAAAACGAAGTCTGTCAAAATGACTTTTCGGTGCGAAATCACTCCAATCGTCACCCCCTGCTGGTACCAATAGGCCGCTAACCAGGGCTGCAGAGCTGAAATGCAGCTCTGAGACACTCTGATCCGCCTGTAGCCGCGCGTCCATCCTTGGCGAGGCACGCGAGCGTTCAACCAGCGTTGTAGCGGGCACATGCGCAGTAAGCCCAGCTGAAACACTGCTGCCACTGAGACCATACAGCCCAGCATCCTCTGAAACATTTTCAGGGAGGCGTTTTTGCCCTTCTGGAAAGATGCGGCTAGGTGTCGAACACGGCGCATGCGCTCTGTCGACAGTCGAGCCTTCATAGCCACAGAGTCCAGTTCCATTCCTAGAAAGGAGATTGACTGGCTGGGCAGTAATGAGCTCTTGGTCCAGTTGACCGTGAGACCCAATCTTTCCAAATGACTGAGTAGCATAGTTCTGTGAGATACAAGTTCCGTCTCTGACTGTGCTAAAATCAGCCAATCGTCCAAATAGTTCAGAATTCACACACCCCGGTTTCTCAGGGGGGCGAGCGCCGCGTCCATGCACTTCGTAAATGTACGGGGTGCCAGGGACAGGCCGAACGGGAGGATGGTGTACTGATATACCTGGCCGTCGAAGGCGAATCTCAAGAATGGCCTGTGACGGGGTATAATCTGTATCTGAAAATAAGCGTCTTTCAGATCGAGAGATATAAACCAGTCCCTCGGGCGAATTTGAGCGAGAATCTGTCTGATTGTAATCATTTTGAACAGTCTTCTCATGAGAGCTTTGTTAAAAAATCTCAGATCTAAGATAGGTCTCAGACCTCCGTCCTTCTTCGGTACGAGAAAATAACGGCTGTAAAAGCCTGACTCGCTCAGAGAAGGCGGTACCGGTTCTATAGCCCCTTTGCACAGCAGTATGGCTATTTCAGCGCGGAGTAGATGTGCTACTTTCGCGTTCACTGTCGGCCCGTGCGTGGAAACACGGGGGACGGCGAGCGAACTGTAGTGCATAGCCCTGTCTTATTGTGCTCAGCACCCACTCTGAAACCCCTGGAATCGCTTCCCATGCTTTTGCATGTGTGGCCAGGGAGAATGGCCTCCGGGTCCCAATTGCCACACACTGTGGGCTTCGGGAACTGGACCGGAGATGTGGGTGCGCGCCCTCGGTGCTTGAACAAAGCGGCTCACTGACAGCTGCTTTCGGCTGATTCGTATGTAGCGACCCGATTGCACTGAATAGGGAGCGTTTTACAATGGCTTTCTGAAGCGCGAGCGGCGCTTGAGGCGGAGCGATTGATAGTAAGCGCGCTTGCTTGGGAGCGAGCTCGCGACATACATTCACAATCTTACCGATATGAGTGCTTAGATGCGGCGGACCGCTGACAGCGATGGCACGCTGTTTCATATATGACGCCCCGGTTACCTTGAACGGGGAACGTTTTCTGAGAGCTTTGTAGCGAGTGTTTGTCTTCTGCGTCGGGCTCCGGCCGTCTCTGAGCACGGCGCTTCTTTTTGCGCGGTCCAACAGAAGGCGGAGTGACAGCTTCGGCGTTGAAGAGGTCCAGACGAGCCCGCAGGGTCGACATGGACAATTCTTCGCAATGGACGCAGCTGCCCGACGAAAGTGCGAGGGCTGCGTTGTCCGGGCCCAGGCAGAGAGCGCAGGTCACATGGCGGTCTCCGGCGCTGAGCGGGGCTTGGCACGAGCCACAGGAACTGCGAGGCATTCTGACAAGAACGCTCGCACTCTTTTAGAAAAGTGTGTCGCAGCGGCGAGCACACACACACAGTTAAACAGTGCAAGAGCAGAAAAGGATATGTCGCCGGATAGCGTTGCTGGCACGGAAGGCTAAAGGCAGCGAGAAGTCGACCGGCTTCCTCAGGCGCTTTCCTCTGCTTGCAGTCGCTGAATTCGACGGCGGCGGCTTCTCTCAGATCCAGCGGTGCAAAGAGCTTCGCTGAAGAGATGAAAATCAGGGAAGCAGCCTCCGAGCCCCGCTTTTATACGCTAAGCCACACCTCCCTGAGCGGGCTGTGACGCGTACTGGGCGCGAAGCGTCACCATTGGGCGTGACGTCACACCAGCCTCACTGGTAGGCTGCTGCAGTTGCCACAGGGCAGCCAATGAGCGCGCTAGTCAGCCTGCTCTAGGTCTGCAGCTGCTACACTGCGTTGACCAAGTTTATCTCGAGCTTCAGTATCTCGAGAAAAGATGAACTTTACCCGTAGTGTAAGCTAAACTTACGCAATACGAGAGAACCTCTCGTAAGAGAACCGTAGAACAGAGCCATACATCAGGTTACCGTAAGTTAGCTAACGTTAGTGAAGTGTTGGTCACGTAAGCTATAGCTGCAATTAACCTATTATCTTCCAATAAACATTAACTAAAACTGGCTACATAGAATATAACTACTGACTAGATTCACGAGAGTTCGGCTAATGTGTGTAAAAGTAAAAAAAAAAAAATACAGTAATTTCATTCATTTACCAGCGAGCGTACTTCGGAAACACAGATAGTTCCAGCATTGAACCCCATTCATTTTCAGTGTTTGGAACTATTGGCTGCTCCACGACACGCGTTACTTCCGCATTCCAAAGTTATGGCGGTCTATGGGAGTGTCGCAACTCTTTCTCTCTATGGCTCTGCCTTAGTATAAGCGGAATAATTGACTCCGGGCCGTTGAATTATTAGAAAAATAATGCACAATCCGCTTCGCGTCATGACCGCATTACCACCTCGGGTGTGCATTATTTTTCTAATAATTCAACGGTCCGTCGTCAATTATTCCTTTCTTAAACACTTCAAAAAAGATTGAGCATAGAGTTTCATGTTGTCAAAGTGCTTGTGCCATTTTTTGCTAGAGCGGCTTTGTTCTTATTAGTAAATACTATTTAAAAATAATAATGTAAGTGAATATTAGTTGTAAGACATTGAATTTAGATATAAATTAATGGAAAATTCATTAAATTTAATTAAAATTTTAGATGTAGAAAAGTAATGATTTTTCTACAAGAATGAATGATTTTAAGAGTCCCTTACTTTTATCTGAAAAATATATTTCCTTAACATTATGTTCAGGGAAGATATTGTTCTTTAATGCAGAAGATTCTAGTTGGTGGTTATAACACTTGTTTTGCATAAATGTTTATAATACAAGTTATTTATTTAAACCGCAGTCTTGCTACTTAATTCAAACTGTAAACAGTTTTTTTATATTCTAACATTTACACTACTTTTCAAAAGTTTGGTGTCAGTAAGAATTTTAAAGGAATTAATATTTTTATTCAGCTAGGACTCTTTTAATTAAATTGATCAAAAAGGAACAGTAAAGACTTTTACACTGTTACCAAAAATGCTGTTATTCAAATAAATGCTGTTTTTTTTTGTTTTGTTTTTTACTTTTGTATCACTGTTTCCACAACAATATCAAACAGCCCAACCGTTTTCAACGTGGAAATTTTGCACCAAATTAGCACTGAAGACTGGAGTAATAAATAAATAAATAAATAATATACTTATTAGTAATAATAATAATATTACTTATCAAATAAATTAAGCCTTATTGAACATAAGAGACAAAATCTTACAGACCCCAAATTTTGGAATGTATTATATATTTTAAACCTTTTTAGCACATTATATATAGCCATTTATATAATTTAATTATATTTAATTAAAATACATACTTTTGTTAACAAATATAACCAACATATTAAATAATTATTATAACAATCTTTATGAATTATGTAAATAAGAAACTGGACTACCAAATTAATCTGTTACCCATAGTTACATTAATGCCACACAATAGTACTAATATTAACTGCTGCTCCAAAAGTCACCAGAATTAAACACTTTGGTTCTTTGAACCCTGCCCCCAGGCCCCCCAAGAAAATAAGGGTGCACTTTTTTTTTTTTACTCGATGGGGAGAAGCGCAAGCAATGCCCCTGGTAGAAAGAGGACATAACATGTAAGGGAGAGAAGAGTGGAACGAGCTGGGGAATTGACACGAAGATGAATCAAACTTGTGATGCCCGCATGAGCACCACGGTCCAAAATTTCCTCTACACTACCTGATCAAAGCACTCACTGTGCACTAAGACTAGACATTCAAAGAACTATCAAGAACTGGTTATGTACAACATAGGTGAGTCCTCGGCAAGGAATCAGCATTTTGCCTGAACACAGGGGCCTTATGTGGTGTGTAACAGGTGGTCTATCTACAAATTCAGAGAACCTCCATCTCTAATTAATATTCAATCCACATACTGGCTGCATTCCAGTATCCATAAATTGGTCGGGCAGATAGTGTTGTAAGAAGCCTGCACACATAGACGCTACAGGAGGCAGGTTATCCATCTCAAGACAGTATACCCCATACAGAGAGAAAGCATGTACGGGAATACCAAAAAGGAGGGAAAACATTAACATCTTTACTTTCCAGTGCAGCTCTTTTCTCACTTTGCATTCTGTTTTATATTCTTGAATGTGTGTAAAAGCTCATGATGCAGACGAATGGGATTTATGGTGACGAGTGCAGAGTTGAGTCACTGCCTAAAGTCATGCAGGTTACAAGCTTTCCCAAATCTCCTCTGACAGTTTGAACGCTGCATTGATTCTGAAAAGATGCGCACCTGCCTGTGCCTATAAATGTGTATGTGGGAGACGGGATAGTTTAGGTAGTATAATTTCCAGTGTGCGGCGAAAGCTTTTGCATCCTTGTGGAAAGTGAGCCTGCATGTTTTTGGGTCTGCAGAGAATGTGGAAATAACATTGATGAAGTTGTTTCCTTGTGAGCGCGCCGCAGTCCCGGTCCTGCTGCAGGCCGGCACAACGCACAGGGGAAATGTGGACCTGTCGTAGATAGAAGATCAAAGCCGCTCACGCACGCACACACACTCTCGCAGCCTGAGAAAATAACCCTTAGCACTGCGCCTACAGGGGCCGTGCTGACAGCTGATTGGCTGAGCATCAAAATATGCAGTGAAAAGATCAAAAGTGAGCGCGCGAGAGAGAGAGAGAGAGAGAGAGAGAGAGAGAGAGAGAGAGAGAGAGAGAAGAAAGGAAAAGACTGAGAAAAAGAAAAAAGATGTGGTCACAGAAAAAGAGACATGTTGAAAACCAAGGAGCAGGGGGAGAAAAAAAGAGAACACATAAGATACCGTGAGAAATATTAAGAACATAAGGATGGAAATGAAGAAGGAATGAGACGGAGAAAAGAGCTGTTTCCATTCCCTAGCAACTGTCTCGAACAGGCGTCACTCCAGGGTGTGAGCGCCACAGCGGGGTCTCGCTCTCAAAATAACAACCTCCTGTCTGTCATTCGCACTCACATGCATTGGCAAGTCTTTTTGGGCTAGCTTCAGGCCTCTGTCTTGGATACATCTGTGTATGTGCGTGTGAGCCATTAGTCAAATTCCTCGGCGCTGTGTTAAAAGTGTTCAGAGCGTTTCAGCAGTCCAGGAGGCCGGCAGATACGGGTGGGAATTCAGTCATCAAACAGGCCAACAAGTTACATCACGCACTGTCCTGGGAACTCTTTACACAGAGCAGCACTCAGCCCAATGGTCCTAGAGAACCAGCACTCTCAAGGACCCCAAGTAAAAATAAACAAAAGCCTTGATTTCTTCAGCAACCCTTTATAATAACTTTCATTAAGAAAATTAGAGATAAGATTAGAGATACGAATGTCATGAAAATAGAAGTTCAAGATGTTTTATCTTCTTTACCCCCTTTTTAAAAGAAATTAGCACTTTTATTAATGCAAAGTGACACTAATAACATGTTCTTGTTACTTACTATTTAATCAAAAAATCCTGAAAATAAGTATCATGGTTTCCTCAACAATATTAAGCAGCAAAACTGTTTTTAACATTGATAATAATGAGAAATGTTTCTTGAGCCCCAAATCAACATATTAGAATGATTTCTGAAGGATCATGTGACACCAAAGACTGGAGAAATGGCTGATGAAAATTCAGCTTTGCCATCACAGGAACAAATCACATTTAATTAAATATATTATTACAAATATATTACAATAGAAAACAATTATTTTAAATAGCAAGAATTTTACATAATGGTAACATAAGGTATTGGTTAAATATACTTAATTCAAATTACAAACACCTTCAATATTTCTTTTTTTTTCTGAGATTAATCGATTTAATAGTTTTTAACAGAGAAATAAAAAGAAAATATATAAACGTTTGTGGAAAATAAATATTTCTTGTTTTGTTGTAACTTTCAAAGGATTTTTTTACCTGTCCAGTCTTTTTATTTTTTAGAGTTTTTCCTTGCTCACTCATGGTTTTATGGCAATATGCCTTCTGGAACAATATTTATGCTTATTGAATTGGAATTGAAAATATAACTGTACTGGTAGAAAATAGATACACACTTTTTTTAAATTACTTTAATTTTAAATGCAATTAAAACAAACAAGTATTGCTTATAAAATATTTTCCAGATATTTTAATTTATTTTGCTTTTACAACAATGACAATTAAAAAAGCTAATTTTTCAAGTTCGGAAACAACATATTGTCTATATAATATCACGCTATCATATGCTATTTTTCTCAGACCCTATAAACGGATCTTTATGTATGAAAATACACTCACCTAAAGGATTATTAGGAACACCATACTAATACTGTGTTTGACCCCCTTTCGCCTTCAGAACTGCCTTAATTCTACGTGGCATTGATTCAACAAGTTGCTGAAAGCATTCTTTAGAAATGTTGGCCCATATTGATAGGATAGCATCTTGCAGTTGATGGAGATTTGAGGGATGCAAATCCAGGGCACGAAGCTCCCGTTCCACCACATCCCAATGCTCTATTGGGTTGAGATCTGGTGACTGTGGGGGCCATTTTAGTACAGTGAACTCATTGTCATGTTCAAGAAACCAATTTGAAATGATTCGAGCTTTGTGACATGGTGCATTATCCTGCTGGAAGTAGCCATCAGAGGATGGGTACATGGTGGCCATAAAGGGATGGACATGGTCAGAAACAATCCTCAGGTAGGCCGTGGCATTTAAACGATGCCCAATTGGCACTAAGGGGCCTAAAGTGTGCCAAGAAAACATCCCCCACACCATTACACCCCCACCACCAGCCTGCACAGTGGTAACAAGGCATGATGGATCCATGTTCTCATTCTGTTTACGCCAAATTCTGACTCTACCATCTGAATGTCTCAACAGAAATCGAGACTCATCAGACCAGACAACATTTTTCCAGTCTTCAACTGTCCAATTTTGGTGAGCTCTTGCAAATTGTAGCCTCTTTTTCCTATTTGTAGTGGAGATGAGTGGTACCCGGTGGGGTCTTCTGCTGTTGTAGCCCATCCGCCTCAAGGTTGTGCGTGTTGTGGCTTCACAAATGCTTTGCTGCATACCTCGGTTGTAATGAGTGGTTATTTCAGTCAAAGTTGCTCTTCTATCAGCTTGAATCAGTCGGCCCATTCTCCTCTGACCTCTAGCATCAACAAGGCATTTTCGCCCACAGGACTGCCGCATACTGGATGTTGTTCCCTTTTCACACCATTCTTTGTAAACCCTAGAAATGGATGTGCGTGAAAATCCCAGTAACTGAGCAGATTGTGAAATACTCAGATCGGCCCGTCTGGCACCAACCACCATGCCACGCTCAAAATTGCTTAAATCACCTTTCTATCCCATTCTGACATTCAGTTTGGAGTTCAGGAGATTGCCTTGACCAGGACCACATCCCTAAATGCATTGAAGAAACTGCCAAGTGATTGGTTGATTAGATAATTGCATTAATGAGAAATTGAACAGGTGTTCCTAATAATCCTTTAGGTGAGTGTATATAGCTGCTTTTACATTTTAGGAAGTGATTCCCTCTCAAGGGGATCATCATATTTGAAGGTCATTGGCATGAAAAGGTTTGCAAACCCCTGCCTTAGAGTTGAAAACGTCTTGGATACGCATGTAACCCTCGTTCCCTGAAGGAGGGAACAGAGACGTAATCGCCGTGTCGACTGATTGGGATCACGCTTAGGGAGCTTGTCATCTTCGAGTACTGATAAAACGAGCCAATGCACATTGGGGTGCGAGCTTTGCATCTCACGCTCCGCCCCGCACCGCGGGAAGTGGATGCACACACCATTTGTTTTTTGCAGAGGAGCCGAGCAGAGCCCAGAGTCGGGAGTGGTCCAGAAATAGTGGCGACGGGACTACGTCTCCGTTCCCTCCTTCAGGGATCGAGGGCTACATACGTAACCGAGACGCTCCCTTTCAGTCGCTCACGTTCGACGTAGTCGACGTGTCGACTGATTGGGATCCCAATTAAAACGCCACTAGTGCTGCCTGCCACCTTCCAGTGCCTAGACAAAAGCCTCCTATCCCCTCGCATTATTGAGGTGGAGATGGGACAGGGCTTAGGCCAGGGCTTAAGAAGTCACTGCTGTTCCGCAAGACCCACTCAGTCAGACTTAGACAACACTGGGAAAGCGTGTCCTTTCCTCGGTAAGGAAGACGCTGCGGAAGCCACATCCTGCCCGAAGGGAGGTAACGTGGAGTATACATATGGACTGGGCGTTTTACTGGGCAGTACAACATATGGAATGTCACTGAGGTGTCTCCAGCCTATAACAGGGGGGAGACTCACCGGACAACGGAAGACACGGGCTTGCTGCAGGGAGCCGTACCGTGGAAGAATACACATATGGGATCACCGTAGGGATCACAACATATGGGACCCAGCCCAACACAGGTTCCACCAGTGCATACGAGTGTTAGGCCTGGCATCGGAGGCTCCGCCACATCTGTTACCGAAGGGTGTGGAGGAACTCAACAGGGTTCAGCTAAAGAGGAACTCTACTGGAGCAAGAATGGCACAAGTATCCAGTCCATAGGAGGGGAATGGCGCAGCAAGCTGACACTTCGAACCAGGCTTACAGTGAAACTGGCTTCATGTGAAGGGAGGCCACGGGAAGCAACCGGCTCGACACATAGACTATTTTTCTAGCGAACGTGTTTGGTGTTACCCAGTGTCACCGCCCAGGAAGGAGCTACACTCTCTCTCTGGAGAGGCTCACTACCCAGGTGGCCACGGTGTACCTTGGGTAAACACACCAAGATGATGGCAACCACTATCCAGTAGGCCAGCCTCTGCTTGGAAACAGCCTTCCCTTCTGCTGGTCTCCGTAACAGACAAGAGCTGGTCTGAGGTCCTGAGGCTTTGGGTTCTGTCCCGCTATAACCGCAAGGAGCGGAAGGGACAGAGAAAAGCCAGGGCTGGGTCTGCCTCCTCCGGGGAAGCGCTTGCAGGCTCACCACCTGGTCCCGTTTTAAGTGAGAGGTAGTATAAACAAAAGGCCAATAAGGGCCAAATAGCGAGACCTGCTTCTTCTCCTCCCTGACTTAGCACAGGGCTGTGCAAGAAGGCTCACTGGTGAAACGCATTTCTGCAGACGCCCTGGGGCCAGCTGTGTGCCAGTGTCTCCGTGCATGCTTCGCCAGTAGGACTGCGATCTCCGTGCGCATGATAGGGGAACGTTCACTCAACACCGAAGTGTAACGAACACCGGGCGAGACTAAATTGTTATAGCCGAGTCTGATGGTACGGAGGAGCCAGCTGGACCGGTTGGGAAGCATCTCTCCAGGCTTCCACGAACCGGGCCAGGGGGACCATAGGCACCACAGGGGTCTGAGTGTGCGGTGAGACACTTACCTGTCTCCACGAATCAGCAGGGGGTGCGTGAGAAGGCGTAATCGGGCCCACGAACCGCACCCAGCTGCCGGCTGGCGACACAAGTGGGGGCTGAGGGGTGCAAGGCTTTACAGGGTCGCACACTGCCAGTCTGACCCTCTTAGGACCCAGGAACAGAGGAATTTTCTCTTTTGACAATTCGGGTACCGCTGGACTCCGGGGAGCAAGTGGCAGAACGGTAACCATCTGAAGAGCTCGTCCCCCCATCCCTGGGTGGCCTGTCTCAGGGACGCTTAGGCACTGCCAAACCAGGTGGCAAGCGTAAGACTGAGACAGGCTGGGCGGCCTCCCTGCGGCTGGCTCCACGCTGAGGACTGGGTGGAGGCTGCTGCGGATGCCCACCGGGAATTGGAAGCGCCGGCAAGTGGATAATAATAATAAGTTTAACTTATATAGCGCCTTTCCCAAGCTCAAGGACGCTTCACAATGACAGTAAATAACAAGCAGTTTACACATAAATGGACAATGGACATTTGCCCAGTCCGAGTTGCATTACATTTGCAATACAAACATAAAAACAGAGACAACAAACATTAATTACAGACAGCCTAGAGGGCAGTTGAAGTAAAGACGCAAAATTATTGGAGCCTAAGTTAACATTGAGACTTTGTTCTGTCAAATTAACATTTTCATGACTGACATACTGGTTAAACAAATGTGTATTGAGTTTATACTTAAATTCGTGCAACGTGGTTGTTGTCCTGAGAGCCAACGGAAGAGATAGTATAGGGGCTTAGGGGCTATAACAGAGAAAGACCTGCCACCCATAGACGATAGACGAAATCTCCGCTCACATAGGAGATCACAGCCAGAAGATCGGAGAGTTCGAGGGGGAATATAAGGAGAAAGTAAGTCAGAGAGATAGGCTGGAGCAGGACCATTGAGTGACTTAAAGGTAAGCAGAAGAATTTTGTAAGTGATACGAGATGACACGGGTAGCCAGGGCAGTTTAAACAGAATTGGAGTGATATGGGCATTTTTTTTTGTGAGAGTTAGTAGTCTTGCGGCAGAGTTTTGAATATATTGTAAACGTGAGATAGAGTGTGCTGGTAGTCCAGAAAAAATAACATTACAGTAGTCGAGGCGAGAAGTGATGAACACAAGTACTAGTGCTTCAGCGTCTTTTGGGCTGACATAGGGACGGAGTTTGGCAATATGGCGCAGATGAAAAAAGGACGCTTTACAAAGTTGACTAATGTAAGTGTCGAACGTCAGTGCAGGGTCAAGAATGATACCCAAGTTTTTGACAGTGGCAGATGGAATTATTGATCTAGCTTCAAGGTCAAGTCTGGGAATATTACTTATATTTTTTGTTAGAGATGAAGGGCCAGTGAATAATATTTCTGTTTTAGTCAGATTTAGACTGAGAACATTGGAGTTGAGCCAGGTCTTTAATTCATTAATACATGATGATAGTAATGTGGTCTGGAGAATAGAATCCGCTCGGCAAGCAGTATATATTTGGATATCGTCGGCGTAGCAGTGGTATTGAAAACCGTGGCGGCGAATAATTTGTCCGAGAGGCAAAATGTAAATAATAAATAGTAACGGGCCGAGAACTGATCCCTGTGGAACACCTTGTTTGAGAGTGACAGTTGGAGATTTGTAATTGTGCATAGTGATGTAGTATTTCCTATCTGTCAGATAGGAGGAAAACCAAGCGGCTCCTGACCAATACCAATCTCTGAGAGGCGCATGAGTAGGACTTTATGGCAGACAGTATCGAAAGCTGAGCTGAGGTCAAGTAGTAAAAGTAAGGAAAGGTTTCCCGAGTCACCAAAGAGTAAAAGGTCATTGATAACCCTTGCTAATGCAGTTTCAGTACTGTGGTTTTGGCAAATACCAGACTGAAATAAATCGAAACTATTGTTGAGAGATAGATATGACTGCAATTGAGTGGCGACAATCTTTTCCGTGATTTTTGAGACATACGGTAGATTGGAGATTGGGCGAAAGTTAGTGTAGTCAGTTGGGTCCAGATTAGTTTTTTTAAGAATAGGAGTAACTGCAGCCGTCTTTAGTGAGACTGGAACAGAGACAGAGAGAAGAGACATGTTTACAAGATGTGAGATAGGTGCAGAAATGACAGAGGTACAGTGTTTCAGAAGGGTTGTAGGTGCGGGATGCAGCTGGAAAGAAGAATTGGATTTCTTTATCATTTCACTAATCAAGATGGGGTTGGTCAACATAAAGTTATTAAGTGTTTGTATCTGAGCTTGCTCACAACTAGAAGTGGTCGGCTCATCACTTAAAGTCCCACGTAAAGCCTCCAGCTTTCCCTGAAAGTGTTGCAAAAAAGAACAGCACAAGTCGTCAGATTCTTGTAGAGAGGCATTGTGCGCAGGTGCCTGAACAAGCTTGTTTACAATGCTAAATAGTGTTTTTGGCCTGTTGTTTGCGTTATTGATGATTTTAGCGATATAGGAAGAGTGAGCTGTATTTAAGGCAGTTTGGTAAAGCTTAATATGTTCCGAAAATGCTTGATAGTGTACAGTCAGATTGGTTTTCCGAAAGAGACGTTCCAGCTGTCTGCTTCTTGCTTTCATAGCACGTAGCTCAGCATTAAACCACGGCGAGTGGGACGAGGGAACAGACCTAGCCCTAATTGGAGCATGCTCATCTAAAACGTCAGCAATGGCAGAATGGTACAAATCAAATATTTTGGACGGACAGGTCAAATCAAAAACATCAGAAATAGCAGAAGCAATAGATGCAGCAAACATACTAGCATTAATAACATTGATCTTACAATAAGAGATGTTAATATTGTCAGTACATTCAGTTACACAAGTTAATGTGCCGAGGGGATGCCCTCGGCAACGAGCAGGCGGAGGAACTGCCCCCGGCAGCAGGGTGGAGGCAGCAGCGGGCCGCCGGGGCAGGAAGTGCTGAATGGCCTCCGTCTGCACCTGGGCGGCAGAGAACTGTTGGGCGCAGTTCTCCACCAAATCACCGAACAGCCCAACCTGGGAAATTGGGGAGTCCAGAAACTGAACCTTGTCCGCATCCATCATATCAACCAGGTTGAGACTGCGATGGAGCTTGTGGACCACTAAAGTGGACATCGCCAGACTGACTGCGTACACCACAATGCTCGTGCCCCGGGAGGGCGAGGACGGTTGCAGTGCGGAGCTCACCTATGAGCGCACAGTCTGGGCTACCCTCGTACATGGCCATGAGTGCCTTGGCCTGGTAGACCTGTAGCAACGCCATGGCATGCAAAGAGGAAGCGGCTTACCCACAGGCTTTGTAAGCTCTGCCCGTCAGAACGGACGAGAACTTACAGGCCTTAGAGACGAAACGAGGATCCTACGTCCAAGAGGCAGCGGTCGCCGGACACAGGTGTGTTGCGACAGACCGTTCCACTGGAGGGATAGCCTCGTAACCCTTCACCGCTCCTCCGTCAAGGGTAGTGGTAGTGAGTGGGGAGGAGCTACTCAGACAGTTTCTGGCAGAGAAAGGTGCCGTCCACGACCTGGTAAGCTCTCCATGCACTTCGGGAAAGAAAGGCACTGGGGCGGAGGGCTGAGAACCAGCACGGCCCGCCCCGAGAAAACAATCATCCAACCGAGACTCTTTGGGACACGGTGGAGGATTCCACTCGAGCCCGACAGCCTTGGCGGCCCGTTTCAGCATAGCTGACATCTCTGAACACTGGCTCGGGCAACGTTATACTCCCAGAGGGTAAAGTACAGTCATCATCTACAGAGGTCAGCTCACCCTCCGATGCTGCAATTGGCATCCTGTCCTCTGGAGTGGCCCTGAATGAAACGGCTGTTCGGTCCATTACAGAGGGACCAGCGCGCTCAACGTGGGGCTCCACCAGCTGCGGTCCAATAGAGGAGTGAGGGGCCCACAGGGATTGGTTACCGGGCGGGGAAGCCATCACTGTAATCCTCCGATCACCCATCCAACACGGCACCCTGGGGTGGGGCGTGGTAATGGGGACTCCACCTTCGCGGACGAAGGTGAGTCTTGATCTCAACACCGAGTTAGTCATGTTCCCGCAATGGGAACATGACCTATCCACAAAAGCTGCTTCAGCGTGCTGTCAGCCCAAAAACGTGATACAACTATTGTGACCGTCAGAGGGGGACAGGAAACGACCGCATCCAGAAACGCACGGGTGGAATGACATCTTGAAAAAGATGCAAACGCACCTGTGTTGCTCTTTCAGGAAGTTTGGGACTCTCACCAGTGCCAGAGCACACAGGGGAATGATCGCGGCAACACTGACAGGAATGGTGGAGCCTGAACCAGTAAAGCACTCACTTTCTTTGCCCTCAACCGACCGCAAACATAAAAAGAAAGCAGTTGAGAGCTCAGAAGGCAACCGCTGCACTTGCGCTGTAGAAACACCAGCACCGGGAGAGACTTCCTGAAGCACCGACACACTTGCTCGTTGAAAATATTCAACACCCTCCAGAGACATCGATGTGAAGACCGATCGGCTCCGAAGCGAAAGACAAATGGTGCGTGCATCCACTTGGTATTTATACTTGCGCTTCGGGGCGGAGGGTGAGATGCAAAGCTTGCACGCCAATGTGCATTGGTTAGTTTTATCAATACTCGAAGATGACAGGCTCCCTAAGCGTGACCCCAATCAGTCGACACGTCGACAACGTTGAACATGAGCGACTGAAAGGGAACCCTGGATACTCCCTCACCACACACTTACATACATCCTTATACAAAGGACATTGAAACATGTCATAGGCTCACATTGCTTCCTTACTGCAAATACACTGAACCATGACCTCATCTATCCCATAATCCCAGTGTTTGATCATCATGAGTACTAATACTAAAGGGAATAACAGCTTTTCCCTTAATCTGTAGTCCTCTCTCCACCTAATGCCTGCATTTACATATGCAAGTAAAGTCTTAGAGATATCGCTGACAGTGCATCCAGGGCACTTGCTCATCAGAATAAGGAGAATAAGGAGAGGCGCTGATGGGAATACAACAAGCCTGGGCAGTTTAAAGTAGACGAAAGATTTTAAAAAGCCTTTCTCACCTCTCCCACCATCCCGTTCCAAACACCATCAATCTTTTTCCCATGTTTCCCATTGGTCACCAAGTAGAGGTCATAGGTGAAGCCAACAATTCTGGCCAATCGCTTAAGAATGTCAATGCAGAATCCCTTGCAGCACTGTTTCATAGGTGCCACCCCTTCCTGAAGTGCACTGTAATCAGAGAGAAAGTGCTCACTTAGCTATATTGCACACGACAAGAATATCCATCACATTGCAAAAAATTTGTTCAATTTGTTAACATTTGTTAATGCATTTGGTACCCAATATTTTATCATTCCTTTTTAGGTATAATATATTTAGCAATAAAAAAAATAAAAATAAAAAAATAAATAATAAATAAATAAAAAATAATAAATAAATTAAATAAATTAAATTAAATTAAAAAAAGTTTAGAAGTTTGAGATCAGTAAAATAAATAAAAAAGGAAATTCATATTTTTATTCGGCAAGGATGCATTAAATTAATCAAAAGTGACAGTAAAGTATTTACTTCATCAAAGAATCCTGGAAAAAAAAACACTATCACTGCTGACACTGAATACTGGAGTAGTGATGTTAAAAATTCAGCTTTACCATCACAGGAATAAATTACATTTTAAAATATATTAAAATAGAAAACAGTTATTTTAGAGGGTAATAATGTTATTACTTTTTATATTATTATTATTATTATTATTATTATTATTATCTATTAATAATATTAGATTATTATTAAATAATTCATATTTTTATTCGGCAAGAAATTCATATTTTTATTCGGCAA
Organism: Tiaroga cobitis; assembly: GCA_030578255.1. Lineage (NCBI taxonomy): Eukaryota > Metazoa > Chordata > Actinopteri > Cypriniformes > Leuciscidae > Tiaroga > Tiaroga cobitis. The sequence continues at coordinate 23,771,306 of CM060606.1, read as the reverse complement.
GGATGCATTAAATTAATCAAAAGTGACAGTAAAGTATTTACTTTCATCAAAGAATCCTGGAAAAAAAACACTATCACAGCTGACACTGAATACTGGAGTAGTGATGCTAAAAATTCAGCTTTACCATCAAAGGAATAAATTACATTTTAAAATATATTAAAATAGAAAACAGTTATTTTAAAGGGTAATAATGTTATTACTGTATCCCCCCCCCCCAAGGAAGAGAAAACAAGAGAAACACTGTTACCAGAGTGACAGAGAGTTACAAAGGGAATGTGAAATAAGGAAAGACAGAATAATGAGAAGGGCAAGGTTTTCAGTAGTATGTTGTCTTGGTACATTTTCTGTGATATAACTTAAATTGATGTAATGAGATAAAATGCGGATGCCTACATGACTGGTGTAGGAGTAGTGAAACAGCATCCGCAGAAACACACATACACAACAAGAGCTCAAGCAGATTGAGAAGCAACATGATGGCTAAGTATGAGAGATCGCCACAAGGCAATTCAAAATGAGGGGGGAGTGTGAAAAAAAGAGAGAGAGGAAATGAGTGATCGATTGCAAAGCTAAGATAGCTGAGTATAGCCCCAGGAACTTCACAGTGATATCTTGGGGGAAAAAAGTGAGAGACACAGAGATAAAGACAAAATTGAAAGAATGTGACAAATGACTGGAGAAAGATGACCAAAGCTTCCAAAGAAAATTCTTTGGAACAAGATAAAAAAAAAATAATATCTGAAAAAAATAGACCTTGCTTATATACAGTACCGGTCATATGACTATCAAGCCTGCATTCATTTGATCAAAAATACAGAAAAAAACAGTAATATTGTGAATATTGCTAAAATAATGGTTTTCTTTTTTTAATATACTTTAAAATATAATTTATTTATTTGATGCAAAGCTGAATTTTCATTCCGCCATTCAGCCATTACTCCAGTCTTTAGTGTCACATGATCCCTCAATTTTATTCAGCAAGGATGTGTCAGTGACAGTAAAAATTTATATTGTTAAAAAAAATTCTATTTTGAATAAATGCTGTAGTATCTCAGGTTCCAAAAAATATTAAGCAACAACTGTTTCACAACATTGATAATAACAGAGTATCAAATCAGCACATTAGAATGATTTCTGAAGGATCATGTGATGCTGAAGACTGGAGTAATGGCTGATTAAAATTCAGCTTTGCATCGCAGACAAATTATTTTTAAAATATATTAAAAATAGAAAACCGTTATTTTAAATTGTAATAATATTTTACAATATTACAGTTTTTTTTAATCAAGCGTAGTGTTAGTTCTGGCAGGTCACGTTAGTCAAGCTTGCATCAGCTGACTCTCAGCTGATCCACGTCTACTTATAGGAATATGACGCCTATCACCGTGTAGATATATAAGCTCATTCAGTATTTTCAGCTATCGCGTTTCTCAGGAGGTAATTACCCTCCTCCATCCCCAGCTCCTCCTCTTGTCAGTCAGGATTTGGCATTCTGATTACCCCTGAATCAGACTAAAATTCTCTAATTATGTTGCTATTAAAATAATGAATGATATCTGCAATACATTCAAGTTTGTTCTGTTCTGTTTACCCTAAGGGGGGTTATTGCTGCTCTCCCTGCTCTTATCAATGCGAGGCTGCATGGATGCGCAGGGAGTTCTCGCCCAGAACAGAACCATACCGCCAATCCAAACTGTATGCTAATTGTCAATCGTATTTGACAATAGTGGTCCTGAAAGGACTGTATTTTTGATTAAATAAATGTAGGCTTAATGAGCATAAGAGACTTATTTCAAAAACATTTTAAAACGTACTGTATATACAGTATATATGAAAATAGCTTTTCATTTTTTTTTAGAAAGGTTGATGGCCGAAATGTTGATTTAATATGAGATGAATGAATGAATGTATGTATGAATGTATAAATATGTTGCCAGTAATACAAATTAAATAAATAATACAAATAATGCTAGAAATACACTGTGTAGAATACAATAGCAGTAAAATACAACAACAAATGACAGATAAAATACAATAAAATAAAATTTTAATTATTGAAATTTGGCAAGATATAAAGACATTAAAACTACTAAGACTACTCTATTATACAAACAATGAATGAGTTAATACAAAGATTATAGCTTTGAAATCTGAGGCTTTGCAGTACTAATAGAAACTTGGTTGTAACAGATGCATGGCTAAAACTCCTCCACTAACACCTGCATTTGATCACTTTCAGACAGTTTAGGAAAATGCGGAATGACATTGGAATGCCTGTCTCACTGAAGGGTCATATACTAATTGCACAGGGAAGAAACTCCTTATACAATTTTCTAATTTAACATGGTTGTGTATTGTTCAAGTGAGTCCCAGGAAACCAATGTTCCTTTTCCCCAATATAGAAAAGCCCTGATAAATGGCAGAAGAGGTCTGATGATTACTAACCTGGCATTAAGAGGCCGTCGGCATGGCACAGAGTCCCTAATGCAGGTTCCAGAGGCAGGGTCTGCAAGCTCCACGATAACGAAGGGGCGCTCCTCCAGGGTCACAACCCTCAGGTGCTGGGCATCATCGGGCGGCTGCAGGAAGGGGCCATAGCGAGACCAAGCAGGGTATCTCAGACGTAACACCCCATTCTCCCACCATCCTACCTAAGACCACACAGACAGTGCATGGTCGAGGGTCAGAGATCATTTGCGACTAGCGGTTGCAAAAACGTGGCCAATAATATAAACTAATAATCATTGTGGCCATGATAAATCAATAATACATGAAAGTCAATGGTCTTTTCAGCGATTTCAGCTATTTAAAATGGTCTATTCTAAACCAGTCATTGAGGCTGGATTACAGGCAGGAATGGCTTCCCTTACTCAGGTTAAGCCTGTAAAGTGGGGAAGAATAGTGAAAAGTGAAAAATGAAAGACTATCGCCTCTATGTTCCTCTGTGAGCTTATAGCTGAGGGCTCTCTAAAAACAGTCCTGTGCCCTTTTTACTCACTGGGGAATGAGTGGATTTTTCTTTTCAGAGGAAAAAAAGACAGATTTTTAGCTAAGTGACGGGCCACAGAGGAAAAGGTTACGAGCCTGAGGAAAAACAGAGAAGGGGTAAAATGTGTCAAGATGGGCTATGACAGCATAACTGAGCTCATAATCCATATACAGAAGATCAAGACCTGCAGAATTGTACTGTATGTATCAGAGACAGTGGTACGCACAAGGTCCTTGATGGGAAATAAAGCACAACAAAGTTGGCAATTAAAAGCATGCTTGATGCAAAGTATTATTTAATCATACATTTTTATTTTTTCAAATAATAATACATTATTGTACATTATTATTTATTACAATGACTATTATTTATGCATGTAGATTATACTTTGTATAAAAAAGCCTTTATACAAAAAGTATAATCTGCATGTATTAATAATAATTAATAATATTTAATTCTTATTCTTATGACAATGACAATGACAATTTATTTGTATAGCACTATTAAAAAACAACAGCTGTTGACCAATGTGCTTTCCACATAGAATCACAAATCAATTCTTAATAATAATTATTATTCTTAATAATAATAATCAATTTTCTTATACCTCATACACTAAATGCAGCTAAAAAAAGTTGATGTAAAACTAATTTGGAAGACCTTTATCCAAAGCAAAACACGTATATAAGAAATGCTACAACACAAGTAATTCATCATAAGAAGACAGCAATAACAGAATAGCTGCGATACAAAGCATCAGTTCAATTTAAAGAGATATTTCACAGATATTTCCATATACCACAAAAAAAATTTATATTTAAAGAATCTTCACATAGATCTTTTTCATACAACAGCTTATAGTGATCAAAGGTTGTCAAGCTTCAAAATGGCCAAAAAGCAATGCAAAAAAGCACCATAAACATAATCCATATATTTACATTCAGACTGAAATTGAAGTCTCACAACCAAACACCATGATGTCATGACATCAAATATCTGAGACAAATGTCAAACCTGCAAAAAGGTCATATGTGCGTCTACTTGAAAACCCCCTTTAGAGAGCTTTTATTTCATTTCAAAAGCTTGACAGTTTGTGATCCATGATCTGTCGCTGCATGGAAAAAAATATGATGATTTGTTTGGGAAAAAATAACCCAGGTTTGGAACGACACGTGGGTGAGTAAATAATGCCAGAATTTTTTTTACGTTTTCAGAAATATTTCCTATAGGACACAACAACCTCTCGTTTGTAAGCAGCAAACACTTCACGCACAACTGTCCTGTCCCAATCCCAACACTCAAACTTTGTTCGCAGCATTGAGCCATAGGAGTCTCCTCTACACACCGGCAGAGACTGGCAGCTATCAGCACCAAAGCACCCCTCGAGAGCTATTCAGATACAGCAAAAGATGTTCAGCTCTTATAAAACTGTTACAAAGTCTCCATGGCAGGCGAAGAATAAATATACTTCTCATACGCTGTGTATGTGCAAGTGTACGACTCTAAGAGATCAGCCAGAGGCTGGCAGCTAGAAGACTTTGCATATTAGTACAGGATCAGTGCAGAGGCAACTAATTGAAAGGAATAGAGCAGGAAATGGCAGCAGTCAGCATGCGGATTCCTGCGAGCGCTAGTATCATTGAGCTAGTTATCCCACTTTCTAACTGCCCTGTAACCGAGGCTGTGCCACTACAAAGGCTCTGAAATCAAACGCATCCGGGGCGGATCATTGGAATTTACAAAAAGGCGATTCGGCGAAATCCTCTCACCTGGTCCCTGTCTCGTTCTCAGTTCATCAATCTGTCTGCTTGGGTCAGTTTGACTGTCCATTCGTCTGCTTTCTCTCTCTCTGTCATTCTCTCCACCCTTCTTAAACATCCACCTTTACAGTGTGTTAACCCAAAGATCTATTTTCTCTGAGCACCACTGACAGGAGGGAAGAGAACAGGAAGGGAATGTTGTGTCTGCATCTGACAGACAGCGTCATCCCAGAATCAGCCACGGAAAGAGAATCAGCCACACATCTCAACAGGTGACACCGTCGTGTATTAGGGATGTCTGAACAGCTTCATAAAATATGCATGGCGTGTCACAAAGTAGCACAACCAGGCAAGATAGGACTGTGTGGGATCCAAGTGTTTTTTTGCTGCTTCTTGAGGGATAGAAATGCTAATCATGCAGAGTGTTTAGTGTCATGTCCTTACAATACTCTCTAATGTGTTTGAACGTGCTGTTGGGTTTCTCTTCTCCCTTTCTCTTCTCTGATCTTTCTCCTTTTTCCCCCTGAATCTTTCTTACTCTCTTCCACCACCGAAATGCGGCGAGTTCTCAGGGCCGATCCGTGTCAGCCAGACGTCTTAACTCTTCTCGACGTCGGAATGTGGGCCGACAAAACGACCGAAATAGGAGTGTTGAAGCATGTGTGGAGAACCAGAGATCCTGCAGTGAATAACAAAGAGCCGGAGTAGCAGAGATCTGGGCCCAAGCTGAGGGGGCAGAGCCTCACGCAGGCAAAGGTAGAGCAGGGGCCTGATCAAACACCGTCTCCCCCGGGAACGGATAATACTTTCACAGGGTGAAACACAAACACGCTGCCATGACACCCCCGTCCCAGTGAAAGTCCCTGTGAGAGGAGGATGAAACGAGGCGCTTTTACCCCAGCGCAATCCTTACAAATCCACTAGAAGATTTACACAGCATAAACACACATGGACACATCCTGACAGGTACAAAGAGGGTTTGGAAAAATGTGCCTGGCATTTCATTTCTTAAACGTCTCCCCCCTGATATGTATCGATTTATGAGAACAGCATGGACAAATGGGATCAAAAGCGCTGTAGCAGTTAGTTTGTTAAAGCACTATAAATGCTGCATGTGGAAGCCGTCACATGAAGTGCCTTGTGCACGACGGCTTCTGGTAGTTGAGTCATCCGCATCCATTGTCTACTCCATGTTAGACGGAACGCATTTAAGACAACCAGAGACAAAACGGAGCGAAGACAAAGACGGCGTGCATCACATTTTGAGAGAGTGCCCTCCTAAAACAAATGGAAATTGAAAACCTCCTATAGTCAGCGTGGAAGCCTTTTAAACGTACACTATGGCGCCCCATTAAATATATTATGTGAATCACAAAGACTCCGTGACTCTGAAGTACAAAAGCATCCAGACGTCTCTAACAGCACTTTTCTCCAGAACATATCTGCAAATGAGACGCAGGCGCCAAAGCCAGAACCAGCAGCATGCAACTCTTAACAGACTGTTGCACAGTTTGATGAGTTGTTCCGTGCAAAGATTTTAAAAACTACAAAATACCACTGTTTTCTATAGAGTGTGCCATTGCTTGACCAAAAGTTTTAATGGAATTAAAAACTAAAACTTCTCTCAAGATTTACTCATGTAATTTCAAAACCAGTTATTTTGGCCTTTTCCTCACATAAAGTTATCGAAAACACTCTGATGGCAATAAATATTTTCCTCTTTGGTGAATTGGCATGAATTTGTACAGGATGAAATAAACTCCATCTCCGACTCCATTGACTTGACTTGGACAAAAACTACGATAAAACCTGTTGGAAAGCATCTTTTGCAGCGATTTTTGTGTGAGGATATTAGTGAACACCCCAGACCACTCGGTGAGTTTAACGTCTTTGTAAACTAAAGTTTAATGCGTTTTAGGAAGGATTGTTCCAGTGCACCTATGCAACCATTGTGGAGGTGGGGGGGTGCTACCACAGAAACCGAAAATTCTCGGGCCAGCAGCATGTGTCCAAATTTTAATCTTAACCGTTCTATTTGATCAGAAACGATCTTAAAACAGGGCTTTAAGTGTAAAATACAGAACTTGTCCTTTAAGGAAATGAAAGACTGGCCTGATTTAGAATGGACTAAATGTAGAACAGGTAGTGAAAAGGAGCTCATTGGCTGGGACCTAAACAAAGCCTATACAAGAACATCGACAAAACAAACACTCAACCTTTCAAGACGCCCAGGGCAACACAATCCCTGTGCATCCTCTCACTTTCCTACTGGAGCATGTTAAGGTGAATCTGTTGCATGACAGAACGAGCTGCCGTTCGAAGTGCTATCAGTGGTCCAAGGCATGACAATACTCGTGAAAAGCATTGATTGTAAGCTATGTTGTGCTACTGAATACACAGAGTACAGTATATAAAGCACACAAATAAATATGGATGGTGACAAGCTATGGGAATCAGCAGAAAAATAACCCCCACTCTATATCGATACTTTTTTGCTCTTATGGCTCAATGTCAGTGAATATCGCCCGAAGGAATCAGAATTTCTCCCAAGTACATAATCCGCTGTCTTTTTCTCTGTTAACAGATTGTAGAGGTGGAGAACACAAGCGCTGGCAGGGATTACAATTTTCAGTCTCTACCCTTGTCTTTGTGGCATCTAAATATTAATAATTCTGTTTTAAGGCACAGTTTGAGTGGCACCTTCATGTATATGACATTCTCCCCGGCTATATTTACTTAGTTGGGTTTGGTATCAGTTATTTTGTCTCACGACAGCAGTGCTCTGCGGGAATAAATGTAGAGCCACAATGTCCCATGTGGCACCAACGATATGCTGATATACAAGAAGCCAATAAATTTAAAAGAGTTTTTATTCATTTCTTTATTTATTTCTTTTCCGCTCAGAGATACTTAACACAAGCATAACTAGCGAAGGAAGGGGAAGAGGGAAAAGAGGAAATCAAATCCATTCTCTAAAACCATTTCACAATTAATTATTTTCCATTTATTGCTATTCACATAATAGTAATAAAGTCGGCAAGCTAATAATGTAGGAAAGCATTGCTAATCTTAATAGCATACTGAGAGTATCATGGATATGCATAAATAACAAGGCCAAATGTAAACATGAGCTAATTGTGCATTATGTACGTACTCTTGAAACCCTAATTATATGATTATATCATTGAGGCTTTAACGTTTCTCTGCAGTACAGCAGAATTGCACCGTCAACACCACAACACTCTCTCTCCTGCACAATGTGATGCATTGTTCAGAGTTAATTGTAATGTTTTTTTTTCTGCTGTGGACTGTCATGGGAAACGGTTTTCGAAATTAGAGTAGTGTCAAGTAGTATATTATTTTAAAACTGCTTTCAATCTATATGTCTTACTGCTACAATCTGAACATTAGGTTTTCAGCTCTTAGACAGCAAGTACATCATTACGATAGTCATGATGGAGTAAATCGCACATTTTATTAGAGCACTGCGCTGTCGTTACCTTTAAATCCCAATACGTAGCGCAATCGTTCATATGCGTAATTAACAGCGCACAAAAACAGTCCATGTCATAAACAGACATCTCAAATGATATGTGGTCTCTCGAAATCCATTCCAGCGCATTGGTACTGCAGTGCTCAGCATGGCTACTGCAATGCTGCTTTTCATCCTGGACATTACCAATCCATAACAGCAGTTACACAAGAACGAACAGAAATAGAATTCTGATTAGTTCTTACGTCTTCCCAGCCACTCCCAGGCGTGTAGGAGATGACATCCAGAAAGGGATTGGCCAGGTAGCCCTCGTTATTGAACGAATAGTCCCGCCCACCGAGAGTGATGTTACTGAAATACCTGCAAAGCATAGAGAACAGAGCAGACACAGTCTGTTGAGATGGAAGAGACCCAGAAAGAATTAGTATTAAAGACTCGAGAGGACACGTCAAAGAGGAAATCTCACGCAGAAAACTTCACAAACATCCTAATTAGGTCATATTGCAAGAGTGTGTTGAAGGTAACCATTTTATTTCCTTCAGCAATGGAATCAAAGGAGGCAGTCACTCTATTTTGAGCACTTAATCTAAACCAGTAAAATACCCAGAACAGTGCCTAAATGTGACATTCTTTGTGACTGCTTCAAATGAATCTTTTTTATCTTAAATCCAATATGCTTTTGGCAAAATGAAGACTGCACACTTAAATAATTTGACTGGGTGAACAAGTTTAAAGGAGCAAAGTTTCCTCTGCTCTGTTCTTATAAGCTTTTTGAAAGCCTTTTGTGAATATTCCTCACAAAATTTCGCCAAAGATCTGTGCGATAAATGCGTGCAAAACCATTATGTATAAGCCTATTTAGCAACCCATAATTACAACAGCAGCACTAAACAGGTGAATCTCTTTTCACCATCAATCCTCTTCTGATGTGTAATGAGTGTGAGTCACACTGGTTGTTAAGTTGAGAGTTTCTGCTCAGTGAGTCCATATAATTTCTCCTTACTACGTGTAAAACGTTATAAACGGTGATTAACACATTTTTTTTTTTCATTCAGTCTATTGTTCAGAAATTCTAGTTTCATCACTGGCAGCCAGTGTTTTTCTCATCAAAATTATCGATGAAACTGTTTGTTAATGAAGCTTTTTTATTTTGCAGACGATAACGATTTTAATAAACATACTGTTGGCGAAAATAACCTGAGAAAAAATTACGCTGATTCTTTGAATGAATCTAATAGACAATAATGTCAGGGATATAAAGTGTTTGAATATTTCATTACATTTGTCTACTAAATACTTTAGTCTACTAAAATTAGATGCCATTTTTGTCAAATTTTGACTTAAAATAAAGAATTTCAAATTACAAAGTTTTAACTAAAAGTAAGATTTAGTAAAAAAAACACCTCTCACGTAATGACAAAATTATACATCCGATTCATTAGCCACTATAGTGCAGGAAGTGGTCGTATTATTTTGCACTATAACAAGTTTATGGTTATGATATATGTTAAAATAATATGATAACAAGTACCAGTCTGCAATATAAAGGTCAAGAATGTTTTTGTACATCTAAAACAACTGGAAGTAGCTGATACATCCTTGCACAAGTTAAAAACGGACCCATTCGCTCTTACGTAAGATGAGTAACGTTCCTATTTTAATAAATGAAACTGGCACATGCTTGTTACTTATAATGGGACTATTCTAGTTTTGTTGTGTTGCTTGCTTTTAGGGTAGAGACAGCGTCAAACAGCTGCAATTGTTTATCCGCTCCCACCCACTTTGTTGTCTTAAACAATGGGGCATGTTGAACGCCTCTCCTACAGTCCCTGTGGTGGGGGAGTAAAGGACATCCATGCCCCAAAGGTGCAGCACTTTCACTCTAATTAGAGTGGTTGACTTACTATAAATGCAACAAAGCAGCAAAAATAAATAAATTTTTAAAAAAAAATAATAATAATATATATATATATATATATTGCAACAAAGTTGAAAGTTAATGCCAAACAAAATGAGCTTTAAACACAGTTCTCAGGGTGAACATAAATTGAGGGCCTTTTAAAAGATTTTCAAGATCACACAGCATAATAACACCATAAACTACGCTGAAAGCACCATTTATTTGCATGTGCTGGTTTTGCACTTGATTCACTAAATGAATTACACAGGCAATATCATGCACACACGTTCACAAAAGCAGCTTTATTAGCGCTGCAATACCATGGGCAAAAATGGTTTAACTCTTTTAATGAATTTGCTCCTATGGGAGAGTCTAAATTAATTACTTATATGGTTGATATAACTCCATATATAACAAAATTAAAATGTACTTTCTGAATAAATGTCACTGGTTATACTGTCCACAGTTCATCACAAAAAAATGTTTGTTTCATAATCATGATCAAAAAAAATATTTGAACTTTTTCATTATTTTCGACCAATACAATTACACATTATATGTGCACTACTATACAAAAAATTTGGTGAAAGAAAGATTTTTAATGTTTAAAAAGTATCTTATGTTCACCGAGGCTGCATTTATTTGAACAAAAAACAGTAATAGTGTGAAATATTACTACAATTTAAAAAAGGTTTTCTATTTCTAAATATTTTAAACAGTTATTTATTCCTGTGATGGCAAAGCTGAGTTTTCAGCATCATTACTCCAGTCTTCAGTGTCACATGATCTTTCAGAAATCATTCTAATAAACTGATTTACTGCTCAAGAACCATTTCTTCTTATTATCAATGTAGAAAACAGTTGTGCTTCTTAATATTTTTGTGGAAATCGTAATGCGTATGTTTCCAGGATTCTTTGATGAATAGAAAATAAAAAAAAGAACAGCATTTATTTGAAATAGATTTTTTTGTAAAAGTTTTTATTGTCAATTTTGTTCAAGGTAATGCATCCTTGCTGAATAAAAGTATTAATCTCTTTTTTTACTGATCTAAAACTTTTGAAAACTATTTTACAGCCTTCTTTCACTGCCCAATGAAATCTCATTTGATTAAAAATCAAATCCCGCCCTACATCATGTCCCGCTGAATATTAATTTTCACTTAATACAACACATTACATTAGTTAAATGTTTTGCAAATACATTTTCATGTTCATGGTCACTATAACACAGTGTTGTGCTTGGTGTGAGACATGTTGTATCTTTCTGTGCAAAACATACAAGTCAAATCTTGCATCGATGGAAAGAACTATCTCTTACTTCATTCTACCGCGAATCCTCTGCGTTCTGTTGCCATCCGTCTGGCAGTTAGTGACAAAGTGAGGACCTCCAGTGGCTCCGTAGTCCTTGCGCAACGCAACAGCTCCGTGGGTAAGGATGGACACCCCACGGGCGATACGTCTGCGGGGCTCGTCCCTCCAACCCTGCGGTCTGACTGCAAAAAGGCGATTGGGCAGTCCGGTCAGGCCCAGCTCGGACAGAGCTGGACCCACCGCGAACCATATGTGGGAGGCACTGGCCTGACCAGCTGCCCAAGCAGCTTGGAACACCTGTTCTGCTTCCTCCTGAGAGCAGTACAACAACCGCACCTACAGTCGGAGTGGGGGCAAAGAGGACAGAGGGGACCAAGATGAAAACCAGACAGCAGGAGCAAAGAGAGGAAACAAAAGCGAGTGCAAACAAGAACACAGAGGTCAAATGGGAGGAACAGACCACGAGCAGAATGAGAAGAGGAAATGGAAGAGAGGACAGGAGAGGTATTGGGATTATATATTTCAGTGCTGGAACCGATGTGTAAAATCACTAAGAACTGATCATGAAAATGTCACGTCTTTGCGATGTACTTGGGAGAGCCTCTTTCAGTGCTTGAAAAACGTCTTTCTTAAAAAAAAAAACCATTTAATTACATTTTACTGTTAAATTCTTATAATGAGAGTATTTCCATTTACATGAGAGCATCCTAATATCAAAAGAGCGATTAAAATGTCGCCGTCATCATTAAATTTCAGATACTTCATAGAGCACATGCAGATCAAACTGAGCACAACAGAAAGGGAATGCAATCACTTGGATCAGTGAATCTGGATTGAAATTTGAAATCCTATACGCACTGCAATTAATGATATATGAACAGCAACTTTAATGGGATTACTGAAAAATAAAGGGTTCATTACAGGAACTAATAAACTGATTACAGTAGACTGATGTACTACAGTATGTACCATGTTCACAGGGCAGAATGTGTTCGTTTCCTGCAGTCACAAGTTCTACCTCTTAACAGTAAACTTTGCTATTTAAATGCTTTTTTTAAAACATGTAATAGACAGAAATGTCTAATTATTTTACAGGAGAGGAGCAGCTTAATGGTGCTGGGACATTCCTTAACGAAGAAAGACAGATACTGGATGGACAGAAAAGGAGAGAAAGAAAAGGGGATGAAATGAGACTAGCACAATCTGAGAAGGAGAGAGAGAAAGGAAGAAAAGAACAGAAACTGAGAGAGGGGCTAAATATTTCACCTTTACAATACATGAGAGAGAAAAAAAACAAGAGAGACTGTAAAAAGAAGAAGAAAAGGTCAGTAGAGAACTAGGAAAAGAACTAGAGAATGAGAGGAAAAAAGATCAAGAATTCAACCTGTATCTAAACTCACCAGACCTGAACAAAACAGATTAAGTGTTGATATTATGTTCTTATTCTGTGTGCGTGTTTATGTCGAGTATACAGTATATCCTGTCCATGTCTAAAGTAGGGGTGTGCGGTACTTTGAAAATCGAGGTATGAGTGATATCATGTTCATGGTAATGTATATATCACATTGTAAAATGGACAGGCATGGTCCTAGCTTCTGATTGGTCAACACAGCATTCCAGCCATGCTAAAATCCACATTTTAAAATCACGCAGCAGATACGCTGAAGTACTATAATAGCAATCACTACTGACTGAAGCATTTACGGTATACCACCATCATACTACTTACTGTATTCTACTATGTAACTTTCTGTTTTCTTTTTTTTTTTTCTTTATATATGTGCAATATTTATTTTCGGTGTGTGTGTGCGTGTGTGTAATTGAGCAGGAGCACTGCAGACTGAATCTAATGCATACGGCATTGGGTTGCACCGCCACAGGCTCTGTGTTATATTAACACTGACATCAGTGTACTGGGACCCACAAGGCACAATAACACCCTCTAACACACACATACACAGAACAATAACAGCCTGGAGCCAGGGGGAGACAGAGGACAACCTGTGACACACACATACACATTATTACACAAATATAGGTAGAGAAGGGAAAGAGAATGAGAATGAGAGGAGAACGGAAAAAGGACAGTGAGAGGTCACAGAAAGATGGTGGAGTAAACAGCTAAAAGAAAAAAAATGGTTAAGGACAGGAAGTGATGTCAGGTGGAGGGAGGAAGAATAAATGAATGATTAAATGAGCGAGTAAGCGAATAAGTGAGACATAAATGCAATGACCTTCCCTCTCTACCTGTGCTTCGTTCTCTTTCAACAGCCGTCGTGCTCGCGCTCCTCCTGGGTCATCGGTTAAATTCAACATCACTATGCTCTTCTTCTCCCAGCCGATGAATGACCCGTCGGTCAAACCTTCCACTATTGACAGGAAGTCCTGGTAGCCATGGTGACGTGTGGACACCACTGAGAAGGCCGTCCAATCGTACTCCTCCAGCACCTCAAAGATCACCTCCAATTGGAGTGCGGTGGAAGAGCTGAACTGTAGGAAGATTGAGCCGGTCTCCTGCAGAGCAATTAAGAAGGTAAACGACTACATTTCCCAAGACTAAAGACTGTCGATTCATTCCTTGCATAAGGCATCATGGGAACTACATTTCTAATGTGACATTCTCTAATCGTGACATCAGACAGAGCTAGTCTTCTGCAGTGCAATTTAGGGGAAAAAATAACTACATTTCCTGTGATTGAAGACTATTTATTGCCTCCATAGAAGCATCATAGTAATTCAATTTCTTATAAAGAGTTTCTGAGATATGCAGCCGCTGTAGAAACAGGAGGGAGGTACTTCAGTGACTCCAATCGTCACCGGAGTACGTCGCACAGATTCCAATTTAATTTGCAATGCAATGGAGTGTGCGTGTAGGTCCGGGAGAGTGTAGGATTCAATGCAACATCATCAAAAGGATTTAATATCATGTCTCCAGAGTTGTTAATAATAATAATAAAACATTTGTAAATGAAAAAAACTTGTCTTTTTTCCTTTTGTTGTTTTCATACTGTGCTAAAGAGAACATGTTATAAATGTCGAGATGAGCAACTGAAATTGCGAAACCCAGACCGTAGCACTTCAGTGAACACAAGAGAGAAAAAAGAGCAGACCATATGGCCTGCAGTGGTAATGCATGACCTTTGGCCTTGCTATTTATCCAAATGGATGTTAGTAATGCCATCCCTTCCTACAGTTATCGGTGTACCCCGATCAGGCCCCGACAGAGACGACGGCAGCCCTATCTCTGTCCGTTTAACACTCCTCCTCAGGCGGTATCATTAACAAACAATGCCCTTATAGCACTGCAGCAAGCCAAACACTATCTTGCAAGTGTTAGAGTTCATTAACACCAAGAGCTTGCAGAGAGATGTTTGTGAGGAATTTCCACAGTTCAAAGAAACCCCAATATTTTTTTTCTTTTAAAAGTAAATAGTGCTGTCAAATAATTCAGTGCCGTTAAAGTGCATCTGAGACTGTTCAAACTGGTCTGTTCTGATGAATCCTCAATGGCCCAGTTTTATTTTGCTATGAAATGGCATAGAGTCTATGCCATATACAGTGCAGTTAATCAGGAAAAAACACTATTCATTTCAAGACAGCTATACTTCAAAATTAAAATCAATCGTTCTGGCTGTGTACAATCGCTTTTAATAGACATTTACTTACATAGCAGGGTTACAAGAAATACTTTAAAAAGGACAAGTTTAAGTCTGTAGACTTTGGTTCTGTATTTAAAATAATTTATTGAGTAAGCAGCAGTCTATATTGAAAGATTTGCTGTGAAATCCAAGGTTGATCAATGAAATGTGCACAGAGTTTAAGTCAAATTAATTTAACTCAGAGTATGGAATCATTGTAAATAATAACTAGTTGTTTTCTAACCTTAATGCACTTACAGTAATTGAGTGAAATCAAACTTGCAGTCACATTGGTGAAATTTCGCAGGCAAAAAAAAGGTTTATTAAGGTTTAGTGTAGCAATACATGAAGCACTGCTCACACAGACTCACTCACTTTCAAACCAAGCAGCTGTTTGTTGGTCAGCACGGCGAATTCGCATGACCAACTTGAACATGGGTGAAATCTATTTGGGGAACTCCTAATCGTGTGGATTCTTATTGAAATGACAGGATTTCATCTGCGAAATTTCATTGAGCAAAGGTAAATAGGACCGCATCTTAATTCTGTAAACAGCCATACCTGTGGTACCCTGCCCAGACCCGCTCCCCCTCCCACAGCAACGATGGGGAGGCCGGTCTGGGCCGAAACGAACTCCAGCATGGGGGCCAGGGGGCCGGAGGCCAGCGGAAGGGGTCTCTCATCTTCATACACTAGTCCCTGAAGGGGTCTGGCTGCCAGCAGGTCACACAGCTGAGAGAGCAGCGTCCTGGGACTGCTGTCATTCACCTGTAGTCAAATCACATTCACTTCACATTCATGTTCACATTCACACCACATTAACTTCTGTAGTTTTGAATAAGCATTCCTGTATAAGTGCCCATAATATTACTCTACTTTTGTGTTTGCACTTCAGTTAACTTGAAGTTCGCCTGTGGTGAAAATCAAGTTTTTAATGTTGTTTATATGTCTATGTGTTGTTTTTAATGTGCTTTAAGACAAACCATGTGCAAATTCATGTCAACACCATTGCTGAGTATTTTCTCCTTAAAACTGCAGTGGAAAAAAGACAGTCTAAAAAACGCAGTTTGAAATCGCTGGTGTTTCTGACATCACAAACTACCTTGTAACCAATCACGTCAACGTGCAGGTGGGCTTTAGAATATCATTAACAGCGAACTAGCAGGAAGTCCCGAGAGATGCCAGGTTATCCCGGTATATTTTTTTTGTTGAAATGAAAAATTTGGTAGATTTAGCAATATAGCGGGTGAATTGTGTATATTACGATATTATGATGAACTATATACCTGAGTTGTTCAAAGCGTTTCTGATGATTGTTACTTAGAAGGCAGACTGAGATGGCGAACGGGAACATAGTTTGTGTAACATTAGCAACACATTATTAGTTGTTTGATAACATAGTCAAGCAAAAGGCCAATCATATTAATTACCGTTATATGTCCGACATTGTAAAGAGCGATACAATTGTGCAGCGTTTACCTCAGTAAGATGGCCGAGTGAATCTCTGAGCTGGTGCGAGTGAGTGGAGGTGGAGCTAATTAGCATATTCATGGTTCCGCGTATACTAAATAAAGCAAGGGTGTAGACCGAGTTGCATTCAAGCTATTTTAAGGCACGAATACAAAAATTTCACAGAAAAAAAAAAAACTTTTAAACTTGTCATTTTGGTGATCAAAGATGAGTTTAAAAGGGATAAAATTATTGACTACAGGGGACTTTAAATTAACACAGTGTTCAGGTATTCTAGGTTACTCTATATGTAAAATCACAATCTGTCTCCACCCTGAAAGCAATCAATTCCATTCCAGTTGCATGACCTCTTTCAGACTGACCTGAAGCCAGATTACGTTTGCGGATCCCCACTGGGTGACGACGCTCTCACCAAAGCTGCTGTGCACACGTCCAAAACCTGGGTACGGCACCCGACCTGCAGCTGCTGCAGCCCCTGCTTCCCCTTGTTGAACGGTTGAGCCCGCGTGGATCACTGCGATGTTGAAGTGCATTGATGCCACCGGGTCCCGTTCACGCTCTCGGGGCCGGAGCAAGAGATGAGGGGAGGAGCTAGTCTGACCCGCCCATTCTACCAGGGCCAATAGCAGAGACAGCGTGGGTACTGTGACCATGGCAACAAACATGGAGGCCAAACGAGAGGGCACAAAGAAAGCCTGAGTGAAACCAGGAAGGGAAAAGCAAGAGAGAAACTGCAATTAAAATAAAATCATAAATTCAATATATTGCATACAATAAAAAAAAAAAACTTGAGAGATACAGAGAGTAAAGATTAAAATGAGAGAAAGAAAGTGAAGTAGAACAAGAAATATACCAAGAAAGTAAGAGAACAGACAAAAGATGGGAAGAAAATGAAATGGACTTTATTCAGGCCACAGGCTGAAATGGAGCAACACAGGAGGAAAACAAACACAGAGAGAGGGTAATTGATAGAGGGATAGAGAGAAACTGCATGTGGTTTTGTACATGTACAGGTTTAGCTGTTCTAATGAAGGCCTAAATGTCCTAGTGAAACCGTCTTGTGAGAGCATCTGAAGTGGACTTAACTATTGGGAGGGCTCACCGATCAGCCAAATCATGTTTTACTTTAAAGGGATAGTTCACCCAAAAATGTATATTCTGTCATCATTTAGTCATCCGCGTGTTGTTCCAAACCCGCAAGACTTTCGTTTTATCTTTGAAACAAATAAAGATATTTTTATTAAAACAGCTACACAACTACCACTTTGACGCTTCAAAACGTTCATAAAGAGATTGTAAAACTAATACATATGAATTGAGCGGTTAAGTCCAAATTTTCTGAAGAGACACGATCGCTTTACATGATGAACGGAATGAATTTAGGCTTTTATTCACTCAGATCTTATTAAAAAATATCTTCATTTGTGTTCCGGAGAGGAACTAAAGCCTTACGGATCTGGAACGACATGAGGGTAGGTAAATTATGACAGAATTTTCCTATTCGGGTGAACTAACCCTTTCAATGTAATAATGTCAACAGGCTTGTACAAGGGTTTTGCCTATATTAAATAGGTCAATGACTAAAAAAAAAAGTTTTCACAATGAAAAGGAAAAATCTCATAAATCTTTAAATCTCATGTGCATGTATTCTGGATTCATGTTAGTTTGAACTGTTTTACAAATATGTAATACATGATGTGAGTGTACACATCCTAGACATTATTTTTAATGATTTCAAAAAAAGGTTTTAAAATATATATTTAAGGTAAACCGAGAAAGCAATTCGTAACCATTTTATATTTTGGTGAATTTGTATGAATTTTCACAATCACATTTGTACGTTTTTGAGCAATTATGCTTTCGCCCTACTGAAGGTTAGTGGTCTCTGTCAAGAGTAGAAGCAAAGAAACACACGAGACATGAGTAACAAACTTCATCAATCTTGTTTACTCTTCACTTCCGTTCTCACACATTACGCCACTACACAACACTTCCTTACAACACTCTTTTAAAATAGTAGACCCAACACAAGTACCCATGCACGAATACAACAGTTAGATTTAGGGGTGGAGTTTCAAGCTTATTTTTTTCTAAAAATCATGTAATCCTATAAAATCATTACAAATCACACTGTAGGACATGGATCTATTAAACTTGGGAAATTTAAGCAGTAAAGCAGTTTTTCCCCCCTAAAAAAATAAAGATTATGCCAAACTAATTCAGAAAAAAAATCTTCACCTCATTAATAATATAGCTTCTAACGTCTGTGTGTGCACTAATAAAAACAGTCAAGGAATGAATACTGGTTACTAAGGTGAATAAATTATAACAAACAATAAATATAAACACCCACATAATACTTCATACCCACACTCACATCAACATGACTGAACACACGCACACCAATAAAATGATTTAGAGAGTTAGAGGTTAGTGCAGTTGATATGTAAGAAAGTATCTCCACACTGTCTTAATCTCCTTTCTATCTCAGCCACACACACACACACACACACACACACACAATACAAGTAAATCATTTTCAATTTACTTTTGTGGCAGCCTCCTCCTGCCTGCTCCTCTCTGTTTCATGACTTCAGGTGCTAATGCAATTGCTTTGAATCACCAGGCTCTGACATAATATTCCCTCTCTCCCAAATCTGTCACCACTCTCTGGGTTTGTTCTCCTTTTGTTGTATTCTCGTTCTCCCTCTGTTATATTTATCTATCTCTAAGTCTGTTGGTCTGTTGACCCTGACAAGTCCTTCAGATGAATGAGAGAAAGAATTAAGAGGCCAAAGTCGAAGGAAGAATGAAAAGAATATGGGAGGGATGGAGACAGAGAGAGAGAGAGAGAGAGAGAGAGAGAGAGAGAGAGAGAGAGAGAGAGAGAGAGAGAGAGAGAGAGAGAGAGAGAGAGAGAGAGAGATGAGAGAGAGAGAGGAGAGAGAGAGAGAAGAGAGAAGAGAGAGAGAGAGGAGAGAGAGAGAGAGAGAGAGAGAGAGAGAGAGAGAGAGAGAGAGAGAGGGAGAGAGAGAGAGAGAGTGAGAGAGAGAGAGGGAGACAGGCAGACATTGGAATTCTGTTTGGCTGAAAGAGGTAAATATAGTCCTAATGACTAAGATGTGGACAGAGATGGGGAGGAGGGGGAAATGGAAGCAGTGGAGAAAAAGAAAGAGGGATGAAATATGGAGGAATAGAGGAAAGGAGAGAAATATTGATTACTGGGGTATGTGTACGTGTTTGGCCTGACCAAACACACTGGCAATCCTCCAGTTTTGACAGACAAGGGATAGTGTGTGTGTGTGTGTGTGTGTGTGTGCGTGTGTGTGTGTGTGTGTGTGTGTGTGTGTGTGTGTTTTGTGTTGGTTGGGGTTGGAACGCACGAAAGAGCACAAGACCACATTCCACAACAGCATATTACTGTTTTTGAGTCACTTCAAATTAACCTGGTGTAATCATAGCCTGGGCCTGTCATTTGGGATCCCACTGTGCTAATGTTGTGCAAAAGCAGCAATTTACGGCCGCTTCCACACTTTGCATTATACAGTAGGAGATGTGAGAAGTGCACATGCAGTCCTGAATTCATCAAAGAGAGCCAAAAACACTCAATGATATATCATCCACAAAGGAAGGGACATGTGCTCCGCTGTTGCTTACAGACCCCCGGGCGATTCTAAAATACTACAGAGTACATTACTATAACGGCTCCATATAAATTTACATAAATCTCTTGTGTTCCTGAGTGGTTTATTAAATATGCTGTGAACACTGTGCTTTAAAAGACATGTTCAGTTCAGTTATTTACAGTTTATGAACATACAGCACAAAATGTATGTTTACACAATTATTAGATTTATAAGACACAAGGTCAATTTACTTCCATTACAAAGAACTTGTGCAGTTTATGGGTATTATATCATTGCATTCATAACATATAAATATACATATTGGCAATATTTCCAAATATAAAAGGTCTATTTAGCCAAGTCTGAATTAAAAATATTGACATTCGCTCTAGCTCTGCTTACCATGCGCACGAGAGGAACACCAATGTTTGATTTATGAAAAAAATCTGTATTTTAAGGCGTCTTTTCAATTAACTGTTGATCCAGTTGACAAAAGCGGTCTCTCTGCTGTCCCTCTGATTTATTCAGAAAACTTACTGATTCGGTTCCCTAGTTCAATTCGCTGGAACAATGATCCCATTGCAGCAGTTCAATGGGGAAGCTCACTTAAGGGGAAGATTATCAGTGAATAACACCACATAGGCTAATACAGGGGTTTTCAAACTTTTTGTGTGTGTGGACCACTATTTGTAATCAAGAATTTTTGCGGACCACCTCATAATACACATAATAAAATATGCCTACACAGTCCTACCTGAATTAATCCGCACCTCTAGATAGACTTACTAGCACTAAAACTATAACTGGTCATCGCATCAGTACAATAGGCTTGTTAAAAGAAAGTTTACTGCACACAGCGGCTGCCACATATTTATTTACTCAAGCGCCCGAGGGCCTAAACAGGTTAATTTGAACAACAGGCTTATTTCCATAGCAATGGAGTATGAAATCTATACGGTAATAAGAACACTTGGACATAGTCAACATTTCAAAACCTTTGGCGATTTTAGGGGATTATTAATCTTCAGAGTTTTACAAGTCCTCAAAAAGTAGGCTTGAGTTTGCCCACTTCCAGCACATCCGCAAAACATTTCAGAAACGCGAGATCAAGAAACTAACTGGAAATTAAAATAATAACAGGCCTTATTAATTCCATTTCTAAACATTTAGTTTCATATAAACTGCCTATAAAGGCTGTGCGTGTGATGTGATAATAAGGCCATTTGCCTCTGAGTCTGCCTCTTTTCTCTTCAGAGAACCTGTTGCTATCCACGACGCATGTTGTGGGTTTAACGGCACTGAACTTGAACGTCACTGCCGAGTGCCACTAGTCTATTTTATTAATCACACAATGACTTGACAATTTAATTTAAGTTTCATATCAATATAGGCCTACATATTCTTTTTACTTTTTTTTTATGGGAATTTCCTGGTAAAATGAAGGTAACATTTTTTTTTTTTTGATATTTTATTCTGCCTTTCCACGGACCACCTGCAGTCCCCTCAAGGACCACTAGTGGTCCGCGGACCACGGTTTGGGAATCGCTGGGCTAATATATACAGGGGCTAAATTGGCTATAGGGCTGAGGCCGTCCGGCACATAGGCTTCAACTGGTAACTCATCAGTGGACTTTGAACTTTAGTTTCCTCATATATTTTCAACATTATAGGCTATATTTTTTGACACCTTTCTCGTTCTTACTAATTCAAGCAATGATTCAAAAGCGTTGCCTTTTAAGCATTAAATAATGGACAAACAGCGCACAAGTGAATTACAGTAGTGTGAGCACAGTGACAAAGCTTGCACGTCAAATATAAACCTGCAAAAACAACAAACCCCAAACTCGAGCACAAAAAAACAAATTTGATTGTGCACAAAAATCACCACGTTGTGAGAAGTAACAAAACTGCGAGTCCTGACAGGTCTGACCTGACCCAACAGCAGAACTGACCACAAGCGTGAGTTCTGTTCTGCATGCGCACGCAGATCTGAACACATGTGATACGTGTGCTTAAATCTTCACGTGCAAGAGTTTGATTTGATAGGGGGCGGGGTCCAAACTTATGTGTTGTTATGCTATTGGCTGCTGGCCTTCTATAAAACTCTTATTTTGATTGGCTGCTTGTATTATGTTAAAGGGATACTTTTTCTTGTTGTGTTCATGTCTAAATAGCTGTAAGATTCTTTGTGCATTATAGAGCAGCGGGTTTCCAGTAAGGCAAACAGTTTCAAAAACGTATGATGCTCGGGTAAACAGCTAATTATAAACGTCAGCTATTTAAAATGAAAGATGAAGGATGTGCTATTAATGTTGAACACTAGAGGGATCATCACAGGATCTTTTAAGCTTAATGTTTTCCCTATCAGTTTCCATCCCTTTGAATGGAAATTCATCCCTTTGAATGCATTGATCTAGTTCATTTGTGTAACTATGGTGTACTGACAGTATAGTTTTATATAGGCCTGTAATTAGCGTAGAAATATGTGAAAGGCTTATAGATCATTAAATGTTTATTAAACTTTTATAGACCCCAAAAAAGTTTTTTTTTTCAAATTGCCAGACATGATTAATTATATTGCTGTCCATTTAAAATGAAGATACAATTTTATTTGCCTTTTGAAGAAAATACATATTTTACATATACATTTAAGATTTCTATTAAGACCCTTATATTGCAGTATGAATTAAAAAGGAAACATACAGACTGCACATTTTCATATAACCTGACACCAGCTTATAAGCACATGCAGCACAAAAATTATTCCAATGTATTTTTTTCTAACATGTTGTCTTAAAGGGATACTCCACCCAAAAATGAAAATGCTGTCATCATTTACTCACCCTCAAACCTGTATGAGTTTCTTTCTTCTGCTGAACACAAAGGAAGATATTTTGAAGAACGATTGGAACTTTGGCACCATTGACTTCCATAGAATTTTTTTTCTCTACTATGGAAGTCAATGGTGCCAAACAACTGTTTGGTTCCAATCGTTCTTCAAAATATCTTCCTTGTGTTCAGCAGAGGAAAGAAACTCATACAGGTTTACAACAACTTGAGGGTGAGTAAATGATGACAGAATTTTCATTTTTGGGTGGAGTATCCCTTTAAATAATATGACAGTTTGTTCATTGTAGTATTTCTGCATTCCAGTATTATAATTTCTACAAAATATTACATGATTTATTTATTACAGTGTTTACTTGGTCATGGGCAGTTGACACCACAGAGCACCGCTTCGCTTCAGAAGGCCTTTATTAACCGCCTTGAGCCGTACGGATTACTTTTATGATGGATGGATGCGCTTTTTTGGGGTTCAAAATCTCAGTTACTATTCAGCAGAGGTGGAACTAATTACAAATACTTTCGTTATAGTCCTTGAGTAAATTTTTTTTTTTTAAATATAATTAAATTGTGGTACTTCTATTTTTACTTTAACTTGAGTTGATTCAAAATAAAGTATTCTACTTTTACATTTATTTTTCACCTAAAGTAAGTACTTTGACAAGGGTGCTGAGGTGCGGAGCAACAGGGAGGGCTGGCACTTTTCAAACTACTCCGGTGGAGCCCTGCGCTTCAGCCAATAACAGACAGGTCTGACTCAGGAGCAAAACCAATCAAGACTTCCAGTTCAGCTAAGCTGGGGGATGGGGCGTTCAAAACCGCTTTTTGACAGTCAATCACTGGCGCTCGCATTTTGAATCAGTATTGTATCTACCTTATATTTTAAGTAAGCGTGGGCGACGCCATTTTTTAAATATAATGTGTAAGATTTCCGGTAAGCCACTTCCGCTAATCGTAGTTGTATTGTAATGTGAACCCATAGTTTTGCGAGGACAGTGTAGTTTTGACTGGCTAACTTTTAATATGGACTACAGACAGACTGGCGTCCTTTGTGCAGTTAGTGGGTGCCATAATAGAGTGGTTGAAGCATAAAAAATACCTGCAAGATATTTGTTTTGACCATAATCCACGCACCAGAACTGAATGTGGATGTGGGGAACCCTATGATCTGCACGCTGCAAGAAGCTCATCGGCTTTGGTTAAAAGCATTATTGTAATGTGTGAACACGCTGGCAATGCAAGTTGTTTGTTTTGCTAGTTTTAGTCGAATAGTTAAAGGCACACTGTGGAACTTTTCAACCTTTATAATATATTACTAAAACCCATTGAGATGGTACATCGACTTACAATAGGTTGAATGACACGTCTGCCGTACCCTGAAGGTGTCTGTATCGCTTTTACTAGCACTATGTAACTTCGGGTTGCGGGTAGGAACCCGAGCACAAAAAGAACTACAAAATTCGACCGGTTTACGGGATACGTCACTTCCCCAAATTCTAACGTGAGAGCTCAACTCGCATTTGATTGCCGTCTGCATGTTGTCGTCATGGCTGAACCAACAGCTACTCGGAAGAAGGCAAAGATTTTGTAAGAGGACACAAAAAAAAGAAAAAGGGAGTGATAAACTAAAAGCCAGGACGAGGATCAACATTGATCTAGCGTTCGCTCACTGGCTAAAGGAGGAGGAGGGGTGCCCGACCGATGCTGACCTGGCCGTCATGCTTTTGGACCAACTTAGTAAGTTTAATATATATCGCTTGCACAATATCTCTATTTTTTCGAATTTTTTGTCTGTCTGGCCATGTTACGGAATCTATCTTGTCCTCCATTTAACTTCATGTATCAAGGAATGCTAGTAGAGTAGCGAATTATCAATCTGGTAGCTAGTAGGATGCTATAAGTGATAAGTCACAACATACTGCCGTTATTTTTTTGCATTCAGCTCATATTTGTATGTGTGTAAAAGGACAAACAAACTGAAGCCTACAAATAACGGCAGTGTGTTGTGAGTTACATCAGTTTTGTTACACGATTTCCCGACTACACGATTTCATCAAACTGATGAAAAACAGTTCTTTCAAACTGAAGCCTACAAATAACGGCAGTATGTTGTGAGTTGCATCAGTTTTGTTACACGATTTCTCGACTACGCGATTTCATCTCCAACCCTGATCAAACACACCTGACTTTAATTTTAAAGAGATCCTGAAGACGTTAATGATTTGCTTCAGGTGTGTGTGATTAGGGTTGGAGATGAACTGTGCAGGACAGACGATCAGCAGGAGCAGAATTGGGCAACCCTTGTCTATGCGACTTAACTGATCAGACATTGTTTTCTGTGTACTTTTGTTCAATTTATTTTCTTTATATAATTTATATTATTAATCTTATATTTATATAATTATTTTGTTCAATAGTGAATCGATTATCTTTCTTCAACCAACAAGTCAACTACTGTCTCCACACACATAATCTAAAGACACGGGAGGCTGACCGGTTGACTCTTTGTGGACTTTTGCGACAGTGCTGCGGCGCTTGTGGCCTCTAGGGAGAAATTACAGGTCGAGCGCCACTAGTGGCCAAAAGTTCCACAGTGTGCCTTTAACAGTGTATCTGTTGCATTAACCGTTCAATCACCATTCTGAGTACTTTGCATGCACATGCTTAATGTGTGACACGATGCAGAAAAGGTGAAATGGTATGTGTAAAATGATGTTATTAAGGTTCCTAAAGAGGTCATATAATGGTACATGCACATGCAAGTTGATTGTACTGAAATGTGTGTTGGCAGTGCCTGTACACAACCATCATATAATGATACAAATCCATCCAGTGTTTTTTTTTTTTATCTCCTTATACTGTATGTTTTCCCCTGCCTCAAATTGAGCCGTTCGATTTTGTGACGTCACTAAATCGGACGCCCCTCCCACGATTGTTGATTGACAGCAGCGTTTCAACACAGACCCGCCCTCGCTCGTGAGCGTCAATCATAGTCCGTGCGGACCGGCGCGGTCATTGTTGATATGCTGGAGCACTGTCTATGAGCAGAATGCCGTCTAAGCGATTGTGGTGTTCTGTTCTTGGGTGTTATAACGAACACAGCAGTCATTTTTAATGTTCCTAAATCCGAACCGCTTAAGACGCAGTGGCTGAGTTTGTTTTCGAAGGAAATATTCCCCACGAGCAACGTCAATGCTCTCATGTTTGCGCGAATCATTTCACACACCAGACTGCTTTATAAACGAGGATCAGTATAAAGCTGGTTTTGCTAAGAAGCTGCTCCTGAAAAAAGGATCGGTACCAGATATTCGTGTTCCTGCTGAACCTCCAGAAGAACTGAAGTGAGTGTAACGTTTTATTAAACTTTATATTAATATTTATATTAATCTTTGCAAATCACTAGCTGCACGCTTCACAATGAATGCGTCTAAGGTTTACACTCAGGGTACATTACGGCATGTTTTCTATGTATGACGTTCTCAATATAATTCATAATCCCACGTTTATACTGAACAACGCGTTATGGTAATTGTGTTATTGTGTTCAAACGGTGTACACACAGAACAGAGAGGTGGGGTGAGCAAAGCTCATTATCATTTAAAGTCATATGCACTGAAACGGCAAAAACAGAGCTGTTTTTGACCAGGTAAAATAAGTGTTTTCTTACAATACTAATGAGAATTTTTAATTAAAGTATATTACAAACTTTTAATTTAGACCCTAAAGAATCATATTAGCTTGTTAAAAAAAAATAGCATTATATGACCCCTTTAATGCAGTAGTTTATGTATTTCTCTTGTGTGTATTTGAGCGACACATTTGTGAGAAACCGGCCAAATTTCTGTACGTTTGCTCTTCCCACTTCGTTAATGGCAGACCCACAGAAGATCATCCCTTTAATATTTGGCCACTTCTTTACAACAGAAATGCTACAGTCACTGTAATTTCTTGAACAATAACATGTGGACATCAAAACTCAGAGTGAGGGTTTAAACTTTTATTTTGAAATAATCGCGATGAATGAACAGTTTGCATATTTAGAATATTATTGGTGTATTCTCCAGTGTTGGCATAGGTTTATAGATGATTTACATTACAAATCTGATGAAATGGCTCACGTTTCCATATGAACATCATAAGCAACCCAAACTCACAGAATATGCTGAGAAGCGCATCAGTGACCCGTCTCTGAGTGACAACACAAAATAATTGAAAATATTCTCATAAGATGTCAGGCACTTCTTCATTTCATCCCCCACTGTGCTATACACTGGGGGTGTGGTAAATATTTACCATCATGGTGTTTCATAGTATTTTGTGCATGCTCCCACAACATTGCTCCTCCTTACCCACAAGCTAGCGAAACATGAGCCCAACACAATAGAAGGAAGAAGTACATCACTGTATTAACTTCTGCGTTGCAAAATAAGGTGGATACTGCATGTACGTACGTATTACGATTTTAAATTGTAATTCTGGTAGCTCCTGAAATGGGTCATACCATTGATATTACCAGAGCACTGAACAGGTGAAGTAAATAGAAAACCTGGCTCATACAAGTATGCAGTTAGTGCATGGACGGAGCAAGAACAATGTAAGTGTCTAAAATGCATGCACACAGCTCAGTTGTTGAGATACGAAGCTGAAATAAACCTCAACATTAGCAACAGTGAAATACGATCGCATGATTTATCGGTCAATCAGATGCACGTAAAAGTGTAGTTCTTACTATAGCAACAGTGGGCTCCCGGCACATTTTTGGTAGAATGAAAAATGAAAAACTGGCACTTTTCTATTCTGTTTTAATCCCTTAACACAAGAGCTGTAAGAAACTTCGCTTAGCACACACCGTGTACCGTCTGTCGCCAGAGCGCATTATTGTTATCAGACTGAGGAGCCAACATTCACATGAGTACAGATTTTTTTTTTCTCAACATGAACATGTGAAACAATATTAACACAATAACCATATGCTAACTCTGGTGTATGTACTGTATGTTCTGCACAATAACTGGCGTAGACTGTTTTATTAGCGTTTTTATTGCTTCAGTTCAAATGCTTTTCTACAGTATATTGTGATAGCCACATTGTTTAATGTTTTCAACAAAGAAAATCTCAAGATATAATGTAAGCTTTGTTGTGTAGCCTATATCAGCTAATCATAAGCTTGTTCAGAAATGGTGACAAAAGCGTAATGATTAAAAAAAATAACGTCTTTCTCATTAAACTTCATTCAAATTCGAATATTCGTTTTTTTATGAGCCCAAATACTCGAATACAATATTTTTTTTAAAAGCCCATCCCTAGTACACATAATATACATTAGTTCCGTCGTTTTTTTATTTAATGTTGAAAGTAGAAAAAATTAGAAAACAGTTCCTTTTTCGTTTTTTTTCATTTCCCCCTTGGTCGCCCTTGCCCAGTAAGTTTAAAATAATAATAATAATAAATTAAGATATAAACCAATATAATTAATTGTAAATTAAATATTTTAAACACTACTAAAAAAGGAAAGAATAATTGATTATAGGCCGAACGTTCACGCATGAACTGATATTCAGACTGAACAAGAGGAGAACAGAGAACATCAGAGATATCAAAATACATACTCTTCTGAGTTTTATGATGTAGGCCTTGTGTTTTATTAAAATGTATTAGCCTATAATTTATATCTCAAGGATGTGCACGGCGCACCGGGTCATGTTGAGAGGGATACACGCACCCGCGTCACATCGTTGTAAAATACGCATTTTATTATTACACCGTGTCCTAACCAGACAGCGATAAGATTCCAGCGACATATAATTTGTCTGTCCACAATAGACGCGACGCGACTGCGAGATTCAAATCAATGCAAATTTTGAAATCAATCAAAACCGACAGCCAATCAGAACAGCGTGTGGGTGGAGTCTCCAGTGCACAGCACCAGAAAGTTATCTTGACGGCAATCGCAAGAAAATGGATAAGTAGGCTACATAATCAAATTCACAAATATTACACCATTTAAACATTATTAAAAACACCTAGGCTACTGAGTTACTAAACAATCTTTGTCAAAGAATACATTCGTTTGTTCACAGTTTGAACGTTCTTGTTTCCATTTGTTTAATTTCAAGATCTGAGGTGAATTATCCATTGTGGCTTAGCTACAAAGTCACATTGCATGCTTTTAACATTAAATAAAGCACATAAACAGTACCTGAGATTATCATTGCCACACATTGTGTTTGTTGTTCCAGCCGCGACATCGCAGAAAAATAGAAACCGTGGTTAGGACAAAAACTCTGATTAACATTGAAAAGATACCTTTTAACGTGCGTCGCGTGTAGTTAGGACACGGTGTTAGTCTATTCAGAAATAGTGAAAAAGACAACATAAAATACAACAAATGTTTAAATATTCCATGTCGCAACAGTGGCTCAACTATAAGTTTATCAAGCGACGAGAATACTTTTTGTGCGAAAAAACAAACAAAAATAACGACTTTATTCGACTATTCCTTTTCTTCCTTGTAGGCCTGAAACGAGACTTCAAGAGATTTCCACGACGCATGCGCGAGAATTGCGATCTCCTTCAACTACTTCAGTTAAGTTCTCGCGCGTGCGCATCGTGGAAATCTCTTGAAGTCTCATTTCAGGCCTACAAGGAAGAAAAGGAATAGTCGAATAAAGTCGTTATTTTTGTTTGTTTTTTCGCACAAAAAGTATTCTCGTCGCTTGATAAACTTATAGTTGAGCCACTGTTGCGACATGGAATATTTAAACATTTTCTTTAATGACTTTCTGGACCGTCAAGTTTCATTCCCTTAGGCAGCCTATGGAGGAGTGATCAACCTCTCAGATTTAATCATAAATATCTTCATTTGTGTTCCGAAGACGAACGAAGGCCTTACGGGGTTGGTACAGCATGGGGGTGAGAAGTTAATGACTTAATTTTCATTTTTGGGTGAACTAACCCTTTAAATTAAGCAGAATAAATTTTTATCTGTTTGGTTGACTGTGTTTTATTTTAATAATGAATAGGCTGCGATGTTAAATTAGCAATGCCAGAAGTGAACTGATAATATACTGTTAAAGCGCGATTCGCGAGGCGCCATCACTTGGATTTGTTCCTTAGCAGGGGAAATAAACTCTATCGTTTAACACTCATTCGAAACGGTAAAATGTATATTTGTATTTGTGTACATTCAAAATGACTACAAAATGTCATGCCTTTGAAAAATAAAGAAAACAACATGATCCGCTGCTTTAGCGCGTCTCGGGCTGCGTTCCAGTCCACTTTTAGACACGCCCTTGCAAACTTCCCTAAGCACTTCCCCTCGGTGGAATCCCTGCTGCCACCATTTTAAAGTGCGTTCCACTTCGTGAAGTGGAAGAGGGAAGTTTATATGGACAGACCCTCGCTCCCTCGAGTCTACCTACACTTCAGGCAGCTCCATATACCACAACACGATTGTGACGTCAACACATATTGCGTTTAATTTACCCCACCACAAACAACTCAATATACATTTTTTAAGGTTTTTTTATTTATTTAAACAACTCAAACACACCTATATACATCTAGAATGCAGCATTAAACAATTTCGTGAGGGAAAGAAATAATGAATAAATCAACCCCATAGTGGATTCTAAGTGATCACAACAAACCCCAAACTCGAGCACAAAAAAACAAATTTGATTGTGCACAAAAATCACCACGTTGTGAGAAGTAACAAAACTGCGAGTCCTGACAGGTCTGACCTGACCCAACAGCAGAACTGACCACAAGCGTGAGTTCTGTTCTGCATGCGCACGCAGATCTGAACACATGTGATACGTGTGCTTAAATCTTCACGTGCAAGAGTTTGATTTGATAGGGGGCGGGGTCCAAACTTATGTGTTGTTATGCTATTGGCTGCTGGCCTTCTATAAAACTCTTATTTTGATTGGCTGCTTGTATTATGTTAAAGGGATACTTTTTCTTGTTGTGTTCATGTCTAAATAGCTGTAAGATTCTTTGTGCATTATAGAGCAGCGGGTTTCCAGTAAGGCAAACAGTTTCAAAAACGTATGATGCTCGGGTAAACAGCTAATTATAAACGTCAGCTATTTAAAATGAAAGATGAAGGATGTGCTATTAATGTTGAACACTAGAGGGATCATCACAGGATCTTTTAAGCTTAATGTTTTCCCTATCAGTTTCCATCCCTTTGAATGGAAATTCATCCCTTTGAATGCATTGATCTAGTTCATTTGTGTAACTATGGTGTACTGACAGTATAGTTTTATATAGGCCTGTAATTAGCGTAGAAATATGTGAAAGGCTTATAGATCATTAAATGTTTATTAAACTTTTATAGACCCCAAAAAAGTTTTTTTTTTCAAATTGCCAGACATGATTAATTATATTGCTGTCCATTTAAAATGAAGATACAATTTTATTTGCCTTTTGAAGAAAATACATATTTTACATATACATTTAAGATTTCTATTAAGACCCTTATATTGCAGTATGAATTAAAAAGGAAACATACAGACTGCACATTTTCATATAACCTGACACCAGCTTATAAGCACATGCAGCACAAAAATTATTCCAATGTATTTTTTTCTAACATGTTGTCTTAAAGGGATACTCCACCCAAAAATGAAAATGCTGTCATCATTTACTCACCCTCAAACCTGTATGAGTTTCTTTCTTCTGCTGAACACAAAGGAAGATATTTTGAAGAACGATTGGAACTTTGGCACCATTGACTTCCATAGAATTTTTTTTCTCTACTATGGAAGTCAATGGTGCCAAACAACTGTTTGGTTCCAATCGTTCTTCAAAATATCTTCCTTGTGTTCAGCAGAGGAAAGAAACTCATACAGGTTTACAACAACTTGAGGGTGAGTAAATGATGACAGAATTTTCATTTTTGGGTGGAGTATCCCTTTAAATAATATGACAGTTTGTTCATTGTAGTATTTCTGCATTCCAGTATTATAATTTCTACAAAATATTACATGATTTATTTATTACAGTGTTTACTTGGTCATGGGCAGTTGACACCACAGAGCACCGCTTCGCTTCAGAAGGCCTTTATTAACCGCCTTGAGCCGTACGGATTACTTTTATGATGGATGGATGCGCTTTTTTGGGGTTCAAAATCTCAGTTACTATTCAGCAGAGGTGGAACTAATTACAAATACTTTCGTTATAGTCCTTGAGTAAATTTTTTTTTTTTAAATATAATTAAATTGTGGTACTTCTATTTTTACTTTAACTTGAGTTGATTCAAAATAAAGTATTCTACTTTTACATTTATTTTTCACCTAAAGTAAGTACTTTGACAAGGGTGCTGAGGTGCGGAGCAACAGGGAGGGCTGGCACTTTTCAAACTACTCCGGTGGAGCCCTGCGCTTCAGCCAATAACAGACAGGTCTGACTCAGGAGCAAAATCAATCAAGACTTCCAGTTCAGCTAAGCTGGGGAATGGGGCGTTCAAAACCGCTTTTTGACAGTCAATCACTGGCGCTCGCATTTTGAATCAGTATTGTATCTACCTTATATTTTAAGTAAGCGTGGGCGACGCCATTTTTTAAATATAATGTGTAAGATTTCCGGTAAGCCACTTCCGCTAATCGTAGTTGTATTGTAATGTGAACCCATAGTTTTGCGAGGACAGTGTAGTTTTGACTGGCTAACTTTTAATATGGACTACAGACAGACTGGCGTCCTTTGTGCAGTTAGTGGGTGCCATAATAGAGTGGTTGAAGCATAAAAAATACCTGCAAGATA
Organism: Tiaroga cobitis; assembly: GCA_030578255.1. NCBI lineage: Eukaryota > Metazoa > Chordata > Actinopteri > Cypriniformes > Leuciscidae > Tiaroga > Tiaroga cobitis. The sequence goes on along the minus strand of CM060606.1, from coordinate 23,738,510 downwards.
TTTGTTTTGACCATAATCCACGCACCAGAACTGAATGTGGATGTGGGGAACCCTATGATCTGCACGCTGCAAGAAGCTCATCGGCTTTGGTTAAAAGCATTATTGTAATGTGTGAACACGCTGGCAATGCAAGTTGTTTGTTTTGCTAGTTTTAGTCGAATAGTTAAAGGCACACTGTGGAACTTTTCAACCTTTATAATATATTACTAAAACCCATTGAGATGGTACATCGACTTACAATAGGTTGAATGACACGTCTGCCGTACCCTGAAGGTGTCTGTATCGCTTTTACTAGCACTATGTAACTTCGGGTTGCGGGTAGGAACCCGAGCACAAAAAGAACTACAAAATTCGACCGGTTTACGGGATACGTCACTTCCCCAAATTCTAACGTGAGAGCTCAACTCGCATTTGATTGCCGTCTGCATGTTGTCGTCATGGCTGAACCAACAGCTACTCGGAAGAAGGCAAAGATTTTGTAAGAGGACACAAAAAAAAGAAAAAGGGAGTGATAAACTAAAAGCCAGGACGAGGATCAACATTGATCTAGCGTTCGCTCACTGGCTAAAGGAGGAGGAGGGGTGCCCGACCGATGCTGACCTGGCCGTCATGCTTTTGGACCAACTTAGTAAGTTTAATATATATCGCTTGCACAATATCTCTATTTTTTCGAATTTTTTGTCTGTCTGGCCATGTTACGGAATCTATCTTGTCCTCCATTTAACTTCATGTATCAAGGAATGCTAGTAGAGTAGCGAATTATCAATCTGGTAGCTAGTAGGATGCTATAAGTGATAAGTCACAACATACTGCCGTTATTTTTTTGCATTCAGCTCATATTTGTATGTGTGTAAAAGGACAAACAAACTGAAGCCTACAAATAACGGCAGTGTGTTGTGAGTTACATCAGTTTTGTTACACGATTTCCCGACTACACGATTTCATCAAACTGATGAAAAACAGTTCTTTCAAACTGAAGCCTACAAATAACGGCAGTATGTTGTGAGTTGCATCAGTTTTGTTACACGATTTCTCGACTACGCGATTTCATCTCCAACCCTGATCAAACACACCTGACTTTAATTTTAAAGAGATCCTGAAGACGTTAATGATTTGCTTCAGGTGTGTGTGATTAGGGTTGGAGATGAACTGTGCAGGACAGACGATCAGCAGGAGCAGAATTGGGCAACCCTTGTCTATGCGACTTAACTGATCAGACATTGTTTTCTGTGTACTTTTGTTCAATTTATTTTCTTTATATAATTTATATTATTAATCTTATATTTATATAATTATTTTGTTCAATAGTGAATCGATTATCTTTCTTCAACCAACAAGTCAACTACTGTCTCCACACACATAATCTAAAGACACGGGAGGCTGACCGGTTGACTCTTTGTGGACTTTTGCGACAGTGCTGCGGCGCTTGTGGCCTCTAGGGAGAAATTACAGGTCGAGCGCCACTAGTGGCCAAAAGTTCCACAGTGTGCCTTTAACAGTGTATCTGTTGCATTAACCGTTCAATCACCATTCTGAGTACTTTGCATGCACATGCTTAATGTGTGACACGATGCAGAAAAGGTGAAATGGTATGTGTAAAATGATGTTATTAAGGTTCCTAAAGAGGTCATATAATGGTACATGCACATGCAAGTTGATTGTACTGAAATGTGTGTTGGCAGTGCCTGTACACAACCATCATATAATGATACAAATCCATCCAGTGTTTTTTTTTTTTATCTCCTTATACTGTATGTTTTCCACTGCCTCAAATTGAGCCGTTCGATTTTGTGACGTCACTAAATCGGACGCCCCTCCCACGATTGTTGATTGACAGCAGCGTTTCAACACAGACCCGCCCTCGCTCGTGAGCGTCAATCATAGTCCGTGCGGACCGGCGCGGTCATTGTTGATATGCTGGAGCACTGTCTATGAGCAGAATGCCGTCTAAGCGATTGTGGTGTTCTGTTCTTGGGTGTTATAACGAACACAGCAGTCATTTTTAATGTTCCTAAATCCGAACCGCTTAAGACGCAGTGGTTGAGTTTGTTTTCGAAGGAAATATTCCCCACGAGCAACGTCAATGCTCTCATGTTTGCGCGAATCATTTCACACACCAGACTGCTTTATAAACGAGGATCAGTATAAAGCTGGTTTTGCTAAGAAGCTGCTCCTGAAAAAAGGATCGGTACCAGATATTCGTGTTCCTGCTGAACCTCCAGAAGAACTGAAGTGAGTGTAACGTTTTATTAAACTTTATATTAATATTTATATTAATCTTTGCAAATCACTAGCTGCACGCTTCACAATGAATGCGTCTAAGGTTTACACTCAGGGTACATTACGGCATGTTTTCTATGTATGACGTTCTCAATATAATTCATAATCCCACGTTTATACTGAACAACGCGTTATGGTAATTGTGTTATTGTGTTCAAACGGTGTACACACAGAACAGAGAGGTGGGGTGAGCAAAGCTCATTATCATTTAAAGTCATATGCACTGAAACGGCAAAAACAGAGCTGTTTTTGACCAGGTAAAATAAGTGTTTTCTTACAATACTAATGAGAATTTTTAATTAAAGTATATTACAAACTTTTAATTTAGACCCTAAAGAATCATATTAGCTTGTTAAAAAAAAATAGCATTATATGACCCCTTTAATGCAGTAGTTTATGTATTTCTCTTGTGTGTATTTGAGCGACACATTTGTGAGAAACCGGCCAAATTTCTGTACGTTTGCTCTTCCCACTTCGTTAATGGCAGACCCACAGAAGATCATCCCTTTAATATTTGGCCACTTCTTTACAACAGAAATGCTACAGTCACTGTAATTTCTTGAACAATAACATGTGGACATCAAAACTCAGAGTGAGGGTTTAAACTTTTATTTTGAAATAATCGCGATGAATGAACAGTTTGCATATTTAGAATATTATTGGTGTATTCTCCAGTGTTGGCATAGGTTTATAGATGATTTACATTACAAATCTGATGAAATGGCTCACGTTTCCATATGAACATCATAAGCAACCCAAACTCACAGAATATGCTGAGAAGCGCATCAGTGACCCGTCTCTGAGTGACAACACAAAATAATTGAAAATATTCTCATAAGATGTCAGGCACTTCTTCATTTCATCCCCCACTGTGCTATACACTGGGGGTGTGGTAAATATTTACCATCATGGTGTTTCATAGTATTTTGTGCATGCTCCCACAACATTGCTCCTCCTTACCCACAAGCTAGCGAAACATGAGCCCAACACAATAGAAGGAAGAAGTACATCACTGTATTAACTTCTGCGTTGCAAAATAAGGTGGATACTGCATGTACGTACGTATTACGATTTTAAATTGTAATTCTGGTAGCTCCTGAAATGGGTCATACCATTGATATTACCAGAGCACTGAACAGGTGAAGTAAATAGAAAACCTGGCTCATACAAGTATGCAGTTAGTGCATGGACGGAGCAAGAACAATGTAAGTGTCTAAAATGCATGCACACAGCTCAGTTGTTGAGATACGAAGCTGAAATAAACCTCAACATTAGCAACAGTGAAATACGATCGCATGATTTATCGGTCAATCAGATGCACGTAAAAGTGTAGTTCTTACTATAGCAACAGTGGGCTCCCGGCACATTTTTGGTAGAATGAAAAATGAAAAACTGGCACTTTTCTATTCTGTTTTAATCCCTTAACACAAGAGCTGTAAGAAACTTCGCTTAGCACACACCGTGTACCGTCTGTCGCCAGAGCGCATTATTGTTATCAGACTGAGGAGCCAACATTCACATGAGTACAGATTTTTTTTTTCTCAACATGAACATGTGAAACAATATTAACACAATAACCATATGCTAACTCTGGTGTATGTACTGTATGTTCTGCACAATAACTGGCGTAGACTGTTTTATTAGCGTTTTTATTGCTTCAGTTCAAATGCTTTTCTACAGTATATTGTGATAGCCACATTGTTTAATGTTTTCAACAAAGAAAATCTCAAGATATAATGTAAGCTTTGTTGTGTAGCCTATATCAGCTAATCATAAGCTTGTTCAGAAATGGTGACAAAAGCGTAATGATTAAAAAAAATAACGTCTTTCTCATTAAACTTCATTCAAATTCGAATATTCGTTTTTTTATGAGCCCAAATACTCGAATACAATATTTTTTTTAAAAGCCCATCCCTAGTACACATAATATACATTAGTTCCGTCGTTTTTTTATTTAATGTTGAAAGTAGAAAAAATTAGAAAACAGTTCCTTTTTCGTTTTTTTTCATTTCCCCCTTGGTCGCCCTTGCCCAGTAAGTTTAAAATAATAATAATAATAAATTAAGATATAAACCAATATAATTAATTGTAAATTAAATATTTTAAACACTACTAAAAAAGGAAAGAATAATTGATTATAGGCCGAACGTTCACGCATGAACTGATATTCAGACTGAACAAGAGGAGAACAGAGAACATCAGAGATATCAAAATACATACTCTTCTGAGTTTTATGATGTAGGCCTTGTGTTTTATTAAAATGTATTAGCCTATAATTTATATCTCAAGGATGTGCACGGCGCACCGGGTCATGTTGAGAGGGATACACGCACCCGCGTCACATCGTTGTAAAATACGCATTTTATTATTACACCGTGTCCTAACCAGACAGCGATAAGATTCCAGCGACATATAATTTGTCTGTCCACAATAGACGCGACGCGACTGCGAGATTCAAATCAATGCAAATTTTGAAATCAATCAAAACCGACAGCCAATCAGAACAGCGTGTGGGTGGAGTCTCCAGTGCACAGCACCAGAAAGTTATCTTGACGGCAATCGCAAGAAAATGGATAAGTAGGCTACATAATCAAATTCACAAATATTACACCATTTAAACATTATTAAAAACACCTAGGCTACTGAGTTACTAAACAATCTTTGTCAAAGAATACATTCGTTTGTTCACAGTTTGAACGTTCTTGTTTCCATTTGTTTAATTTCAAGATCTGAGGTGAATTATCCATTGTGGCTTAGCTACAAAGTCACATTGCATGCTTTTAACATTAAATAAAGCACATAAACAGTACCTGAGATTATCATTGCCACACATTGTGTTTGTTGTTCCAGCCGCGACATCGCAGAAAAATAGAAACCGTGGTTAGGACAAAAACTCTGATTAACATTGAAAAGATACCTTTTAACGTGCGTCGCGTGTAGTTAGGACACGGTGTTAGTCTATTCAGAAATAGTGAAAAAGACAACATAAAATACAACAAATGTTTAAATATTCCATGTCGCAACAGTGGCTCAACTATAAGTTTATCAAGCGACGAGAATACTTTTTGTGCGAAAAAACAAACAAAAATAACGACTTTATTCGACTATTCCTTTTCTTCCTTGTAGGCCTGAAACGAGACTTCAAGAGATTTCCACGACGCATGCGCGAGAATTGCGATCTCCTTCAACTACTTCAGTTAAGTTCTCGCGCGTGCGCATCGTGGAAATCTCTTGAAGTCTCATTTCAGGCCTACAAGGAAGAAAAGGAATAGTCGAATAAAGTCGTTATTTTTGTTTGTTTTTTCGCACAAAAAGTATTCTCGTCGCTTGATAAACTTATAGTTGAGCCACTGTTGCGACATGGAATATTTAAACATTTTCTTTAATGACTTTCTGGACCGTCAAGTTTCATTCCCTTAGGCAGCCTATGGAGGAGTGATCAACCTCTCAGATTTAATCATAAATATCTTCATTTGTGTTCCGAAGACGAACGAAGGCCTTACGGGGTTGGTACAGCATGGGGGTGAGAAGTTAATGACTTAATTTTCATTTTTGGGTGAACTAACCCTTTAAATTAAGCAGAATAAATTTTTATCTGTTTGGTTGACTGTGTTTTATTTTAATAATGAATAGGCTGCGATGTTAAATTAGCAATGCCAGAAGTGAACTGATAATATACTGTTAAAGCGCGATTCGCCGGCGCCATCACTTGGATTTGTTCCTTAGCAGGGGAAATAAACTCTATCGTTTAACACTCATTCGAAACGGTAAAATGTATATTTGTATTTGTGTACATTCAAAATGACTACAAAATGTCATGCCTTTGAAAAATAAAGAAAACAACATGATCCGCTGCTTTAGCGCGTCTCGGGCTGCGTTCCAGTCCACTTTTAGACACGCCCTTGCAAACTTCCCTAAGCACTTCCCCTCGGTGGAATCCCTGCTGCCACCATTTTAAAGTGCGTTCCACTTCGTGAAGTGGAAGAGGGAAGTTTATATGGACAGACCCTCGCTCCCTCGAGTCTACCTACACTTCAGGCAGCTCCATATACCACAACACGATTGTGACGTCAACACATATTGCGTTTAATTTACCCCACCACAAACAACTCAATATACATTTTTTAAGGTTTTTTTATTTATTTAAACAACTCAAACACACCTATATACATCTAGAATGCAGCATTAAACAATTTCGTGAGGGAAAGAAATAATGAATAAATCAACCCCATAGTGGATTCTAAGTGATCAGAGAATCCGCACAACTGCAGCAGCGGAGGACTATTATTCTGGTGAGCGGAACTGAGGAAGAACTGATGACGGAACAGTTTGATCTTCGGCTGACAAATCAGAGGAAAGGGGCGTTTTATTCCCGCCCACGCGTAGAAATCGAATATTCAAGCTGTTTAATAATTTTTCTACCTCAGAATGATTTTTCAAGCTGAATTCTTGTTTTTCTGGGGTTTTTTAAGTGAAAAAACGAAAAAAGGTTTTCTGTTTTCTCATTTTTCTACTTTCAATATTAAATCAAAAAACTACTGAACGAATGATACACGGATTCACAGACTCACTGATTCGTTTTGTCAATCTGTCAATTTCTTTATCCTTTGAATAGTACAAAAAAATGCTCCATTTTCACCTCACAATTATCGTGGCCAAAAGAATTATTTTTAAATACCACACTTATCAGTCAACACCGTTATATATTGCAACATGCCTATAACAACTATGCCAGCAGTTCCCTGCCCTTCCTTCACACACAACACAACAAATGACCAACACAATGCTCGAGACATGAGATGGACTGCATTCACAAACATTGGCTGGATCTGGGGCCATATGCATTGACAGCTCATGATCATTATGGCTGAGCCCATGGTTGCACTGGCTGTGAGAATGCTCCCCTTTACTGCACGGCTGTAAACACAGCTCATAAAATGCTTCGCATGCACCGTGATGACCGACGCTATCGAAAGCACTTTAGCTGACAAACGACCACGTCATCCATCAACCTTCCACACAGGCACAGATCCTCGGCACAATAACAAAGCCCATGCTGCACTGCACAAAAACATTACTACACTATTTAGATACCATGAGTATGTTGAACGCATTTCACAGAGATGCTGCTGTATCACTATAAAGAAGTGAGTTTAATCTAGTTCAACTCCAAGATCTCTACTTCAAGAGTGTGGTACAAAGTACAATAGCTGTCTTATCTTGCTCCTTTACCAGATTTTCATCCTCAATCTCAGCAGACTAAGAGAAAACAAGCCATTTCCCCTAATTCTCTCTTCAGCATTAACAACATGCAGGCCATTATGCCCTGACAAATTTCGAAAATCAAATGTTTCCATTCTGTAAGGCGTTTCCCACATTTCATAAAAATGTAAACAGAAAGTATACTAAAACATTGTTCAAACCTCTCCACCAGTTGGTAAATTGGTTAAACATTCACATAATCAGCAACTTGGTTAGTAAACTGAGTTGCCAAGAAGTTGCAGATCTATTGTAAGTCGATGAGTAAAAGGTTGTAGGTTTGAATCCCACAAGGAGCAATTTATGAACTATTATCATTGTGCCCTTGGCCAAGACACTCAACCTTAGGTTGCTCCAGGGGGGCCTTCCCTGTAATACTCTTTGGATAAAAGTGTCAGCTAAATGATAAAATAGCAAAAGTGCTCCCAGCATATTTTTTTCCCCAAATACAAAACTCTTAGGGCCTGGCAGAGGTCTATGAGAAAGAGAGGTAAGTGCACTCCTAGGGCCTCATCTCCAAAGCATTTCTGCAACTAAATGCGTTTCTCATTTGGCTTGATTTCCCCCTTTTTAAAATGATTTCGTTCTAAGACAATCCTACGGTGGCCGAGAGAGCTCAACATTGAACATATTGTTAATACATTTTGTATGTTGTATACAAAGTTATATGTTATAAACATGTCATCTTTGTATGTTTTGCACAAAAAAAAGTTTAAAAAATAAAATACAATTAAAAAAGTAGACTATAAGCATGTCCCTTCGTCACTTATTGGGGTCCCCTGGAAACATTTCCGTTGTGGTCTGTGCTATTTGCAGCACGTTTCTGTATTTGGTTGTGTTGTGAGTATTTGGAGCACACGTGTTGTAAAACTGATGAAGATGTTTTCTTAATTTGCGGGTGTTTTTTCTATTTGCATGCATTTTCTTCAGTTGCAACACATTGAGCTCTCTCGGCCACTGTACAATCTATATGTTTGAGAGAAGTACACTCACCTAAAGGATTATTAGGAACACCATACTAATACTGTGTTTTAGTATGCCGCCTTTAGAACTGCCTTAATTCTACGTGGCATTGATTCAACAAGGTGCTGAAAGCATTCTTTAGAAATGTTGGCCCATATTGATAGGATAGCATCTTGCAGTTGATGGAGATTTGTGGGATGCACATCCAGGGCACGAAGCTCCCGTTCCACCACATCCCAAAGATGCTCTATTGGGTTGAGATCTGGTGACTGTGGGGGCCATTTTAGTACAGTGAACTAATTGTCATGTTCAAGAAACCAATTTGAAATGATTCGAGCTTTGTGACATGGTGCATTATCCTGCTGGAAGTAGCCATCAGAGGATGGGTACATGTTGGCCATAAAGGGATATGGACATGGTCAGAAACAATGCGCAGGTAGTCCGTGGCATTTAAACGATGCCCAATTGGCACTAAGGGGCCTAAAGTGTGCCAAGAAAACATCCCCCACACCATTACACCACCACCAGCCTGCACAGTGGTAACAAGGCATGATGGATCCATGTTCTCCTTCTGTTTACGCCAAATTCTGACTCTACCATCTGAATGTCTCAACAGAAATCGAGACTCATCAGACCAGAACATTTTTCCAGTCTTCAACTGTCCAATTTTGGTGAGCTCTTGCAAATTGTAGCCTCTTTTTCCAATTTGTAGTGGAGATGAGTGGTACCCGGTGGGGTCTTCTGCTGTTGTAGCCCATCCGCCTCAAGGCTGTGTGTGTTGTGGCTTTACAAATGCTTTGCTGCATACCTCGGTTGTAACGAGTGGTTATTTCAGTCAAAGTTGCTCTTCTATCAGCTTGAATCAGTCGGCCCATTCTCCTCTGACCTCTAGCATCAACAAGGCATTTTCGCCCACAGGACTGCCGCATACTGGATGTTTTTCCCTTTTTACACCATTCTTTGTAAACCCTAGAAATGGTTGTGCGTGAAAATCCCAGTAACTGAGCAGATTGTGAAACACTCAGACCGGCCCGTCTGCCACCAACAACCATGCCACGCTCAAAATTGCTTAAATCACCTTTCTTTCCGATTCTGACATTCAGCTTGGAGTTAATGAGATTGTCTTGACCAGGACCACACCCCTAAATGCATTGAAGCAACTGGCATGTGATTGGTTGATTAGATAATTGCATTAATGAGAAATTGAACAGGTGTTCCTAATAATCCTTTAGGTGAGTGTAGATTAGCTGTTCCAAAACCTAGTGAGCTGCCTTGCTGTCTACATAGGCATCTCTGTGCACCGTATAAATAGGGTTCCTCACACACAGTGCATGGGAGACTCAATACTCAATTATTTAAAAGACTACATGGAATATTTGTACTTTTACAAATATCAATGTTTCAATGTTGATGTACATGTATTTGGTCTAGTTCGCTATGCATGCTGCTTGCTACTTCCATTAGATACACAGAAGTAGGGCTGGGCGATAGGACCAAAATCTAATTTCACAATATAAGTAATCTCATATCCAGATAACGATTTAGATCACGATATAGTACCTTTTCTGTAAGTTATAGTTTATATATATATATTTACCAAATGGAAAAGACGATTTCTTTTCTACATTTTAAAGTATATAGCCTACTCAAAAATGTATTCATTCATATGTGAATATTTTTCTCCCTTTATTTAGAACTTCTGGGCAAATGTTTGATTAAAGGTACAATATGTAGGATTTTTGCAGTAAAATATCCAAAAACCACTAGGCCAAAATTATATTTTGTTTAGTTGATTACTTACAATATCCCAAATTTTTCAAACTATTTGTAAATCGTGAGAAAATTGCGATTTTAACTAAGGAAACGGAGCGTGTGAGCAGGGGTGAGGAGTCGCCAGTCAATGGCGTCATATCTGCGTTACCCTCGGTTTCCGCTCGTACTGCCATAGTAACCATGGTGACAGACGTGGACAACTGGGTTATGCTTAGCAGGACGCTCACGCTGTTGTTGTTTTGTTCAAACATTATGGACCATGGCAAGCAGACTTTGAGACAAAAAGAGAACTAAAACGAAGATCAACATCTTTTGAGATGCCGAGAGCTCCACGTCCGCGACTAACTTCGACTTGACAGAGACGCGCTTGCGTTATTTTTTCCGAGGATATACTGTATGTCACCAACTGTCAAACAATTAGGCCTACATTTCAGAGAAAAATTAATAGCAGGTAATATAATAATAATTAATAATTCATTACATTTATATAGCGCTTTTCTCGGCACTCAAAGCGCTTTAGATGGAAGGGGGAATCTCTTCAACCACCCCCAATGTGCAGCATCCACCTGGATGATGCGACGGCAGCCATAGTGCCCCAGAACGCCCACCACACACCAGCTTACTGGTGGAGAGGAGACAGAGTGATGAAGCCAATTGGTATATGGGGATGATTAGGAGGTCATGATGGACAGAGGCCACTGCGCAATTTTGGCCAGGATGCAGGGGTTACACCCCTACTCTTTCGAAAGACATTCTGGGATTTTTTGTGACCAGAGAGTCAGGGCCTCAGTTTAACGTCTCATCCGAAGGACTGTGCTCTTTGACAGTATAGTGTCCCCATCACTTTACTGGGGCGTTAGGACCCACACAGACCACAGGGTGAGCACCCCCTACTGGCCTCACTAACACCTTTTCCAGCAGAAACCTGGTTTTCCCAGGAGGTCTCCCATCCAGGTACTAACCAGGCTCAACCCTGCTTAGCTTCAGTGTGCAACCAGTCTTGGGCTACAGGGTTATATGGCTGCTGGCCATATGCAGCTTGTTGTGTGTTTTGAAACCAGCAAAAATTGCAGGATAGTGTAGAACATGGATTCACACAACGTCACATCACGCACTTAAAGCGCTTCTGTGAACGGAGAAAACAGAATGAAATTAAAAGGCCTATAAATAATTGTAACAAAACAAAAGGAAAAAAACTATTATCGTGCTGGTTTTCTATCATTTTTAAAAGCTTTATAGTTTTGAATCAATATGGAGTAACAGGTTTCTCAGACAGACAAAAATTCCTGTGATCGTGCCGGCGCCACACGCGGTCACGTTCTGGCATTGCTAACTTGACATCACAGTCTGTTCATTATCAAAATAAAATAGTCAACCAATATAGAAAGTTAACCAAACCATTTCCATGCTACAGAGGTAGCCCCTCGTTTAGGAACGAGCTTCTCGATTTGTCCTGACTGGTCTTTCTCCTGCTCGGAAGAGCCAACCGGTTCTGTCTCCCCTCCACTCGCCCTGCTGTTATTCACGTTTCTGCCTGAATCCCCATGGTGGTGTGTAAGATTGCAGTCATCCAAATGATGAAAGTTTTGCTGTAAACTTTTTCTGCAACATCACAAAATAAATGATAGAGCATATTATGAAACGACAGACTTTTTATTTCGTCCATCCGATATATATTGTCATATCGCCAGCCCTACACAGACGTGCTGATATGAGCATGTAAGATATGCTGCTGCATGAATAGCACACATCCCGTAGCAAATATAGGCAGGTGAAGCTGGAGGGTTTTTTCGTACAGCGAAAACTGAACCAGACTATTTATATGCTGAGAAAGCAATCTCATTGGTAGCAGAATCAGCAAAGGCCAATCAGCTTGTGCCATGTGGTAATGGTGAGATAGCTTGCAGATTGTATAGGCTGCGTTCAAGTCCAAAATTGTCATGCACTTCACTAGCTAACTTCCCTCTGTCTCGTTCACTCGGATGTACGTCATTGCTTACGTTTTACGAGTGCCCACTAATGGTGGAAACTGCAATGGGCCGAATTGGAACATCCTAACCCCTTGATCACTTGGAATATTTACATTTGTTTTACCTTTAAGAATTTGTTTAATGCAGCATCCAAATGTAGGTGTGTTTGGGCTGTTTTAAATAAAAAATATATAAATATATAATTAATATATCATAGAGTTGTTTGTGGTGGTGGTGATTAGACAAGATCTGCGGAACGTCACAATTATGTTGCATTATGCTATATGGAGCTGCCTGAAATGTAAATATGAAGTAGACTCGCTCCCTCGGTCAAAATCGAAGGAGCGAGGGTCTGTCCACATAAACTTCCCTCGTCCACTTCACGAAGTGGAACGCACTTCAAAATGGCGGCAGTGATTACCCGGAGGGGAAGTGGGTAGGGAAGTTCGCAAGTGCGTGTCTAAAAGTGGACTGGAACGCAGCCCTAATCAGCCTGTGCCATCTAGAGATTCGTGACTAAACTAGATATGGCACACGCATTTTTTTTCTTCAATCATGTATTAGTATTATATTTTTCAGTATTAAATTATAATATTTCATTAATAAATTAAATTATATTATAAGTTAACTATAAATTGGCAAACATTTCTCTCACTTCTCTGCCATCTTAAATTTATTTCACTGAGCTCATTTCAGTGCATTTTGGAATTGACTTCTCCACAAAGAATACATGAATTGCCTAAGAATTTGGCCAAAAGAAGGTATAGGAGGCAGCAAAATTTTAATGCTTTTTGGAGCAGCCTTTGTGTCAGAAGTACAACTATAATGCCATAAAATTCTACATGGGCAGCTCACTAGCTAATGTACACTTCCCTAGTAGGGTTGTTACAGTACTAATGAAGAAGCATTAGAACAACAGGAGAGAACATCAGTCTGTGAGTGTTTACTTTCTCATTTGATTTTAGCGCGGCTCTTCGTTACTGTGTTTACCCTGGTAAAAACGCGCGTGTGTTTGTTGTGTCGTGACTGAGTTTCGCTGGCCAAAGAGTTGGGCGTGGCCAAAGCCAGTTAAAGTACTTAATCTAGGCATTTGCTAATAGTTGTTAGAAGAAGCATTAGAACAACAGGAGAGAACATCAGTCTGTGAGTGTTTACTTTCTCATTTGATTTTAGCGCGGCTCTTCGTTACTGTGTTTACCCTGGTAAAAACGCGCGTGTGTTTGTTTGTGTCGTGACTGAGTTTCGCTGGCCAAAGAGTTAGGCGTGGCCAAAGCCAGTTAAAGTACTTAATCTAGGCATTTGCTAATAGTTGTTAGAAGAAGCATTAGAACAACAGGAGAGAACATCAGTCTGTGAGTGTTTACTTTCTCATTTGATTTTAGCGCGGCTCTTCATTACTGTGTTTACCCTGGTAAAAACGCGCGTGTGTTTGTTTGTGTCGTGACTGAGTTTCGCTGGCCAAAGAGTTGGGCGTGGCCTGCTGTATTCATTAACAGGGTATTAGGTGTGTATAAAACTGGTTAGTGCACCGCGGCAGCGGTCGCGGCTGCCCTCGTGTGAAGCCCTCATCGTGTGAAGACCAAAGAGTGTAAAGACCAGCGACTCTACCTGTGCGACTCCACCGAGCAAGGACACCGACAAAGCACTTGAGTATTACATTCTTCTAGTTTATTTTTTGTTGTTTCCTTTCTCTTCTACACACTTTTCTTTGAATCTTTCTGTTTGTAAGCTCCTTTTCACTATGTGTTTTCTAATCTCTACTATTACTAACATACGTAAATCAAACGTCACACGTCAGAGGCGGTGCAATCCTAACAATCTCCGTACCCTTCCGGTGTCTTCTAATACTTTATTCTCTTTTCCTATTGGTCTCTGGAACTGCCAGTCCGCTGTTAACAAAGCTGATTTCATTACATCTTTTTCAAGTCATTCAGGTCTCAGTCTATTGGCCCTGACTGAGACCTGGATCAGACCAGAGGACACTGTCACACCTGCTGCCCTCTCCACTAACTTCACTTTCTCACACACCCCTCGTCTGACCGGAAGGGGTGGTGGTACTGGTCTGCTCATCTCAAATGACTGGAAATTTGATCCTTTACCACCTCTATTTGACAACAGCTCATTTGAATCACATTCAATTACCATCACTAGTCCTATAAAAATCCATTTTGTAGTTGTATATCGTCCCCCAGGTCAACTTGGCAGTTTTTTGGAGGAGCTTGATGTGCTACTCTCATCCTTCCCAGAAGATGGTACTCCTCTTGTAATTCTTGGAGACTTCAACATCCACCTAGAAAAACCTCAGGCTGCTGATTTCCACACCCTGCTTGCATCATTCGACCTCAAACGAGTATCTACTGTGGCTACTCACAAATCAGGTAACCAATTGGACCTCATCTACACGCGCTACTGCTCTACGGACAATACACTGGTCACTCCACTGCACACCTCAGATCACTTCCTCCTCACTCTCAACCTGCCTCAGAACACAACACACACTCCTCCACAGGTCACCTTTCGACGAAACCTACGCTCACTTTCACCCTCTCACCTATCCTCTTTGGTCTCATCCACACTTCCTCCACCTGATCAGCTCTCAACACTTGATACTAACTGTGCAACTGATACTCTTTTCTCCACTTTAACATCCTACTTGGACAACTTCTGTCCCCTTTCCTCCAGGCCAGCCCGCGCCACACCCTCTGCCCCCTGGTTAACTGATATTCTTCGCGAACATTGTACTAAACTCAGGGGTGCAGAGAGGAAGTGGCGCAAATCGAAAGATTCGACAGACCTGGGTCTTTATCAATCCCTTCTCTCTTCCTTCTCTGCTAATATCTCTACTGCTAAAATGGCTTACTATCACAACAAAATTATCAATTCTTCTGACTCTCGCATGCTTTTCAAAACCTTCTCCTCTCTTCTTAACCCTCCTCCTCCTCCTCCTTCATCAACCCTAACAGCTGATGATTTTGCCACATTCTTCATAGAAAAAACAACCACCATCAGCGGCCAATTTACCAATCCACAAACTGACACACACATTTTACCAACAAACGCACACATTCTACCCTCCTTCTCTCTACTCTCAGAGGCGGAAGTCTCTAAACTCCTCCTTTCCAATCGCCCTACTACCTGTCCGCTTGATCCTATCCCCACTAATCTACTTCAAGCCATTTCTTCCTCAGTTGTACCCACACTCACGCACATCATAAACAACTCTCTTCACACTGGTACCTTTCCCACAGCTTTTAAGCAGGCTCGAGTAACCCCACTGCTTAAGAAACCCAATCTAAATCCAGCACATCTAACAAGTTACAGACCGGTATCTCTTCTTCCATTTGTCGCGAAAACACTTGAACGAGTTGTTTTCAACCAGATCTCCTCCTTTCTTACACAGAACAACCTCTTGGACGACAATCAGTCTGGTTTCAAAAGCGGACACTCAACTGAGACTGCCCTGCTCTCAGTAATTGAAGCTCTGAGACTGGCAAGAGCAGCTTCCAAATCCTCAGTCCTCATCCTGCTGGATCTGTCTGCTGCTTTTGACACAGTTAACCACCAGATCCTCCTGTCAATCCTAAAGATGAAGGGCATCTCGGGAACTGCACTCCAATGGTTCGAGTCTTACCTCTCAGGTAGGTCCTTTAGGGTGTCGTGGAGAGGTGTGGCGTCTAAGACCCAACATCTAGCTACTGGGGTGCCTCAGGGCTCAGTGCTTGGACCACTCCTCTTCTCCATCTACATGACATCACTAGGATCTGTGATTCAGAAACATGGCTTTTCCTATCATTGCTACGCTGATGACACGCAACTCTACCTCTCATTCCAGCCTGACGATCCGACGGTAGCTGCTCGTATCTCAGCCTGCCTGACAGACATCTCTGGCTGGATGAAGGACCACCACCTTCAACTAAACCTTGCGAAGACAGAGCTACTTGTGGCCCCGGCCAACCCAACACTTCATCACAACTTCTCCATTCAGCTAGGCTCGTCATCCATAACTCCATCAAGGTCAGCTAAGAACCTTGGGGTTGTAATTGATGATCAGTTGAAATTCACAGACCACATTGCTAGAACTGCCAGGTCCTGCAGATTTGCTTTGCACAACATTAGGAGGATCAGGCCCTTCCTTACAGAGCATGCCACACAACTCCTTGTCCAAGCACTTGTTTTATCCAGACTGGACTATTGCAATGCTCTCCTGGCTGGTCTTCCAGCTTGCTCTGTCAAACCTCTACAATTGATCCAGAATGCTGCAGCCAGAGTAGTCTTCAATGAGCCGAAGAGAGCACACGTCACTCCTCTCCTCACACAATTGCACTGGTTGCCAGTTGCCGCTCGCATTAAATTCAAGGCACTGACGTTTGCCTACAGAACAACCACTGGCACTGCTCCCTCTTACCTAAACTCATTACTTCAGACTTATGTGCCATCCAGAAACCTGCGCTCTGCTAGCGAATGTCGTCTTGTGGTACCATCTCAAAGAGGCACAAAATCTCTTTCTCGGACCTTTACAATGGCTGTTCCCTGTTGGTGGAATGATCTGCCTAACTCAACCAGAGCTTCTGAGTCAGTAGCCACTTTCAAGAAACTGCTGAAGACATATCTTTTTCGGCAGCATTTGATTCAGTAGAATTAACACTTTCTCTTCTATAAAAAAAAAAAAAAAAAAAAAAAAAAATGCACTAAAAATTAAACTGAGAGGGGTTATAGCACTTACGTATTGTTGTCCTACTGTTAGTTTAACTGCTTCTATTGTTCTCATTTGTAAGTCGCTTTGGATAAAAGCGTCTGCTAAATGAATAAATGTAATGTAAATGTAATGTAAATGTAAATGTACCAAATTTTCAGTAGTCTGTACCAATACCAATAAAATCTTGCGGTTCTTGGGACCAATTTTGGACCAAAACTGTTGAATTAAGTACTTTAAAGGGACAATGTGTACTTTTTAATGTATTTTATCAATATTTTTATTCATAAATATGTCCTCAATGGTGTACAAATACCTCTGCCAATTATCTGACTTATCCTCGTAAACGAAGAATTTATTATCTTTATATACATGGGACGGGTAGGTCCACGGAGGCTTCCATGTAGTTCCGCCATCTTGAAAAACAATAATAGCAGAGAGGGACAAAAAGTACTAGGCCAACGCGTTTCCACAACACGTTTTCGTTCAGAGCCAGCGTGACGTAACTGAAAGCAGCAGAAACGGAGAAGCAGAGCAGCGAGAGGCGCTTGTCACTGCCCGGCAAGTTTAAAAGGCTGCATTGCAAATCCTCGTCGCCAGAAAAGTCCAAAATAGATCGTAAAAGGAAACGTGACCAGAGATTACAAAAAACACAAGTTAATGTCGGGATAGCTTTTTCCAGGTGGATAGAGCTAATGCAGGAGAAAGATTTCAAAAGAGACGCTGAAGTTGCCTGCTTTCTTCTCGACAGGTAAGTCAATGTTACAGTCTTAATTACAAGCTTTTTTTCATTGTTTGGTCTGTACTTTATTTTATAGACAGATGAAAATTTATAGTTAAAAGTTGATGATGATATCTAACAATGCACGTACTTCAGAAAATATAACGAATAAAGAAGGCATAACAACTTATTGCAATAGTTCATGTTTTTCACAGTCAGTAATTCATACTGTAACATTTGTTTGTTCGTTGTGTCAAGTTGCTGTTTGTTTGAAATAACAAACCTGTTCACCCGAAGGAACAATCGACGAAGTGCTATTAGAAGACATCCTGTCATATCTTTTTGGTACAACATGGCTACCGTAGATGCAACGCGCATTTGAAAAAGCGAGGCGCTGGAGAGCACAATTCGTTTGAATGCAAAATACATTTTCACCACTAGATGGGAGAAATTCTTACACATTGTCCCTTTAAAAAATGTTGTCACATCATCGCATTTTCCGATTCAATTGCGCATTTAAATACAGTTGTCAAACCAGAAACTTGATAAAATAAACAACAAGCAAGTGAAGAGCCCTCCCTTCACTAAGTGGCCGTTCACACAAATGATTTTTTCATTCTGCTGCGCTAATTTTTCATGATTTTTCAATGTAAACACGTGCAAGACAGACGTCTTTAACAGTTGCGCTCAAGTTTCGCGTCCTTTGCAGTGTCTCGCGCTTAACACGGCATTCTAAAAAAAGCGGCGCTCAAGTTAAAATGAGTTAAAAACTTTAAAAAAACACATCTTTAGTGTCACTGAAATCACTGAATTCTGCACTCTAGGGCTGTCACTTTTTATTCGATATTCGAATATGCATTCGAACATGACGTGAAATATCCGTAATCGAACTATAAATAAACTAACCGGTTTTTAAAGTGCCATGTTTAGCGCATTTTTTACAGTCTATGATTAGACCGTTTGTTTTTCATTTTATTGTTTGCCATCTCATCCAGTAGCGGGCACTCTAAACGTATTGTAGCGTAAACTCATGACCAAATCAAGCGAATAATAGCCAATAGCCACCCTGTTTTGAAAATGGAAGATAACACACAGAACGGCCAGCCTGAGCGGACAATTTCTACCCCAACTCATCTAAAAAGTAGTGTCTGGAAATGGACAATCCGATTGATGAATCCGAACATGAACATGTTTACATGAACGATACATAAAGTAATGTGCGCGTTATATGTCACAAGGTTCAAATCCGAATTGATTTTTTGACATGCGCACACTGCACGAATATGCCGCTGTTCGCGCATAACTATTCTCCTCTATTGGTTCTTTATTTGTTTTAAACAGCAGACTTGATATTTATCCGTCTCTGGTCATGATTTGGAGACGATGAGCATGATTTGCCGTGCTGCTTGCCTGCTTATATTGATCACGCAGTAAAACCCTGCGCCCAAAACCAGTCGTCCGTGGATGATAATCTGAAACAAGCGCTGGTGGGACGTTGTCCAGCTTCACTTCACAGACGCTGAGTGAAATAAGAATTTTTTAATAACGGAACACTCATTTATGACACTCTATTCAACAGGAAGAACAGCTCGCTCCGTACGTAATACGTCATTGCACATGCGCAGTCCTTTTAGTTTCGTAGATATTCGAATATATTCGAATACATTGCTTGATATTTGATATCCGTTCGAATTTGATTTTTCTCAAAAGTGACAGCCCTACTGCACTCTCGCTAAAGCTCTCATAATAAAAAAAGCAACGAATCTCTTACATTGTGCTTACACTGACTTTGTTGGTTATAATGAAATGATTCACTAGCGTGCAGCTCGCGTTGGACAGCGGTGTTAAGTGGATTCTGACTAACTTACTGACTAGCTCTCTGATAGGCTACTGCATTCACATGCTCAACAGATATGATTGTGATTGGCTACAACTCTCAATGCTTATAAAAAAACACTCTGTAAACAGAAACCTATGACTCACAGAGAGCACTAAAACAAACACGAAAGTGAGCGTTTAAAAGCAGCGTCTATCAGCGGGTACCGAATATACTCTGTACTGCAGAAAATATGGTACCATCAACTTTATTTTTAATACCGATTGTCACTGGTAGCACTAGTACCGTTGCCAACCCCATTCCCTGCTATATGGTATTCAAAAAACGGTAGGTGACAATATCATTGACCTACTAATTCCAACATGATTCTGGAGTGCGCATTTGATATTTTACCATCCCATAAGGCCACAGGAGAAGAGTCATGAATGGAAGAGAAGCAACACCATAGCATAGATCACAACAGAGCCAGCATGGCGGGTCTGGATTTCATTCATACTACAAACATTCATAACATTAAAACAAAAGTTTAACAGATGCAGTAAGTTCTTCATTAAATTAACCTACTGAGTATGCAATTTCGGACTGAGTAGGTTTTGGAACAACATTTGTGTCTACATCAAATTAATTCAATACAAATAGATGAAAAACGAGCAGCTAGTTGACAGACTTTTTTTTTTTTGTCCTGAAAACGAGAAATATTGATATTGGTCTTAAATAATAACCATTCCACTTTCCTTCATTGTGACTCAAAACCAGCACAACATTCAGTGTCAGAAATAGCAGAGCCTCGATGACAGCCTCTTTCTCATTATCTCGTAATTTATTTCACTGATGAAGGCAGGATTCAGAGACGTTTGAAACAGCAGCCACATCTGAACAAATAAACAAGAACAACATTATAGGAAAAAAAAAGAAAAAAAACTCTCAGTGTGAATCATTTTTCTCAATTCATTCTGGAAAACCTGAGAGCTGAAATGAGAAATGTTTGGGCTGGCCTTTCCACACAGCCCTCTATGCAGCATTTTTGCTCACTTTCTCTCTCACATTTTCCCACTCTCTTTCTGCCTTCTGTTTGGAGGCTCTGAACTGCTTTAAAGGTTGAAGAACACTATGTTCTTGTGTAGCATGCCAGCTGATCACACCGTGCCTCTGCCTCAAACGTGCACATTTTCGTGGTTATGCTGAGTCGATTCGATCCAACAGGGTCCTCTGTCCCCATTCACAAAACAAAGAAACACCTTTGAATCCTCCCATTCATAAATCAGCACCCTAATAACTTCCATTCACTAAAAACAACCCCCATGGCCTCAATTAACATACTGTAACAAGCTAAGCCAAATACATTAATTTGCCCAATTTATCCATGCTGAGAAAACAAGTTTCCCGTCCATAAGGAAAGAACAATTTCACAAGCCATTCTAATAAAATAGATCCCCTGCAATTCATTCACTGCATTTACAAAAGAACGATGCTCCTAATTCACCTTGCTTTATTTACCTTCTGAAACATCCTTACACTCGATTTTATTAAAAAAACAGCCCCTCAAACAACATCATGCCATGTCTCCGGCCAATTTTTACCAACTATGGTATCCAACATTTTCCAACCCAGGCTCATTGAAAAAGCATGCCTGTAGCAACATTTATGCAAAATGATATATCATTGCTTCTTGCACATTTTGCAACTCTCAAATTGAAATGCTGCATGAGTGGCTCTAAAACTGTGTTCAGTTTTATCTGAAATAGATGAACGTGAATCTGGCAACATTTTATTACATTGGTTGTTGCACATATTGTGTCTCATGCAATCAGTTCGGAAATGAAATGTCCAGTGAGTGGCGCTAATGGGTTAATGCTCTATCGCATTAAAAAATAAAGTACCACCTAAACCCTACCCTAAACCTAACTCACAGTGTCACAAAAGTGAGGGGATAAAAGGCATTTGTTGAAGCAACCATGCCATTTAAGCTTGCAACCACAAGTCTTTTGAGCTCTTTTATAGCGACTCATAGTTAAAGGTGCACTATGCAGGAATTCCGTTTTTGTCAAACAGCGACCCCTAGAGTTGCTGTGAAGTACTTGTACTGTCGTAAATAGCACTCACGCAGAGATGGCTCTGCACTCACGGCCTGATCCCCTCCCCCTGTACACCGGTACCTGTTCAGTAGGATGGAAGCTGTAACGAGTTGAAATAAGGTGTGGCCCCTTTAAGGGCTGTGCGCGCCCTGTTTAACTGTCAGCAGTCTGTATTGTATGTGCGCCGGGTTATTTCTGTTTGATGCTTATTTTATCAGAATTTTATCAGATCTTTTTTGCCGTAAAGCAATTCGTTACATCGCGAGACCTGACATCACGCGACACTGATATATGCTGCTGATATATGTGGCCCGCCGGCTCAAAGATGCAAGTGTGTTTTTTTCCGCTCACATGCGATAGGGGGGTGCGAAACGACCACCATTCAACCCAAAAAGAGTAATATAACCATTCCAATGACTCAGAAGCTGTTCGGTTGAGGTAAAAAAACTTGCATAGTTCACCTTTATCTCTAGTCTGACTTCTCGCTCGGTCAGTCTTCCGTTTCCTGTTTCTTTGGTCCACTGACAAAGATTTCCGACCTTTCTTCTTTTTTTTTACATCAGCCATTACGAAAACTTGAAGAATTCAATATCTAGCGTTACCTTTTTCTTATAGCTAGCCGGATACTGGATGGATGGGGGCGTGTACACGTGCAGTGCCGTAAAGCAATTCGTTACCTCGCGAGACCTGATATCACACGATACTTCCTAACACTGAGGCCGGCGGCCCAAAGTTGCAAGGGTGGTTTTGCGGCTCACAGGCACCAGGGGGGTGCGAGACGACCACCATTGGAGTTACCTTTCACTGTTATGCCGATGATACTACTCAGCTGTATATTTCTTCAAAACCCAACGAAACTTACCAATTCACAAAATTAACGGAATGCATAGCTGATATAAAAAATTGGATGACTAGTAATTTCCTACTACTAAATTCTGAAAAGACAGAGATTCTAATTATTGGACAAAAAACTTCCACACGTAATAACCTAGAATACTGTCTAACACTTGATGGCTGCTCTGTCAAGTCTTCGTCGTCGGTTAGGAACCTGGGTCTGCTCTTTGATAGCAACCTTTCTTTTGAAAGTCATGTGTCTAGTATCTGTAAAACTGCATTTTTCCATCTTAAAAATATATGTCTAAAATACGCCATATGCTCTCATTGGGAAATGCGGAACAATTAGTCCATGCGTTCATGACCTCAAGGCTAGACTATTGTAATGCTCTACTGGGTGGTTGCCCAGCACGCTTAATAAATAAACTACAGATAGTTCAGAACACCGCAGCTCGAGTTCTTACCAGAACCAGGAAATATGACCATATTAGACCGGTTCTGTCAACACTGCATTGGCTCCTTATTAAACATCGTATAAATTTAAAAATATTGTTGATTACTTACAAAGCACTAAATGGTTTATCTCCGCAGTACTTGAGCGAGCTCTTAACGCATTATAGTCCTTCATGTCTATTGCGATCTCAAAATTACGGCCAGTTGATAATACCTAGAATATCTAAATCGACTGCAGGCGGTAGATCCTTTTCCTATTTAGCACCAAAACTTTGGAACAGTCTTCCTACCATTGTCCGGGAAGCAGACACACTCTGTCAGTTCAAAGCTAGACTAAAAACACATCTCTTTGACCTAGCATACACATAATACATTATAGACTTCTATAATTCAATGTTAGGCTGCATAGATTAGGTCAGCCGGAACTGGGAACACTTCCCTTAAATCTTGATGTACTCGTTACATCATAAGAAGAATGGCATCTACGTTAATATTAGTGTCTTTGTTTATCCCGAGGTTTTCCCGCAGCCTGCCGGATCTAGGCCGTATCCAGATCTGACGAAGGAGATCCGCCTGGACCCGATGACAATGCAGTGCTGAAGTGTCAACTATCCTCTCCCTATGGAGGATCCCTTTTCCCACTCTACAGGTAAAGCGTTTTGAATTTCGGTTCGCGTACCCCGAAGTGATAAAATAAAACAAAATTCTGTATCAAAATTTATAGGCAAGACAAGTAGTTTGTTTAGGCATGGGTTGTATGGAATTACAAACCTGCGCACATATTTTCAAAAGCACATAACTTAGGGCCCTATGATTTCCGCGATCACGGAATCGCGGACGGAATTGGCCAACGCGGAATCTAGTTTTAACGCGGAATTTCGTGGAATTTTACATATTTGGTTTGAAATTCTGTTTTTGTGTGGGAGAAGAACGTATGTCTGGTTAAAATGCAGACCGGGGGAAGCAAATCTGGGTGACACAACCCCCCCACCCCGTCATTTCAGCTACAATGACGAAATCAAAACAATGAAAGCATGGCGAAGCGGCTCTCCACGGCTCTCCTTTCGTCGGCAAAAAGTTAAGAAACTCAACGCTATGCCGCCAGTGCCGAGCCGAGAAGTTCGCACGTGACTTATGCAGTGTTTCCCACACAGACTAATTCGCCGCCACATATTGCGTTTCGTTTTTTAACACCATTTAAAACACGCAGCGTATTCTTTCAGTTGTCTTTCCCCGCTCTCCCTCCGTCTCACTCACTCACTCACTCACTCACTCACTCACTCACTCACTCACTCACTCACTCACTCACTCACTCACTCACTCACTCACTCACTCACTCACTCACTCACTCACTCACTCACTCACTCACTCACTCACTCACTCACTCACTCACTCACTCACTCACTCACTCACTCACTCACTCACTCACTCACTCACTCACTCACTCACTCACTCACTCACTCGCGCGTCTCTCACTCTCTCACTCTCTCACTCTCTCACTCTCTCACACACTCTCACTCTCACTCTCACTCTCACTCTCACTCTCACTCTCACTCTCACTCTCTCTCACACACACACACACACACACACACACACACACACACACACACACACAACGTGCACACCGCGTCTGTCTATGAGGCGCCGGACTGGACAAAAGCGAAGCAAACTCCGTGAGCAACACTGGGCGAGAGAGAGACAGAGTGTGACTTTATTTAAACTTATATAAACTAATATAATTTATATTACTGGACAGTTTAAAGCTCATAACCATATGTTGTTGTTACTTGAAGAGTGGAGTGTTATGTTGCATCATGCAGTATTTGTCCTGAAAAGGCTACTGAGTAAATGTCTGTATTACCTCAATACATTTAAGGTCATTCCTAATTTATTTGTATTTTTTAATACATTTTAATCATTAACTTTAAAAGCACACTCTTTTTACGACTAAAATAACAGTCAAGGGTAAAAAAAACTAATTCCAAAAAAATTAAAACGGAAAAAACGGAATTTGGGAAAAAATAAAACGGATTTCATAGGGGCCTAATAACTATAGAATCAATTCTGAATGAGCATGCGTCAGCGTTAATCACAGGTTCGCGTTTAAAGTCTGATCATTTCGACGGAGGTGAATCAATCAAAATTAACTTTAGCTGGAAATAACATTATTCAAGAACCGCTATAAAGCCAAAACAATCTCTGTTACCTTAAATTATATGTTTATCTCTGTAAAGCTGCTTTGAAACAATCCATTGTTAAAAGCGCTATATAAATGAAGATGACTTGACTTGACCATTCAACACGAAATCAGTAATATAAACATTACAATGACTCCAAAGCTGTTCGGTTAAGGTAAAAAAGTTACTTAGTTCACCTTTAAAGGTGCTGTAGGACATCTGGGAAAATGCTAACTTTAGCCTGATAGCAGTAAAAGCGTACGTCCCACCCTCCCTGCAAATCGCCGTCCAAAGCCATGCCTCCTGAAGGCATGAACGTGCACAGCCCAGAAGATCAGAGACAACGTTACTCCAATACATCATGTGTCATTCACTGGTGAGAAAACTTCATAGTACAGTGAGTAACAGTACTACAATACCAAACGTAAACAAATTCTTAAAAACAGAATTAGATGCAGGAAGTTGCTACTTGTTGAGTGGGAGAGAGTGAGAAAATGTGAGTTGCCAGTGCCACTTGTTTTCGGTTTAGAAGTAAAGTTAGGTTGTTGCTGCTTGCCTGCCATTGTAGCTCTGTCTGCACAGCGTAAGTGAACACGCTGATGACTTATTATGTCTGCGTGAACAGCCTGCGCAGTGGTATGTTTTTGACTGACAGGGAACACATGCTATAGGACAGTTCGGACCGAACGCAACGATTGAACGAACATTTTATGGCCCTGCGCCTTCCACAGACGACATCAGGATATGAGGAGTCTTTCAACCAGCATAACAAAACATTTTTCTGTAGAGAATCACCTACGGCCCCTTTAATCTGACGCAAATGTCAACATGTAGGCCTATTAGTTTAAAAATCATCCAGTATGGTAAAAGTGTTTTGAAGTCACAAAATAATATTGTGCAAGGAACTGCATGAAAATAAGTCTTTATTCATTTATAATCTGCCCGTGTAATCATAATTTGAGTGAAAAGGATTAAAAATTGCATGTGTTATACCACCACTAGTGGTAATTTCAGCTTGAAACTGCAGTGAATTGCATGTACGTTTTTGGAGTTTTGCAAAAATGTAGGTAGAGGCACATTTTTCCATTGAGCCTAGGTTGAAATTTGGCTGCTACTCAGAGGCTCTGCATTGATGAATGGGCTCCTGGAAACTGCTACTAGCCGGCAGCTGGCTCTGAGGACCCTCGAGTAGGAGTTCAGCGCCACGAACCTCTGTGGCGGTCTCTACATGGTGCCCTGTCTGGGGTTGGCTCAACCAGCACATCCCTTAAGCTTTCAGGCCCCACTGAGATCCTGCATCCTGCCTTTCTGTCAAGCACAATGGAGTGTTTTAAGGATTAGACCCGTTCTAAGGACACACCGAGGGAAATGCCGTGAGTCAACTTGGATCATACACCATCCAAACTCTATGAGCCCTTGGGCAGCGTCTGCCCTAAGATCCGACTTCACCCTCTATAACACCAACAGCCCTCAGAAGATCCTAGCTTCTGTATAACCCACAAAGAATCTGAGCACCTCAAGGCAGGATATGGATTTCTTTAACAAGTGTTGGTTATTGAATTTCCTTTTTCCTTGTACAGGTGGATTTAACTATAGAAGCTGATTTATTGCAGCTTTAAAAGATTGTTAGCACTAAACAACAGCGGTAAATGATGCGTGTAAGTCAAGCTTCAGCTGTTGAATCAAAGCTCCTCCAAAGATACAGGGCACTCAAACCGACTCTTAACTAAAATTTAATTATAAATGACCAGGAATGGCCTCCTCCTGCCTCTATCCACAGATAATTGACTACCTACCATGAGCATTAGCTATTCATTGGTTGCCTAGATTAATCGCACGGTTTCATTTAAAAAAACCTGAAAAATCTCATTAACTTGGTTGGGGGTTTAGTAAAAAAAAAAATATATAAAAAACAGTGGCCCTGTGTTGTGCCACACTACCATTTGAATATGATTGAGATTTAAAGTGGAAATTGCCCTGGAGAAAGAGACCCGACTTCCTGAGAGCGGGGGAAATAAGCAAGCCAGGAGATGCAATCCATCAGGGAGAGTGGCCTCTTCGCTGAGCGCTACAGTGCAAAAAGACCATTATCCAGCAAAAACACACAGATTTAGATGCAATGATATCATAACAGTCAGGTCAACGACGCAACACTATTTTTTTTTTGTCTACATCTTTAAATTACCTCCAATACTACTCATTAAAAATGCAATGGCATTGACTAGAATACACATTGTCTATGATGAGCATGTTTGCAATTTCATAATTGCAAACAGTCAAAAATTTTAGGCCGATGTAACTGTCCTGATGTCTTAATTAAGAAAAGTACCCTCACTGAAACAAAATCTTAATATTAAAACCACACATATATATATATATATATATATATATATATATATATATATATATATATATATATATATATATAATTTTGCAAAGGTCTCCTAATATTTTTCCACATACTAGTAGGCTATATTTTTTAGAGTAAATAAATTCAACTTTTCTTGAAAATTGTATAATCGTTTTTTAAAACAATATGTAACCAACATGAATAAAAATAACTTGGCACAAACTAAAAACTACAAACTTTTTTAAAAGATTATTCCTTACATTTATCAAGGACACTCTTACAGTAGCATGTCATTGACCCAGTCATTAAATCGTATCAATCAACCAGAGTGTTTTTGTTTTGTTTTAATTTTTTTGTGATGATTATCACAAAATCAAATGATTGTCATGTTTCGCTATGTGGTTTTATTCAGAGGGCAGCCCAACAATATTGTTTTACAATTTTGGCAAACCGAGAATGAAGTCTTTCAAAAAACCTAATGAAGCATCTGATGAGCATCCAAAAATGAAAGGCGGTTACAGTTCTACATGAGCCAAAGTGAATGTAGAGCTCCTATCTGTTCAGTGCGGTGGGGAGAGAAAGGATTGGGAGCCAGTGGAGTGGCACAGGATGAGTGGGAGGTGCTGATGAGAGGAGATGAAGGAGGAGGTGAGCTCGAGCTGAAAGCCAGCAGTCTTAAAGCATTCCTCCTCACACCTCTCAGACACACACCGCTGTGAGGAGGGAGCTTCACTGACAACAGCTGCATAATAACACTCAACACACACATAGTAAAACAATTCGTGCACACTGAAGAAAAAAATTATACTTTGAAAAAAATACTCTATAATTTGTTACAGCAAAATTAATTCGTTTCTCAAATTATATTTATTATTTAGTTTAAAATCTTACATTTTGATTTAATATTAATCTTATAATCTTTAATATTAATATATATGTATATCTATAAATACAATATATCAATATAACATTTTTTGGGCTTTTTACTTAACTTAATTTCACCATAAACAAAAGCTTTATAACATGAAACATTTTGTTAGACAATGTTTAATTTAGTTTACTTTATTAAAAAAACGTTTTATACTTTTTATAATGTGATGTCTTTTTAAAAGTATATGTATCATGTTTTCTGTTATGTACCAAAAATGTGTAAATTAATCAAATACAATTAATAAAACCAACAATCATTTCTGCAGTCAGTAAAGCTGAAAATGTCAAGTGAAAATACTATTTAAACAAAATAGTGTTTCTATGGAAGTAAGTTTAAACTGAACACCATGATTTTCAATTAGACCAATATAAAAATGCACTTTAAATAAACGGTTGTTTCACTTGCGTGAACTGATCTACAAACAGAGACTCTCTGGAACTAACCTGCACTCTTAAAGCAGACCAAATTGTTTGCGAAGTTTCGTCTACATATCCGCAACGACAACTTGGATTGGAAATAAGGACACGCATCAAATTACACTCTCTCAATCAGTCACACACACATGCTTTCACACCACATCTGGCCAGTCCTCACACACACACCGGGTGCCAGAAAAGAAGCCGGATACACACTGTGCACATCAACACAATCTTCATGGACACTGATACACTCTCACAGCTGTCAGCTTCCTCCTGTGCCCGCCTCAACACACACACACACACACAAACATACACTTGCAAGAGAACACTTGGCTTTACCAACTAACATGTAATTTCAGGCACAGATGCGCAGGGCAACCACACACACACGCGCTCGCACACAGACATACATTACAAAATTGGTAATAGTGAGCACATGTGCTCACATGGCACACGGCATAATGACACTTACACTCATGTGCACCCCAGTACTCCATTGCACAGACAACACACAAACATGCTGTGGTTTGTAGCGATGCAACGCACGCAACCTCTTGCAAATCACTTTGGTAGAAGAGCGTCTGCCAAGAAAATAAATGTAAATGTAATCGGAAATGGTCGTGTTATTGGCCTCATCTGCCCTTCCCTGTGCAAGCGCCGTGACTCTGTTTGACATGGTCATTATTAAAGGTCAATGGGAATGTTGTTAACATGACAAAAAGCCTGTCGTGGACTTTTAATCTTTGACACGACTGCTATGAAACATGCACGGTTTGGATTGTTTTACAGGTAACACCGACTTCCGCCATGTGGCATTATTGGGTCATTTGTGCTGTTGTGGAAATGTCTGTTTGCTTGCATGTTACAAGGTGTCGTGAATCGTAAATGAGGAAACGGAGGCGTGAGCGGAATTAAAAATCATCACAACTTAAGTAAAAGGGGAAAATTACAAAATAATATGAAATGGATAGTTCGGCCAAAAATGAAAATTCTGTCATTACCTCACCCTCATGTTGTTTTAAATCCCCAAGACTTTGGTTCATCTTCGAAACACAAATTAAGATATTTTTAATGAAACCTGACAAGATTCCTGCCCTTCCATTGAAGAACCATTACACCAAAAATTTGGCACTTCAAAAAGTTCATAATGACATCATAAAAATAATCTATGAATCAAACCGTTTAATCCAAGTCTGAGGAGACACAATTGCTTTAGGCTATATGATGAACAGATCTAATTTATTCACATATCAATATTGAACAACGCAAACAGAGCACATCAAATACAATAAACATGAAAGCACAACCGTACTTTCTTGACATGCAAAAACAGACCTTAATGTTTGTTTTTATTTTTCTGTATTGAATAACATAGCCCACTAAAAGCACATGTAAAGCACTTAATTTTAGTTTTAAGTGTGTTGTTCAATATTACATTTAATGGCAATCTATTTTAAAGGTGCACTATGTAACTTTTAGGCCTCTAGCAGTTAAAAAACAAAACTGCATTCATTTTGCAGAAGAACATTGTTTTGGTTGTGCTTCGGCTCTATCACTTTACGGATGAATATGGTTCTTTCTCATAACAAAAAAAAAAAAAGGAGAGAGAGATTATCCTACTGGTCATAAAACATTCACTACTAGGCTTAAGAGATAGGCTAGTTTATATCTATAGTAGATCTATCCATCTATAGTTTAGATGGAAAGGATTTCAATCTGATTAGCTGAAGACATTACTGTAGCCCCCATTAATAGTCACGGTACATCCTTGAAAATAAATTCCAGAACAGCAACCAAAATTAAATGACCCTTTACAATAGATAATGCTTTACAATGAACTGTTAAAGAGCTACATATGGCAATTTTTCTGTTCAATAAAATACCTTATTCAAAGTAGTAGTATGCAGACACATCCAGAAAACTTTAGACAGGTGTGCGATCAGATCAAGCACTTCACTAGAGAGTAAACAAAAGTCAGTACACTGCTGCTTCCAAAGAATCATCTCAATAGATTGCCACTGCTGCTTTCAAAGAATCAATTTATTGAACAGTGTGCCGACTTTCGTTTACTCTCCAAAAAAATACCATACTCACCTGTTGAGTAATAAAAACGCCTATAATGTATAATGTATAAAAAATAAATGTCGCTTTTACAACATTTAAAATCCATCAGTTCTCACTAGAGCTGCATGATTAATCGCTAAAAGCTCACGATCTCGATTCAAATGCACACGCAACCTTTATTATAAATGACAACGATTCGCCTGTGCCTAAACCTTTGACAAAATCATACCGGAACATTCAAATCGGTGTTCGCGCTGCCAGCCTGCCACTGACCCAGAGAAAGCAGTTTTGAACCACACAATTGTTATTTCTGTGTTAATCATTCATTCATTCAAAGTAATCATTCATTAAAAACCCTTTTTTTTTTTTATTAATTAAACATTTTTAAATGGACTGCAGCGATTAATATTTTGTCAATATTAATTCTGGTGTTCTGACATCGAACCTGGAAGCACTGTTTACACAATGCGAACAGCATTAGAGACTGACAAGGAAGAGAAGAAATTGTTGAATAAAGTTGTTATTTTTGTTTGTTTGTTTTATTCGTCCAAAATGTATTCTCGTCGCTTCATAAAATTAAAGTTGAACCACTGTAGTCACATGGACTATTTTAACAATATCTTTACTACTTTCCCGGGCCTTGATAGTGGTAATTGTGTTTCTGTATGGGGGATCAGAAAGCTCTCGGATTTCTTAAAAAATATCTTAATTTGTGTTCCGAAAATTAACAGAGGTCTTATGGGTTTTTAAAACTAATCTTAACTTGTAATATTCATTTTCAATTGGAAGAAATATTTACTTTTTTGGCAGACATCAAAAATATCAGACATCAAAATACTCGGGACTCAAGATTATCATCTGTGATGACTATTTTGAGTGTTTAGGAGTTTTTCTTTTACAAAGTACTACAGCTGCCCCGATGGAAATTTATAACTTTTCCAAAAAAGTATTGTCCGGACCTCCGCTTGGAATGAAATATAGAGACCAGACCTATTGGAACTTAAATTGAATACCCCTGTTTTAAAGTGTTTTTTTTTTTTTCAGTAATTAGTACTCCATTACAGAATAGTATGCTAAAATATATTTATTTTTCACAAGGATATGTATGTGCATTGATCAATGTTTATTTGTGAATAAAAGCATACATTAAATCTGTTCATCATATAAAGTGATAGTGTCTCTTCAGATACTTGGATTAAACCACACAATATACTGTTTATGAATTTACAAACTTTTTGAAGCTTGAAAGTTTGTGACGGACCGATATTTCTCTAGTATCCATAAAAAACAAAGATGAACAAAAATATTTTGGGTTTGGAACAACATGAGGCTGAGTAAATGACAGAACTCTCATTTGAATCTCTTTTGGGTGAGCTATCCCTTTAAAGGCAACAGCATTTAATTTATGATTAATATTCTTTTTTTATTAATGCCGACTGATCAGAATCCAGACTGAGGCCACGCCCATCGTCTTAGTTTTGTGACTGTATTGAGCTTATTAAGCATGCAAAGTACTATGCTATTAGTATGTATATTAGACTCAAGGTAATCTCTCTAGGTTGCTTATGTGCAGTTGCCCCTAATTACCATGTGTGGTGGGAAGAAAGAGATGATGATGAGAGAGAGAGAGAGAGAGAGAGAGAGAGAGAGAGAGAGAGAGAGAGAGAGAGAGAGAGAGAGAGAGAGAGAGAGAGAGAGAGGTGTCTGACAAAGCAATGGGGGGAGGTCATAATTCCTGTACTTTTAATGAAAATTGTTGGGAAAACTTCACTGAGGCAACAAAGCAAAAAAACAAAACAAAAAAAACTGTGTCAGAGTAGCACCGAGTTTAAATTAATGTATCATTTCATAAATGCAGCCTTGCGTTGTCCTATTTCTTTGAAACAGATGACAGTTGTTGCCCAATGAGACAGTTTCTCTCGTGCTCAGCACACCATGCTGTGAGTTAACCAGCAAATTATGGCTGTAATAACGCAAGAACACCCTCCTCTCTTCAATCATTTAGACAGTGTATCTATAGATATTTACAAACTAAATGCAGGCAGCATTCCTAAACACACATGTACAAAGGGTAAACAGGATAGGATTAAAAATGCCAGACCCTAAAGCCACATAAAGATATTAATAATGTATGATATTTAAACTACATGGCAAACAGTTGTTACAATCAGACGGCGTTGCACGGATGTAACAGCACTGCTCATATAGGCCTGCAGCAACATTACATTACTGATGCACCAACATGCACACCTGTGCATCACATGCTTGATTACACTTACAATCTCTTTCTCTGTCTTTCCCTATCTCTCCTTCTCTCTCTCACACACACAGACACACACACACACACAACTGGACTGAAGGTGAATCCTTTGAACAGGTAATCTGAGCAAACAATCTACACTACATGGATATTTCTACTTCATACTTACATTTATCACAATTCAAAAACAATTTTAAAAAAATTACAGGTGAGGAGGATTAAAACTAAAAAAAGTGTAATAACGAAACATGGTATTTTGAAGGGGTAAAAAAATGAGGATTTATTGCTGGTCCAGCTGGTTCAAATTATTACTCAGCCCTGACTTCATGACATATAGGCCTAGATATACATTTTATTTTTAGAAACCTATTTTATATGTGTCAGAAAACATAATATGTACTTCATATTATGGTAAGGGATAGGCCTAGTTTACCCAAAACAAGGGATTTTATGTACTCACCCTCATGTCAGTCATTCCAAACCTGTTTGACTTTCTGTCTTCTTTGGAGCATACAGGTTCGTTTGGATTGACATAAGGATGAGTTAATGAATCAATGGGGGGTGGTGAACTATCCTTTTCACATTTAGTTATATTTAAGTCATATTAAAATCAGCTAAATTTTTAACAACATTTAATATATCACAGTATACCAAATGTTTTGTTTTAAAGGCATAATAAGTACACGATCAACGGGCGCAAGATATTATGCAACTGTAATTCACTATAACAAAATGTGCAAATGTAGCACTGCTCACTTTTGAAGTCTGTCGTTCTTAACAGTTTTAGCATAGTAAGTAACACGACTATAGAGTGGTTCAGCGATGATGTCAAAACCAAGAAGACTAATTCGCCAGTGGATCCCTTGGGATTTTTTTTAAATGAGGTTTTTCAATTAATGAGTGGGGTGGGTATGCGCTAAACATAAGGTTACGCTCAACAACATACATTACACACACTCATTCCCAAAAAATACTAATTTATTTTAAATAAGTAACTTAAGTTACATTGTAGTGCTTATTAGATTACATTCCTGGCTTATAACTCTTTAAAGAAGACTTTAGAAATCTCAATGGTAAAAATACTTCTGGAACCAAGGCTACTAAAAGAAAACTGGTATGAGCACTCTATTAGGCATACTGAAAGAAAAACTAAGCACCTGTATGTAGTCCATTTATAAAACATCTGCGAAACTAAAAGTTATCAAACTCATGGTAAATATGGTGGTGGTTGAGCAGAGATCCCCTGATATGATTGTACAGCGCTTTGGGTGTACAGTAGTACATATGAAAGACCTATATAAATGCCTCATTCATTCATTCATCAATGAACCATTTCTGCTGTTGCCTTGATCTAAACAAAAATATTTCAGCTTTATCTTTTCTAGATCTGTGTCAGGTAAAAGCATGCCATGTTTCTTGTCCTCCTTCTTCTCCATTAACATACTGAACAGAAATCTGTCAGTATGATCAATCAGCACCTTGAATACATACAGCCCAAAATGTCTCCTCAGCCTGGTCCACCATTATCCGTGTCATTTCACTGCCCCTGAATCTCATCTTGTTTCATCCAACAGCTGCTATACACATCTCTGCACCTCCCCACTTCACAGAAACAGCATCACAATACCTGTCTTATCACTAGAGACCTCCTCGGGGGGAAAGCAAGGCCCACACACTGGCTTGATTTTCAGCCAATGTTAGTTTACATGTGTCAATAGCGTTTTATGGACATGTCTTTGATTGGATATCAGAGATGAATGAATCAAGAGACGCCGTGATCTCACACAGTGTCAGCGAGCTCACGTTAAGCTGTCAGGTGAATTGTCTATGGAAACGAGGGAAGTCTTGCAGGGATTTCCGTGGTAACTGTACAGGACCGCAGTTGTAGTTAGACCGAAATATCCGTGGTTACGGTAACCGTGGAGATGGGTGAAAGGGAAGACTCAGCTTCCTGTGGAAACTCATGGCTGATTAGAACAGGATGCCACTGAGTGCTACACTTTCTGTGTCAACGTTTCCTCTTATTATGCTAACATTTCCGTCTTTCTTGTTAAAAGTCGCTTCTGTTTCCCTTCTGTTTCATAGAAACACTCTCCTTTTTATTTTCCTCCTTCTCCACCTCCTTCCATTGCTCCTTTACTACCACTTGGCCTAAGCTGTATAACACTAAGGTGCCGTTTACACAAAATGCTTTTAAAAATGTTTGTTAGACAGGCATGTTTGACTATTGCGCTCGCCTCTTTTGCTGCATCTTCCAAATGAGACGTTATTCTAAATTAACACGACACTCAAGTTAATATGGAATCCCAATTTTAGCCACATAAAAAATGATTTGGTAAATCATAATTAAGACATAAAAAGTCAAGTCCTAAGACAACATCAAAAATACATTATAATAGAGTAAAAATCATTATGAAATGAAAAGTATAATTGACTTTGTCATAATTATGAAATTAATTATGAAACTTGAATGAAAATGATGACATTGTAGTGTAGATGATTTTTTGTCATAATTGTGACATCTCAGTTTTTTGACTTACTGTCGATTTCGACTCATCTCTTAGTATCTCAATTTGACTTTTTATCTCATACTTGTTTAATATAACAATTTTGACTATTTTTGTCAATTCTGATCTCTCACACTTATGACATATGACTTAAGTATAATACTTATGACTTATAGTATAATAATTTTGACTTTTTGTCAATTTGACTTTATCTCACAATTATGATTTATCAAAGCATCATATGTGGTGGAAAACGGCTTCCATAAGTTAAAAGAAGTACAAAAAAAAAGTGTCTCTAGACCTTGATTTTTGTCATTCCACTGCAGCATCATGTGTTTTTAAAATAAAAAATGCTTTCAATGTTCTGTAAACGGCCCTAACGCAGCAATAGCTCTGTGTGTGAGACAGGGTGGGCTGCTTTATTTGGGTCTCAATATCGGAGCAACTGTGGCGTCCCACGTGCTTTCTCCATCTGACCCCAAGCACCCAAACTGCGTCCGAGGTCTAATGTAAATTAGAATGGCCTTTATCAATAGCGAGCCAGTCTAACCTCTGGGGAGTCGGGGGAGAGGGGAGCAATGTAATCTCTTTCAAACACCAGCCTATGATCTCATTAAAGACTAATTGATGTTCTGTGTTAACGAGCTTTACCTTAATTAGTCACATTTAAGTGAACGGAGGATACTGAGAGGGAGTTGGATACAGTTTGGAGCATGCTGGACTCATCAACACAGCTATGTGAACAAAAAAAAAAAAGGAGAGGAAAGTAATCAGATGTAGAGAGTGATACAGAAACGCTGAAGAGAGGGATCCAACAGAAAAAAGAGATGCTAAAAAAGCAGCAATACTCTAGAGCCAGAAAACCCGAGAGGGAATGATAGAGAGGATAGAGAGCAAAGGTAAAGGAGAAGATAAAGAATCAATGCGCTGAAACAGAAAAAGGAGAAAGAGGAAAAGAGAAATGCAAACGTTGATTCAAGCTGCTCTCATCTTTCTATCTGAGCCCTCCAACCATGTTCAGTCTCAGATATTCAATTCCTCTTCTTGCTTTCTTCCTCTCCATTTCCTCCTCTCACTCCCTCATTCTGTTTGCACTGTATTTCTCTTTTCCTCATCCTTCACTGTATTTCTGTCTAAGAAGAGTCTTCTCCTCCCCATCCAGCTTCATCTGTATCCACACCTCTGCTACATCCTCCTCTTCAGAGCATTATAGTCTCTCACCTTCTTTCATTCTATACTCTTTCATTCTTTCACTCTCCCTCCTTCTTTATAAGTGCACTCCCCCTCCCATACAGTAAAGCCTGGAAAGCAGCTGTAAGACAGACCGCTGGAGTGAAGCTATATTGACACTGAAGGCAACACATTAACATTACTGTGCGCATTACAGTACTGCAGTGTGTGTGTGTGTGTGTGTGTGTGGTCCTTGGTGATTTGCGTGCCCAGTATCCACAACATGCCTTGTTCAATAAATGTGTATTTTTTGGAGGTCATAATCTTTCCTCACCTATAGCAGATACTCAATACTGTATGTGAAAGAGCCTCAAGATAGCAAATCAGTACAGCGTGAAGCTTATGAAAGGTCACGTTGCACAACAAGCTGCTGGTACACTAAAACATATAATTGAACAAAAATGTTTTCTGTGTATGATGTATGCCAGCACTGATCTCAGGCCTGTCTTGGTGTACATTAAGACCTCACATTCCCTCTGCAGGACTCCAGGCTCCATCTTAACAGCTTTAATAAGTTTGGCGCAAGGAGGGAGTAAAACTTATTACAGAATATGAAGCAGAAGCCCCACATAAATGATTTTACTTCATCTAAACGCCAACGGTTTGATTCATATCGCAGGAGGAAAACTGTGGGCCTATGATGGGCTCATATGAAATTAACATAATGAGCGCTGCTCATAAATCTCACTGATTTCTTACCCAACTATTAAAAAGCATTCACTGTCTCCCCATTTAAATTATCATAAAAAATACTCGAAAATAAATAGGATATGCTATATGTAAATATAAGCTCGCATGGCACTGAAACACCAAGAATATCAAACACACACTGTGAGACACTGAAAACTGTGCTCAGTAAAATTGATAAATCCGCAGTTTACATACACAACTGGAGACGAGCTGCCTGACAGCGCGCCGCATCGACACGATCATTAGCCGCACCGAAGCAGCATTTTAAACACGTTTCAATATTCAGTTGCTTCACAGTTGTTGTTTTTATGAAAATCACTAATTGTGCCCGCAGACTGCGCGTGTCTCAGTGCCGTTTCCAGGCGCGTGCGTTTTCGCGTGTTGCTGTAACCTCTGTGCTTATCTGTGCAGCGAGAGAGCAAGAAAAGTCTAAGTATGTGCCGTTTCACTGAGGAACAAGTGGGCTTATAAGCACTGACATATGTGCGCGCGTGCAGCAATGACAGAAGGGTCAAACCCCAGCGCGCGCCGGCCGTATCCATCTATCTTTCGCGTGCCATCCATCTTTTCCAGTAACGTTACCCTCACCCGGAGCCGCCAGTGCACTGTCAGTGCCATGTCTCCTCGCTCCACGCAGTCAAGTCCGTGCAAAAACACAGCAGTGTTCATTAAACTGTTACTTACTGTGTTTTCACGCGCCTGTCCCCCCTCTCTCCTTTCGGCCCTCCATTCTCTTCACATCATTCCCCTCGAGGTATCCTTTTTGCGGCTTCTCCGGGGGAAATACACCTAGAAATATATATATTCTACATGTATTCAATTTTCGCGAGCTCTCGAGCTCTCTCTCTCTCCACCTATCTCCCGCTCCCTCCTCTCTCTCTCTCTCTCTCTCTCTGCTCTTTTGTTAAAATTCAGTATATGCGCCTCGTCACCTAGCAACCGTCAACCGTCAAACTCCCTCTCTCAAGCGCGCGCGCGCCTCCCGCTTCTCTCTCTCCCTCTCCCTCGCTCTCCATCACTTGCGACACGTGTTGAATGCTAAACTTAGCGGTGTGGAATAATATTGATAACTGGGTGGCTCGAGGTCTCTTCCTCTGCCTCTGACTCTCTCTCCCACTCCACACACACTCACGCTATCGCGCACACACACCTCCTCCTTTCGCTCGCGCATATCATCATGCAATATAAATATTTACTAGAGCCACTCAGTCCTCTGTTGCATGCCCCCCGCAGCCCCCGTCCGTGTCTCTCTCCCCTCCCATCATCCCTTACTGCGAATCAATGGAGCCGCGTCGCCACTTCTACTTCTCCGAGCAAAACGGAGAGGTGTGTGTCCGTAACGCAGTCCAACCGTTTCACTGGAGACGCGTGTATCCATACAGCAAAAACAGGGGAGGAAATACGCACCGACCGTGAGCCCGCGCACATGTTCTGGAGAGTGAGTTACCGTTGCTTATGCCGGGAAAATGGATGGAGTAAGTAGCTTGAGCTGCAGTCACCGTGTTAATACATTATTTGAAAATAATATTTTTTATTCGTTAAGTGCTTTTATTATTTCACCGGTTAGATTTTTAACCTCTCTTTTTATATCTGTTTTCTACTGGAAGTGGTCGCTTGTCAATCGATTAATAAACCAATAACTCAATCGCCCATGATTAATACCGACACTCTGTGTTTCATTTAGTGAGCTCTGATGATAAATGGCATATGTTTTTTTCAGAAGGTCATTGACTGAATCCCAGCGTGACGCAGCGCTATTGATGAAATATCGTTCAGCCATTTAAAGCAGTCGTTTCCAACTCTGTTCCTGGAGGCTCAACGCTACACGTTTTGGATGTCTCCCTCATCTAACACACCCATTTAAAGTCTTGGAGTACTCTACTAATGAGCTGACGACTTTAATCAGGTGTGTTTGATTTGGGAGACATCCAAAGTGAGTACTGTTGGGGGCCCTCCAGGAACAGGGTTGGGAACCAGCGTTTAAAGCATAAACTAAACTAATAATCCGTTTCCTCATCTCCACTAAATAAATCTATGAGCATCATGTCTGTGCAAGAGAATGTACTGGATATAACAGTCAAAAACACTCAGTCGTTCAATGCCTGAGTGTAATGCAATTAAAGTTAATTAATATCTGCTTCATTCTTAAAGACAAGTTATTATTATTAGCAGGCCCTTAAAAGAACACGGGCCAGTTGTAAGTTATATGATAAATAAGCAACTTTAAGTTCAAACTCAAAAGATGGCTGACCGCTTGTTTCTCTGGTGCATAAGGTCTATTTGACAAATAAACGTACATTTCATATTATGCCACACATTACTTTCATTTTTGTTTACAACCGTAGCCAAGCCTTCCCTTACAGTTATTGATAAAAATATTTATTTTGAACGACATGAGGGCCGGTGAGTATAAACGATGACAGAGTTTTCAATTTTTGGGTGAACTGTCAAGTTATGATAAAATGGAAGTAGCGACAAATCATTCCTTCTGTATTGTGACACACATCTGATCTGAGAGTACAGATTTATCCCCAAAAAAAAAAGATTAAATCTATGGAGAGGACTTATGCACCGGTTGCTGATTTTATTTTGAGAAGTGGCCGTCGCATTCAAAAGTCCTGTATACGTCACTAATAGAGAGATTTTTTCCTTTTCACTGGAAGGTCCCAATATAACATTTTGATTAAACATTATAAAGGTTAAAAAAAAATGTGTTTGTTCACATAAAGATCTATATATGCATATAGAACATAGAAAAATATGCTTACCGCAAGACTACATGGTGCAACCGAATAAAGTACAGGCTTACAAACTTGCCAGTAGTTACTAAGCCTCAAGTGTAAACTTTACATCCCAATTTAAAGGAGTGTTCAACCAAATATAAAAGTTCCATTATGATTATAAATTACCCTCGTAATGTTTTAAATCTGTATGACTTTCTTCTGTGGAAAGGCCAATGAAATTCAAGGGGCGTCAATGTTGTATTGGACCCCATTGAAAATTAAGCCGAAATTTTTTTCCACAGAAGAAAGCCATACAGATTTGGAACAATGGGGGTGAGTAAATCATAACAGAATCTTTTTTTTTTTTTTCATACAACTGGTTCAAATCTACCCAGGTCATAACAATGATTTTTGTGAGAGAACAAGGAAACCAGTGTTGTAGTTGTCAGGTTGCACAAACCCACATATCAATCATCAGTCTGAATCTCATTGGCCAGCGACAGATGTCAGTTGAATGGTTCGCAACATAAACTGTCAAAGTGACTGAGTGTGACTGAAGTGAGGGAATGTTAACAAGTTTCATTCAGTGGAATTTATGTTCACACCCTTTTCACCCTCTTTCTCTCTCTCGGTCTCACTCTTTGTATATGTGTCCTGTTGTTTGGGTTACAGCTCAGAGCACAACAGATGAGTAAACATTGATAGTCACAAGTAAATCCCATCAAATCAGATTGGGGAATGCAAAGGCTACGCTCCCTCCTGCCCTCGCTCTCAGTTCCTCTTTTTCTCTCTCTGTAGGCGTTTCTTTCATTCTGTCTTCGACTCCTCGCAAAGTCTGATTAGAGTTGATAAAGAAAAATCCCATTTAATCAAGTAAATAGTAGATGGAGGAATTGAGCAGCAGTCCCAGAGGCACACACTGGGCCTTATAGGAATCATATTGAAGGTTCGTACAGGCCTTGGGATAATAATACAGACTACGACATGGCATCTGGCATTAGTGTCGGATAAAACAAGCAGACGTGAGGGAGAAGTGCAGAAGAAACTAATAGGAGAACTAAAGAGAGAGACTGCCTGAGGGAAGATGGAGAGAGTGAGAGCCCTATTCAGCAGTGCCACACAGACTTTCCTTTCACACTGGGAGACCTCGACGACGATTGAATTTCTTCTCAGTCCTAGCTGTAATAGAAAATAACCAAGTACTTTTGCGCAATAGCTGTCAGTGACCTTCTGAGAAGAATAGGGCTAATCCTTTACGGTGCCCTCGCAGAACGGCTCCGTTCAAATCCACTACATTTCATTCCTTGAATAAATTTTCTTCATCTTAAAGATAATTTTTCCCCCCTCTCACAGTGAGACTGAACTGAACTTTGACTGGGCCTGTGTTACACGTAGACTCGAAATTAGGCTTTCAGCAAAGAAATAAAAAGCTACAGAACGTCACATTCATTTTCACAGGCGGTAAATGATGGGCATTGTAATCCCGAGCTAATTATCGCAACAAGCGCAAATGTACACCACCGTTTTTCAAGTATCCACATTTGTGAATATCTAAAGACTTTGTATGAATAATTCTTTAAGACTCCTCGCTTGTGTTGGTACAGTATAGTCAGAGCAGAGGGTTCAAAAGGAGCTGATGGAAGCCACAAGAGCCTTCAGTCCCCACGGTCATTTCTCTGATCACTTATGATTCCATTTAAACCGTATTACTCTCAACGAACAGCTTCACCCACAGATAATGATGGCATGATGCCGCATGTTTCAAGATCCTTCTTTCTCGAGAGGTATTCGACAGGGTCGGATAGAGATTCGATGAGAAGATTGGAAAGCCCTTCATCATCCAGAACACCAGGGGTTTGGGCTTTATCCCAGTGTGTGCCAAGTTCTCAGATATATCAGTTAAAAGGCCCAACCAAGGCCCACTCTATAGCGGTCTAAAGATGCAGAGCCTCAGCCATTATGAAGTGAACATTTGTTCCTTCCACTCTGGTTTATGTTTAAGGAATATTCTGGGTACAGTACTAGTTAAGCATGGTCACACATTAGATTAGGGTCCAATTCTCACTCTTAACTATTAACTATGACTTTGGCCTCAAGAAACTCCTAATTACTGCTTATTAATAGTCAGTAAGGTAGTTAAGTTTAGGTATTGGGTAGGGGATGTAGAATATGGTCATGCAGAATAAGGCATTAATATGTGCTTTATAAGTACTAATAAACAGCCAATATCCTAGTAATAAGCAACTAGTTAATAGTGAGAATTGGACCGTAAACTAAAGTGTTGCTGACAGCATTTGTGGTATAATGTTGATTACCAGAAAAAAAGAATTTCCACTTGGGGAAACTGACAATGGAAGTGAATGGGGCCAATTCGTAAACATTAAAATACCCACTGTTTCAAAAATAAAGCGACAGAACAATGTGTTAACGTGATTTTAATGCTTGTGTGTGGAGGGGTGATCCTATTTTTAATGAAGTTGTCCAATTGTCCAAGACAACGCAATGCCATTAACCCTGAAATGGCTGTAAAAATATTTTAACAGCTTAACAGCTCAAAAAACAAAACAAAAACAAGTGTCATAACAGAAAAATTATTGTACATGCTTTTATAAAATGAGTGTCATAACAGAAAAATTATTGTACATGCTTTTATCAAATGATAAGCTTCACATTTCTTTTAAATCTTTGGCCTCATTCACTTCCATTGTAAGCGGCTCAATGTAACCTTCATTTTTTTTTAAGAAACCAAGGGATGAGTTGACTGATTG
Source organism: Tiaroga cobitis (assembly GCA_030578255.1). Taxonomy (NCBI): domain Eukaryota; kingdom Metazoa; phylum Chordata; class Actinopteri; order Cypriniformes; family Leuciscidae; genus Tiaroga; species Tiaroga cobitis. The sequence continues at coordinate 23,695,533 of CM060606.1, read as the reverse complement.
AACTTAAAGATACCATATGTAATTTTTTTCGCCGCTAGGGGTCTCTAACCTCTTACAATAACAAAGGCGTAGGTTGATGACGCAAAATTCCAGTTGAATTATGGAACTTGTCGTCAAGCTTATGGATCTAATAATGCTTATGGATGAGTGAATACAGTGATGTTTTTAACATGACTGTGGTATGAAGCAGGGTGCGATTGCTAATGAGAGACAGATATCAGCGCCACACGCGAGTCCTGCGGATATATAGGACTAAGGACATTTAATTCTACTGAACTACCCGGAAGTGCTGAATTACTATTCACACAGGACAGTTTATTTGACGAATGAAGCTTGTGAGGTAACGCAGCGGTGTTTCACTTGCTCTACACTATCACACTAAACTGCATTTGAGTGTGGTGAAAGTTATAATGTTATTCTATGTGTTTGTTGGCTGTATGAGACTAGCAGTAAGCAAGATCAACATTAGAATAACATACATATCATATTCTAACATTTCATCATGTTAAAATATAACGTTATAACATTGATTAGTTTTATGTAACGTTACATTTGCTCACCTGTCTAATAAAGTACATGTAAGAGCTCTGTCAAGTCGAATTTAGTCGCGGACGTGGAGCTCTCGGCATCTCGAAAATGCCACGCTGATATTGATCCTCGTTTTAGTTCTCCTTTTTTCCCCAATTAAAATTCAGCTTGCTATGGTCCATAATGTTTGAACGAAACAACAACAATAGCGTGAGCATGCAGCTAGAAGTAACGCTGTTGTCCACGTCTGTCGCCATGGTTACTATGCTCATACTGCACGAGCGGAAACCAGGGATAACGCGTATTACGTCAGTGACAGGCGACAAGTGAAAAATCTACATATACAAGGGCCTGACTACATCAACGCAACATTTTCAAAATGCCCAAATCTCAAAATCTAATCAACAACTAGTGAATCAAGACAGAAGCAAGTCTCCGCCCTCCATTTTTTCTTTTTTGATAAGCCGCTACACTCTGCTAGTGACAGATCTTTTCTTTTGCATTTTGTTGGTCATCATTTAATCTCGACTTTAAATAAGGGAATCAACCTAGAAATGAAATATTTTAATTTTGTTAATTTTGTAAACATGGTCCCAAAATGCTGTACAAACTGAAAACACAAAATGTGAACAAAATAAATAAATGCATTTAAAGTCGTCATGAAACGGAAGTTGAGATTGTACTTTTTTCCTTACTGTGACGTGTATCCGAGTGAAACGGCTTCTGAAATTAGAAAAAAAATGTAGGGCGGGGCTTGATTTCGTCCTTCGGGAATTGATTGGATCGTTGGAGGTTGGGAAACGAGACAGACCCCAATAGCCACGCCCTCTTGTGATAGTTTTTGACCGGAAGTTAACAGAAGTCGTTTCGAGGGGGGAGGGAAGGGTAACGTATTTTATTAAAGATTATAAGGGTGAATTAAAAAAAAAATAATGAAGTGCACAGATAAATCATTTATAATAAACACTACAATATTACATACAAAATACGAATGGTATGACGACTTAAAAAAAACTAAAAAAAAAACTTGGGCACTCCGAGTGCCAGCCCACGGTTCTAAACTATCAATGAAAATAATAATACAAATAATAATGAAAAACACATATAACCTGCTTGGTTACATTATATTGGAAAGGGGGAGCATTGACAGTTCAGGAGATTCATTTGCATTTTTGCAAGGGTGCAAGTAATACTGACAGAGAATTTACAATTGTCAGGCAGGTTTCATTTTATTATTGTGCATCATAATGGTAATCCAGTGCTGGAATGCAAACAAACAAGACCCTTATCACCTGCAGCAATTTTGGTATTTTACAGTAAAAAATTTAAACTAAAAAAACACAGAAAGGAAACCCAATACATAAATATTGACTTTGTCCTGCTGATCTCTACTATTAGTAATCTATCCTTTGCCCTACAAAATCTCAGGAATGAGAGCAGCAGAGGTAGAGTCATTGTAGTAGTGTCATTGGTGTAAAGAGTACATTGTAAATAAAGATCAAAAACGTCTGCACACTCCACTGACACAGTCGCCCGACCAGCTCTCACAGATTCTTTCAGAGCACAGCAGGCAAGTTTGTGTTCAGTTCTCCTTCGTTCCCCCTCAGTTTTCTTTTTCATAGTTTCCATTCTACACTAATACCAACTACTACACAGGCCACTGGTCTCCCTTAAATAAGACATATTGACTCTGCTGTTGCCTACAAGATGACAGGGTTTAGTTTAGCCTGATCCGGTTAAGCTGATAAAACAATTGAACAGAACAGAAACCGAAAGACATTGCCATTCGATCAGAAGCTGAGCAGGTTCCTTTTGTTTGAGGATTAAATGTGTAAAACTGTTGTGTTTGAGAAGACAACATAGTTATGCTAAGTAAAGAAAACAGGGCAGTTCACAGTGAAACCAAAATAACCAGAGCAGAAAACTATTGAGGTTTGCTGGGGGCGTTTAAATTGCAAATGGGGACTGGATCTGCTGAGTGAGGGAGGGGTGGGGGAGATGAGAAATTTCATAGACTTCCTCCTGTAATGCTTAATTACCTCTCTCCTGTACTCGAGGTAATCTTTAATCAGATGAGCACCATGGACTCCAAGGGGGTATGAGTGTCCTGCAGCCGCCTCTGATAAAATTCACACACGCACAGGTTTGTTTTTCCACCATAGTGGGGAATTTCCAGACTTCTATTGTTTTTTTAACTGCGCTAATGATATTTTGATTCCCTATCCACTACTCATGAATCCAGTCCTTTACTTTTATACCATTTTCAAGAAAAAAATTCAATAATGACTAAAAAAATGTCATGTGGTATTTAACCACTAGTAGTACAACATTTTCCTTATGTCTTAAATATATGTCAGTGTACACCCAAATTTTTTTAAATATATTTTCAAGAATGTATCTTTACAAATGTCATGAGTTATTAATTCATAAATAATCTGTACAATTTTGGGGAGTCACAACACATGGGATTTTGCAACCTGAACTTTGCAAGTTTCTTTTAATAAAGCTTTTTTTCTTCTTTAGAACATCATGAAAGCTGTACCACACTAACATTACTGACATTTTTGCCCCAAAAATATCAAAATAACTAACTCAGAAAGTAAAAAAAAAGCTAATTATAAAATTATCATAAAGTCATTGTATTAATGTTATATATATATATATATATATATATATATATATATATATATATATATATATATATATATATATATATATATATAATGTTTTTGAAATAAGTCTCAATTTATTTGATCAAAGTACAGTAAAAACACTAATATTGTGATATTGTGATGTGATCTTTTTAAATGTAATTTATTGCTGTGACGGCTAAGCTGAATTTCCAGTCATCAGTGTCACATGATCCTTCAGAAATCATTCTAATATGCTGATGCTCAATAAATATTTGTTATTATTATTATCAATGTTGAAAACTGCTGGTGATGTTTTTGTGAAAACCATGATACATTTTTTTACAGGATTCTTTAATGGATGGAAAGTTCAAAAGAACAGCATTTATTTGAAAAAAAAAAAAATCAATCTTGTGTTACATTTTCAATGTCTTTCCAGTCACTTTTGATCAATTTAATGTGTCCTTGCTGAATAAAAGCATTAATTACTTACTGACCCCAAACTTTTGAAGGATAGTGTAAACCTCTCTTTCTCTCTCACACACACACACACACACACACACACACACACACACACACACAATCTGGCAGAAAGGATTCTACAGACTGAGCAGGTTAGTGCATTTTGTATTTTAAACAGAGTGTGGTTGTTTAATCTGGGGCAAAGTGAAGTTTATTGAGAGAGCAGGATAAAGAGGGAAAGAGGGAGAAAGTAAAAGTAGGACTGTAAGTATGAAAGATGAAACAGATGGAGCGATGGCATTGTGTGGGAAACCACCAGCAGAGGAAAGTAAAGTCAGGTAGAGGAGGGAAGGGGAGGAATGGGCTGAGGCAGGAGAGAAAGAATAAAGATAAGCACAGAAGAAAAGAATGCACACAAAACGGAGACGAGGGGAGGGAAGAGGGAGGGGCAAAGAACATGGCAAGGTTACACATGAACTGCAGTCTGTTTTCTTCTTTAACACAGACACAGAAAGAGAGAAGAGGAGTAGAGGGAGGAAGCTTCGGTTTTGCTCTTATCTCTGCAATATCACATTAAACCGTAAATTAAAAACAGAACGGAAGAACTGAATGCTAAAGGAGTGAGTACATTCATGACACAGAGAGCCAGGAAAGAGGGACACTGAAAGAGAAAGACAGACAAAAGACAGAGACTATGAGAACAATAAAATAAACACGGCGGATACACATTGGCAGAGTTTACAGGACCAGCTCTGACATCAGTGAAGTGACAGAGGAAGAGGGGTGCAACATTGCTTTACGGAAACCGCTTGACAGTTTCATATACGCTGACACAGTCTAACAGACGCTTAAGAGAAACAGAAAGAGAAAGAGAGACAAAAGGATAAAACAAGTCTAATTTCAACCAAACCATGTTGATAAAAGAATACCGGATATGCATGCCGCTTACTGTCGATGAGGTAAGTTTGTAACTTTTTACATGTGTTTGGGTTTGCTTCCATATGTTTGTGTGTACTGCAGCTGTCCACATGATTAGTGTGCATGAAAGTAAACACTATCAAGATGTTTATTCCACTCTGTTTATGCAGATGAAACCTTAATCTAGCTCTGTGTATGTCTGTGGGCTGCATTTCATAATCTCCCTATTTCAGCCGTTTTCTTTACCTAAACGGGTCTGACCAGTTATGTATTTCAATTCGAACTTATTCACCTCAAGGCTAGAAACAAAACACAAAGGCCTTTCCAACAAACAGCTTGGGTTTCTACAGAAGGGTCAGGGATTGTTTGGTCTCACTATGTTTCACCTTCAGGTAGCCCAACTCGTGCTCTGCAGATCAGACAAGCCCAAACAAGCACACCTGACCTAAAAGTCTGCCTTAGAATTCGTCTATGGACTACATCAGCACTAGACCGCATAGTTTCCAGACAGGAGCACCGCCCCCTTTTTCTGGAGAAGCTCTGTTGTGCACGCAGACAGCGTTTTTATGCTCCAAGCTTCACAAGGTCTCAGTCGTCATCATCAGTGACAATGATTGTCGGAATGAGTATTCACATTAACAGCAGGAACATTGTCAGTGCTGCCAACATGTTTTTTTTCAGGAGAATATGTGGAAAAAATGATCCTGAGACAATTTGTGCTCTTCAGGGAATATCAATCTTTTGGCAAAAAAAAAACAAAAAAAAACTATTTCCATGAGAGATCAAGCGCTATGACAATGACAATAGCTATGTTTCCACCCACCTATTTGGTGGCTTCCCTGATTGCAGCAACTTGCATTTTTATTTCAGCTATTTTGCGCCAATTTCCCAGGAAGTTACCATTTTGTTCACTTGAACACATGGGATGGATATGTTGCTTTTTTCGCAAACGTTTTAACATTCCAATTTTTCAACTAACATTCAACATTCCAATTTTGCGCAAAAGTTAAACTCACAACTTTGGATGGAAACATAGTGACTGTTTAGTATTTAAAAAAAAAAAAAAGCTTTAAACAATTTTTTTTTTACATTTCTGCTGAATAAATTAGCCATAAACCATCATAATAGTACATATCACAACATATATTATCCAAAGATATTATATTACAGTAATAAATCAATGTTTGGTTGCAAAATGGCACCTACAGAAATGTAATAATTGAGGAAATTTAAATTTAATTTATAGTTGATTTAACAAATCAAATTCCATTTCATAGATCATTATGGAACAAGCCATTATCAAAAAATTTAAACTCTTGAATTGTATCTCTTTGTTAATAACATTTTTAACAATAAATTTGCCATAAATTATAACGTTATCGTAATAGCAAATACCACAAAATGTATTCCAAAACAATATATTATATTAATGATTAATGTCTGATTGGAAAATGGCACTGAAATGTAATACATTTACTTTCAATATTTAATTTATAGATGTTTCATTATATCTGGCCTAACAAATAACATTTTGTTTCATGGATCATTATGGCACAACACACAGTTTCCAAGAATGCCCTATTTTAAGTAATTAAATTAAATAAGGAAATATTGACAAAAAATGTGAATCTATTGACTATATTATTATTATTATTATTTATTATTGTACAATTTATTGTTAATATTTCTGAAAAAAAATGTGATGCACTTTTTTATTGCTGCATGGCAAAATTTAAATCTTGATTGATATGTTCATTTGGCATTATTGAACTTAAAATCAGTCAAAGCATACATATCAGAGAAAAAGTTGGCAGAATTAGTCCAAAAAAGTAAGTTAAGAATTTACGTTGCTGCAAAACTTCAGCTGGACAAAATAAATCTCTGTTTGAATTGAGTGAAAAAATACCATATATATATATATATATATATATATATTTGAAATACATTTATTTTATGCTAAATATACGACAAATTTACATATTTATGCACTTAAAACAAATACCCAGCAGTTGTAACTTTGGTAGGCTATACTAAATGAATATACTTAAAGTCTGCTAACTTGGAACGACTAATTTTGTATTTTAGTTATCTGAAAGTATAGTGCTGAGGTTCAACTAAAGATATAATTTAGTATATTTGATTATGCTAAAATGTAACTATTTCAAATAAACTCTAGGTACACTATAAACATCTTGCATTTAAATTATACAGTGATAATACTATCCTTACTAATAGTGATATTAAAACACATTTTAGGCAATAAATATGGATTGTGCAAAAACGTAGCACTCCAAAAAAGTTTAATTATAATATTTATATCAGTAAGTCTCAAGTGACATGTCAGCAAATATGTTAATAGATGTACTATACTTGACATTTTTCACTAGGGGAATTCAACTTCCCGTCATACCAATTTAAATTCCAATTCAACATCCATGTGGAACGTAGCCAATTCAATTCACATTCCAAATTGTGAGCTGAAAGTGAGCCATTTCTAAAATCCTGCATGGATTTTGCTCAACCAAGCTAAAAAACAAGGCCAAAAAAAAAAGAAGAGAGAAATGAAACATGAGGTCACAAACAGGGGTCAACCATTTCTCTCTCTCTCTTCCTTAGTACAAGATCGGCCAGTTATACATGATCAGCAAGCACAGCAGAGAGCAGAGCGGAGGAGGTGAAGGGGTGGAGGTCGTCCGTAATGAACCTTGCACAGACCACAAACACGGAGCCGGTCAGATCACAGAGAAACGCATCTACCTCAACAGGTGAGAGCGTGCACACTGCACACACACACATACACGGGCACGCATAAGCCATCCTGTTTTGTTCAAGGTTTACATCACACACCTGCCAACGTGCCAGCGATCAGCTATTATTGATGACTGCAGCTAACACCTTTATGCATGCAGCAGAGCTCCGGCCATCTCTCATTTTACCTCCAAAAAAACCCTTTCTCTCCCTTTCGAGCTTCAAGCTAAAATAGCAACATAACCGTCCTAAGGAAGATCACATTCAGTCTGATATCATCCCACGCTGTGAACACACACTTATTGTAAATCCCTGTTTTCTTATATTCTTTACACTCTCGCCCTACAAGGACAGAACACCCCCCCCCACACACACACACACACACACACACACACACACACACACTCAGTCATTAGATGCTGTTGTGAATATGAATTACTGCACCTCTAGCAGTAAAGCAAATTTTTCAAGCCATTAATGTGTTAGCAAAGACCAAAAGGGCAGAGCATTAAGTTCCTAATGGTCAAATAAATCTTATCGTGGAGCATGTGAGTCTAATCCAAATGCTGATAATACCGCAGACGAGATGATTATGCTGTTTACAAGTATCTCATGCTGAACCGCTGCATTGTAATTATGAATAATTTAACTTGTATCGTCAAGATACAAGCGTCAAAGGATTGAAATGCAATGCCAGTTGTTTGGTGAGAATGTGCTGTTCGGCGGGACACACTGTGGAAATGTCTGTCACTTCAGAAATGGGGAAAGAGAGAGTGTGAGAACGCGCGGCCACATCCGTGGCGCTCGACACAACTGGCTGACCGTGAATGATCTACATCTTCTCTTCTCCGCCCCTCTCTTCTCATCCTCTGTCCATTCATCCATCACTCAAGTCCTCAGGCTGTAAATCTCAAGCGCTGTCTGTGCTGCCTTATCTTACAGTGCTGAGTTCATTATCTCTCTCTGGGTTTTTTTTGTGAGGGACAGATGGCACCAGACACCTCTGGAAGTGAGACTTATAGCTATAGTGGCGGCTGCCTGACCTCTCACCCCTGCACATTCACATCTACAGTGGCCCCAACAAGAAAGTATCTGGACACTTAAGACAAACTTTGAATGATTTACATTAAACAAGACACAAAATATCAAAACAAAGGGCAACTGCCAACAAACAATGCAACTAACTTTTTCCAAGCCATTTTAGCCAACAATTAAACCATGTACATTCCCGTTCAAAAGTCTGGGGTCGGTAAGAATAAAAATACAGTAAAAACACTAATATTCTAAAATATTATACAGTTATTATACCTTGTATTATACCTTTTCTATTTTAATATATTTTAAAATGTCATTTATTACTGTGATGGCCCATTTTTGAGTGGAAGGAAAAACATGCTGTATTCGTGAATGTAACTTTAAATGCAAATGAGCTGCTGCTCCCCACCCTGCTTTCCAGAAGAGGGCGGCGCCTTTACAACTTGTGCCTCCGATACTCTGACAAAAAATAAAACATCCGTTTGGTTTTGATTATCATCTCGAATGCGGTTTAAACCCATATCAGTCTACACTTCTGATATATGGTTTTCTAAGTGCACACATCCGAAGCACACGCACAGAAAGCTGGCTGTCAGACGGCGCGCCTCGTGAGTATTATTAAACCGTTCTCTATTGCGCTTAAACTGTTAAATGCACACAAGGTTATGTCACATAAAGTCAGTAATGTCTGTGAACGTAAACAGCAAGTAAAGAAATCACGTGTATATTAGATCTGTGTATTAAAGTGAAAACAGCGTAATATACAGTACCTACTGCTATAAATGCTGTTAATATGTATCAAACAACAAAATAAAAACAGAAAATCACTCACTGCATTTAAAGGGATAGTTCACCCAAAAATTAAAATTAGCCCATGATTTACTCACCCTCAAGTCATATATGACATTCTTCTTTCAGACGAATACAATCAGGAGTTTTATTAAAAAATGTCATGGCTCTTCCAAGCTTATTAATGGCAGTGAATGGCTTTATATTTTTTCAAGTCGATCAAAGTGCATCCATCCATGATAAAAGTGTTCCACACGTCTCTAGGGGGTTAATAAAGGCCTTCTGATGCGAAGTGTTCGTGTAAGAAAAATATCCATATTTAAAACTTTATCGACTAAAATAACTAGCTTCCGGCAGACGGCCAACGCAAGTCGACAACGTACATTTTTTAACATTTAACACATTATTCAAATCAAATGGCGTATTTGTACTGCACTGTGAAGTAACATGAACAAACAACAGCTGTATTTTTATTAACTAAAGTTATCAATGATAAAAAAATACAGTAACAAATGTATTGCTCAAGACTAGTTCATGTTAGTTAATACAGCAAATAATGTTAAAAAATTAAACCTTATTGTAAAGTGTTGCCACATTTCTTATTATCACAGTTGAAAAAAGTAGTGCTGCTTAAAGGGTTAGTTCACCCAAAAATGAAAATTAAGTCATTAATTACTCACCCCCATGCTGTACCAACCCCGTAAGACCTTCGTTCGTCTTCGGAACACAAATGAAGATATTTTTGATTAAATGTGACAGCTGGATCACTCCTCCATAGGCTGCCTAAGGGAATGAATCCTGACGTCCCAGAAAGTCAATGAAGAAAATATTCCATGTCACAACAGTGGCTCAACTATAAGTTTATCAAGCGACGAGAATACTTTTTGTGCGAAAAAACAAACAAAAATAACGACTTTATTCGACTATTCGTTTTCTTCCTTGTAGGCCTGAAACGAGACTTCAAGAGATTTCCACGACGCATGCGCGAGAATTGCGATCTCCTTCAACTACTTCAGTTAAGTTCTCGCGCGTGCGCGTCGTGGAAATCTCTTGAAGTCTCGTTTCAGGCCTACAAGGAAGAAAAGGAATAGTCGAATAAAGTCGTTATTTTTGTTTGTTTTTTCGCACAAAAAGTATTCTCGTCGCTTGATAAACTTATAGTTGAGCCACTGTTGCGACATGGAATATTTAAACATTTTCTTCATTGACTTTCTGGGACGTCAGGATTCATTCCCTTAGGGAGCCTATGGAGGAGTGATCCAGCTGTCACATTTAATCAAAAATATCTTCATTTGTGTTCCGAAGACGAACGAAGGTCTTACGGGGTTGGTACAGCATGGGGGTGAGTAATTAATGACTTAATTTTCATTTTTGGGTGAACTAACCCTTTAATATGTATGTTGCTGCGTGATATATACGGTGGTATTTTTTTTTTTTTTTTTTTTTTTCAGTATTCTTTGATGAAGGTTCAGTTTAAAAGAACAGCATTTATTTGAAATGTAAATCTTTTAGGATACTACAAATGTCTTTACTGTCACTTTTGATCAATTTAAGGCATCCTAGCTGAATAAAAGCATTTAAATCTTACTGACTCCAAACTTCATGCTGGAGTTAAGCCGAGGGTTGTATAATGTGCCTGTTGCATCATAACATCTTCTCGTTTCCCTTTTTGTCTGTGTTCAGCAAACTGCCAACCTGGATGAGAAAGTTTGTTCCCATGGCTTTTTATATAACAGAAACTGCCTGGAACTTCTACCCTTACACCATAACAGGTCAGTCCAAGTATTTTGTTACAATAAATACACCAGTGTTTGAATAGTAATGTGCCGTCACATGGCACATACATCCATCTTGTGTTTTTAATGCACCAGTAACCAGCCGTAACCTAACACTATTTCTCTTCTGCATACTTTTCTCCTTCTACGTCCATTGGTGTTTTACCACAGAGTACTCGGTAAGTATTCTCACATGTCAGCTCAAAATCATGCAGATTGCTCTTGGCTCACTGACCCACTGAGCAAACAAGATAATCACTCTTCCTCTTTCTCATTTCTTTACTCCTTCCAAAAGTGTTCCTTCCTACCGAGGTTTCATGTCAGGATCGAGACGCACTTTGAGAATGACAATGGTTGCAGTGAAAATGTGAGTGAGAGATGGCAACACATGCATACACACACACACACACACACACACACACAGGAGATAATCCTCTTAAAGGAGGGCGATTCATCAGAGGCTCACTTAGCTGCCGCGTTCTTGTAAAGGCTATTGTGCTCGTGTCCGTCTGTGAAGCACTCAGTAGTAACAGTCAGGTAAGCAGATCCAAACAGTCCACCTCACTGACACCGGACACCAGTGCCTTAAAAGCAGGGCCTCATAAACTGGTTTCGGTCAGGGCTCTTGTATTTAAATCAACAGCGCTGTTGACGCACCTTCGGTTAACGGACGCCAATCTTTTTTGTTTGTTTTATCGGGACAGCTACAGTATACACTACTACCATTCAAAAGTTTGGGGTCAGTAAGATTTTTTTTTTTTTTTTTTAAAGAAACTGATACTTTTATTCAGAAAGGATGTATTAAAATGTTCAAACCTGACAGTAAAGACATTTTTATTTTGTTTACAATACATGTGTGTCTAAATGCTGTTATTTTGAACTTTCTATTCAAAGAATTCTAAAAAAATGTATCACAGTTTCCACAAAAATATTAAGCAGCATAATTGTTCTCAACACTGATATGATAATAGTCTTTTGCGCCAATTCAGCATTATTTCTGAAGGATCATGTGACACTGAAGACTGGAGTAATGGCTGCTGAAAATTCAGCTTTGCCATGACAGCAATAAATAACATTTTAAAATATTTTTCAATAGAAAACAGTTACTTTAAATTGTAATAATATTGTATGGCAATTATAAATGCAATCTTTGATGAGCATCTTAAAATAAACTTCTTTTATCAACATTTTTGAAAAATGTTACCGACCCCGACCATTTAAACTGTAGTGTACTCCAGAAACTTTATTTGGCTTTCTCACCTGAAATTAAATTATTTTAATAACAAATATATATGCAATTTGATTGATTTATGTTTGTAGTCTTCAAATTACAGGGACACACAATATATGATATATGATATTGCCTATTTTATTGTTCAAGCTGTCAACTGTTTAATAACACCGTTAAATGTAATCTTTAGCTGATCTAAAAAGTAATATCCATTTTTCATACTGTACAATAGAATTTTTGTGATGCCTAAATTCATTTACCATATAAATTATTATTATTTTATTTTTATATTTAGAAAAAAAAAAGCAAAACAATTAAAAAAAAACATTTAATTTTTATTTAAATTTTTTATCATATTATAGCTATATTTTTTTAAGTTATTATCATATTATATATTTTTTAAATTATTATCATCTGATCAGTATTGGCTAGAATTTTTTAAATGTTTATTCGTATTTATCGGTTTAAATAACTTTCTGGCTTCTTAATGGGACGAAATACTGCAAGCAGAAAATTACAGTTCTCAGGAGATACAATCTCACAAGTCGCTTTGAGGTTTTTAATGAATCAATAACCATAAAACTGCACAATTAACTGCTTACTGTAGACAGTTAAAGTTTTAGGTTTCAAAAACTTTTTTTCTGCTAGCCCTCAGGTCATTTGAGACGCCTAATAAAGTGAACAAACAGACAGTATAACTGTCAACAAACAATTAATTTAGGTTTGTCGTCATTCAGACTTTTTTACTTAGTAGTTATTGAGATGAGATAAGTTATTATTACTGGTTTGCCGTGTGTTTACAGCGAATGAGAGAGAGAGAAAGAGAGATAGAGATAGAGAGAGGGCCCGTTGTGCCCCGGAGTGCTCTCTGTTATTAAGAAACGAAAAATAAGAATTAAACAAGATCCAACCTGCCACAAAGAAACTCTGAGATTTATGAGTATCTGCCTGTGAGAAAGAAAGAGCAAGGGAGATGGCGGGGAGAGCTTTGTTACTGATACTTTATAAATGATATAATTTCCTCCAACTCATCCAACTTTCTCTCCACATACCAGCAGACACACTCCCTCATTCACATACACATGACTTAAAGGGATAGTTCACCCAAAAATGTTTATTCTGTCATTTTCACATCCTTAAGTTGTTCCAAACCTTAACCTCCAAAATGAACACCAACTTATCGTTTTTTTTTTCATACAAGCACAAGTTTCACAACTCCAGCACAGTCAAACAAATCACAAAAATACTGGTGGATGTGTCAACACATCAGACAAGAGGAATAGTAAACACCTTTCCTCACGAGGAGACAGAGATAATAAGACAAAGAGAGAGGAGAGAACCGTGGAGGGAAAAGAGCAGGGGTTTGTTAAAACACCTGCATTGTTTTTAACCCATAAACAACTTTTTAAAAAACGAAAAAGGTTTTGAAGCAGAGAGCCCACAAAAGAAAGATCAGAACACCACTTATTTGCTTAATTGCTTATTTTTCATTCATTGTCTTCTCTTAGATTCCAGCGGGTGCGCACTCCTTTAAGTGAAGACTTGTTATCTGGTTTACTCCTCCACTGGCCTGCAGTAGTGTGCATAATTCAGTACTTCTGCCTATAGTAGGCTTGATTTTGCACTCTTTGTTTCCATGTTTTTTGCATTAATTCAGTCTCTGCCTACGCCCTATGGCCTTTCTGTTATATACTGTGTCAAGGTTCTGTAATGGGCTGCAGAATGTTTAACCGGTTGCATTGCAATGTGTGGTATTTTATATCAAGATGGCTCTGAGCAATGCTGAGCACTGAAACAGCTTCCCTTTGTCTTCAAACAGATGCAGACGTTGGTGCACTTCTATTAGACAACTTTAAGTTACACTGTCATATTTTACTTGGGCATTGCTGGCATAAGAAAGCAGTGTTTTCTTTGATATATTGTTGGATTTGTCTGATGTTGTCTGATGTCTCCTGTGCAGGTGTTTGGTGATGACCCAACTCCAAAGGACACGGTCTGCTTTTTGGATATTTTGACCGATCCAATCCCTGATAAGCATTACAAGTCGTCGGAGGTACATATACATTTATATATGCGCAAATACATGGCAAAACTAAATCAGGGGTGGGTAAAAATTAAGATTTTATGACTGGGCTCATTTTCAATTCATGAGTTGGAATGTGAATTGAATTGGCCACACGTCTTCGAATGCTAAAATTGGGATTTGAATTGGGAACGTCAGGAAGAGAAATGTATAGACCAGCAGTCTACATAAGAGGAAATTCAATAGTCTAACAAGTTTCGTCAAAACATAAATAAATCATTAATTTTGACTAATTATGCCTATTTATCTCCTGATATCTAGGCTGAAAAAAATCTCAGCTCATTAGACTAAACTGAGTCTAAACTGAGTGCCGTCAAGTTAACACAAACATCAAAACAGATTTGACATAAGGGGTTTTTTTTATGCAAAAGTCCCCCCAAATATAATGATCCCCTTGAGAGAGATCCCTTCCTAAAACATAACGTCATTTATTTTTATGTATAAAGAGCAATTTATACTTTTTAAAGAAAAATATTAAATGTGACTTTATAAAGACAACAGAAAGGCAGAATCAAACAGTAAAAATTTCAAATAGATTTGTTTTGTTTTGTTTGTAAATCCCTGCCATACCGCACCACTTTTTTTAGCCACATTGTTTTCAGATAACTTTATAAAAACAACTATTTAAATCCATTTATTATATTGAGAAAATCTGAAAATTCTGTGAAATGAAATGTTCTTCCACCATGACACATTAATTAATGTCTATACGTGGCATTTCAAATATTAATTGTTGATATGTTGGGTTTATAATAACAGGGTAATTCATACCGAACAAGGTTATTATTAAAAGCAACACTTACAGCAGATTGCTTGTTCTTCCTTAAATTTGAATCTTATGTATCATCTGTATCTGTAACTCTGACACAGAAATAAATAACCATCCAGTCTACTGTGTTCTCTATAGGTCTTTGCACTCTTATAGCAGTGCAAATGTCTTCAAAGCTAGCATTTAAATGACACAACAGAGACTAACACAGCTCTACATAAGTATGTGTGCACTCCACACAAGTGCAGAAACAAAAACCTCAAGACAAACATTACATAAAAACCACATTCGGCAGTGTGCTCTACTTAGAGACAGTTTATCGGAATCTGCTGCTTTTTCAGTGGACAAACAATACATTAGAGGAAAGCATGTTTACATGTTCTCTCAGATTCAGTCATGCGCAACCTCAAGTCCATAGCTGTCATATGCCAAGTTAGGAATAAGACAAATCCAAGGATTACCACACAAAAAAAAAAAAAAACAGATAAAACTATTATATTAGTTCTACAAGGGACCAAAACTTTAAAATACAGAGGGGTGAATCAATAAGTCAAATTATTATAATAAATTGTATTATATATATTATAATAATACAAGTAGCAGTACTAATTATGTTCTGTAATTGTCAATTACTGTAATAAATGAACAAAAACAGAGCCTGATAATCTACAGTTTGTCATTATCATTGTTAATGATGGCTTTCAAATACAATGTTAGATGAATTTAATTTCCATTTTATCCTCAGAAATCACAAAAAGCTTTCCATTTAATGGAGGTTATATTGGCTATAAAGCTTTTTTTTTTACAACTTTTACAACAGTAAATTGTTTGATAATTGTTGTGTTATGACAGTAACAGAGTTGAATGGTTGAGCTTGATGAATGCAATCAACACTACAATATGTGGAAACAATGTGAAAACGGAATAAGATGAATTTACTTGTCATGCTTTAAAAGTGTCCAAATGATGTTACTTCTTGAGTGTTACACTTTCAACTGGAGAATATAATCCATACACCAAAATTGTTAAGCAAAACAAATGTGGGACTCAGCTAAATATAACATTTTTGCTCATCAAAACTGCTTTTATGACAATTAACTGAACATCATTTCAACAGATTATGTAAAAATGATAAAGATTTTTATTGTTAGACAACAGACAAGCCAAAATCGTTCATATTACGCAGGGCTGAACCCAAAATGTTATGTTTAGCACTAACTACTTTTCATGCCATGTTAATTTTACGTTAGATAATCATTTATCAAACATATATAATAGGTCACACAACAAAAAGCATGGAATTTGTGCCTCCAACGCTTTAAAAATGGGACACCACATGACCAACTGTGAAAAGTAATGTCACCCCTGCACAGTGATTCATGCACAGCATGCAACACACTCACACACACACACACTCAAGCACACGCACACACAAGAACAAGCAATAATCTGCTTACTCAGCAGGTAATGTGTATCTACTTAAAACAAACAGGATCTGAGACACTGGGTGTCAGAGCAAACAGGCCGGGGACCCCTAGTGGATGACTGGAGGAACTCCACTACACCCATCATGTGCTCCTACAAAAGAGTCACCTGTAGCTTTGAGGTCTATGGCTTCCAGGGAAGAACAGAGGAATTCATTCACAGGGTACTGACCGTTATGTCCCATGCATTACATCATGCTCTTATTCATGTAATCCCATCATGTGTCATATTGCGGCATGTTATGATTCATCATAGAACATTCGTGACATTCTGTTGGTGGGACACAGACAGGCGGTGGCATGGATTGACGAGTGGCATGGTAAATGAGACGTATTGTAATGCTTCACTACCATAATTTATCACATGCTCTGTTCATTACCATAATTTATCACATGCTCTGTTAAGTACACACGAGAATCCTGATCCCTCACTTGACACTCAAATGCTTCATGTCATCTGTCTTAATTATTCGCAAATACCGGCGTGTTATACCGACGTATAACAAATATTTGCGTACTATGCAGGAATGACAATCGAGCAGGTGAGAGAGTACGAGAGAAAACAGCAGGAGGAAACCAACTGCCAACTCAAGAGTGACATTACCTCCACAGGTAGAGAAAAAGCAAGAAAAATGCTGAAATTATATTATCAGATTAAGAATTCATCAATATCAGAATAAGAATCAATCAATATCACAAATTTGATTAATGATTAGTGACCTAGAAATAGTGCCGAACCATACATTTAAAAAAAATATATTTTCATTATAACATTTCTAGATTTAGAGTTTGAATAGATTTCCATTGTAAACTCTGTCATCTCTCACTGCCCTCTATTGGTGAATGTTTTACACTGCATCACAGCTGTTACAGTTTAGTCAGCACAGTGATGCAACTTCACAATTAATATGGAAGTCATCATGATGACTCATCTAACAAAACTGTTACAACATTATCCGATAAATCAGAAGCATTTGTGGGAGAAACTGATTCTCTTGTCTGCTTTTCAGACTCTGCTCCTCCAAAGCGACCCAGCTACACTCGCTCCATCTCTGTTACGGATGCATCGTCACTGAAAAAGATGGGAGTAAAGACTGAAGACATGCCAGACTCTTCATCCAGCCCTTCCTCCGTCAAAAGTACCTTGAGATTAAACTCTACCCCGGAATAATACCCACAAGAACCACACCATTACCACTTCTTGAAACATTCGCCAAAATTCTCTCAACTTGGACTTTCTCTTCTAACCAAAACTGATAGAAAGACATTCCACATTGTCACTCTCTGCTTTCCATTCCTTGTATGCTTGTGTTCATGCAGAGGTCTACAATAACAAAACATCTGACTAAAGAATTTGAGATGCTATGTAAAAGACTGGCTCTCCATGGAGTGAAACCATAGTGCCTTAATTCACTTTTCTCCAACATGGATTCAACAAACAGTCTATTCCACTGCCAAAAGAACAAGGGGACAACAGACCCACCTGAGCACAGAATTGATATGAAAAGCCTCTATTGATATAATGATAAAATCAGTAGACCGGTTCAGTGAAACCCAATCATATGGATTTTGGTGATTGTGAGCAACTAGACGAAATTTCTAGTAGTTTACGGGTTATTGAGACTAACCTTTGACCCTGTATCAATACATTGAAGGAACGCAATTGATTGTTTAGTCGCGCAGCACATAGCAAGAACATTATCAATAGTACTTTTGGTGAGAAGATTGAAGACTACAATGGACTGAACATTATCCGTTATTTGACACTTATCACACCGTTCATTTGATACATCCCACTGGTGATATTCTGTGTTTGTCTCTGGTTATTGAAAATTAAAGGGGACCTATTATGCAAAATGGTGTTTAAACATAAATATGTATAGAAAGTGTGTGTAGGCCAAACACCCTATAATGGTAAAAATCCATCCCCTACTTTTTTTTTTAATCAATCAAATGCAGTGAGTGATTTTCCGTTTTTATTTTGTTGTTTGATACATATCAACAGCATTTATAGCAGTACTGTACAGTACGCTGTTTTCACTTTAATACACAGATCTAATATGATTTCAACAATGTGATTTCAACAAATGTGATTTCTTTACTTGCTGTTTACGTTCACAGACATTACTGACTTTATGTGACATAACCTTGTGACAAATGCTGATAAACCTTGAGAGTTTAGGAACAATAGAGAATGTAATTTAATACTCACGAGGCGCGCCGTCTGACAGGCAGCTTTCTGTGCGTGTGCTTCGGATGTGTGCACTTAGAAAACCATATATCAGAAGTTTAGACTGATATGGGTTTAATAAACCTTCATGATGATGAAGAATTGCGATGTCACATGAGTGTGACCGCGATTAAGATGATAATCAAAACCAAACAGATGTTTTAGTTTTTGGCAGAATAGGCCTATTCGATGCTCTCGCCCTCTCACTGAAAGCAGGGCGGGGAGCAGCAGCTCATTTGCATTTAAAGATGCATGAAAACAGCTTGTTTTTCCTTCCACTCAAAAATGCATTTACAACATGGTATAAATAATCTGTGGGGTATTTTGCGCTGAAACTTCACAGACACATTCTGGGGACACCTTAGACTTATATTACATCTTGTAAGAAGGGGCATAATAGTTTCTGCCATTGGTTGAACCAACAAGTAACCCCACCCTAAACTCACTGGTAAAGCCAATGTTGCTATGTCAAGCAGCTCAAATTAAAGGATGAATGTTGACAGGGTCACATCATCACATTTTTTTAAATAATACATTTTTTTAATGTATCAGTATCTGCAGATATTGGATAGTTCATTCATTTGATCTATTTTTACATTCAGGTCATCTCTGCCATCATCTAATAGGCTACTTACTTTAAGTTCTTTAAAAACTTTAAAAACAAACAATTTAGTAACACTGTGAAATATAATTCTGCAACTTTGGCAAATCTCAAAATGATAAGTCTCTTATCCTCACCAAGGCAGCATTTATTTCCTCTAAAATATAGTAAAAACAGTAATATTTTGAAATACAATTTTAAACATCCGTTTTTGATTTTATTATATTAAAAAATATAAAGCAATGGCAAAGCAGTCATTACTCCAGTCTTCAGAAATCATTCTAATATGATGATTTGATTTCAGGAAACATTTCTTATTATTTTCAGTTAAAAACAGTTTTAAATTTTTCTCTGGAAACCGTGAACCATTTTTTAGGGATCTTCGATGCATAGAAAGAAAAAAATTAATAAAAAAAACAGCATTTATTTAAAATATAAATCTTTTGTAATTTATACTTGCTAATAAATCCTCACTTCTTGATGAGAGGCATGTTGTAAGTTTTAAGCGTTCTAGAAACTGCATTTTTGCTGTCATCGGTACATTCACTTTTTCTCATCACATTTAATTGCAAAGATCCTTGCTGCTGCTTCCTCCTGTGGCAATTGCTGTATTCATTCATAACTAGCGTTTTATTTCCTTCTTTTTATCTCTCTGACGAAGGGATGTGGAAGGCAAAGATTGAATCCATGGTTCCTGAAGTTCCCTAGCGCTCAAAGAACTCCAGGCTGTTCTGTTACAGCTCTGGCTCTCTCTTTCTTTCAATTTCTCAGTATCTGCATTCTCTCTCATCCTTTCCTTGCTGCCCCTCCTTCACATCCCAATTTATATCGCTCTCAAGAGAGCATTTCGGATGTATAAATTTCATTAGAAGAAAGCTTCTAAGGCAGTACCACTGCAGGCAGATTAAAAGATCAGTTCAGAATAGAATAAACAGACCAATGAAATAAAATGCTTTAAATCGTAGGACCTACACAATATTCATGTCATTTAAGCGCTACTAATATTGTGCATGAGTCCATTTGTATGGAGCTCTTTTTTATTATATTTTGGGGTTTTCCCTCATTTTAAAGCCAGACAGCCTCCAATCCTCATCCACTTTCTTTCATTATATCAAACAGATACTATTTTCAATATTCATCAGAAATTCACCTTTTGTGTCACAAAGTAAAAGTATCTACACCATATCTAGAATGAATGTCATTATATCTGACAGCCCATATTATCTCGCAGTGATAAACCACATTGAAATACAGAACATCCATCTGCACTGTGTTTCACAATGGTAAATGTCAACAGATAATTCATATTTAACATTAGACTTACCTGACAAAGATAACATCACTCATTTTCTCAACAGAATTCACTGTAACTGCAAACTGGATCTCACAGAGCAGAGCTGCTTAAAAGTCAGACTAACCCAAGCCCTGTGAACTAACCCAGATACTGATGCATTTATTGTCTGTCTCTAATCAGTATTATCATAAAAACATAGGTGGGTTAAAAAGATCTTGAGGGTAATTTATGAGCAGTAATTATATTGCTGGAGCCACCCCCAGCTGACACACACGGGCACACACACGGGCACAAGCTAATGTAGAGAGTTACACATGCATACACATACTCCCCCGAGAGGGTGGGAATGTTTGGGAGGCATTCATTGAAATTCAGTCCCTAAACATAGCAATCAGCACAACCATAAAGGACCCAAATTTAATTGGCCCACCCAGTCCATTAATTACATAGCCAGAACTGCATTACAACACAGCATATGTTGCCTAATAAAGCCCAATGGATCTTAATAGAGATGTATTATTGATTCACAAAGGTGGAATTACACTTTTCCATATAAGCAGAGAACCTAAAAGCACACATTGCGATAATTATATACTCTCACACACACACACACATACATACAGATACACCCTTGAGTGTTGTCATGGACACAAACATGGGTAGAAAATAAAATAGTTAGTATGGTCATTATATGGACATTATGTGAATGCACACACACAAAAACACACAGGGCGTGACATACAAGGGTCATCGTATGTCATTACATAATGAGACTTCACCAACAAGCAGCCAAAAAAGCCTCTCCACCCTAAACATGTTCATAATAGTAATGAGATCCTATTCAGGAAACCAGGACATCTTCACAATTCTCATCCGATTCCTCAGCACTTAGCTTCTATTAAATCAGATAGCCACAAGCAAACGTTGCAATTCTGCCTACTTACTTTTTTCCTATCTCGTTTCTTATCTATCCTTTCTCTTACCTTATTCCTTTTCATACTTATTTTGATTTCTTTTTTATTTGACACAGACGGATGGATGGATGGATGGATGGATGGATAGATAGATAGACATACACTAGGTAGATAGATAGATAGACAGACATAGGCCGCACAATAGTGAAGTCATTTGCTAAAAAAAATTTTATATACAAAGTGTCATGCACACTTGAGGACTATAAAAAGTCTAAACAAACAAATGATGCAATCGCTACATCGTCAAAGCTTTAAACCCCCAGTACTTCTCATTTAATCTTGTGAAGAAAGAGCTGCAGTTCAATTATACTACACCAGTTTGCATGATGGACCTGCCTTAGGAATGCTGTCGAAGCTTTTTCCTAAACTCCATAAGGACGTATCTGGGTGATTTCTTGAAGCACTTGAGAGGTTTGACATCAATATAATCAATATCAATTATTCATGAATAAATAATTAAAAGGGCTGGAAGCATTAGCCGTTTTAGAACTTCCGCCCATGCTTCCGCCAAAACGCAGACGCTGAATTAGACACGCCCACTTTTCCCAAAACCCCACCCATAAAATACCTGCGAGATCGTTGACAGCCATCAAAAAGATCAAACCCGCTCTGGGCCGCGGGAAACTCTCATCGAAAATTTGCCCGGTTGCCATGTCCCTGCAAATCGTTGTAAGTGTGAACCACCGGGGTGTGAACTGACACGCTCCTTCTGCCCAATATGGTGTGACCGTGAACGTTTTTTTTTTATATATATTTTTTTTTATACTTAAATAGAGTTGTTGTTTTTTTTTTATTACTTAAATAGAGTTGTTTTTGCGTGACAGGCAGCGCGGCCATTGGTATCATGCAAATTATATATTTTTTATTTGTTTATTTGATTTATTTTATTATTATTTTTTGCAGTTTACAGATATGGAGGACCAATCTTGCATAAATTATAAATAATTAAATATATAGATAAATAAATAAATGGAATAATAGGGAAATTAATAAAGCACATTTCCGACCTGTGAACGCTCAACCAATCATGCACTGGACCGCCTCCCTCCCTATATTTAATAAATAAATATAAAAATAAATGAAAGCATAATTTATTTGATTGATTGTTTGTTTGTTTGTTTGTTTGTTTGTTTGTTTGTTTTTGTTTTATTCCTGCAGGTTTGGTCCTCCATATAGGCTACCGAACCTTACACGACACTTAACCAAGTGCGATGAAAGATCGCACTAGGTTAAGTGTCGTGTAAGGTATTTAAAGTGCATTTCTGTTTCTAAAAAAAAATTACTAAGAGCAGCTTATATATGCATATCGAAATAATTACATAATTATTCAACAATTAGTCTATAGTTCATTAACTCAGTTATATCATTAATTACAACAACAACAGTAAAAAATCCCATTTTCCAAATATTCTAAATATGGAGCACGTACCGTACTGAATATTGAGCAAACAGTTGCAAATTTTAATGCATAGCTGTTCATTCATATAATCTTGAAACACCTCCCATAGGATACAGAGGGCCCTGAAGCGCTTTTCCAATGTAGCTACAGATTCTCGATAAGTCAAGGCCCTCGTGGCAAAAAAAAACAAAAACGGAAAGGCTGACCTTCAGTATATGGGGGAGATGGTCAACTGTGCGCTCATGAATATTTATTAGCCAGGAGGGGTGAGACCTCCCTGTGGGCTTAACGCTGCAGCTCATATCAAAAAGTTTCATTACTATAACACTAAAAAATACTAGCAACAAAACCCAGAGACCCGAAAGTATAGAGAACATGGGAAAAGGTAGAACAGAGAAAAAGAAAGAGAAAAGACAAAGAGAGGGATGAAGTGGCAGAGTTGTATCAGTGTGTAGTGTGATAGGGCTCTTGACCCTAATCTCAGATTCTCTTGTTTAATTGAGGTTGTAATTAATTACTCTCTCTCTCTCTCTCTCTCTCTCTCTCTCTCTCTCTCTCTCTCTCTCTCTCTCTCTCTCTCTCTCTCTCTGTCTCTCTCTATCTGTCTCTCTGTCTCTCTCTCTCTCTCTCTCTCACTCCTGCCATGCTGTTCAGATTGTTATCTACATACTGAAAGAGCTTATAATCACTAACTCAAGAGGCACATCTCCTGAGACTTAGAGAGCCCTCTCGCTTTCTCTCCTCCCCTCTCTACTCTAAAGAATCTTTTATACCTCTTCTCTCTACTCTATCCCTCCTTTCCTCTCCGTCTGACCTACAAATTCATAACCCGTCTCCGCTGCACTTTGTTGCATTCAAACACCATCCCTTACATCATTTCAGAGCTTAAAAAAAGCATAATCATATTAAACATGACTTCGCTTAACAGAGCGTTAAGTCCTTGACTGTGGATCAGAACATTTAAATTGAAACGGAATACAACAGCTCCATCAGAATAAACAGCCTCGTGCTGAATGGAACTGATCGGCTGGCAGAAGGAGAGATTCAAAGCTGAATTGACCTTGTATGCTTGGCCGAGTTGACATATGTAAGGTAATGATGCCGGTCATTATGTAATCATTTTCTCTGGGTTCATTTGGCCCCCATGGTTCCACCTGTTCAAACAGGCATCCAGCAGGGACAACAGATCCTCCACAATGTGTTTCTACTCAGCTAACGCTCAAACACTGACACTCCGCTCGCACGCGTGCACCTGCTTCATATGTTGACCTCTACTCTAGTGATTCACTGTGCTTCAGACAAAAAAAAAAAAGATGAAGTGAAAGCGGGAAGGACAGGTCAGTTGCATCATGCTGTCCCAGCTGTAACCACTTGTTGGTAATTCTAGTCTCACTTCTTTCCAGATTCAATATCACACCAACTATATCATCAGTCATGTTTTTTTTAGGCATGCTTTTATGGTTTATATTGTAGGTTCCACAGCATTGTTCACTTACACCTCAGGATAAATGGCTTGGAATATCAACAACAAACTAGATTTGATTCATTTGAATGTTTATTTGCCACTCTAGGAGTTTCAATTTACATGACAAATAGCAATATAACAACATAGCCAACAAGAAGTGTCAAAATAAATCCATTTAAGTGAGGTAAGTTTCTATAACTTAATTCTAAATGCATTTAACCTGTGTGATATAAATCATATAATTTATCACTAACTGACTATAATCTGAATCTGGAGACCAATCCAGAATGGTGATGAAAAATGAGAGCACGGAGTAAAAAGGTCTAGGGTTTGATTGCTTGCTGGCCAATGATAACAGAGTTTATGTGTTTTTATAAAGGAACACGTACAAGGTGCTCCATTTCCTCATTTTGATAGCATGCGAGTTTCAGTCATTGGATTCAGAAGCCGTCCACCAACTGTAAATATTAAGATTATTTGATATATTTATCTGTAATGTTGTCACACAGGGTGAGTTGATACACATTTAGTTTAACCAATTAGAAATAACCCAGCTGGCATTCGACTGACATTAAACGTTTAAATGTGGTTGAAATAATGTCAGTTTATGAAAAAACATTAATTCGACGTTAAAACAACGCTGAACACCAAATAGATGAAGTTGTGTTGTTGACTCACTATGGATTCAACATAGAAATATCAAAAATGTTTGAGTTGTACGTCAAATCAACATTATTTTTACAACCATGACTTTTAAATATTTCTTGAAATATATCAGTAGAAAAATAACGTTGTTCCAAAATCCAATTTGCAATCTAATTTGCAAAATCTAAACAAAATTCAACGGTTATCCAACACTGGCACCTGACGTTGATTCAACAGTGACTCGACGTTAAAATGCCAGCTGGGAAGCATCAGGGTTGAAATCACTATTATAGCCTACATAACCAACATCCTCCTAAGGTGAGGTGACAGAATGTATATAAAGGGCAAGGAGGCCAAATTTGTTAAAGGTGTTAAAGACAAAATCGAAATCAGCAGGTTTTCTTGTTTAATTTGATCTTTAACAAGCATACAAACTTTTCATTAACATCCAAAAGTTTTGGGTTAGTATGATAAAATTTTTTTTAAAGAAATTGAATACTTATTCAGCAGCATGTTTCTTGAGCAACAAATCAGTATGATTTCTGAAGGATCATGTGACACTGAAGACTGGAGTAATGATGCTGAGTATTTAATAGTGCATTTATTTGTAAAACAGATCTTGCGCTGGCTAGACGTGATAATCCACAAAAGATGCTTGACTTGAACGATGAAAACACATTTATATATATTTTTTCTGAGCTACTTTGAATGAAAATGCTTCCTGTTTACTATGTTTCATTAAAATGCTTCAATGAAATGGGGTGGGGTTTTGTCAATTATTTTGCAAATTTGATAAATTCATGTTTTAAAAAAAGATTTTTTTTTTTTTACATTTCACATTTACATTATGCATTTAAAAAAAATGCTTTTATTCAAAGCAACATATATTCCATCCGACGTACATAATGCATTTCTAAACTAATCATAGCAGACAAATATTAGACACATCATTTCTACAATTATTAATTACAGATGTAGAAAGGTTTTAAACCAGTCCTCAGCAAACCCTATGTGTGTTTATCAGTGTCGGAGGAGGTCAGGGCAGCTCATTGAATTCCCCCATGGGCTGCTTCTTTACAATGGTGCTGATGACTCATCAAACCTGGGAGGAACTGAGGGTCAGAGAGTGCAGCTGATTAAGAGTGTAATTGCTTTGGGTTTTCCAGCACTGTGCTAATTGGTTATTATAACTAACCCATCAATTCTTTCATGTTTAGTGGCTGATTTATAAATGGACTCTCTGGGACTATTGACCATTAGGGAAGATGAAGACACTGCAAACCCAAACATGGTAAATGGTAAACAATTGCTGTTTAACATGACGATTAACCATTATTGCACTTTCTTTGATTGTGAAGTGGTTGTGAAGTGCTGGCAGATCAAATGGCAACTTTCATATAGTATATATGATGAGCTCTTTATTATATATAATTGTCATTTATCACCTGGAATGCAACCTGTTCATTCATAATCTGATATGAAAACCCTGTCTAGAAATGCCACCTGGCAAAACACAGTTACATATAAAGTCATCAGGAGGAAGATGTCCTTAATTTGGACATGTTCAATAAGAAAATGAAGTGAGGTTTTTCTATCCATACCGACGTTCCTTGATTTAACCCTTTCACGCGTAGGATCACACCGGTGTGATCAGTCTTGGCTGGTCCCTGGAGCGTACGATCACACCGGTGTGATAGACCAACGCTACTTTTGCGTCATCGAATGGTAACGCCCCTTTTTGGGGGAAAACAAACGGATTCCTCTGAGGACAGAACTCGCTCTAGATCTGCAAAGTTTCTTGATAGCAAAAATGGCACAAACATAGACCAACGCTACTTTTGCGTCATCGAAGGGTAACGCCCATTTTTTGGGGAAAACAAACGGATTCCTCTGAGAACAGAACTCGCTCTAGATCTGCTAAGTTTCTTGATAGCAAAAATGGCACAAACTTAAAGAAGCTACAGGATACGGGGTTACAGAGGTGTCCCTCTGAAATGGTCAAAAACTGGATTAATGACCCCACGCAGTGGCCAAATATGGACTATTCAGACATCTACCACTATCTCGTGGAATCACCAAGTAAGTAACGTTAGCCTATTTTTTTGTCATTAATACACTCACAGTATGACAAACTAGACGATGAGGCCATGTCACTTGGATCATATTTAACTTGATTTAAGCTATTGACATAGTTTTGTTGTCGACTAGCTATACTAATTAGAAAGATGAAGCTGCTAGCAGCCAACGTTACATGATTAGCTATCACTAGGCACGCTACTTTGGCTGTTAACTGATTTTACTGTTGAAATAGTGGCAGGCTAGGACTAAAGTGGACTTGGCTGGTTTCTGCTTGTGTCTAGAAAGTGCTTTAGGCCTAACTGTTATATGACTTTTCGACGACCACTGCTATGGGCTACATGTAACAACACGAACGGCAGTAGATCAAGCCTTCTAGGCTACATAGGATAGCGTAATGTCACAACATCCAATTTGATAGCCCCACACATACATACATTGGTCCTATACATATTTTCCCGTACACTGTAA
The DNA here is from genome assembly GCA_030578255.1 of Tiaroga cobitis. NCBI lineage: Eukaryota > Metazoa > Chordata > Actinopteri > Cypriniformes > Leuciscidae > Tiaroga > Tiaroga cobitis. Next base: position 23,667,926 of record CM060606.1, on the reverse strand, counting down.
ACCTTTTTACAACTTTCAAAGTACTAGCACTTTCTAGACACAAGCAGAAACCAGCCAAGTCCACTTTAGTCCTTGCCTGCCACTATTTCAACAGTATAGTAGGGCCTATAGCTAGTCGACAACAAAACCAAAACGACCTTTCCCGCGTTGGCTGGCGCTGAACCAGAGACGGACGCACTCAGTGCTGTCATTTATCACAACTATTGAGTGTTTTCAACCACATAATGTTTATTTTAGGTTTCAGACATTTAAATACACATAAGTACTAGCAAAACAATGATTTTGAGTTAGTAAAATACACACTGATGTCTATGGAAGCGGCAATATGCAATAATAATCCTTTCCATTATAATAAGACGACACGTTTTATTCATATCAGATACACATTGTGTAAGTAGCTTTACATTTGACCCTATTCTTCTCCCAGTTCACCGGCCACTTACTTTCATGTATTTCGTGAGAAGTGGAGGAACTGACGTGTTGTAAATCCAACAGATCCGATTCTCTGAACTGTACAACAAACTAAAATTGCGCCGCCAATTGTGAATACAGCTCAACTAACGCGATCGTTATAAAGATTTTTAAACAACAACACCCATACACTTGCACATATTTGACAATCGGAATATCAGTGTTTCATGCTATAGCTAATACATTTGTGAATATTTTTAATAAAAAAGGAAAAATAACACAAAAGCAGATCATCATTCATTCAGCGCTGTGTTGTGGTTGCGCTGTGTCACGTGACAAGCAATGACGCGTCACCATGGAAACATTAAAGTGACAAGTTCTAAATAACGGTCGCCTTGAAAAACTCACGCTGGGAGGGGTGGTCAGTTAGAATATTTTAAACTTACGTGTGAAAGGGTTAACATTTGAATTAACCGTTCAGTAATTAAGGGGTACATACAGTAGCGGAGTGGCAATCGGGAGAGTCGGGAGTTTTCCCGGTGGGCCGGTAGTGTTTCGAGGCCGCGAGGGCCGGTCTGATAAAATGTATTCATTGCAAGTTCGCAATGCGCACTTGGGGCCCAAGCGAGGGGATTTTCTATAACGGAGCGTATATTTGCATTAAGTGCCTGTCTTTATAGCAAAAAGACGCCCATTACGAAATAGCTACATTGGCGTAGGTTGTAGGGGGTGAAGTGCTCGAAAGCAGCTTTTGATGCGCTCGACCCGAGTTCGAATCCGCCTTTTGCCGAACTGTCTCTTCTCCCTTTTCCCAACACAACACATATGTAAAGATGTAAAATGTATATCCTAACATTAAGGTCTCTAGCGTTATATTTTGCCAACGAACTGAAATTGAAACCATGATATGGCTTTGTGTCTTTATAAAACAATGGAGAAAAAAACCTTGGGAGAACCCAGGCTCAGTCGGGGGCCAGTTCTCCTCTGGCGTTTATGAACTAGAGGCCGAATTTACAGTAACTGTAAGATAAAAAATTTATATGAATGCCTGGCTAAATAGATGCGTCTTCAGTCTAGTTTTAAACTGTGAGAGCGAGTCTGAGCAACGAACAATATCAGGAAGGCTATTCCAGAGCTATTGAAGATGCAGGACAACCAGCTAATAAAGCATTACAGTAATCTAGTCTCGAGGTCATGAATGCATGAACTAACTTTTCTGCATCAGAGACTGATAGCATATTACGTAGCTTAGCAATGTTTCTAAGGTGGAAAAAGGCTGTTTTTGTAACATATGAAATATGCTTTTCAAAAGACAAGTTGCAGTCTAATGTAACACCCAGATCTTTTACTGTAGCGGATAACAGGGCATCCTACTATGTTAAAGTCGTGCTGTGAAAGGTTTTGTGGACGGTTTTTACAACCGATAAGTATTACCTCTGTCTTGTCTGGATTTAATAAAAGAAAATTACGCGTCATCCAATCTTTTATATCTTTAACACAATCTGTCAATTTGGATAATTTAGCGTATTCATCTGGCCGTGATGAAATATATATTTGAGTGTCATCAGCATAACAATGGAAACTAATTCCATGTTTCCTTAGAATATTACCAAGTGGCAGCATATATATTGAGAATAATAAAGGGCCTAACACAGATCCCTGCGGCACTCCATAGTTTGCCGAAGTTATGATCGATTTTTCTCCATTTAAGTAGACGAAATGGTAGCGGTCAGATGAGTATGACCTGAACCAGCTTAATGCTTGTCCTTGAACACCAGTGTAATTTTGTAGTCGATCTAAGAGTATTGTGTGATCTATAGTGTCGAACGCAGCACTAAGATCAAGTAAAACTAGTACTGAGATACAGCCTTAGTCCGAAGCTAAAAGTAAATCATTTGTGATTCTAACAAGCGCAGTTTCAGTGCTATGATGTGGCCTGAATCCAGACTGAAACTTTTCATAGATGTCGTTTTCTTGAAAGAGCCGAGTTGACTGGACACAACTTTTTCTAATATTTTTGACATAAATGGAAGATTCGAAATGGGTCTGTAATTTGCTAGGTTATTTGGATCTAAATGTGGTTTCTTAATAAGAGGTTTTATAACAGCCAGCTTGAACGTTCTTGGAACATGACCTAAAGATAAAGATGAGTTAATAATATTGAGAAGAGGCTCTTCCACTATAGGTAACACTTCTTTCAGTAGTTCAGTTGGTATAGGATCTAATAAACAAGTTGTTGTTTTAGATGAAGTGATAAGTTTATTTAACTCTTTTTGTTCTATGGTTGTAAAGCATTGTAATTGTTCTTGCGGGGTGATAATTGCGGCTGAATTATAAGGCGCGAGTAAAGATTGAACGTTTATGATTTTGATTCTGATGCTTTCAATTTTCTCGGTGAAGAAGTTCATGAAATCATTACTACTAAACTGTCACGAGGTATTTTGTTCAGACGACGTCTGTTTATTTGTTAGTCTAGCCACGGTATTAAATAAAAACCTTGGATTATTTCGGTTGTTTTCTATTAATTTGCTGAGGTGCTCAGCCCTGGCCGTTTTAAGGGCCTTTTTATAACGTGACATACTGTCTTTCCACGCGATTCTAAAGACCTCTAAATGAGTTTTTTTCCATTTACGCTCTAAATTACGGGTTTCTCTCTTTAAAACATACGTAGTATTATTGTACCATGGTGCTATACTTTTTTCTCTGACCTTTTTTAATTTAATGGGTGCAACAATATCCAATGTTCTAGAGAGAATGGTGCTCATAGTGCTAGTTAGTTCATCTAGTTCATCTGTTTGTTTGGGTTCAGGCAGCAGCTGAGACAGATCAGATAAGCTATTTGAGAAATGATCTATGGTGGATGGAAGAATTGTTCTACCTGGTCGATAACGTGGCGCAGCATGACATATTACAGCAGTACTTAATATGCAAGTTACCATGTAATGGTCAGTGACATCATCACTTTGTGGAATGATATCTATATCGGTTGGATCGGTTCCATATGATATAATTAAATCGAGTGTATGATTAAGACGATGAGTTGGTCTGGTGACGTTTTGCTTGACCCCAAAGGAGTTTAATAAATCTGTAAACGCAGCCCCTAACGCATCATTTAAATTATCTACGTGTATGTTAAAATCTCCAACAATTAATGCTTTATCGACGTTGACCAAAAGATCTGATAGAAAGTCAGCAAACTCATTTAGGAAATCGGCGTAAGGCCCTGGAGGTCTATGTACGGTAGCCAATGCTAGAGATAATAGGGATTTTTTTCTTACATCTAAGAGCGTAACATTTAGCACAAGTACTTCAAACGAATTAAACCTATAACAAGTTTTCTGAGTAACATTAAGGATATCTCTATAGATTGTTGCAACACCGCCGCCACGACCGATCAGACGTGGCTCATGCTTATAACCAGTATCCTGGCGGAGTAGACTCATTTAGACCGAAATAATCATTTGGTTTAAGCCAGGTTTCAGTAAGGCACAGAACATCGAAATTATTATCTGTGACCATTTCATTTACAATAACCGCCTTAGGTGTGAGCGATCTAATGTTTAGAAGACCTAGCTTTAGAAATTGTTTTTGTTCACTAATAGCGAGATTTTTTGTTTTAATAACAATTAGATTTTTTCTAGATCCCGCAGTAGATTTATTATTTGATCTTAGTAAACGAGGAATAGACACAGTTTCTATACAATGTTCTACACTAGTATTAATATCAATTAAATTGGTGCAGTAGAGACTGTGATTTGGAATTTTGGATACTAGTCAAACGGTATTTAACATCTTGGAGATGTTATCCGACAGAAGATCTGCCCCGATTCTACTTGGGTGTAAGCCATCAGCGCGGAAGAGCCTTGGTCGCTCCCAAAACAGATTCCAATTATTTACAAAGAGCAGTTTCTGCTCATTGCACCATGACAATAACCATTCATTTAGCGTGAATAATCTACTGAACTTTTCATGCCCTCGTCGGTACGTAGGAAGCGGTCCAGACACAATAATCGATGTTTCAGGCGATGTACTGCGTACCGTATCGATAAGGCTCCTGAAGTCTTTCTTCAGAACCTCCGTCTGTCGCAGCCTAGTGTCGTTAGCTCCCGCGTGCAGCACCACAGCTCCGACGCGCTCGTCACCGTTCAAGATCTCAGTTACCCACGCAGTGATATCGAGAACACGAGCACCAGGAAAGCAGTGACTGTGCACCTTACTTTTACCTAACGTAGCGTGGACGTGTCGGACGGTGGAATCGCCGATGATCACAGCATCGCGTTCCATTTCACGAAGAGGGGAGAAGCGGTTCTGAGTGGAGATCTCGAACACCGGGAGGGGCGAAAAGATTCTTGTCCTGGCTCGCGGCTTCCGCGGAACCACCCAGGCTTCGTGGTGGTGTGTTGGAGCCGGAGTGAATGAAACCATGGCTGATCGTGACCTGGACGCTCGGGACCAATGCTGAGAAACGCACGGAGTAGACGAGGTCGGCGTCAGCGGGTTACTAACGTTAATCACTGATCCGTGTGCATCAGCGCGTGATGTTTCAAGAGCTAAACGCCGGTCTCTCAGCTCAGCTTGTCTCTCTAGAAGGTCACGGATCTGCTTTTCTACAGCTTCTAATTCGGACTGCACCGCGAGCAAATCAGATTTGTTCTCATCTGCACCAAAAGGTAGATAACATACACCTGATATATTCGCCATTTTAACAAAACAGAATAAACAGAATAAAACAGAATAAAAGAAAGAAATACGGAGAAACAGAAAGAAATACGACCTAATACGAGGCTTAGACAGCCACGACGCAAACAAACAAACTCACAGCAGGCAACGAGGCTGACAAAAGCAGTCGATTGCAGGGCGACCAGCAGTGAAGCGATGTCTCGCTCTATGACCAACAAACGAGGCTGACAAAAGCAGTCGATCGCAGGGCGAGCAGCAGTGAAGCGATGTCTCGCTCTACGACCAACAAACGAGGCTGACAAAAGCAGTCGATCGCAGGGCGAGCAGCAGTGAAGCAGTGTCTCGCTCTACGACCAACAAACGAGGCTGACAAAAGCAGTCGATCGCAGGGCGAGCAGCAGTGAAGCGATGTCTCGCTCTACGACCAACAAACGAGGCTGACAAAAGCAGTCGATCGCAGGGCGAGCAGCAGTGAAGCAGTGTCTCGCTCTACGACCAACAAACGAGGCTGACAAAAGCAGTCGATCGCAGGGCGAGCAGCAGTGAAGCGATGTCTCGCTCTACGACCAACAAACGAGGCTGACAAAAGCAGTCGATCGCAGGGCGAGCAGCAGTGAAGCAGTGTCTCGCTCTATGACCAACAAACGAGGCTGACAAAAGCAGTCGATCGCAGGGCGAGCAGCAGCAGTGAAGCGATGTCTCGCTCTACGACCAACAAACGAGGCTGACAAAAGCAGTCGATCGCAGGGCGAGCAGCAGTGAAGCGATGTCTCGCTCTACGACCAACAAACGAGGCTGACAAAAGCAGTCGATCGCAGGGCGAGCAGCAGCAGTGAAGCGATGTCTCGCTCTACGACCAACAAACGAGGCTGACAAAAGCAGTCGATCGCAGGGCGAGCAGCAGCAGTGAAGCGATGTCTCGCTCTACGACCAACAAACGAGGCTGACAAAAGCAGTCGATCGCAGGGCGAGCAGCAGTGAAGCAGTGTCTCGCTCTACGACCACCAAACAATGTTCCAACCGTATTTGCGGTTCCAGCCATATAATGGCTTGAGATGCGTCCGGCCAACAGTCCGAGTTGTAATTATGAGTTAAATGATGGTTCAGAACAGAATAAAATAGAGAAATACGGAAAAACAGAAGGGAATACGAAGCTAATACGAGGCTTAGACAGCCACGACGCAAACAAACTCGCAGCTCACACAGCAGGCAGCGAGGCGGACAAAAGCAATCGAGCAGGTGTTTTCTCCTAAATAAAAGCTCAAGAGTTTATTTCTTGCAAGTGAAGAAATTAGGACAAAAATATTTTAATTGTCCCATATTATATTATATTCATTTTCATTTATATAGGCTAAATGGATTTTATGTCATAGGGATAATTATATAAATCATTATTACATTATTATAATAATTGTTTGGCATCCTAAAACATCATTGATAATGTAATGCAGACTGAGACTCTCATAACTAAAAAGATGTTTGAGCCCTCTTTTATGTCCCGGTACAAGTCAATGCTTTTTCTTTGTTCAATAAGCAGTTCATGGGTTGAAGCTCTTAATTTTGATCTCTTAAAGAGCACCAGTTTGATGCATTTAACCTTAAAATGTATTTATTACATTTTATTACGGGGGAGCATTGCCCCCGAATCCCCCTAGAGGCACAGAGGTCCACCCAACATAGTTTTACTAATTCCTTTGGGAAAGAACGACCATTTATGAACTTTACTCCAGCATAGTGCAACAAAGTTCCTTTTAAATGAGTAAAACTGTAAATGCCATATTAAAATGTCCCTGGACAAAATATACATTTGGCCTGCCTAAGAGGGGACCTACAAGACATTGTGCCCAGGGGCCTCTTAATCCGGCCCTGCCGGCGACGAGGGCCGGTGGCCAGACAAATTAAATGTGTACGAGAGTCTGGTAGGACCAGGCTAGCAATGAAGTGCACTGTAAGAAAAAATACATATAAAAATGGAAAAGATCCTGGGGAAAACCAATAGGGAAATTCCTTTATATTACCAAAGTCATTGGACCCCAATTGTTACAGACATTTACAGACCCCTGTATCTCCTCTTTATTTCAAAACACTCTATGTAGGGCTGGATGATTAATCGAAAAATAATCGAAACCGAAATTCAGAGCCTATAACCGACGTCATTTTACCATGCGGTTATTTCGGTTTTTGAATCCTATTAGTATTTCCGCCTACTGTGTGCTAATGTACTTTCCCCTTTAAACATAATTACCACGTGTGTAGTCACGTAACTCCGCCCCGTCCAGTCTGCGACATTGAAGCAACATGAGCTCTTTTCACACAGCGCGTTGATCCCGGGCAATTGCCATAAAAAACACCTTCTGTGTGAAAGCAAACACGACCCGGGATTGGTGCCAGGTTGGGGACATACGGTAGTAACATTGCCGTGTTCAGTCCCGAAACACGCGCTGTGTGAACAAAAGCCGCTATTGTAATGATGGTGCTTAAGCCGGGATCGTTCGCCAGCGTGAAACGGTACGTAATGCGCTTATTTATGATCGAGTCAGAGACAAAAAATGCACAAGCGTGGTTTCTCGAGAGAGAAATCGCAGCAAACTATAGACGCCGCTGAGACATGTCACATGTCTTTGCGGGTTGTGTGTGTGAACGCACTCTCTGATTCCTCAAATACCGAGTCAGCTCAGCAACAGGACCTGCTTGTACCAAAGAAACACGCGAAAAAAGAGAGAGACTGACAAACGCCCAGCAACAATTGCCTCCACTCCACAAAGCAGACTTCAATAACAAAAGCATTTACAAATGCTACAAAATATGAAAAGGATTAGTTTTTTTAGTTTTATACAAGTTATATTTTACAATATATATGGCAATATTTACAATAATTTATTTTGCTTACAAAATAACTATTTTCTAAATTTTGTAATATTATGAAATATTTAATAAGCATTAAAAGCTATCTGTGTGTTTCCTTATTTTAGAACCACAAAGATAGGATTATGCACTTTTTCATTAGAAAAAATGCATACATATTTACAGTATAAGCCTTGCCAGTGACCTATGAGAACGTTTTTTTTTTTTAAATAATCGTTCAATAATCGTAATCGAGGTAACTTGTTCGATTAACCGCGATTATGATTTTAGCCAAAATCGTCCAGCCCTAACTCTATGCCTTTCGAAGATACTAGAGGCAATGTATTTTAGGTCTAAAACATACAAAGTTGTAACTAAAATATATCATCGAAATCACACCAGACCACTGAGTAATATATAAAAGTCTCCAGTTCCCAGCAGGGCTGTCACATAGTACTGATGTGTGGTCTGTCTTCAGTGTGTAATGGAGTGAATACGACTCAAGTTGTAAAAATTATGATTGGTCAAGGTAAGAGAATCTAAAGGGATCAATAAAAGCTCAGGCAGGCGCAGGCAACATGGATCATGAGCTCCTCTAACTCATGGTCTCTCTCTCTCTCTCTCTCTCTCTCTCTCTCTCTCTCTCTCTCTCACACACGCACGCACGCACACACACACACACACACATTCAGACAAAGAAACAGTCATTAATTGATTGATTTATAAACTCACATTTTTATGTTTACTGGATCAGTCTCACTAAGTCAGAGGTTGTCAATCATGAACCCATTGCCCCACTACTGTATTGTACAGAAAGAGATTTACATCTGGTTTTACTGTAAAGCAACTAAATCAGCCAAGGATTATATAATAAGTTGTTTCTTTTGAATGCATGTATGTATGTATTAATGTATGCATGCATGAGGAAGACTGGATATGCCAAATTGACCGTATGAGTGTGTGTTGGTGTGGGTGTGAGTGTGCGTCAGTAAGGGAATCTGGCGTAAAACCTGTGCCAGATATATATTGCCAAAAGTTTGGGGACGTATGCCTTTACATGCACATGAATTTTAATGACATCCCATTCTTAATCCGTAAGGTTTAATATGGAGTTGGCCCACCCTTTGCAGCTATAACAGCTTCAACTCTTCTGGGAAGGCTTTTCCACAAGGTTTAGGAGTGTGTTTATGGGAATTTTGACCATTCTTCTAGAAGCGCATTTGTGAGGTCAGGCACTGATGTTGGACGAGAAAGCCTGGCTCGCAGTCTCCGCTCTAATTAATAATCCCAAAGGTGTTCTATCCGGTTGAGGTCAGGACTCTGTGCAGGCCAGTCAAGTTCCTCCACACCAAACTCGTTCATGGACCTTGCTTTGAGCACTGGTGCGCAGTCATGTTGGAACAGGAAGGGGCCATCCCCAAACTGTTCCCACAAAGTTGGGAGCATGAAATTGTCGAAAATGTCTTGGTATGCTGAAGCATTAAGAGTTCCTTTCACTGGAACTAAGGGGCCAAGCCCAACCCCTGAAAAACAACCCTACACCATAATCCCCCCTCCACCAAACTTTTTACACTTTACACTCTTTCACAAATGTTTGTAGAAGGAGTATGCTTGCCTAGGTGCTTGTTTTTATACAACTGTGGCCATGGAAGTGATTGGAACACCTGAATTCAATTATTTGGAGAGTTGTCCCAATACTTTTGGCAATATAGTATAAGTATACTTTCCTGGACCCTCAGTTGAAAACCATGCCTCAAGTTTATGATCATGCTCTGTTGCTCCAAATCCACACAACTAAAAGCTCTTTTTGCTCGTGTGCCTGAGGGGGGTTGATCAGGGTCAGAATAGTATGCAATCAAACTAACCTGACCTTCATTCACTGTGCGTCCCAATGGATCCACATGGTGGGAGAACGAAGAATATGCAAAAACGCACACAGAGACTCCATCTCTACTCGGCTGCTTTAAACATGAAATGGACCTTTTAGCGGTTAATTTCCATGGAGTTGGAGTAAAACTCAGAACCAAGCAAGAAAGCAGGTTATCCGTGACAGCATAAGTCATTATACGGAAACTCATTACATGCTGTTCACGTGAGCAGAGCGTTAAATCGCTGGATTGGCTTGAGCGAGGCTCAGTGTGGAGACGGATGAATGCATGCTTGATTTATGTTGGATTAAGCTTCTTGTTTGATGGTTAACATCGTTTTACACAGTTCACATGTTTAAGAACCTTTTATCTCTCTGATCATCAAAAACCAGAAATGAAGCAAATAAAAAAAATCCCTGTACTACATTATTAATCTTAATTTGCCTGAGTGGCCTGTGTCAGGTGGAATTTGTTGGTAATTGCAAGAGGTGTGTGTCCATGTTGTGAAATTTGCAGTAAGCCTGCTATTTGTCAAGCCGCTATCGTATGTCCATTTTTCAGACGTGTACATCAGTGTATTTCACTTGCTTTAAAGCTAGGGTGTACGATTTCAAAGATTGTTCATTATTAATATCCTCGTTTATATGCTGGTTATGGTTATATAGTACAATCCTAACAATATGAATAGAAAAAAGAATGAAAAAAATCCATTCAGTCTATTGGTTGTACAGCCGCAGAGAAGTTGACCAATGTAAGCTGTCCGGCCGGACAGCTTACATTGGTCAACTGCTCTCATCCAATCACCAGCTCCACTTGAAACTCCGCCTGGCGCTCGCGTCTCCAACCCAACCGCACCCGCCCCCGCCCCCCTCCTTACGTGTGCAAGCAGCTGACAGACAGTCTATGGTAGTTAATAAGTAGCGTCAGATCAGCAATGGATAAAATATAAACGACAGCAGCAAGCGGCCCCTGCTTGCCCCTACTGTAAAGTTTGGACGAAAGAGAAAGTCTGTAGAGGAAAGAACAGAGATAAAAATAAAAAAAATGTAACGCCGGACTCTAAGTAGGATAAATATAGGGTACACCATTGACCGTTGGAGGAAGCTTCAGGGAGATCTGGGACTGAAACCCGACGCTGACACAGCTGACTTTTTGTTGAGCAGGTAAACATTTATTTATACTTTTATGTTGTGACGTGTGTTACATAAATAGCTTTTTATCAGTTTTACACCTTGCTCATGTTGCCGGTCGGCATTGGCAATGTTAGCCGTTTAGCATCGCCTATCACGGGTCAAAGTAATTATATTTCTTGAAGTGCTTGAATATATTTCAGTATGCCTAGCGGGTTTCTGTTCGAGCCGATCGGAATTTGAACAAGATGCGCTGTGTGCTGCAATAACAATTACTCAAAACCTTAGCAGAACATTTCATGTGATGCTAGTCTTGCGTTGACGTGAACTCAAACGTGACATAGCTCAGGGATCAGGTAGCACAGAGGGGAGGGGTGTGTGTGTGGAGGGGCGGGATGTGTTTTTTTAAACTTCCCTACTGTCTCAGGCTTTCTCGACCGATTTTTAACATCGTATACCATAGCTTTAAAGGTCCCATATTATGCAAAATTCACTTTTGCATGCTGTTTGGACATAAATGTGTGTTGGCAGTGTGTGTACCCAACCACCCAATAGTGATAAAAATCCACTCACTCCTTTTTTATTAATCCCCATAAATCATCAGCCGTGTCTCCCAACGACCTGTTTTCAGAACGCTGTTTTAGTGACGTCACTAAGCACAGGCCCCCCCCCACGAGTGTTGACCGACACTGCCGTTCTAACATAGGCCCGCCCTGATCGAGTTCACAGCTGCTGCACTGACAAGAATGTCTCCCAAGCGTTGTAGGTGTTGTGTGGCTGGATGTATAAATCCACATAGCTATCTCTCTATTAACTCTTGAAATCTGAGGCAGCCGCTGAAGACGAGGTGGAATTATTTTGTTTTTAAAGAAAATGCTCCCTCAACTCTACCGAAATTCGTTTATGTACTTGCGCACTTCTTATATCTTACTGTGTTTGCTCAGCTCTTACGGTGATTTTCTGAAGTAAAACTGACGCTTCATCTTTTGTGTTATGTACAATAAACTTTATTAAATCAGTATATATTTGATCATCATTCGGACCTGGTCCGAAACATTAGACTTGTAACGTTAGGCTATTAATAGTGGATACATAGGCCTACAAGCAGATGACAAATACGTAATAACCGTAATTAAACTACTAAACTATACCTGTTCCATCTCTATACAGCACTCTGACTCTGTAGGCATTATTGTCCGACTCCGGGAGAGTTTCTGACATTATTATCGTGATTCCGTGAGATGAAATTGTCCTGAGAGACTGAGTGCGAGCTCATGAAGCTCCGCCCCCTGTGTCGTGCAGCAGCAGCTTATTTGCGTTTAAAGGGCACACACTAAAACAGCGCGTTTTTCTGAGCCGCAAAAAGTGACAATTTAAACATGCTGTAAAAAATGATCTGTTGGGTATTTTGAGCTAAAACTTCACATACACACTCTGGGGACATCAGAGACTTATTTTACATCTTGTGAAAAGGGGCATAATAGGGGACCTTTAAGTAAGAGATAATGTCCACTTCACATCATTGTTTTTTTGCCAATAATATCTAGGCTACATTATCCTGCATGTTAGAGGGCTATATCATTTCATTTTGAAATTAAAAAAAATTGGCCTACCAACAAATCAAATAGACTCTTTGACATTATTAGGCAGAACAGTTCTCTTTTTTCAGAACTGTGTAGATCCAGTGTCAATCCAAATAAACCGTACTGAATAAATACTGCTGTTTTTATTTCATATAATAGATCTAGAAACCATTGTGAGTCACAATATAGCAGCAATGAACTTTTGGTACGAAAAGTGAGAGACAGTGGAATGATATCTAGTTAAGCAGTGAATATATAGAACAATTGTATCACTCAATGACACGATTATCCAAACAAATATGAGTAATCCAGAAAGCTGTGTAATAAAATAATGATCTAAAACTATAAAATTATAATAAATAAAAAACAAAATATGCTCTAATGCAGAGTAATGCACATTACAACAGAATCAACAATAAATTACACTTTTTTTAACCTATAATAAATCATAATATTATGCAAATGCCTCGTAGGCTGCCACTAATTTGACATATTTTCTTTGATCAAGATGTATATTGAATTTGTCACGTTGTGTTAGTGAGCTCACAGCCCGTGTCAAACATTTTGAGCGATCTAATAAACACATTCAAGTAATTAAAGCACAGAGAAGCTGAAATTATGCTTTGCAAAAGGTAGCAAATATGAATAATGCATGGTTGTGTAAACTGTATTTATTAGGATCACTGAATAGTTAATCAGTTGGTGTGAATTAATATGATTGGTGTGAAGTGTTCATTTCAAATCAGAAAGCAGATCTTCTCATAAGGGTTACCTGATGTATATGTTTCATTTCTACCATCCAGCATATTCAAAAGCCTTAGATGATTTACAGTGCAGTTTAACAATAACCATGATCTAAACAGAAAGGCAATCAAGCTCCTGCTAAGTTCTAACCATCTAAAAGTGTAGACTTGAAATGTTGGAAATTAAATGAACTTCACAGTGGCTCAACTCATTTCCAGCAGGAGCGAAGGCAGTTATAGACTGAAGCGGTGTACAAAGAATTTATTGCTGACACCACATTACAGGAACATTATGGGCAGTGAATTGATTCAATGAGGCAGCCTAAGGGACATTTAAAAGAAAATGAAGGCATAGTGATCACCATGATTGCTTGGAGTAATTTCATTCAAGGCATACTAAATTTACCAAACGTATTTAATAATGAAACTTACTGAGCTGAGCTCATCAATATAAAAAAATAAAAATGTAACAAAAAAATCACAAAGAAACAGACACAGGTGGGAAAATCAATTAAGACTTTAATTTGACTGTTTTAAGTTTACTATAGGACTTGAACGTGGATACTTGACAGAGTTTAAATAAATTACTCAATAAATATATCAGTGAACATATCTGATCAAACACTTAATATATTTTCTTTTTGTTGGTTTGTTGATTGGTCATTGATTTATTTAGACATGTGGCTTAAAAGAAACAATAGTTGTGTTTTGTAGGGTTACATTAAAAAAAAACTAATTTGAGAGCCAACAATATCCAGCTGCACAAATGCTGTGATTCTCCAGCACCTGTCTGCATACTGAACTCAGGGCAATACATTTGATTATCAAACACATTGTCCTATTTACACATACACTTTCACATATAAGACTGGGACAGAATAAAGATTCACTTTCTTTAAACATTTAAATGTGCTGTATCCCTGTTGTAGTAATGCATAAAAGCAACGGGCAGTCAAAAGGTCAAATGTCTGTAAACAACAATGGTAGACAATGTTATATGGGTCCCACTAAGAAAATTTAAACAGTAGCAGTTGAAAGATTCCTTCTTTATCTTTGCACAGTGTTGTTTGGGCAGGCTGATCAATCAGTAAAAAGCCTTTAGATTTTCCAACTTAATTATGTTAGGCTTTTTAAAAACACATTTTCTCACAAATTCCTAACCTATTTAGTGGTTTCAATCTTGCTGAAGGTGCATATTGGCGTCAGACCAGCATTATTGGGCACTGCATTGGTGCCTAAAGGTAGCTTGAGTTATTCTGTCCTAAAATCGAAAAAGGATCTGTTGTTAGGCCAATGCTTTTGGGTTAACATCAGTGCTATGATGCACTAGTTCAGATAAAGCAGATCATAATTTCATCCTAAATGGAAAATTGTACACCAGTATAAAGAGAAACAAGTGTATTTGGATGCTTTAGGCACCTCATTTATGTTGCATTGAAATCGTAGATACAGAATATGCTGGCACGTGTGTATGCGCCAACAAAAACACACACACACACGCACGCAGATAAAGCAGCCAAGAGAAGCGTGCTCACACATACAGGGAGCGCATACACTTCCCTGTAAATACACACAGATTGTTTGAAGCTCCCGCTGCTCCACACAGTTGCCACATGCCGACAGTTTGTCTGGCGCTGAAGCAAGAGGCAAATCAACGGGGAAACCCGCTTTTTTTATTATTTATTCTTTTTTCCATTTTTAAAGCTTTTATAAAAATACAAGTCATTGTGAAAGTGTGGCGTATGTGCACATGCTCTTTGTGGCTCTTTCTGAACAAATTACCAAAGCATATCTCTTTTCCATTTCCCTCTTTCTCTCGACATTGCGTGGAGTAGAGGTTTGCAGTCAACACCAGTCAGACCTGTTTGGTCTCATCAGTTGACAGAGATGGATGGATGCAAAAACGAAGGAACGAATGAGAGGATGAGGGGTCGCCTCTTGAGAGTACACGATTTGAAAGGTGGTTAATTTCCAATGCATCCAATTAGCCACACACACATGCAGACACACACTACGCCCCTTCCTCACCATTGCTCCACCATCAGGTCGAGGACCCTGTTGACGTTCAGGTCTGAGTCAAGGCCAAAGTCGTTCTCTAAAAATGGGGCGGTGGGGGGCGTTAGCGGGTGCAGGCCAGAGGTCAAGGTCTCTAGCCAATCAGCAGGGTCAAAAACAAGAACCTCTGACCTTCTTTTCCTGGACAGTGAGTTGGATGGTGGAGTGGTGCAGATGGGGGGAGGAGGAAGTGGAGTTGGGGTTGAACCGAGGGGTGGAGCGTTGTTAGGAGAGGGAGGGAGCTCTAAAAGAAGCGAAGAGCACAGAGGAGAGGAAAGAAAGTTGTCTTCTTTTTGGCGCTTGGTGAGCTGTGATTGGTCAGGCTGCGGGGTAGGGGAGGAGCCTGAGAGGATGGTGGTGGCTGATTGGACGTCTGTGATGAGTGAGGAGTTATCTGAAAGATAAGGAGTTCAACACAGGCATGTCAGTATGTCCGGCCAACCTAAAATGTAATCTTAAAAATGTATTGTTTTTTGCCATTGGTAAGCAACATCTTTGCTTCCTCTCTCCTGAAATGTTTCAACCACCACTGATTAAAATTTCACTCACCTGAACAACCAATAGTCTCGTCCAATATGTCATCTATGGATTGAGTAGGGTCCATCTTAAATGGTGAGAGAAAGAGTGGACAGGAAGTCGAACGCTTAGTGCTCATTGTTGATGAACAGCAATCAATACATCAATAGTTGCATAACATAGGTAAGTGTGAGAGAGCAGACAGCACACAAACTCACTTGCACTCTTTGAATAGCCTCCTGTAGTTCCTCTTCCAAACTTCGGACAGGGGGCGATGCCTGTGCTGGACTGGCAGTGATTTGCATAGGCAAATCAAAGTCTTGACCAATTACATCACAAAGCTGACAACAGTTCGCCTAATATTAGGAGAAAATTCAAAGATTGTAAATCATTTCAATAGTGAAATATATATTTGTGCATGTTTTTTTTTTGTGTGACTAATATTCCCCACAAATTATTTAAACTACGAAACACCTCAATACATCAAGATGCAACTTAAAGGGATAGTTCACAGAAAATTTTTAATTCTGTAATCATTTACTCACCCTAATGTCGTTCCAAACCCATAAAACTTTCGTTCATCTTTGGAACGCAAATGAAGATATTTTAATAGCTCATATTTTTAGCTCAAAAGTGCTGCGTAACACACAGGAATTAACCTCATTGGTTTGCGCACGTCAAGCAACCATGCTTGAGCTTCCATTTATTATAATTGATGTGTGCGTTGATGAATGTTTATATGTGAATAAAGGCCTAAATTCAACTGGTTCGGCGTATAAAGTGTCTCTTCATAAAATTTGGACTAAACCACTCAATTCACATGGATTAATTTTACAATCTCTATATACATTTTTTGAAGTGTCAAAGTGGTAGTTGCGTAGCTGTAAATGGAGGAACAGAAATCGCTCAGATTTCATTAAAAATATCTTAATTTGTGTTCCGAAGTTGAATGGGTTTAGAACGACATGAGGGTGAGCAATTAATGACAGAATTTACATTTTTGGGTGAACTAACCCTTTAATGGTGCGGCAGTAAGTCACAGTACTGTATTACTAGTGTCTCCCTGCTTGTCTAACTAAATATTCAGAGTACGTACTTTTCCTTCACCAGTGCAGTACGTAAAGAGCAGTTCCTGTCCGCCTGTGTCTGGTTTCCCTCTGGTGCATCCTGGCTCCTGTTGCAGGAACGAATGAAGGGAACTTCCACACAGCTGGAAAAAACAGAAGGAATGAAATAGTACATTGAATGCTTAAAGTACTTATGACTAAATAGATTCACCAAAAATAAAAAAAATTATAAAAAAAATTTCCAAAAAATCCACCTATATCAATTATCCATACTCACTTGAGAGTCCTTCGCTACTTCTCTGGGTCTGCTCCTCAACCTCTCTCTCATTTCCATCTCCACACTAAGTTCATCTACTGGCTGGCCTGGCCTCCATGTGGCGCCAGAGGGCATTGGAGAAGAGGATGTATGTAAGGTAGGACTGGAGCCAGCAGAAGAAGGAGAAGTGAGGTAACTGTCACCAGCTATGCTTTGCTCCGCTGAACCCGAAGGGTGGATGTACATTGGAACAGACTTGGCGGAGGCGTTTACACTGGAAGGGATTTGGTTGAGTGCAGCAGGGTGGGAGGGTTCTAGTGTGGCCCCTAGCTGGCAAAGTGGGGCAGGGGTTAACGGGGGACGCGGCATCTGGAAAGGACGGAGTCTTTCTAGTAGAGCCGGCTTAGTGCCGGAAACTGGGAGTCCACGTTTCCGCAACTGCTGACGAAGAACTGACACCTGAGAAGAAGGAATACAGTCAATGTTCTATACAAAGCTTGTTCAAACAAACAGTTTATGAAGACCAGATAATCTAAAGCAAAGGTGTCCAAACCTACTTCTGGAGGGCCACTGTCCTGCAGAGTTTACCTCCAACCCTAATCAACCACACAAGAACCAGGTAATCAAGGTGCTCATGATTACTTGAAAATAATAATTAGGTGTGTTGGAGAAGGATTGGAACTGAAGTCTGCAGGAAGTAGTCCTCCAAGAGAAGGATTGGACACCTGCTCACCTGGATCTAGAGTGAGTAATCTTAACCAATGATATTCCTACCGTTAGGTCATCAAGGTTTGAGGGGAGGAACTCTGCCTGGTGGATGGGACTTGTATCAGGAGTAGAGGGGTTTGTTGAAGGGGTTCCAGACTGAGGGGAACTTTGAGGTGTAGTTCCAGAAATCTTCGAATGGTTCTCACTATTATTTAGATGTATAGTATAGGTATATAAGTAATTGTTTCCTGATTGCTATTCAGATCACAGAGTAGAATCTCTTAAGCTGGGTTTGCACTGTACGATTTCTACACTAGCTATGATTTTGCTCTCTAAGACAAATTATAGGGATCACAAACGATTTCTCCTCGTAAGGTAAAAATCATCGGCTTACACTACACAACTTAAATCCAGACTTTTGCCCTAATTTGCAGTTAGGGTAAGTTGATGCTATTCGCCTTGAGTCAGAGCCAGTGTACACATTTTGGGAGCTTGGAGTTGAGAGATTTCACATTGTGTAGGATGGTTACAGCCATCTAGTCTGAGGATTTCAAACCCCCACTCCACCCACCCAATTTGGTCAGTGACTGCTCTGATTGTACAGTCTAACATAAAAAAAATTCTTGCCCAGTGTGCCATGGCTTTTACTCGAGATGACTGTAAAAATCGTGCAGCGTGCTCCCGGCTTTAGTTGTACAAATCATGGTCTTTTTAATGGGAGCTTTATTTGAAGGTTTACCTGTTTGTCACAGTGAGCTGTTGTTGCTGGTTAAGAATTTGTAATTGTAAGTACACTTGCTGTTGTTGCAAGAGGTGGGAGTAAGAGGGATCAGTGGCCGGAGCCTGACTGTTGTTATTCTTTTGCGAAGCATTTCCGGCTCCGTTTCCAGTCCCAGTCCTTTGATCTGGGGGAATGTACTGATGGTATTTCAGCTTCCTCATTTTAGGTTTGGAATCGCGAGGTTTTCGTGGCCGAGGAGGGCGGGATGAAGTTAAGGACCCACCCAGAATGGAATGAGAAGATGGAGCTGGAGTTTGTGCTGTCTTGAGGCATACAGAGAAAGAATGTGAGTACTATAATTTGGAAAAATTACATGAGCTAGTGGATGGGGGAAATAATGAATGGTGAAATGGGGCGAGGAGTAAAACAAATCATTATTTCAAATCTATGTGTGAATGCGTACCTTTGGCAGCAGTGGTGGTGTCTGGGAGGGTATGTACATCCCTTTGGGTCTCCCAGTTGTTGATATGGAGTTTGACCCCGTTACTGTCATGGTCATTGGTTGGCTGATGCACTCGGTTCCCGGGAGCAATGCCAATCTGCACTGTTTTGAGAAGAGTTGATAGTGGTGAAAATTCTGAGCAACTATCTTCCAGCCATTTGCGTAATTTCTGCACCACTCGAAACACATTCAGCACGAAACACAGAATATGTGATTTTCCATCAAACACCGCAAACAGATAGCAACCAATATCACCACATTGGTTCACCCACTGTTGCAATGTTTGGGTGGTAGGGATGCTCAAATGAACAGAGAAATACTTTGATAGCTCCACAGTTCTCCCAAATTACACACTTCATCTTTAAACTGAAGAAGAGGATGCAAGGCAAAACGTCTAATATTGGGTAGATGTTTTAGACCTCTTATACCTGTACATTGTTTGGGCTGATCGGCGTAGCAAGAGGTGACGCATCACTTGGTGATTGGTCACATCCTTGCCCAGGTGATGATGAGAAGCCAGGAGATTGGTGCATCCCGAGTTGCTCGGGAGATGCAGAGGCAGAAGAGGAGTTGTCATCTTCAAATACATCTGATGGCAAAGAAGCAGCTGAGGCAGAGGAAATGGTGATGTGTGAAGCTTTTCTGCAACAATTCTGGGTATAAGTTAAATGTCATGTGGAAATGTGAAACTAATAGATAGTAATGCAAGTTTTGTTTACACATCTACATCTTGTCAGAATGTATATTTTTTCAGATTCATTTTTATGATTTTCTTTATTTAGACAGGATAGTCGGAGAGTTGGCAGGAAGAGGGAGAGGGAATGGGATTGGAGAGGTCCACAAGCCAGGATTCGAACTTGGGTCACCCGAAGCGCAACCAAGCTGTGTGTCGAAGCACTGCCGGCTATTGGCTCCCACAAATATAATTATCATTAATGCACTAGGTACACTATAAACGTATAAATATAACTGAAATAATTGAAACTTTACCTGTAATAGCAATGCACAATATGCATTACAATTACATTTCATAAAACATTTTTTTAATGCTGTTCACTGTTTTAAGTGATTTGTACTCTAAAATTAAAAAAAAAAATAATAATTGGAAGTCTCTAAGTCAACTGATCTGATCAGTCAAGTCAAGTCACCTTTATTTCTATGGCGGTTTTTACAATACAGATAGTATCAAAGCAGCTTTATGATATGACAAGATATACAAAATATATACACTCACCTTAAGGATTATTAGGAACACCATACTAATACTGTGTTTGACCCCCTTTCGCCTTCAGAACTGCCTTAATTCCATGTGGCATTGATTCAACAAGGTGCTGAAAACATTCTTTAGAAATGTTGGCCCATCTTGATAGGATAGCATCTTGCAGTTGTTGGAGATTTGTGGGATGCACATCCAGGGCACGAAGCTCCCGTTCCACCACATCCCAAAGATGCTCTATTGGGTTGAGATCTGGTGACTGTGGGGGCCATTTTAGTACAGTGAACTCATTGTCATGTTCAAGAAACCAATTTGAAATGATTTGAGCTTTGTGACATGGTGCATTATCCTGCTGGAAGTAGCCATCAGAGGATGGGTATGGTGGCCATAAAGGGATGAACATGGTCACAAACAATGCTCATGTCGGTTGTGGCATTTAAACGATGCCCAATTGGCACTAAGGGGCCTAAAGTGTGCCAAGAAAACATCCCCCACACCATTACACCACCAGCCTGCACAGTGGTAACAAGGCATGATGGATCCATGTTCTCATTCTGTTTACGCCAAATTCTGACTCTACCATCTGAATGTCTCAACAGAAATCGAGACTCATCAGACCAGGCAACATTTTTCCAGTCTTCAACTGTCCAATTTTGGTGAGCTCTTGGAAATTGTAGCCTCTTTTTCCTATTTGTAGTGGAGATGAGTGGGACCCGGTGGGGTCTTCTGCTGTTGTAGCCCATCCGCCTCAAGGTTGTGTGTGTTGTGGCTTCACAAATGCTTTGCTGCATACCTCGGTTTTAACGAGTGGTTATTTCAGTCAAAGTTGCTCTTCTATCAGCTTGAATCAGTCGGCCCATTCTCCTCTGACCTCTAGCATCAACAAGGCATTTTCGCCCACAGGACTGCCGCATACTGGATGTTTTTCCCTTTTCACACCATTCTTTGTAAACCCTAGAAATGGTTGTGCGTGAAAATCCCAGTAACTGAGCAGATTGTGAAATACTCAGACCGGCCCGTCTGGCACCAACAACCATGCCACGCTCAAAATAGCTTAAATCACCTTTCTTTCCCATTCTGACATTCAGTTTGGAGTTCAGGAGATTGTCTTGACCAGGACCACACCCCTAAATGCATTGAAGCAACTGCCATGCGATTGGTTGATTAGATCATAGCATTAATGAGAAATTGAACAGGTGTTCCTAATAATCCTTTAGGTGAGTGTAGATAACATGAAAATAATACAACTAGGTTTGTTTCTAGAAGAAAATTGTGTCATCGTCCACCTGAAGTAAGGCAGATCAATAATATTGTTGAATATTAAATGTCACCAACTAAGCAAGCCAAAAGCCAAGGCAACAGTGGCAAGGAACCAAAACTCCATCAGCTGAAAGAATGGAGAAAAAAACCTTGGGAGAAACCAGGTTCAGTCGTGGGCCAGTTCTCATATGGCCAACGAACGGACAGTGTATGATTATGATCCAGGAAGCATTACATTATCAGGGCTGCTGTTATGAACAACTTGGTCTGCCCGCTGAATCAAGTCTGCCTAGGAGCGAATTCCATTGGCTGAAAAAAACTTTTAATTAACTTTTAATTTTATGGTATGGGACTTTATGGTATTTTATGATGTGTGCCATATGAACTGTTATTATGCCCATTAAAATTATTATCACTAATGTTACATATAATAATACATAACCTGAAGATATATATTGCTATTTTTTGTAGTTGGTTATGTTTTACAAGCTAACCACTTAGCATACAAGCTTAGCATATCGCTAACCGATTAATGTTCTTGCTTAGCCTGTGCTCTAAAATGTTCCACTTTATGTTTTTTATATTGTCACTTTTGCATAAGTTTAACATCCGACTGGTGTTTTTACTGTACGTATATGCACATATATTATGCTATGAGTGTCATCAACACAACGATAATTGTGTAAATATTCATTATAGCTTTCTCTCTTTAGTCACAACAAATCATTTGACAAAAAACTTTGAGAAAAATGACCCCAATTACATGTTAGAATTATATAAGAGAGTATTTGTTTGTGTGTGAGTGTAGTCCATGACTGTATAAAATATTTAGTTTGAGTTTATGCTACTTTTGGCGCTTTTCCATTACCAGTACCAGCTCGACTCGACTCGACTCGCCTTGGCTCGCCTCGACTCGGCTCGCTTTTCGCTCCGTTTTCCATTGCAGAAAGTACCGCCACAAATAGTACCCGGTCGTCATAGCGACGCCTTTCGTTCCTCGTTGCCCCATCAAGCTCTCGCTGGATCCTCTCTTCGGCAACCAAACAAAGGAATGTCTGCACCTCCTCGTTTGACCACGGCGTATTCTTCCGAGTTGCCATAATAATAGTAGTAAGTTTAGTAACTATCTCTGGCCAAACTATTTAAAAATGGCGGGGTTATTTATTCTGGATACTCCATCTGGCGCGTGCAATGATGACGCAGATTCTCTGTGACCAATCAGCAGTCGGCATTGTTTTCACGTCACATTTTAGTATCGCCTTAGGTCGCTTAGAACCTCGCCGGAGGTGGTACGAAAAAAAGTACCCGAAAGCAGGTACAGGTACAACTTTTACACAGTGGAAAAGCAAACAAAGGCGAGTCGAGTCGAGTCGAGTCGAGCCGAGCCGAGGCGAGCTGGTACTGTGTAGTGGAAAAGCGCCAATGTGAGGCATCAGTTTCAGTTATTTTCAATTGGCGCTTTTCCACTACACAGTACCAGCTCGCCTCGGCTCGGCTCGACTCGACTCGGCTTTGTTTGCTTTTTTTTTTTTTGTTGTTTGCGAGTCGAGTCAAGTCGAGCTGGTACTGGTAATGGAAAAGCGCCAAATGACTCACTGTTCTCTAGAGGCAGAATATGCCTCTGCAGGAGTTCAAGTGGTCCAGGCCGACTTTGAATTTTCTCACTCAGATCCTCAGCCAGACGAGCCTTCTTCTGCCTGTGAGCTCCACCATAACTCCTGTCTGTGAGCGAAAGACAATACGAAGAGAGAAAGTGAAAACAAGAAACGAGTGAATCAGAGAGAGAGAACAAAATGAATAGTGAAAGATGGGGAATGTAAATAGAAGATCAATTGCTCTGCTTTATAATAAGAGAGGAGAAGAAGAGGAATATTTTAAAGACAGATATGAATGATTTTTCACAAAAGAATTTGTTGTTGGGTAATCTAATTCAGGCATTCAGCAAGCTACTGATAATAAGTGCAGTACAGAAGGACCTTCAGCTGAATGATTTGCAAACACAAAGAGCTGTTGAATGAATGGGCACCGATGGATATGTGAATGGCTAATGGACAAACCGCTCATTCCAGCTTTAAGGTTACACCTTTGTTCATTACTGGTATTGGCTATAACTGAAGGTCAGGGAATATTGGAAAACTCTCAATGGCATCACCTGGTGCAGTTTGAGCAGTCAGGCCACTAGGGGGCGACTTCTGAATGGCACCATCTTCTGTCTGACGCTGCATTGGGAAACAGCCCAGTCAAATCAACATCAGAAAACATCAACAAGAACTGTAAACCTTTATTTCTCCAACAGTAAATGAAACAAAGCACATGGGGTGAAGTTTCTTGAAAAGAACTAATTGTTTGCTTTAGGTGGTAACATTCTCCTGTAAGACTACATTTTCGCTCCTGACAGTAATTATCTTGAACCAGCTGCTGTTTACTCTCTTACTAAACATAATTAACTGAGCTAAAAGTGTTTCACGGCTAATACTAATAGTTTGCGACAGTAACTAGACATTTAATTACAAACATTAAATTATGCTAAAGAGGTTGAAGACCAACTCATGTCAGTTATCAGATCGTTTTTGGCATCACTAAGTACTTTGCTTATCTACACTGGCACCCTGTTTCACATCAGTCTGTTTTCATATAAACCAAAGGCATACACATACTGCTGCTGGAGTGTGTCAAGCGTGAAAGCCATTAGATCCAACCATCGTTTTAGTTTGGAACTTCTTCCACAAATTAACTTTGAAAAGGTTTCAGTTGCATAATCAGCTATTTCATGGAAACATATATTTTAGTTTTGTTTGCTGCTAGGTCTATATTTGACTATTACTCCTGAAACAGATAAATAATGGCTCACCAAACCACTGCTGACTTCTTTCTCCCCAACTTTATCAGAGACAGAGGCCTTTGTACCTATAGAGCAAAGAGAAATTAAGAAGGAACAAAAAGACAAGGTGTTTTAAAGCTATCATTTAGAATTAAAATGCATAAAGACAGCAGTCCAGCTGGTTTGAAAAGTGTGACTCAAATATATTATGATTGTCCTGCCCCATAAGGGGAAATTTTATTGACTTCCTGTGGCCAGGCACAATGATCAAAATTCATAAAGAGACACACACACACACACTCACCAGACTCCGCATTAAGTTCATTCTGCTGTCTGCGGTTCTGTATTCTCAACTGCAGAACTGAAAAACATTTACTTATTTATTATTATGCAATAAAAACAATATGCACAATGCTTTATTTAAAATCAAGTCTCTGTTTCAGAAAACTTTAAAAACTGAGTTTACCACCTTGAGGAATGTGCAGTGTTACTCTGTGGATCATATCAATTTATGACTGCAAGCCCAGCATATTACAAGTAAATTGCACCACTCGGATGATCATAAATGAGTTAGATATGAAATAGGCACTGCACACATACACTGTTCCCTAACCTAGTCAAACATGCAATCACTGTTTGTGGCACTTAAAAGAAGGTCTGCACAAACAAACATGCTGGAACCAGCAGGTGAATTACAGCTAGGCCAGAGGTGGGAGGAGTCGCTTGTCCCATGATGCACTTCTGTGCTGAGTTTTGAGATCTGAGAGTGGACGTGAGAGGAAGGGGGTAACTATTTATCCCTCTGAATGTCTATTTCTGTATCCTTCCCATCCCCCATCCAGCTGTCTCTCTCTCTCTCTCTCTCTCTCTCTCTCAATCGTGCTAAGTAAATTCTTCCTTTTTACTTTACTCTGGAAGAGAATTACATGCTGAGTGGCGTCAGGCCAAATCAGGTTGGAATTCTGGGATTAAAAATTCACTGAGTGCCACTTCAACTTATAGTAATGACGATAACTGGTAGGCTCTGATCACATAATGGCAGAGATGTATAATGATAGTTCAAGTTTTGTTCACTACTAACTAGAAGCCACTGATATTACTATTATATGTCTGAAAATCAATACATATCAAAAAACACTTTCTCAATTCACTGTATAATGACAGTTTAAATTTTTTTTTTTTTTTTCCTTACAATAAAGAAAGTAATATAAGGTCTCTGTTACATATTCTACTATATACACAGTGCTGGTCAGAATTATTTGCCCCCTTAGTAAATGTGATCACAGATCTCTGTAAAAAATTAAATCTGCATTGTTAATCCTTTTGATATTTATTAATAAAATGAGCAAAAATCTAACCTTTCATTTAAGTAAAATAATTGAAAGTGGGGGGAAAGTCATTATGAAATAAATATTTTTCTCCAAAACACGTTGGGAACAATTATTTGCCCCCTTTTATTAAATACTTTTTGCAACCTCCTTTTTCCAAGATAACAGCTCTGAGTCTTCTCCTATAATGCCTGGTGAGTTTGGAGAACACCTGACAAGAGATCAGAGACCATTCCTCTATACAGAATCTCTCCAGATCCTTCAGATTCTAGCAAATACCAACAGATAAAAAATCTAAACCTGACAGCCTGTGCTAGAAATCTTATAATGGGCCATGTTTAGATCTTCCAACAGGAGAGTGATACAAAAACAAACATCAAAATCAAAACAAAAATGTGTCACTGAGCACAAAACCAAGCATCTGCAATGGCCATCCCAGTCCCTGACCTGAATGACCCTATAGAAAAGGAGTGGGCTGAACTGAAGAGAACAAGCGCCAACATGGATCTGGGAATCTGAAGGATCTGGAGAGATTCTGTATGGAGGAATGGTCTCTGATCTCTTGTCAGGTGTTCTCCAAACTCACCAGGCATTATAGGAGAAGACTCAGAGCTCTTATCTTGGAAAAAGGAGGTTGCAAAAAGTGTTTAATAAAAGGGGGGCAAATAATTGTTCCCAATGTGTTTTCCCCCACTTTCAATTCTTTTACTTCAATAAAAGGTTAGATTTTTTCTTTTTTTTTATAAAATATCAAAAGGATAAACAACGCAGATTTATTTTTTACAGCCATCTGTGATCATATTTACCAAGGGGGCAAATAATTCTGAACAGCACATACATATATACATACTGTACATAGCCTATAGAGAGACATTCACACAGAGAACTATCCTCTGTAAAAAAAATATATAAAAAAAAGTTTTAAAAAGGTTTTAGGATTAAATCATTCTCAAATCATCAGTGAAGCATTAGAGGGACAAACTTTTCACTTGAACCGTTATCTGTTAATCAGTGTTTGATCCTAACATTTCAATATTGTGTAAAGCCATGGTGTGCAGGAATGAGAGCATTAATATGTCGTTATGTACTACCCTAGCATCCTAGTTTCAGTCCTAGCATCTTTCAGCAGTTCCTCTGTGTAGTATTTCTCTACATTAAGCAGCCCTCCTCTTGTGGCTGACTGGTGCACTTTTACTCCGTTCTCAGCTACTGAACTCTTTCAAATTGATTGTTGGCTTCTCTAAATATCCTTCTTGTTTGTGCAGAAAGTTTAGCGGTTGACCTTTTCTGGGCAGCATCTGGGCAGTTTAATGAAGCCTCCTTCCTGATAATTGAGCCAAAAGTGCCCTCTGAGACATCCAAACACTTGGATATGGTTTTGTACCATTATGCATTTGTTTTACATTATCTCTGACATCTTTGAAATGGTCTTTACTCTTAATTTTTACAGCTTGTCTTTAAGATTCACAACCTGAATAATATGTGGGGGGGGGGGGGGGGGGGGGGGGGGGGTTATGTAGTTATTTTAATAAGGTAATTGTGTTATCATTAGGTTTTTCATTCAGATCTGAAAGATGAAAAAACTGAAGGCTGCAATGTGTAGAATCAGATTTAGTTTTCTTTCTTCTTTATTTTGGTGGAGCCTAAGGCTGCCACAGAGACCAGTGTTATTTCCCAGGACACCAATTTCACTGATATCTGTCAGATTAGCAGTGTGGTATTAGAAAAAAGGAACAAACAATCAAGTAAAATTTCAAATGAAATCTCATTTTAAAAACAAGCTTCGGTGTTTAGAAACAAACAACAGAGGGAAAGATTTCAATATATATCTTTAATATTTACTTTTAATAAGAAGTCTATCTCATCTTTGGAATCTGGTTTTCTAAAAAATAATGTAAAATGTGAAACAATGTCATTATTTAAAATAATACAAGATCCCTCCATGGCTAATTCTCAATATTTATTGCTAATATTTATAATCAACACATGATGAAAAAAAAAAATAGATCTGGTGGCCTGTAAAGCAATAATGAAAAAAGAGACATACGTGTTGCCTATGTAATAATTGAAATATACAAATTTCATAAACAGACTAAATTCATATATTGGCAAATTTCCCTGTTCATCCTCACACTATATCAGCTGGAAATCTCTTTTCAGATTACTTCAGTTTTGTTTTTGCTCATTAATTGATGGAGGATTAAGACTATAATTTAAATAGTCAATGAGAAATAAATGACAATTTTGTCATAAACCTTAAACGTTCTTCCATTGTTTTATACATTTACCCTTTGTTTACACTGTGACTCAGGATTTACCAGAGGGGCAGCCATCTTTCTCACAACACAACACAGCATATCCAAGGTCACAGCTGATCCAAGGGTCAGTAGAGCAAAACAAGGTTCTTCGCATTCTCCTCGCTGTCTATACATGTGATCCTCCTTTTAAAAATAACAGTCCTTTTAAGGATATTAGCTAAACTGTTTAAGTTTACAAAGTGTTAATTCAATGCACTTTTGATGGAAGAATCTTGATATTACCAAAGAGTGCTACTGGACATTTGTCTGAGAATCTTGCCAGCAGGATGTTTATAGGGAACCCAAGAAGAGAGGGCACCGCTTTTGAAGGGGTTCCAACCACAGATGGGAACCAACAAAGACAATCTGTCCACTGTCCACATGTCCTTCAGGGAGGACCACACTGCTGGCCCCATTTGTACAATATGGGGAAGTGCGAGAGGCCGCGAAACCTCATGAAAACGGGTTTGGTTGGTAATATTTCCATAATCTCCACATTTTATAATGTGATGCATTGTGAATGCACAACAGGTTTGAATTGAACTGAATTGAGAATGTTTTTTTAAATTCCAATTGTAATTAACTAAAATTCATATAACTCCAAAAACTGTTAAGTTTAAAAAGAAAAGGAAGGTTTGCCAAAAAAAAAGATGGGTTGACAGCCTTGTCCGAATGTTTACAGCTTAAAAAGGTATAGATTAAACACAGTTTTTAATTACATAAAGCTGCACGAGTAGCTCATTCAGAAAATTTTATTCAAGCAAGCACCATCAACTTATGGGGCCTGTTCCATAAAGTGTGCCAAGAAAATTGGGGATTACAGTCCAAAACCTGACTTGAATTAACCTAACAAATCAGTCGTGACTAAAGGACAATTTAAGTTCATGCAATCTCACTAATTTGACCCATGTTCAATGCGTCAAGATCATTTAATGTGCACGTTATGCTTGATTAGCATAACACTGGGTGGTAATGGCGCAGTGGATAAGACACATGCCTTTGGTGTGAGAGACCCGGGTTCGAATCCACTGTGAGACACCAATGTGTCCCTGAGCAAGACACTTAAAGGGTTAGTTCACCCAAAAATGAAAATTAAGTCATTAATTACTCACCCCAATGCTGTACCAGCCCCGTAAGACCTTCGTTCGTCTTCGGAACACAAATGAAGATATTTTTGATTAAATGTGACAGCTGGATCACTCCTCCATAGGCTGCCTAAGGGAATGAAACCTGACGTCCCAGAAAGTCAATGAAGAAAATGTTTAAATATTCCATGTCACAACAGTGGCTCAACTATAAGTTTACCAAGCGACGAGAATACTTTTTGTACGAAAAAACAAACAAAAATAACGACTTTATTCGACTATTCCTTTTCTTCCTTGTAGGCCTGAAACGAGACTTCAAGAGATTTCCACGACGCACGCGCGAGAACTTAACTGAAGTAGTTGAAGGAGATCGCAATTCTCGCGCATGCGTCGTGGAAATCTCTTGAAGTCTCGTTTCAGGCCTACAAGGAAGAAAAGGAATAGTCGAATAAAGTCGTTATTTTTGTTTGTTTTTTCGCACAAAAAGTATTCTCGTCGCTTGATAAACTTATAGTTGAGCCACTGTTGTGACATGGAATATTTAAACATTTTCTTCATTGACTTTCTGGGCCGTCAGGATTCATTCCCTTAGGGAGCCTATGTAGCAGTCATAAACCTCTCAGATTTAATCATAAATATCTTCATTTGTGTTCCGAAGACGAACGAAGGCCTAACGGGGTTGGTACAGCATGGGGGTGAGTAATTAATGACTTAATTTTCATTTTTGGGTGAACTAACCCTTTAATGTACTTACGTTGGGTCAACTTAATTCATTAAGGTTGATTCAACTTATTTACTATGGTTGGGCACAGCTTAATTAAATAGTGTCAGTGAATTTAAAAAGGCTTCCTGATATTATTCAAATTCATATATTCATTCATCCAATGCTATATAATTAATTTTAATGTCACACGTAATCAGTTTCTAGACTATAGTCATCTATTAGCTACCAACAGTATTTTTAAGCATCTTAAATAATAAGATTTACTTGCTTCATCTGACATAGCATAAGCATATTTTCTCTTTTTCTTAAAAGCACATAAAATAACACTTAATTTTAACATGTATTCTCTCTTAATTCAACCATAGGCAAAGCATGCTGTGGGAACTAACAAGCACCGCCCAGTTTCAGTTAATGCAACACAAATCAATCATGTAATCAAACACAAACGGATTAAGTAAACTTAAATTGTACATATTTAAGCAGATTGATCACAATCAAATTAAGTTCGGGCAAAATGGCAGTTGACTCGCACTATACTGCCACCCTCTGGATGTAAGAATTTTTTACTTAACATAAATGGTTTGTGTTTAGACAACACGTTAGGATTTTGTACTGTTAAGTTGAGACATAATTACATACACCTTAATAGAAAAAAACATTTCAAGTCAAAAAACACAATTATTATAAGTAAGCTAAATATAAATATATTATGTAAAGTGCCCTAGTTCATTTTTTTGAGTGTAGCCTGTAGTCCTTTTGTGTAGTCCAGATTTTTGGCCGGGACGCAGCCGACGAGAGAAGACAACACAGTCAGCTTTCAACACTGCTAGTTCTTTGACGTCAGCTTGGTGTGTCACAGGCTCAGATGAACTCTGCAACAACTCATGCTTAGTCTGACAGCCTGCCCTGGACCGGGTTACTTTCTCAGCAGAGTGACTGAGCCTGAGCTGTTAAATTTGCTTTATGGAACCAAATCAACTGAGAATGAGTCAGACTAACTGAAAAAAGCCTGGCTTATTTGGTAAAATTGTTTTATGGAACCGCTTTGTAAGACCAGCTATATTCAAAGAGGTTTGCAAAGCCGCAAAGAGCTTCATTCAGACTCCATCACCAGACCAGCCACTGGGAGCATCATCAGAACTCACATCACTAACCAAAATAGACAGACAGCTACACATGTGGGCTTTCAAAACCAGCTTGGATACAGTCGTGTGAACCTTCCTTTGTTCTTACCTGAACGGAACTTATTGCGGATAAGCAGTGACCTCTCAGATGCCAGCAAGGTCATAATGGAGAGACAGCAGAGGAAGAAGGGGTGGGGGCTTTAAAGATGTGTCTTCCTCTTGCAGGGCAGATACTTATGATGATTTCTTACACCCTTTCCTCTCCCTGAAGAGAAAGAAAGCAAAGTCATGGGAGGCCTGAACTTATCTTAGTCGCCATCAAAACGGCATGGGAAAAACACCAGAACCAAACGACTTGCAAAGTCTGTGTACGACTGGCAGAAACAGGAGGAATCAGAAGCTTACTGCTATTCTAACAGTATCACAGAGAGACAGTAAACAGCATTGCTTAAAACACAACAGATTTCCTTCTTTCTATGCAATGAACAGACACTAGTGGTTTCAAGCTTCAAAAAAGAAGCAAAAGCATCAAAAGTGGTTCATACGTCCATGTTCCAAGTCTTGCATCCATACCATAGGTTTGTGTAATAAACAGGACATTTTTCAATTTGTTATCTAAAGCTGCAGTCCGCAGTTTTTCCTCTTTGTCGCCATCTCTGTTCGAAATCTGCAACTCCAGTTATTCACGGAATTATACATTTTCCGTGGGTTGTGCCTCGGCACGGCACAGCGCGGATGAATCCAACGTTTTGAGGAGCAACATGACATCATGACTTTTGCGTAAACAGACACGCCACTTTCAAGTCAAGTTGCGTGTTATCTATACGCATTTTGAGATATCCGCGTGTATGTTTACGCCATTAATGTCCAAGTGATTCCGCGTATATGTACACGCCATTAAATTTCCGAGCGAAACGAAGCAAAATGTAGATCTACATTTGGGGAGCGATAATTTTTTTCCCTAGGATGGCAGGGGAACACTCATAAATGCTATTAACCCCAGTGACGGGTAGGTTTAGGGACGGGGTGGAGGTAGGTCATATATTTATATATACAGTAATAACGTTAAGTCAACTGCGTTCATAAACACGCTGAAAAGCGATTGTGCGTGTTGATAGCACGCCAAAAATGGAAATACGAATTGGCGTGTCATACACACGCAATTTTATGAGATCAGTCTGTGAGGAGAATGTGCGGCTGTCAGTCACCGCGCCGGTGTGGCCGCTGTCATTCGGAATCACAGATTATACTTTTTGGAAGTATGGCTAACAACAAGTAACATCCACTTTTGTTCTTCTGACCAACTAAGGGAAAAAAAGCACTGCAGTAAATCGCACTGATTAAATCTAACGATCGCTTATCATATCACGTCAAACCGTGCAAATTATACTTTGTTGTCAAATTGTTCATGTTAACAACATCAGCATTGCGTGACTACATTTAATGCCCTTCCGATATTTATCCTTGTTTTCGCATGGGCCCGGCTGCAGTCTCTTTTTCCAAACTCTCAGTCCAAAGTCTTTAGCATTTTACAGCGGGTGAATCTCTAGTTGTCACTGGTGATTGTCATTTGAACTTTTCTGGATCCGCCATCAAATTAATAAGTTTAATTATATCAAGTGCTGTGAGAAAAGGCTATAAATCTCCACCTCCAACATCCTCACACGCAATATATCCTACTAGCCGAGACTCCTTCTTTATGTGTACAGATGTGACGTAATGACACAAAGACATGCTCGAATCCACCAGTACCACTGGAATTAAAAACATTATTACAAGCTTACCGTTTTGAATCGAGCTACGGCAAGCAGATCGTTTTGAACACTGGCTGGTTATGTACTTGCTCAAATATTTATTTTGGATCATTTTTAACCCAAAAAAGTTACGGACTGCAGCTTTAAGAGAATCTTGGCATCTACACTAGTGGTCCATGGCATGGCGTGGTCTCTGACTCGCAGCGAGTAACATCTCAGTTTCTATCCGTTCCTCACACAAAGCTATCATGTGGCTTCAAAAGGCTTGTAAATACAGTGCAAAAGTCATGCAACACTTTTATGGGGTTTTTTTTTTAATCCTTTTTTGAAACTTTAAAAGGTTAGTTCACCTAAAAATGAAAATATGGTCAACACCCTCATGTCATACCAAAACCACAAGACCTTCATTCATCTTTGAAAACCATATGGATTACTTTTGCAATACCTTTATAAGCTTTTTGAAGCGTCAAAGTATTGATGGTATACATTAAAAATTAGGTTTCTATGGTTTCATTGAAAATATCTTTATTTGTGCTTTGAAGATGAACAAAAGTTGGGTTTGGAACCACATGAGGGTGAGTAAAGGATGACAGAATTGAAATTTGTGGCTGTATTTTCCTTTAAAAGCTCCAGTCCCCATTGACCTTATATTTGCATGTAAAAGACCTACTAGTACATTCAAAATAAAATTTGTTCTTCTGTGTTTAACAGAAGAAAGTCAGTTATAAAGGTTTGAGGTTATACATGCCGTTGAGTAAACAGGTTTTCATTTTGGGATTAACCATATTTTTAAACTATTCCAATGGGAGGATTTTTTGCCCAACTATTTAGCCAAGGCTAAAATGGCTTGTTGGAGCCTATAAAAAAACTGAGTGTATGTTCAGAGGCTTGAGTTACAGAATTTATTTGTTATTATTTATGTGCCTTGGAGTTGGAGTTCAAGTACATTTCACTGTACATCTCTCTTCATTGTTAATCAGAATGCACCCACTGACTACAAATACTCAAGCAACAAATTGGCCTTAGATAAAAATCACAAAAACTTCTATTGTCAGACATACACACGCAGATGCCTTCACAAAAGAACACATATATATTCACAGTTAAATGTATAAACACAATAGCATGAATGAAAATGAATACTCACAGTCAGACTGAACTCCCCCGAGTTTTGTCAAGAGTGGAGTTGAACAGAGATTAAAGTGGAGAGAGAGAGAGAGAGAGATTCTTGTGATTGAGGTGGAAAATGAGGGCAGAACTTGAGGCACGCTAAATCGAGGCAACGCTCAATGACAAGGTTGTTCCTTATCTTCTTTTGCGTCTGCTTGTTCATTCCCTTCCACAGGTGAATCTAGGGAGAAAAGGGCCCTGTGTTTCTTCCTCTTTTCTTCCACGCAGAATTCACACAGCACACCCCGTTCTCTCTCTCTACCCCCACACCGAGGAGTTGAGCCAACTGTGTTGGGCTATCAAAAGAGCACCCTGACGTCCTGACCCTGCCCCCTCAGACCCCCCTACCACCACACACTTGCTGATAAATTCATTGTGGGTGACACTAATGGGTGGGTAACTTGCGGTGTTCCCTATCTCCTCTTTCTCTGTCTGGGGTGACAAGGCCAGACCTTCCCCCACAGGTACCTAAAGGAGCTTGTAAAAGCTGGTGACTTCCAGCGGCACATAATGTACAGTATAAAAGCTACAGACATATGACGCTGCTGGATCAGAAAGGGATGTGGAGAAAGAAACTGTATTTCACTGCATTCAATTTTTCATTTTTATTTTAACTCAACTTTTTTATTGGGAAGCTTGACTTTGTGAACTGTATTCCTATACATTCATGAAAAAATGTCAGTAATGCAGACATGAGGTCTTAAAGGGATAGCACACCCAAAATGGCAATTTTGTTATCATTTACTCTCTCATGTTGTTCCAAACCTGTATGATTTTCTGTCTTCTAATTTTTGGATATATTTAGAAGAATGTCCATACAGTTAATGTCAATGTGGTCCAATGTTGTTTGGACCCCAATGTTATTCAAACAACTGATTAAGAACAACATCAGGGTGAGGAAATAATGACAGGATTTTCATTTTTGAGTGAACTATCAAGTTTTAATATACTCTAAATTATGAATTTGCTCCATCAAAAGTTATGTACGTATAAATATAGAGATACATAGCATGTAAAACATGACATTAGCCAAGAAGTTACATTTTAATCCACAAACATGCAAATATGTTTGTCTATGAGTGAGAGACAGGGGCCAGTGGAAGAGGAGGGGGTTGGGAAAGGGAGATCATTACTGCACCACCTGTTTGGTGGCTTTGACGGACAGGTTGGTGTGTGCTGCTGTATCAGCAGGTCACAGACAGCCAGTGAGTGAGAGAAAGAGAGATACAAGAGCAAAAAAAAAAAAAAAAAGGCTGAAAGTCCAAAACTAGAGTTACAAGTTGAGTGCACAACAATTTGTGTGAGACAGACAGAAGAAAGATAGAAGAAATGCACACAAACTTGAAATCTGTTCATAACAGCATTGAGCAGCTGGTAAAGCCAATATTAGCCATTTTAATAAGAGACATTAGTGTCTCAACCTTGACACTGAATATAACCATACGAACCATTATGAGCATGAAGGTTATGAAAGATAGAATTGGAAAAAACTTGGCCGCTTATTGTGTGACGCACATGCAATTTATGCCATGATGTACTATTGGGGGATAAGTGATGTAATCACGCTTCCTTCCATCAACCCCCCGAGCCCCCCTTTCGGGAATCCCTCTGTGATTAGAACCTGTTACTGTCCATCTTTGTCTCTCTGTCATCCCTCTAGCTCACCTCAATTAGCTTGTTTCAAATTGTGTCACAGCAGGAGCAGCTTAACTGAAACAACACATTCCATACATACCATTGTCTCATTGGCTTTAAAAGATGCAAGAAAAAATGTCAAAATGACAAATATCTCTCCACACAAGGTGGGAACCTCTATTTCATCTCATGTCATTCTCCAGGCAATATGAATTCAGGCCTGCAGAAAATAGGATAGGGTTGGAATTGCTAATCGTGTCAAAACAATAATCACTAAATAACTAATATCGGCAAAGAAATATTACATTTTACACAGCAACAGAAATTGTCGGCTTTTTTAGTAATTGATCAAAAGCAGTGTAAACCGGCCAGTGGTTCTCAGCCGCGTCACTTTTTGCGTCAACTGTGGAACCAGTTTTTACACATGCACGGTACCAGAATTGTGTATCGTTCAAATGTAAGCAGGAATGACACAAGATGAATAGAGTTTAAAAATTGGTCAAATATTGTATTTGCATTAGCCTTTAAAAAGGTAACATATTCATGATGATATAGTTACTTGCGTTTAATAATTTGCATTCAGCAGAACAACCCACTGTGTGACCCCTTTATGAGTCACGACCCAGCTGTTGAGAACCACTGAAAATAGAGAAGATGGATAACTTTAAATGTTGCCAGGCTAGTTACTTGCATGGCTTCAGGTTGATGTGGCCATGCATAACTTGGAGTGAGTTTGACCTCTGGTGGCATAAATATGCAACAACATCCTAGATCTAGAATAGGCAGGTTCTGTACATTACGCTTTCCTATCCGAAAAAAAACTTGCACTCCTCATCCAGCTTCCTCAATATCAACAGTTCCAGAAGTCTTTGTGCTTGAACCTCTAATAATCTCCATCTCCACCAGGTCATTCAGACCGCTCATCCAATCTTCTTCACCACTGCTATGCTAACAACTCCATTGCAGATCTCCCTTGTGCCTCAACATCTACATCTCAGAAAACATCAATGCCCAGCATAATTCAAATAACACTCTTCCCTAAGCATTTCATAGTAACAAGCCTCTCCTTGCCACCAAAACATCTGCCATTTTATCTAAAATGTTGTCTCTTCACTATTATCTGGAAATTATTTATACTGCCTGATAATTCATTTCAAGAGACTGTTGCAGGCTTACACAGATAGGCTGCTGATTATTATGCACATGCCACATTAAAGGCAGGTAACAAACATTAATGCAACAAGCACATAGTCTTGCTGAAAAAGTCAACTACATTTTTTACGGTTTCTCTCTTTCTCGCTCTTACACACAAATGCACGCATTCATACTCGACACTCATGGACGCCTGCTGTCAGCTTGATTGTGGGAGCCTCTCTCCTTGATGCTGCCAAATTGAACACCGACCCTCTGAGCACATCTGAGCTGTCACTCACACGTACACAGACACTCCAGTCTAGCACAGCTTGTAAGGTTAAAGGAGGTGAACTACATTCATAAACACTTTAAACCTGAGTTATATGAACCAGTAATATTGTGCATTTCATTCATTCACTCACTGAATGAATAAATTACAAAGTCTATGTATCCAATAGTCTATAAATGTATAACACACACACGTTTCATCTTAATGTAAAATAAAAAAATAATGATTTTGTCTGAAAAAGATGGATGAATTTTCAGCATTTCGATTTGATTCATTTTATTCAAAATCCTGTGACAGGTTACAGAAATTAGGATGTTTAAATATCTGCAGTCTTATTTTTAAATTATGTATTAAATATATAAGTGTTCTGTGACATAACACACCATTTTAAATATATACATTTTCACCATAAATAAATAGTTCTCATTGGTGCATGATTGTTCTTCGTTAAGCACACTCTGAGCATTCATCTTAACATTGCAAGAAGGAACCAAACATTTTTTAAATGCATGGTAAACCTACTGTGAAATGTGCTCAATAAAAACACTAAATCAATCTGAATATATATGAATAAAGTAATATGTAAACAACTGTGCAAACCAAATTTAGTGATATTGTTCAGCAGCTGCTTCCACAGCATGCAGAATATGTGCTGCCATGAGCCTAAAGCAAAGTTAATTAAGCATGGGAACCACCGCAAAAGAAAAGGGCTTGACGAGCTTTAATTAGCGTGCACAAATATTCCGATTCTCAATCAAATATGAGATTTAAGCAGCAGAATTTTAGATTAGCCCAAGGTGTTCAGTCCATGCATGATGTTTGGTTATTTACACGGCGAATTACATAAACATAAATTAATCAGCAGGGGTTAAACCTTTTTTAAGCACATTTTTTAACTTATCAAACAGAACTAACTTAAAAAATAAAAAAAACTAATAAGTTAGACATTCAGCTAATCAAAGTTTGAGGTTGAAATCTGCAACTCAAAGTTGAAATCTTGTCTTAAATAAATTAAATTATATATCAAAAAGAACGTGCAGATGAACTTCAAATTAAAACGTTCTGCAACAATTTGTAACAGATGTCTGACAAGCTATCATGGGAAGTAAAACCTTCTTTGTCCAGATGAAAAAAAATATTTCAAGCTAATAAAATGAAACAGCCTGTTTCCCTGAAGAGGGAAAAGAGTTTATAAACCAATTAGTTAATGTTCAATATTAAAAATGAACAATGCAGATCATTTAAAAGAAAAATACTGAGGTGACCAAAATTCTCTCTTCTGGAAAAAAAGCCAAGAGGGAGAAACCGAAATGAACAGAGCAAAATGTTTCATGATGCATAATATCTAAATTTTTTTTTTTTACCATATTTGGGGATATCCGTATAATTCTACAGAATAGATGCCAATGTAAAATCGATTTAAAAAAAAGCATGATAGAATGTTTTAAAGGAGTACTAAACTGTAACCAGGTGCATGCTTTACTTTTCCATAGTAAATTTGTAAAAAAAAAAAAAAAAAAAAAAAAAAATTATATATATATATATATATATATATATATTTATTTCTCATGACACAAATGGCA
The DNA here is from genome assembly GCA_030578255.1 of Tiaroga cobitis. Classification (NCBI taxonomy): domain Eukaryota; kingdom Metazoa; phylum Chordata; class Actinopteri; order Cypriniformes; family Leuciscidae; genus Tiaroga; species Tiaroga cobitis. The sequence goes on along the minus strand of CM060606.1, from coordinate 23,629,422 downwards.
CAAATGTTTTATCTACAAACACATGAGTGTGTCTGTAAACACCCTCTGCCAATTGACTGCAGTAATTAGTCTACTTGGTAGCAACTCTCATAGTTGGGCTGTTGCTTTAAAGGAGAACTCCGGTCAATTTTAACACTGAGCTCATTTTTTGTGCATTTGGAGTGCTGTCAGTACAGACAAAAACGACAAAAATCGGTGTCGCCTACACCGTGTTATCCTCTTTTTAAAATTCGCACCCTGTTGGCTTCAATGGGGCAAGTTCTAAACCTGCTTTTAGCCTCTTAACATCCTTGATTTGTCATTACAAGTGCACAGCCATGTGAGTAGTGTTATTAAGAGTAACCACGATCAATCTGACTGCAGTAGATGTGAAAGATATTAATACAAATGGTGTTAAAGGAGTAGTTCACTTTTAAGAAAACTTTTGCTGATAATTTACTCACCCCCATGTCATCCAAGATGTCCATGTCATTCTTTCTTCAGTCGAAAAGAAATTAAGGTTTTTGATGAAAACATTCCAGGATTTTTCTCCATATAATGGACTTCAATGGGAACCAAACGTTTAAAGGTCCAAAAGACAGTTTCAGTGCAAACTGTTCAAAGGGCTTTAAACGATTCCAGACGATGAATAAGGGTCTTATCAAGCGAAACGATCGCTCATTTAAAAAAAATTTAACAAAGTTTAAGTTTTATAAGCTCAAATGGTCGCCTTGCTCTGTTCTGTGATGCTCGTTCGTGACTCTCCTGTTCGAACTCGTTTATCAAAATGAACGAATCTTTTCCCGAGTCAACTCGTTCGTTTCGTTCGTTGAATGAACCAAATGACACGAAAAAAGATTCGTTCATTTTGATAAACGAGTTCGAACAGGAGAGTCACGAACGAGCATCACAGAACAGAGTAAGGCGACCATTTGAGCTTATAAAACTTAAACTTTGTTCATTTTTTTTAAAATGACCGATCGTTTCGCTTGATAAGACCCTTATTCATCGTCTGGAATCGTTTAAAGCCCTTTGAACAGTTTGCAGTTTGCACTGAAACTGTCTTTTGGACCTTGAACCGTTTGGTTCCCATTGAAGTTCATTATATGGAGAAAAATCCTGGAACGTTTTCATCAAAAACCTTAATTTCTTTTCGACTGAAGAAAGAAAGACATGGACATCTTGGATGACATGGGGGTGAGTAAATTATCAACAAAAGTTTTTTTTTAAAGTGAACTAATCCTTTAATTCAGCCAGCTCACATACCTGTATTTACTTCCTGTTTTCGGTCGAAGTCCACGGTAGTCGATTGTAGAGTTCGCAACAGTGCCACGAGAGTTCGCAACTAAGCAACAGTGGAGACTCAGACTGCCAGCTGTCAGCTGGTGTTCTGAGAATATCAGCTCAAATGTATAGTTAATCCGAATCAGATGTTGAACATAATTTAGTTACCAATGATCGCGCGCGCGAACTCGACTACTGTGGACTTCGACCGAAAACAGGAAGTAAATACAGGTATGTGAGCTGGCTGAATTAACATAATTTTTATTAATATCTTTCACATCTACTGCAGTCAGATTGAACGTGGTCACTCTTAATAACACCACTCACATGGCTGTGCACTTGTAATGACAAATCAATGATGTTAGGAGGCTAAAAGCAGGTTTAGAACTTGCCCCATTGGTCAACAGGGTGCGAATTTTAAAAAGAGGATAACACGGTGTGGGCGACACTGATTTTTATCGTTTTTGTCTGTACTGACAGCACTCCAAATGTACAAAAAAATGAGCTCAATGTTAAAATTGACCGGAGTTCTCCTTTAAGTCAAAGAAGATGACAGAAAATTCCAATAAAAATTTGCCAACAATAAATAAGAATTTATTGCAGCCACAATGCACTTGCATTGAACATGTTTGAAAGACAAGAAAACCGAAGCATAGTTTTTAGTAGCTAAAAGAATGATCAAATTAGCCATACATAATAAATGAACGTGAAAGGAGTGGAAGATGATTAGAACTTTGAGAATGATGTATGTTCCAATTCTGTGGAAATTTGCTGAGTTTTGTGGACACAAAATCTGTGTGGGCCTAGTCATGATTTAGAGATGTACTGATCTAGGCAATTCCTCGTCTCTGTGTCATTACTTCAATATATCATAATATAAAATTATAAATATTGATACTAAGTCCCGTAGTCTTTTACAATAACTACATCATAGCCTTGAAAGCTGTACATGCGAAAAACTGAAATGAGAACAATAAGTTGCAAATAATGGTAACTCAAAATGATTCAAGATGAATAATTGAAACAAATGTTTTTTATCAAGTGGTCAATCTCAATAACTAAAGCTTATTAGAATGAATCTGAAGTGAATATTGCAGGATTCAGTCATCACCAGTAAAGGTCTCGAGAGTTAATGGAATGAACTATAGACAATTATATGAGTCTTGTGAGAAGTAAAGAATTGTTATATCAATTAACTTTTTTACAACTATGCTTGTCTTGAAATTGTGAAAAAAAGAAAATCTGTTTTTTTATGCACTCATGTAGTTCATTCTCCCCCTGTGTCACTGTCAGACCCCATTTCAGGAACTGTTGAACTGTACCACTCTGCATTTTCTTCTGACTCTCCTTGTACACCAGTGAGGGAAATTTCTCCACTTTCTGGCTTCACCTTCATGCCCATCGCCTCCAGATGCTGGCCTTGGTGCTTGCGCTTTGTGTGACGTCGCAGTGTGTTGCGCTCTGCAAAACGCATGTGGCATATTAAGCACTGAAAAGGTTTCTCACCGGTGTGTACTCTCTGGTGTCTCATTAGCTCCCCTGATTCACGAAAACGCCTCGGGCAAAGCTGGCACACAAAGTTTCTCTGACCTGTATGGATGTGTTTATGTCGCTCAAGATGGCTTGATCTTTTGAACGCCTTGCCACAAAGATGACACACGTGGGGTTTGCTTTGGGAGTGTGTGATGGAATGGCGTTCAAGGTCTGAAAGATAGTAGAAGACCCGCGGACAGTACTGACAGTAAAGAATGCGACGTGGGCCTAATGCTTGCGGGTCTTGGTCCTTTGGGTGATTGATGGGATTTACGGGTGATATGGGACGAAGGGGTGATGTGGAAGAGATGGTATCTAATGCGTCTGTTTGGTCTACCGAGTTAGACTCAGTGTCACCGTCACAGTTTATCTCTGTCTCGTGGTTTTTACTTTCATGTACTGTGGAAGAGGAATCCGACTTAGTTGCTTCAGAACATAAGGATGGAATAGTGACCGAATGAATCTCAGGCTTGTTTTCTTGTTTCTTCTCCACAGACACAGCCAATCTGAGAAGAGCCTCCCGAAAGGAAGTGGGCACTGGTGTGTCGGAGTAGGCATCAGTGCTGAATTGCTTGGTTGGACTTGTAGAGGTCACTGTGGAAGTGCTAGAGGAAGCAGTTGATGAGGTAGGGCTAGCAGGAAGATTAGAGGGGTTATTCAATCCTGAGATGTCTGTAGCTGTGGCAGAGGAAACCGTGCTGAGGCTAAGAAGTGATGGACATGAACTTAATGTAGATCCCAAATCAAGTGGACAAGTAGCTGAGGGAACAGTGGAAGAGGGGGAAATCTGAGATAATTGACCAGGAGAGGATGAACTGTGAGTAGAGGACACCGGAGATGACAAAACTAGGAACATGGGGGAGGACTGAGTGTTCTGACTAAGAGGAATCGGTAAGGAAAGGGTAATTAGCCCTGGGCTAGCCTTAGAGGCTGATGAGGAAAGCGACTGAAGCTGAGATGGAGGAAGAAGAAGAATGGGAGTGTTTGACCCTGTAGTATTAGCCAAAATCTGAATTGGAACTGATGCCAAGTCAGACACAGCAGGTATGATGGAGGGTTTATCAAGAGCTACAGAAGATGTTGGCTTAAGGTTTGGGGCAACTTGTGAGGCTTTCACTGAGACATGACCTAGAGACATATTTGGACACAGTGAATTGGGTTGTGTCTGCAGTCTTGAGTCTGCAATATCCTCTACATCAGCAAAGGAAGAGGGCTTATCTTCAGCTTGCCTTGGGTTTAGAGCTGTTTGTTCAGAATGCCCCTCAGCATGTTGTATATTATCAATTTGTGGGACTTTCTCTCCATCTGGGGTGAGTGTGTAAGGAATCCCCTGGTCATCTATAAGTAGTGTATCCATTGGATCTGGGGTTATGACGGTGAGGTACGATGGATTTGGCATGGGTTCAAGCGCAGGGGAGGACAAATGTCCATCCCAATACTGTGGGAGATATGTATGAGCTTCACTTACTAATGGAATCCAGCACATTTCATTATCGTCCTCCTGCTCCACTTCTATATGTTGAGGCTCATCCTCAATTTCATCAACTTCCATATGAAGTGAACCTTCATATTCAGGGTCTACAACCCATTCGCTCTGCCTCTCATTATTTCGGTCTTTCTTTTTTGGGAGGCTTAAATCTAATACCTCATCCCCTTCATTTTGTCCCAAAGAATCTCCTGCACTTGTCATTGCAGTATTCCTTCCAAAATCAAGTCTCTCCTCTCTTACATTACATTGAATTTGTGTTTTATAATCTTCAATGTGGTCTTTACTATATTCTAATCTTTTGTTTGGATTTATGTCCATCCCAAGTTTACTCTCTCTTGCATGTGCCACATCAACAACATGCATCTTATTATTAGTGCACAACTCCTTGCTTGTGTGGTTGGCTCCAGCAGGTGATGGGTGTTTATCATTTTGGAAACTTTTATTTAAAATAGATTGTTGTTGAACTTTAATCTCTAGTAAATCATTGGTTGAGATCTTAGCAATGTTTGTAGCTTTGGTTGTGACTTCACAAACTTCGGTCCTAGCATTAACAGACTCCATCTTGGGTATCAGCTGCATGTTTGTTGGTAGACTCCTTGTATTCTCATCAAAAGTAAGACATTTATTTTTAACAGTCTGGTTTTCAAGAGGAACCGTCTGGTTTGAATCGGATTCATATTTTGGTGAGTTCTTCTCACTGCTCACAGAGTTCTGCTTGCTGTAATCCTTTACAACTTCTGTCTGCTCTTGTGCTGGAACAAGAAACACATCTTTGTTCTTAGATTCTGTCCTCGATGAGAGCCTCTCCTCTAATAATTCGACCTCTTGACCCACAGACATTTGGCAATCTTTGGTTGCAGAAAGGTCAGTCCACTTAATATGTGGAATGGTCTCACCTATCCCGTCCAATGCGTGTTGTTTGCGCATAGCAACCTCTGTACATTCAGCAGTACAGAAGAAATCATATTATTCAGTACTTGTGGAGTAAGTCAGTTCATTATAACCTGAGAGAACATTGAAATATTGCCTGGCAGGGCCACAGAATCTTGCATAATCCAAGTAATGGCACCATATCCATTTCATTGTCCATCTGACGTAAATGCTGATTTTCACCCATGTCTCTGGCACTGCCATCAGTCAGGACGTTCTACTCATCTAAGGCATCAGTCTGAAAAAAAAGACAAAATATGATTCTTAATTCTATAATAGAAATAGCTCAACTTAAAATACAAAGACAGATCTCAAACGTTAAGGTAACAATTCTTTAGAAAACATTAGTGCTGTCAAAATGTACAAATTAACTGCATCTTTTAGCCTACTAATAATCATCTTTTTAAAGTTATAGCCACTTTATATATTCATATATAATACATTTTTAAAACCTTATTTAATAATATATTTAATATTGTGCATTTAAAATTAAATATAAAAAGACAGCATCGTACACTGCATAAAAATGGATACTAAGTTTTGGTGTGGCTAAGAAAAAAATGGTATAATCATTTGTTCATTGTCTGATCTATAAGGGGTTGGTTTACAAGCATTTATAAAGCACTTATACTTCAAAACCATAACAGAATCATAACATTGAATTAAAGGGTTAGTTCACCCAAAAATGAAAATTAAGTCATTAATTACTCACCCCCATGCTGTACCAACCCCGTAAGCCCTTCGTTCGTCTTCGGAACACAAATGAAGGTATTTATGATTAAATCTGAGAGGTTTATCACTCCTCCATAGGCTGCCTAAGGGAATGAATCCTGACGTCCCAGAAAGTCATTAAAGAAAATGTTTAAATATTCCATGTCACAACAGTGACTCAACCATAAGTTTATCAAGCGACGAGAATACTTTTTGTGCGAAAAAACAACATTTTCTTTAATGACTTTCTGGGCCGTCCGGTGTCATTCCCTTAGGGAGCCTATGTAGCAGTCATAAACCTCTCAGATTTAATCATAAATACCTTCATTTGTGTTCTGAAGACGAACGAAGGCCTTACGGGGTTGGTACAGCATGGGGGTGAGTAATTAATGACTTAATTTTCATTTTTGGGTGAACTAACCCTTTAAAAACAACAGACAGCTGCAGTTGCAATTAAAAAGAGCAAACAGAGGTGGCGATATAGGGCACCTTGATAAGAATCTGTAATTATATTTCATCTAGGGATCAGTGCTAATAATATAATAGTAATATAAAAAATAATAAACAAATTTTCATCATTGTTAACAACATTGTTAACAACAACATGATTAAATTTCAAGTTATTTTCATTTATACAGATGCCTATGAAGACATACATTCAACAGTAGGATCAGATGTTGACAATTACGACATCCCTGAGCAACTCGCATGGAAAAAACAAGAACACAAACTTCTTGACAGGTTATTTTAAAAGCTTAAAAATATTTTATATCGGAATTTAACAATCACTTACTAATTTAGTACATTATTTTCTCAGGTGTACATCCTGAACCCTCCCAAACTACAGGATACGGTTATTACCAACTTTCTCTAGTGTCGTTATGGTCGAATAGGTCAACAAATCTAGTATTAATATATTTCGAAAGCTTAAATCACATTTCAGAGGACACGGTTGGTGGATTATATTTTAGCAGTTGTTTTCATTTGTATCAACCTCTAATATGTCAACAATACAAAACTAACAGCATTTATTATAACACTTCTGACAGTAAATTAAAACAATAAACCACTTTATGTTTTTAGAAACAGCATTATTACATTTTATTATGGCATACTATTTATACACAATCGCCTGTAATTAGCCTAAACCAAGAAATCCACCAGTGATTTATTTTTAATATGAATGACACACAATGATTGCAATTTAAAGGTTTTAGATTGTGTTAAACACACATTTATGAAGTTCTCAAATTTAACAATATTACAAACACTAAAAGCAGACAAATTCTTAGGAAATTAAAAGCTTGACAGGACGCCAGCACTAGTTAGCCAAGCTAAGAAACAGTTCTTCTTACCTATAATAGTTACAACATTCAATATCTAATATTTGGAAAAAGTGCTCACATACATGCCATGCAGTTTTTAAGAACGCAACGCAATGAGCTTGAACGTCGCGCGGTCATGGTAGCAGGTTCACTCCTCCTCCCCGTGGTTTTCATCACAAATTAAGTACGTTCATCTGTCAGCGCGCATGGCTCAGGGTTTGACACCAACGCCTTTGTCCGTACAGTCAGCGATGCAGCACTGTGGGAGAGTTAGAGATCAACACGGGGACATTCGACGCCATTAAGCGTCGGAGGTTCGTTTAAAGAAGACAAATATAAAAACCAAACACCGCGTTTGATGTCTGCGGGGTCCAAACAGCGAGTCGAACCCGTGCCATTATATGACCAGAAGTATCTGCCTGAGGGACATATCCTTCCATATCGTGGGTATGTCAGATAAACTTGAATTATTCCCATATTTTGGTCAAAACACTGACTGCACTCGAACCTGCGACCAGCCATTTTATGCGTACCGAGGGTTCGAGCCAGTGACAGCGCTCACACACCGCTGCTTTGGAAACCCTATTTCAAACTTTCCAAGACAACAAACGCTCTTTATCTGCTACTCACAAGAACATACATTTCTTCCCAAAAGCTTACAGCCATTCGCACACATTGCTTCTTTATAACTGAAATATTGAATATGAAACTGTTCTCACCCCACGAGTCAGCTCGCGCAGGCACTGACTGGCCCGACCCTGAGATACTTCCGGAAGACCAAATATGAATGAATGACTGGGCGGAGAGGTTGAGCGCGAGAGAGCGGGGAGGGGGGGGGGGATGTCGTGGTGTTGCAGTTTTCTACGTCCGACCTGGACTCGTTTAGGACTGAACATTTTGAACATAACTTTAGTTGTGTATTTGTCAGTATGTTTATGAGATTAATAAAACAAAACATACACTTAAGGGTGAATCTCACTTTAACTGTCTACAGGTAAAATTTCCCCCCAAAATTAAAAGGAAATAAATTGTATAAATAAAAGGAATTCTTTGTTGTTTTTAAAAAAAAAACATTATTTTCATTTATGAGCACATTCAAAAATAAAAATAAATGTTTTGTGCTGAATTTAATTCATTCAAACCAATTCTATATTGGCTTAAAATAATACAAAAAATTATTTATAATGTCACAACGATGCCATTATTAATTGTATAATCTAATTGGTAATCAATTTGCATTACTGCATTCAGTCAATATTTATACATTGCTGTTACGCAAATGCAAGGGGTCCATAAAATAATGTCACAATGCAACAAAAAAAAAGAGCTTAATTAAAAAAAAAAATTGTGTATTTTCTGTATTTTATAAGTTTTGAGGTCTAGGGCTCAAACATTTCTTTGTATGCTTTTAAGTTTAAAGTTTTACTTATTTAAGTTTTCTAACTTTCATTTAAGTTTTGAGATAGGCCTATATGACTCAAACATTTCTTTGTTCAATCTAAATCATTTATACAGAGCACAGACTTGCCAAGTAAAATAAAATCAGTACTATTAATGACAACAAACAGTTTCCAATTTCTTTATTGTAGAATCATGCCAAGAAAGGTGGAAAAAAAAACTACATTCAGAGATTATTTATTATGAAGTTCGCACAATGCAAAACTGAATCCTGAAAGCACAATTCAGCATGGCTGTACATCAGCAAAGCTTTTATGCAATAATATTCAAGTTTACTCTTTTCTTATCAGCAGTCCAGTCAAAAATCAGTTAACTCTATAAAACTGCTTATGGAATACAGTAAAATTAGAGAGCATCTGTACATGGCATGATTTCAGAGATCAGCCTGTGCTTTCTTGGCATTGACAAATGTATCAGTTAGCAGAAATAATTTTTTAAAGGGATAGTTGAAAATTCTGTCATCATTTACTCACCCTCAAGTTGTTCCAAACCTGTATGAGTTTCTTTCATCTGCTGAACACAAAATAAGATATTTTGAAGAATGTCAGTAACCAGACAGTTGATAGACCCCATTGACATCCATAGTTTTTTTTTTTTTTCCTACTATGAAAGTCAATGGCTATACCGTCAACAGAAAAAAGAAACTCATACAGGTTTGGAACAACTTGCGTGAATGATGACAAAATTTTCCTTTTGGGTGAACTATCCCTTTAACAAAGAAATGAAAATATTATAACAAAAGATAAACATAAATGGTATAACTAAAAAACACTTTAACACTTAGTATGGCCACAAAACACAACAAAAGATAGCAGCTTATGACAATCGTGACCTCAAGCAAGTATGAGGGTGTCTGCATACATCAGATATGATACAAACTCAGTTTAAGGTAACTTTGTCAATGCAACATACAAAATAGAAGAGAGAAGAGTTAAATGAGGCATAACTATGAGATCCTGAGATCCAGTCCAAAATAAAAATGTAGTGGCACATTAATAAAACAATTGTTTCTCTCCTCCAAAGTGAGGAGAGAACTGTGTGTGCCAACATATAAAATATGTTATCATAATTTGATGTGTTTACTGAAGGTCAGCAGGATCACATGCATCAATCTCAGAAACCAGTCGATGAGGGAAGAGCTTGAACTGCAGCCAGGTAGGGTCTAAAGAGAAAAGAGGTAGATGAAGGTGATTCAGGGTTATTTTTAAGTGTAAAGTATTATATGTATAAATCTGGTGGAAATTGTGTACCAAGGTAGCAACTAGGTGCCTTGAGCTGTCCATCTACGCAGACCTCTGTGGCAGTGAAGCTGCAATGTTTTTCTGTATGTTTACAGAAAAATGTCACATTCTCTCCATGGGCAACCACACCATCCGTCAGATCATATGGCCAGCGCTTTAGTGCTCCCACAATCACCCTGCTGCGTTGAGCTGGGACTGGACAACGGGCTGATCGGAAGGGCAAGGGAAGAAATGGTGAAGAGAATGATGGGAGATATTGGTCATGACAAAAAGGAAAGGAGGTTTATTATTCACGGCTGGAAACCAAAACACTCCAAACCTTACATTGAAGAAAATAAAAATGCTTAATGTAAAAGTTCAACACAGCCATGATGATGACTGAATGTATTGTGTTGTTACCAGCTTTTCTTACCCCGGCAAGCAGGCTCTGCACTCCATGTCCCATTCGGTAGACAAGTCACTTGATTTGGTCCATCCAAAAAGAAGGTTTTCTTGCAAAGGTAATAAATTGTGTCACCAACTTCATATTCATTTCTCTGGACAGCCACCAGGTGTCCACGATCAACCTCCTTTGGAGGAGGACAAACCACACCTGGTAACAAACATATGCACACACTACATAAATGTGCTTGCAGAATTACAGTTTAAAAACCTTATTAAGTCTAATGTGAAAACTCTTAAAGGAATAATCCTGTGCTCAATCGACATCATTGTGGCACAATGTTGATTATATGCTACAAGTAGCAAATTATTTTAATGTTTATGGCCCAGTTTCACAGACAGCTCAAACATGCATTTTAGTCTGGAACTAGCTTAAGCCTTGTCTGTGAAACCGGGAGTATGTGTTTATGTTAAAGTGTAGAAATGTAATGCTTCAAATTGTATGTATTATAGTTTTTTGTGTGTGTGTTATAATGTGTGTATTATTTGAGCTGTAAAGTTGTTATGATCATCATGATTTTGCCAAGTATGACATGTTCCTGGAACAACATTCCTGTCTGAAAATTTAGTTAAACCAAACCCAACCCATAACTTGTCCCTAAATTTATGTCCTTTGACATAAACCCTCAAATCCGATTGGTTGATTGGAATGTTGTTCCAGGATCAGCAAAGATGTTGATCCAGGAACATGGCTGCAAAAAAGATGTTGATCCAACAGGGGGCATCATTGCACCAGAACAATTTAGTGAAACCGGCATTTTAGTGAAGCTCCACTAGCTCAAAACACACAAAAAAAAATCATTTACACATAGTGCCCTATCCGCCTACTCTCAAACCCACACAGTCTTTATTGCTCTTCTCTCTCCCGCTGTCCCTCTCATCTCTCTTTCATTACTTTGTACCATTTTGTGCAAGTGTAGCTACACAATATCTCTTTAGCAGTTTGAATCAACATCTTCCACTCAAGCATACTTTCTAATACACCTGCTATTTCCTTTTAGCAAGATCTCTGTCTCAGTCATTCCCATGCGGAGGAGGATGTGTAGACACACACAAACACACACACACACATACACACGCACACACACGCACACACACACTTACGGCGACAGATGGGGTGAGGGTATTGCCATGTCTGGTTCTCATGACAGATATTCTCACTATTTCCAATCAGCACAGATCTGTATGGGGAAAAGGACGAGTTGTGTAGATTGCATAATTATAATAAAAAGAGACAGTCTGTTGTATATCAGTCACAGATTTCTCTTTCCAGTTTTATTTTTTCTCTTCAATCTCACCCAGATGCACATTGATACTGGATGGTGGATCCCACAGCAGCACTGCCCTGCACAGAGAGCAGATCATCATCTTCAGGCAAAGAACAGGACACCTCAGGCACCAGACCAGGCTCTGCTGCAAGACCTCCACCTGGGGAGGCTGGTGGAATAATCAAAATAGCTTATTTATCTCTTGAGTTGAGTATGCATTTAAATGCTAAATTGATTTGATCAAGTCCTTTGAAATGAACACTTTGTGTTTGTGTTTCCTATTGATTTGAATAACTTTTATGTCATTTTCAGGAAAGTGAAAACAAGTAAATAAAACAAGTAAAAAGTAGTAACATATTTTCCATTTTCAATTCAAATATCATGAATTATTAATTCATACATATTACGTTTTTTTCCATTCACATTTTACAATCTGAACTAACCTTGTTTGTCATAAAATGGTAAAATTATCTGATATTACAAGAGACTGACCCTGACAAAGGGTCTGCAAGGGGGGCTCTCTGTGATATCATTTCATGTTTTATGTTTTTTTTTCTGCATGTTACTGTATGTAAGTTACACCACAACTTTGATTGGGTGACTTTGATTTTTAAAACAGGTATTGTTTCCTAAGAAATAATAGGCTAATCAAAAACAGCCAAAAATCGGTAGAACATCTGCGCCAAATACTGAAGGATATATAAGTGCCTACTGCCTATATAAGTCACGCAGAAATGTCATCAGTCAGAATCTTTCCTTCAGCACGAAGATCATCTCGCTGTTCCGAAAAAGACTGAAGCCTCTATTCGCTTCTTGCTGTCGAACGAGCCTCGCAGTGAAACAAGACGCTCTGCAATCATGGTGACTGCACAGCGCTCTGCAAGCAAGCTGACTGAAACAGCGCTCTACAAGCAAGCTGATTGAGTGTCTGCTGCCATCCAAAGGTTAAATAAAAGAGCAACTTTTAAGAGCAAATTTCAGCGACGTTGTTTCAAATGTCTGTCATGCCGTGAATGTGGCTTGTACAGGGCTCACCTGACTACTCTAGATGAGCACTTTGAGTGCACTTCTTGCCTGGGCTCGGATAGAGCTCTTCAGCAATCCTGCCGCTTCCAAATCTCCTTCCCCTCTCGAGGAAACAGAGCCGCCAGGTTGAGCAGGAAGGCGGAATCGAGTTCACATCGGGTGCCTCGCTCTCCCCTCAACGTCACGAGTCCCCTGTGTTCTTCACCCACGAGGATCAATGCCCCTCATCTGGTGCGAGTGGCATGGTCTCATTTGGCGGGTCTGAGGAAGAACTAGACTCTATGTCTCCGGTTGCCTCTGACTGCGAAGAGTGGATGAACTCCAGTGATAACTCCGCCTCCCTTTCGCATAAACAGTGGTAAAGCACGGCATTGCATGGGCTCAGAGCTTTTGCGAGTCCTCACTAAAGCTGTCGAAGAGCTCAGCTTGGACCGGTCGGCCCCAGAAGAGCCCGCCTGTAGCCGACTCAACGATTGGTTCCTGCAGCTGGGACGGCACCAGCAGGACCCTCACCAGTGTCCAGCCCCATTCTTTCCGGAGGTCCACCAGGAACTAACTAAGATGTGGCACGCCTCCACTGTTCCTCTTCGTTATGGCCAGTCTAGTGGTGCTGGAGCGCCACTTGTGGGTCAATCTCACTGAGATTAAGGACGCCGACAGGACTCTTCTTGATCCCCTGTCTCCCCATCGGGCCTGTTTGCCTCCGCGGTGGACGGCTTCGCGGAATGCTACATCAAGGCCCAGATATCATCGCAGGCTATGCATAACTTCTTGCCTAAAAGAACCAGCTCCACCACTGCCTCCAGTCACTCCAAGACGGCCCCGCCAACCCAGCAGCGACCCAGGCCAGTCTCAGCGCCCGTCCAGCCCCAGCCGGAAGTCAAGCAATGCCTCCGCCCAGTCAAATGCTACCCATATCTGAAGCGTCAAGTGCCTCGCCCCAAGCTAGAGCGGGACCCCGTGCAGCCGAGGCAGTCCTGATGCCTCAGAACGGAGAAAAAGGTTAAGTCCCACCGAGGCCGGACCACCCTCAAAGCGTGCTCGTCTTCCAGTCCCCTCTTCAGTTCAGGGCGCTAGAATCGATGTAATTGTTGCCGGTTCTGGGTCCGTCCCACCAGTTTGCACACCCAAACCCCTTTTCGCTGTTATAGAGAACCAAATAAAATGTGTATATTTTCACAAAAAGAAAAAATGTCCTCCTCTCAATGCTGTAACAGGTGCTGTTCTCCCACCTTAGCACGGGACACAGCCTGTAGTACTTCAACCATTTGCCACTCCACTCCAGGCATGACAGGCCATCCCCGGAGTGTTGAGCTGGATTTTGGGGATAATAGAACGAGGTTGCTCCAATTCGCTCGTAGACCGCCCCGCTTCAGGGGCATGATTCAAACATCGGTCTCAAACGATCTCAGTTCGCATGTCCTTAGAGCTGACTCTTAGTCTATGCCAGGGGCGGCTGGCCAATAGAGAGTGCTAGGGCATTTTCAACACCCAAGGTCGCTTTACAAAGAGAGGTTAAAGATACAAACAAAGAAGGATTCAAACAAATAACATATCTATAACAAGGTAGAATGTACAGACTGTGCTGAAGAGTAATATTCAGAGAGGTTTTTGAAGGAGAGAAGGGTGGATGCTTGACGGATGTCTTGAGGAAAAGCATTCCACAACCTGGGAGCCACAATTCTAAAAGACCTGGCTCCCCTGGTTACCACCAGACTATTGAAACTGACTGAATATGGTGCAGCCCCACCTAAGATATTTTTCACCAGCCGCCACTGGTCTATGCTGGAAAAACGTGTCATGGAGAAAGTCCTCACAGAACGCAGCGAGTCAGGCTTTTACGGCCGCTTCTTCCTCGTCCCCAAGAAGGATGGCGACCTCAGGCCTATCCTCGATCTGAGATGTCTGAATCGCGCACTCACCAGATGGCCCTTCAGAATGTTAACTATCAAACAAATCCTTGCACAAATTCGCCCCGGGGACTGGTTTATATCAGTGGATCTGAAAGATGCTTATTAGATATACAGATAGCCCCCCATTACAGGCCGTTCTTGAGATTTCATTCGAGGGGGTTGCATACCAATATACAGTCCTTCCGTTCTGACTTTCTCTAGCTCTGCGTTCTTTTACAAAGTGCGTAGAAGCGGGTCTCTCCCCTCTGAGACAGAAGGGAATCAACATACTCAACTATCTCGATGATTGGCTACTTATAGCCCAATCGACACAAGAGCTATGCATCCATAGATCTCAGCTCCTCAGCCATCTAGAGGACTTGGGCTTCAGGGTCAACTTTGGCAAGAGTTTGCTGCTCCCCAGCCAACAAATTTCGTTCTTCGACTCAGCCCAAATGAAGGCTTAGCTTTCACAAGAACGCGCCTTGAAAATCAGGAGCATGGCCACCTCGTCCAAAGTGGGGTCCTTTCACCCCCTCAAGAGGTTTCAAAAGCTGCTGGGCCTCATGGCGGCAGCTTCCTCTATCATTCTGCTGGCCCTGCTCCACATGTGACCACTCCACCTCTGGTTAAAAGGTCTCGTCTCACCGCATGCGTGGCGCATAGCCCGACACATTCTCAAGGTGACCCACGGCTGCGTCAGAGCCCTGGTCCCTTGGAACCAGTCTCAACGTGGCCTCCTCTTGGGTGTGGTCCAGGGGAGTCTCTATCGCACATATCTCTGCGGCGGCTGGCTGGTCCTCACCGTCCACCTTTGTCAGATTTTACATCCTGGACATCCCTGCTCTTCAAGCATGGGTGTTGTCAGTATCAGACACTTATGGACTGTGTTGCAGGCTCCGACCACGGTTTGAGCCTCTCTCTATGCAGCTGGTCTAGGGACCCTGAATTGAGCGTAATGCAAGTGAACTGTATGGAAAGAACGTTTATGGTTACTCGCGTAACATTGGTTCCCTGAGATAACGGGAACGAGCATTGCGTAGCTTGCCGTGCTACCTTTGCTGCCCGGCGAGTCATACTAGCTGCTCCTCAGTCGAAAGATTCTGACTGACGACGTTTCTGCGTGACTTATGTAGGCAGTCAACCCCGCCCTTTTTAGTGGGCTGAAACGCCATTTGTTTTTTTTGTTTTCCCCATAAGCTTCAGCTAAAACTGACTCAATGCTCGTTCCCGTTATCTCAGGGAATCAGGGTTACGTGAGTAACCATAAACGTTTTTCAAAGAAACACAATACTTTAGCGAAAGAATACAAAAGTTTTGCAAGCAAACGCAAGTTTCTTGGGGGAAGGCAAAAGCTTTACAGGAGAATGCAAATCTTGGGGCAACGCAAAAGTATTAATATAGATTTTAACATACAAAATGTTTATTCAAGCAGGTCATTGTAAATATTACATTGCATTTTTATGTATTTCTTAATAAAATAAGTTTTACCTCATTTAAATGGTTCTCATGCATGGTTTAGGGGTGGTAGATGCCTTTTTTCCCCATTTAAGTTCAAAACAAGAGCTTAGACGGTGTAAGGGAAGAGAATTTACGGTCAAAAGCCCTCCGTTATTCAGCTTCCCTGATTTTTGAGACATAGTCGGAAAAGGAATCCGAATGGATGACCCTGTGGATAATGGCATGATGCTTTTATCCACTGCACTAGATGTGGTAACATACAATACATGACTAGGTGAATGAACAGATAGGTAAATAGGGTTAACAAATGGATTCACAGGTCACCACATGGCTGAGCAGGTTCCCAGATGATGGATGGACAGAATGTGCGTCTTCATTTTGAGTTTTATCAGAAAAATCTGGAACAAGCTGTTCTCACATTCCCTCCTGTGCAGTTGACTCATGCAGTTACAATATGTATCAAATCTCTCCCTCTTTTGTGAGGATGACTGATTAATGAAGGGGGAGGAAATCATACAGTCAACATGCACACACTCCAAACTTCCATTGTACATGAATTCAGCTTTGAATGCGCTTGAACTTTGTGTGTGAATCCGGCATATCTACATGCCTGTCTCTGCTTGTTAACTATTCCATGTCACTGATCTGCAGATAATAGAGTATTGCAGGACAGATCTCACAGACCCCAAACGCCCACACTTCGGCTCTTTTGACAGCTCATTCCTAGAAATACCTCTCATGTTACTCCAGGAAATGAGTGTTTGAATGTGTGCATGTGTTGCAGAGGGGGTGATACTGGGAATGCTGCAGCCTGGAGCTCTGCCGATTTACGCCTCCTCTTCACAGAGCTGGAGTCTTTAGACCAAAACCCCACCATCCAGAAATAAGCGCTGACCCAGGTCCACAAGCTCCAAGCTTTTGTTCCATAATATTCATGCACCAAAAATGCATTATTATGCAGACACTGACACATATTTCTCTTTTTTCTCGCATTCATTGATGGCTGCGCTAAATATCACCACCATAATATTGCTAATAACTTTACAAACAAGATAAGGTCAACCTGACCCAACATGACTGATGTAATTTTCTGTAAAGCTGCTTTGAAACAATATGTCTTGTAAAAGCAGTAAAAAACAATACATAACAGTTTAAATGTTTACTCCTTTCTACCTGTACAAACAGGCTCATCTCCACTCCACTGCCGGTCACCCTGGCAGCGGCGTATTGTAGCGTCCAGCCCGTTATGCATGGTGTACCCAGGCTTACAACGAACCTCTAGCAGAGCGGAGAAAGAGGGCAAAGGGGAAAGGAGAACTACATCCGATTTTTTTGCAGGTGGGAGAGGCCACGGACACGTACGACCTGTTCACAAAGAATACTCACATGAAAACTGTGAACACTGCCTTATAATATATTATAGATTTAGTACATTTTTTAGGTTTATTTGCTTTTAAGGTTCATACAAATGCATTATGGGGTTTCCTGCTCTGACCTGGGGCCACACAGCTGAGTCCACACTGCCCGTCGCAGAGACACTGACGTTTGTTGCCACAGTCTTTATCTTGCTGACACTTTTTTGGGCATATTTGCCTTCTCTCATTACCCAGTATTCTCTCTGGGCACTGTTCTGTTGCATCCACTGTACAGAAATAAAGACAATATGCAGATCATAATTTGTTTTACAGGCAGGTGGGCTGACACACATACTACCATGTGTGAAAAGAAGTCTCTTATGCTTAAGGTTGCATTCATTTTTATCAAAAATACAGTAAAAACAACAATATTGTGAAATATTTTTTACAATTTAAAATAACGGTTTCCTATTTTAAATATATTTTAAGGTGCAATTTATTTCTGTGATGGCATAGCTGAATTTTCAGTATCATTACTCCAGTCGTCAGTGTAATGTAATACTTCACAATTTTACTGTTTTTACTGTATTTTGATCAAATTAATGCAACCTTGGTAAGCATAAGAGAGTACATATATAGTGTCCATGCCATCAACACATTTTAAATACAGTATACATTTGTCTGTCTAACTATTTAATCCATGCCATAAAAGAGCAGGCTGTTAAATGTCTGGCAGTCTGCCCAAGAGCTGAACCAGGTGTTTAACACAATACATCCACATAAACCAGACAGTGTTATGGATTTAGCCCACCCATTAACAGGAATGTTACAAGCTCACAATTAAACAGAATATTAGGAGTATAATGAAAGAGCTTAACACAATAATGCATTTCTGATAAAGCAATGATTTTGAGCTGAAAAAGAAGATGATATAGGCTACTGCATGTGTGTGTGTGTGTGTGTGTGTGTGTGTGTGCGTGTGTGTGTGTGTGTGTGTGTGTGTGTGTGTGTGTGTGTGTGTGTTCCGTATGGAAAACTAGCTCTAAGAAACAGATTCTCAAGGCAATATGTGAAAGGGAGGGGATGATAGTAGAAAATGATCAAATTAACATGTATGTACATGTATGTATGACACAATTCTTTTTTTTTTTTTTATATGTCAATTTTTTATCCTACAATAAAAGTCAGTGGAGTCTGAAGTTGTTTTGGACCCCATTGACTGTCATTGTATTGGCAAAAACAGTTGAATAATTCTTCAAAATGTGTTGCACTGAATAAATTAACCATGCAGTTTGGGAGTAACATACAGTTAAATAATGACTGAATTTTCATTTTTGGCTGAATAGAAATGTCATAAACAATGTAATGGAGACACAAAATGTATCTTTAAATACAAAATATGAACAATAAATACTGAACCTCCAGTTTAAAACTAGAGTCTCTAAGGCAAAAATTTATCAAATGAGCTGTCATTCATTCTATATTAATTAACAAATCATTTAAAAAAAACAGTTTTACATGAAAAGCCATCCATAATCCTTTCATTTTCTCTCAGCCACCCACGCACACTAACACGCTCACCTGATGCTGCAGCCAGGCTGCTGAGGGCCCACACACACAGAAGAGACGCAAGCAGAGATCGCTCCATCTTTCCCTGACACTTACTGTAGAGGTTATGAAAGAGGTAGTGAGATAGAAAGGGGAATATAAAGATGGGGGAGAGTCTAGAGGAGGGGGTATTGTGATGGTGTGATGGTGAGGGAGGAGTGGAGCTGCCATACATGCACACACACACATCTGGATCGTATTGAGTGTTTTGAATACTGGGTAGAATTCCGCAGAAAAAAGACCTTTCACCCAATTCCATTGATGCCAAAAGAGCTCGAACACTTAGCCCCACATCAAATGACAGGCCTCGTGGATACACTCTTCTCCACATACAGACGCACAGTGCCAAGTCGAATACTGTAACAAAGTGTCTGTTAAACGGCAAGAGTGAGCCGACACATCTCAACACAATTAAACTCAGCATCCTAAGACAGAAAGGAACCTATTTCCTTTAGCAAGAGTAAATACACACTTTGACAGATAAACATGACACGCTCCCACACAGAGCGACCAGCTAAACCAACAAACAATCACATTCAGGCTACGTCCACTGATTTATCTCACCCTTTTGATGAATGTCACACTCAGTGAATGAAACAAACCTCTTTATCTCTCAAGGATGAACATACATCCACAATATTGTCTTTAAGCTGTTGTTTACCGGTCAGAAAGGGTAAACTCTTCCATAATAAATATCTTAAAGAATAAAGATAAGACTACTAAGAGTACTCTGAAGAGCATATTGGACAATGTTTATTGTTTTTGGAAGATTGGAGGCAACTCACTAAGGCCTTCATGTGTACTGAATGTTGATTTCCCTGTCTGTTCCTCTCCCCTTTCTGTGAGGACACTGAGGTGATACAGGTCTACATGTGCTTCGATTACGTCTGGACAATAAACTACACTTTGGGGTTCCTGGGTTTGCCCAGCAGAATCCTTTGGTAAATCTATTGGCAATCTTTAAGACAGAGTTGTAGAACATGCTAATTTGGACCCATAAATGCAAGAGCCATCAAGCTCTTTGTCTAAAGACTTCCTCATCACAGGAAAAGGGTTTTGGTGCACTTGAAATATTAGTTGACCTTGAGAGCACAATAAGATTTTTCAAATACCCTGAAAAAGGTTCCTAGAGCAGCGGATCTAAACCTTTCTGACTCCAAGGCCTGCAATTGTCGAAGACAATATTTGAAGACCCCCAAGATATTTCTGGTATTTATGCTCATTTTCAAACTTTTCCATTCTCATAAACTAGGAGTGGCAAGTGGGGTTGCAGTAATGAAGTAAAAGCAAGAACAGACTTTATGAACTATACAAATAGATCACACAACCACATAAACTAAAGACATGATCGAACAGTGAGGAAACTAAAAGGGCTTAAATAGCTACACAGGACTAGATAATTAACAAAACTAGAGACACGTGCATAATTAAATCAACAACCATCGAAACGGACTATCCATCCTAAATAGTATTCAAATTTAGAATTAGGCTGCATCCGATATCGCATACTTCCCTAGTCAAGTGGATCAAAACCTTTCATCAAAGTTATACATTAATTTTTTTCTTGTCTTAGGACAACTTTTTTGATCCACTTCAAATGTTGACTACTAGTAGGCGAAAAACAGTATGTGACAAAAGAAGTATATCCAAATTCACAATATTCATAAAAAAAGTAGGCAAAAAGTACCCAGATGACCTACTTCTTCCAGCAAAATTCTGAAGTGTGCATATGATGGACACTTTACTAGTCCACGGGAGAAGATTTATAAATGGCAGTGAAGCGACATTACTGGCGCTGGTAGGTCACATGATAATGACAACATTGCGAATGTAGCATGTCCAGATTACATTTATACTACACACATTCACATTAGAATATACTTTTTTAGCGGTCGTGAAGTAATTAATTATTCAAAATAAGTACCTACTCAAGGGAGTATGCAAATTCAGACGCAGCCAGTGTGTCCCATGTCGTAGAATGTTGAAATGAGTATTACAAATATACCCGGATGGTCTACTTTTTCCAGTTAGAATCCAAAGTGCAGATCTGTGCACACTCTAACGGCTAATATTGCCCACAACCCATTGTGCGTTGGACGAGGATTCAATCAGAACCACAAACACAGATAAAGAGTGTTAAAAACCACAAAAAATGGCGGGTGTGGAAGCCCAATGGTTAAGTAGAGCGGTTTAGATAAAGGGCTCTGAGTGATTAATAATATATAACCTGACGAAAACATATTTATTCAAAGTTAATGTTACAAACTGCTCCGAGACACAAAGATTGAGGATCCAAACACAGCTTTAATTAGTGGCAATCCAAAATCGTAATCCATACGACTGGCAGGCAAGGGAAAACAGGGAAAACTATCCAAAACAAGCCACAGGGTAGAAAGCACAGGCAAACAGGGGAATCCAGGAAATTGGGCAGAAGGGCAGAAGGTCAGAAGGTCAAAACCAAAACTCAGGAGACAAGCGAGAGTGCTCAGAAATGCAGTGTGACACATACAAGACTTCGCAGAGAATGACTGAATAAACAGAGCTTAATGGACAGTTAACAAGGGCAATGACACACAGGTGGAAGTGATACGACCATATTGAGTCGGGGTAATTGGTTATGTGAAGTGTATTTCATGATGGGAAAGCCAAGGAGACAAGAGGACTGCCCTCTAGTGGAAATCAATAGTAGCCGAATTGGGACATAACAGATCAGGGAAACAGGAACCAAAGAAAAGGAACAGAATATCAAAATAAGAGATCCATAATACTGAACATTCCAAAGAGTGGGAATTTAAATGAGTTTAATTAATTGTTTAAATATTTATAGAAATATTATCAATTATATTTATAATATTAAATGTTTAAAGGTGCAGTGTGTGATTTTTAGTGGCATGTAGCGGTTCGGTTGCGAGTTTGCACTAAGGGCTCAGCCCACTGCTCACCCCTCCCTTTTGAAGAAGCTACGGTGGCTAAAACGGGAAAAACATATCGTCATCTGAGACAGCAGAGAATAGCCAGAGTAAGCCAAGAGTGTGTAACATTGTCACTGTTTCTGTACCACAGTCCATTATAAACCACATCATGGATAACGTTTTCAAAGCCATAGTCAGGTGAGGATCAAGGGTCTATAATATAATCATAGTAATCAGCTGATTGTCTAAACCCATAATGCAGCGAGGGAGAAGAACCACATTAAACTAGGCAACTATATATTTTTCTAACTGGGTAGCTGCTAGTAAAAGTTTAGCTGGCTAATATGAGCTGTTACTGTGGCTGAGCTGGTTAAAGCATAAAGCCTTGTTTATACTCGACACGTCCGCATGAGCCCAAAGGTGCGCGCGGCAAAAATGACATGATTATAACAGCGCGCGCGCCTCCGCATCCCCTAGACACCATTTACTACACACAATAGGCTTTTTTTCTCTGATTTTGAAAACGTCTCCGGTTACTCACGTAACCTCGGTTCCCTGAAAGGCAAGGAATGAGACATTACGAATGTCGTATATGGGAACTCCTCTCATCCTTCACTTCCGCTGAAATCTTATAGGCTAACGCCAGCAGAGCTGGCCAATTGATGCGAATATGCAAATACTGACACATCGTAGCAGTATTAAAGCAGGTGCAGCGTCAATTCCCTTCAGAATCGAACAAAAATGCTAAAATTAATAGCGAACACGGCGGCTAGCGTAATGTCTCGTTCCTTGCCTTTCAGGGAACCGAGGTTACGTGAGTAACCGGAGACGTTCCCTATCAAGGCTACGGAACTTCGACATTACGAATGTCGTATATGGGAACAGTATAGAATCCCGCCATGGCAGCCTAACAAACCACTGAACACGGATCCAGAACCCAAGACCGCCCCCCCAGTATGCAAGCCTCCGATAGGCTGAGACTGGCCAATAGCGAACCTCTAACCTCTGATAGGCTCAAAGGGACCTATCACACGCTGACAAAACACTGCCAGAATTTGCATATCCCGAGCAGTATAACCGGGGAAAGTTTACACTGACAGTAGCAGGGCAACAACAACAGCAAAGAGAAGGCCATCGCATAGCGGTGGCAACAGTAAAAACACACAAAAACACAGAACAACTCATGAGCAAAGCGCAGAGCAGCTCTTCAATGCTGTGTACACATTAACTCACCGAAAGCACTCGCGACGCTACAGAGAGCAAATCCAACTTATAAAACCTGGCAAACGTGTTCTGAGAAGACCAGCCAGCCGCAAGACACAAATCCTGAATAGACATCCCCTTAGTCCAGGCCCACGAGGAGGCCACCGCCCTAGTCGAATGAGCCTTGACGTTAAGGGGACATTCCTGCCCCAGACAATCATAAGCCAAAACGATAGCGTCTACAGTCCAGTGAGCAAGCCTCTGTTTAGAGACTCCCCGTCCCTTGTTGCACCCGCCGAAGCACACAAACAGCTGGTCCGATACTCGAAAAGCAGCCGAGCGAGAAATGTATTCCCGAAGTGCTCTGACTGGGCAAATAGCACTCTGAGCGTCCGAATCCCGAGAGGTTGATGGCTCAGCAGACAGTGCCGGCAGAGAAACTATCTGCGCTCTGAACGGGTATTGAGCGACTTAGGGACATAGCCCGGCCTCGGCCTGAGAGTTACATTACAGTTTCCCGGCCCAAAGCGAATACAGTCTTCACTCACAGAGAAAGCCTGTAAATCCCCAACCCGCTTCGCCGACACGAGAGCGAGAAGCAGTGCCGTTTTAACCGAAAGCTCCTTAATAGCAATAGACGCTAAGGGCTCAAAAGGCAGTCGTGACAATGCCTCCAATACCACAGCTAAATCCCACGGCGGCACCGAAGGCGGCCGTGCAGGGCGTAATCTCCTAGCTCCCTTGAGGAACCGTGTCACCGACGCATGCCTGCCGATAGACTGTCCGTCAACATGGGGGTGAAACGCTGCAATAGCGGCCACATAAACCTTCAGAGTGGATGGAAGGCTCCCTTCATCCATCCTGTGCTGAATAAAGCGCAGAATAACCGACACAGAGCAGTTCGCTGGGTCTACATCGTCATCCTGACACCATTTTGAGAAAACACCCCACTTCAGAGCGTACAGGCGCCTGGTGGACGGGGCTCTTGCCTCAGCGATGGTATTCAAAACACGCGCGTGTAGCGTGTCCCGCCCGCTCAGCGACCCTGCAGCGACCACACATGCAGGCTCCACAGACCGGGGCTGTGATGCCAGATCGATCCGCTCGCCTGCGACAGCAGGTCCTTCCTGAGCGGAATCTCCCATGGCTTCCCTGCCAGCAACTCCACCAAATCCGCAAACCAAGGCTGATTCGGCCAGTTCGGGGCTACCAGAGTCACCAACGCCTTCTCCTCCCTGATTTTGCACAACACCATGGGCAAGATTTTCACCGGAGGAAAAGCATAGAGACAGCCTCTCGGCCACCGCGCAGTTAGCACGTCCATCTCCCGAGGGGAGCGGGACAGCGAAAAGAACATCTGACAATGCGTGTTCTCGCTCGTCGCAAAGAGGTCGACCTCCGCCCTGCCGAAACGATCCCATATCAGGTGAACCGTCCCGGGGTGAAGCCTCCATTCCCCTTGAGAAATCCCGCTCCTCGAGAGCATATCTGCCCCGCGATTTAGAACACCGGGGATGTGCGCCACTCTCACCGATAGGAAGAACCGGTCCGCCCATAGCAGAAGGGATTCCGCCTGCTTGAATAGGGCTCTGGAATGTACACCGCCTTGACGATTTATGTACGAGACCACGGACGTGTTGTCGGTCCGAATCAGCACATGCTGCTGCTCCAGCCGAGACCGAAAAGCTTTGAGAGCTAGAGAGACCGCTTCCAGCTCCAAGCGATTTATGTACCACTCCATCTGCCTCTCTGACCACCGACCTAAAGGCGGGCTTGCCCAAGCAGACCGCTCCCCATCCGGTGGACGAAGCGTCCGTCAGGATCTCCACGCGCCGCGTCACTAAACCCACAGGGACGCCTGAACTGAAGAGATCTGGGTTCCTCCACGGGGTCAGGGCGCGGGCGCATCCGCGGGTGACCATAATGCGCTTGTGGCCTGAATACCACGCACTTGGGGGAACGCAAGTTTTCAGCCAGTGTTGAAGCGGTCTCATATGCAGCAGCCCCAGATGATACACTGAAGAAGCCGCTGCCATCCGTCCCAATAGCCTCTGAAATTCTTTCAGTGGGACGAGCCTGCCCGGTCTAAAGATACCGAGAGAAGAACTCAGAGCCTCCGCTCGCTCAGGGGAGAGACGCGCTCTCATTCTCACCGAGTCCAAGCATACTCCCAGGAAAGTGGAAGTCTGACTCGGTGTGAGCACACTTTTTTGGAAGTTCACCCTCAACCCGAGCATCTCCAAATGACGAAGGAGAACTTCCACATGGCTGACCAGCGTTTCTTTCGACTGCGCAAGGACCAGCCAGTCGTCCAGATAATTCAAAATGCGCATCCCGCTCGATCTGAGGGGTGAAAGTCTATGCATTTTGAAAACGTTCAGGGGGCGA
This sequence comes from Tiaroga cobitis, assembly GCA_030578255.1. Classification (NCBI taxonomy): domain Eukaryota; kingdom Metazoa; phylum Chordata; class Actinopteri; order Cypriniformes; family Leuciscidae; genus Tiaroga; species Tiaroga cobitis. Next base: position 23,603,918 of record CM060606.1, on the reverse strand, counting down.
GGGCTAGCCCAAACGGAAGCACCGTGTATTGATACACCGAATTCTCGAACGTAAACCTCAGGAATCGCCTGTGGCGCTTTACTGAATATGAAAGTAAGCGTCCTTTAAATCCACCGAAGCGAACCAATCCCCGGGGCGAATTTGCGCCAGGATCTGCTTCAGAGTAGTCATCCTAAAGGCGCGCTTGTGAAGCGCTCTGTTGACGGGTCTCAGATCCAGTATAGGGCGGAGACCCCCTCCCTTCTTCGGTACTACGAAGTAGCGGCTGTAGAACCCGCTCTCCCGCTCGCTTGGGGGGACCGGTTCTATCGCTTCTTTCTCGAGCAGGCTGTACACTTCCTGCCTCAGTACGTGAGTGTTTTGGGGCAAAGTTAATGACTGAATTACGCCGCGAAAGCGGGGTGGTCTGCGTTTGAACTGAAGTGTGTACCCGTGCCGAATTACATTCAACACCCACGGCGAAATGCCCGGAATAGCTTCCCACGCTGTCAGGGAAGTGTGGGCCGAACTAAACCTGCGGTCATCGCCGCTGTGTGAGGGCTGGGAATGGACACCTCGCGCTTCCCGCTGTGTGAAGAAGTAATTAATTCCTGCGCGGGCTCCTCTGAGCCGGCCTCTTGTTTCCCGCTCCATACCACTGTCCGCTCCGGCCCTTACGGGCATCCGGTCCCGGGCGGGGAACTGACTGACGCCTGGCCGCAGCTTGAGGCTGGCGACCGGAGGCGGAAGACGAGCGAGAGCGGGGCTGCGGCTGCGGCGGCGGCGGCATCGGCGCCCTCCGAGGGATCACGTGGCTCATCGCCTTCGCCTTTTTCTGCATCTCGGAGTACCGCTCGGTTACCTTCTCCACAGCGTCTCCGAACAGGCCTGCAGGGGAGATCGGTGCATTCAACAGCGTCTTCCTGTAAGCCTCTTGCACGTCCAACAGGGTGAGCCACAGGTGCCTGTGGAGGACCACCAGATACCCCATCGAACGGCCAATCACCTGGGCCGAGCGCTTCGTGGCCAGGACCGCGAGGTCTGTGGCCGAACGGAGATCCCAGATGGCGTCAGCGTCGACAGAGGCGGCGCCATCCAGAGACCTCAACTGCTTCGCCTGTAGCACCTGAAGAACAGCCATGGCATGTAGTGCAGAGACCGCCTCCCCTGCGGCGCCGTAGGCCTTGTTAGCCTGGTGAGCCGTAAACCTGCAGGCTCGGGACGGCAGGCTGCGGTCCGAGCCCAGGGCGGGAGCCGACGGGCAGAGATGTGCGGCGACGGTTTCTTCGACAGGGGGGATGAGGAGGTAGCCGTGGTCCCCCGCCTCGTCCACGGGGGCAAACATGGCCTAGGTTGAAGTGAGGGTGCGCGCCGATTGCGGGGCCGCCCACGACTTCACAACGTGCTCATGCACGTCTGGAAAGAACGGTGTTCCCCTTCTCGAAGCGGCCTGACGGCGGCTCGATTGGAGGAACCACGTGTCCAGTTTGCTCTTGGATGGCTCATCGGGAGCTTTCCACGATAGATCCAGTTCCTCGACGGCCATCGAGAGGATGCGGAAGAGCTCTTCCTGCAGGTTCGCTGGGGTCTCTTGCTCCGCGGTTGCCAGCGGAGCGGCCTGCTCCGCACCCCAGTCATTCTCGGAGGCCGACAAGGACATGGAGTCTTCCTCCTCACTCGCCCCGAAGGAAACAAAGTCAGCGACCTCGCAAGGTGGTTGAAAGGAGGGGTCGGGGAAACTCACCGGGGGCCGGACCTCGACTCGGTTGGGGGGGCCTGTCAGCGGCTCGGTGGCGGAAGCAGGCCCAATCCCCGCAGCAGCACGAGCTTCGTCCCGCCTGGCCTTGAGGGTTCGGAGGGACATGTCCGCACAGAAGTCACAGGACCCTCCATCCCTGAGGGCTGACTCAGCATGGGCCAGCTCCATGCACGCGACACAGAACAGGTGCATGTCGGGGGGCACTATGGGGCCGGAACACAGGTTGCAAACGGTCGCCATCGGATGCTGGAGACAGTTCAGGTATCTCCGACGCACCTTCAGCGACAGCGAATGATCCACTTGTAGTTTGGTAGTATCAGCTTTCTAGCACACGATTTGAGCGTGAAGAGAAAGATTCTGAAGGGAATTGACGCTGCACCTGCTTTAATACTGCTATGATGTGTCAGTATTTGCATATTCGCGTCAATTGGCCAGCTCTGCTGGCGTTAGCCTATAAGATTTCAGCGGAAGTGAAGGATGAGAGGAGTTCCCATATACGACATTCGTAATGTCGAAGTTCCGTAGCCTTGATAGGGAACTCTTCGCGATCGACTTAAAATGCTTCCAAGATCGACGGGTTGGTGATTCCTGTAACGTTACTGTTTTATGGTCAATGACAAGAGTACTAATCAGCTGTCTCACAAACGTAACCAGCACATGTATCCCCACATAGCAAAGCCATAAGGGAGAACTAAGTTGCATGAAACAATCCAACTACATATTTTACACCACTGACAAGTCACTACTCACGGTGTTTATGGCTAGCTTCTAGGTTTCTGCGGCTTCTCTTTCAAGGTAGTGACGAAACGCGCTCTGTAGCGCTGTTTGTGCGCGTTCGGCTACGGTAGAAACATGACGTCACAATATGTCGACCTTCATAGAAGGGGATTCCCGCGGTTATGTAGATATAAATGTCTCATTCTAAGGTAATAAAAACATTACGGTTTATTAAGTAAGTTCTTTATACACCACTGTCATTTTGCATTTCTGTTAATAGATACTCAAATTTTTTACTGATTGCACCTTTAATGTTATATATTAATTGAAATAATTAAACAAAATAATTATAAATAATACAAATAATTAAATTCCATAATTATTTATGATTTTTTATTACCAATAATCATTTGTGATTACAGTTTTTTTTTTATCCAATTAAACATTTTAGCTTGACATAACTAAAAATTTATATTCATGATATAAATATAAATTTTATTAATTTACATGACTTTGCAGGTCACACTTTTAAAACTCCCTCATTATATCCAGGCTTCCCAAGACCATAAGATATGAATTCTATTGAGAGACAATGAGAAAAAGGTGAATAGAGACTGAGAATCAATGTTCAGAAAGGATTAATTATTATTATTAGTTTTGTACTACGTATGTTATATAGCTGTGTTTGCCAGTGTGTTCATTGTCAAACTCAAAAATCTGTTTATTTATAATTATTAAAAAATGCCATTATTTTATATGTAAAAGTTAATAATTGCATTTTATTGAGAAAATATTTTAGTTTGTCTTGTATATTTTTCCATTAGATTACCACATTTTAAGCTGTCATATGGTACATATGTACCCCACCTATGGGGCATGTTGTCACATGTCACTTCCACTCTTTGGGGGAAAATCAAGAAAAAAGTATACACTGTATTAATTAAACAAAACCACATAATTGTACTAGACGTGTAAACATCTTATATAGTTCAATATTTAGAAATATTTGTCTGTAAGGGCAAAGCCTTTTTTGAACTGCAGTTCATGACAGTATTGTGTATTAGCTTGATGGTAGAAAGGTTTTCTACAAGCTACATCTGTTTGACAGACTGCTTTTTGCAGTGCATCCTCCATGCCGATTAAAATTCAAGAACACACATCATCCTGATCTGAGCTTTATTAATGACCAATTTTTTTAGTAAAGAAGTGACTTGGTAGCACAGAATAGGCACAAACGACATACAAAATAATCAACCTTAGTGTTTAGTGAGTAAGAACAAGAGTTTATTTGTGGTCTTGGAGAAAAAGACTACATTCCCCTGCATTACTTTGGCTAGGTGCAGTGTGGGTAACACATCAGTGTTAGGGTATTTGTACATCAAAAAAACAAGAGTCACAACACAAAATGTTCATAGTCATCCACATGTGGAAGTGCAGAAAAGTAAGGACTACATTACCCCAAAATCCATCTGCAAAAAGTATATTTTCACTGATGAGAAACAGGCAGCAAATTACTGGGTAAATAGGCGATTTGCTAAAACACCTACATGCACAAAAAAGAGAAAGACAGAGCAAACGGTATGATGGGTCTTTATAATGCTAGTGCTCAGAAATAAAGAGAACAAAATCCATTTATTTCGGGGAAGCAGTTTGTGATCACCTAGGGCACCAGTTTATTTTTTCTCCCAGTGTTCCTTTGATACACCAATTGACCAGGCTGTCAGGGGGGGGGGGGGGGTTCTTTAAAGGAACATAAAATAGACAATATCAAGGAAATAAAACAACAAAAATAATAATTCATTCGTAGTATTAACAACAATAGTAATAATAATGATCAGATCAATAATAATTCATAATAAGTGAAGTTACTTTAATGGTCGTTAAGGAAAGAAACAGACATGACTGGAGAACCAGCGAGGAACCACAAAACTAATAGATTTTGAAACATTTGTACTGACACCAGTAAACAGGTTGTAAAAATTCAATATTGTTTCAATAAAAGTAAGAGCGCTCATTGGCTTCAATGTGTTTGCATATACAGGTGCAAAACCAGCAAAAGCGCAGACATAGCCAAATGTCTACATGTCAACCTGTTTTGAAATGCAATTTCCCATGCTTCCAATATAAGAAATCATTCTGTACAATCAGATGAAAGTCACGTCCCATACATATATATATATATATATATATATATATATATATATATATATATATATATATATATATATTCAATCCATAGAGGTCCAAATTGTGTTTTTGCACAGCAAGAACAGCCTCTGCAAGTTCACTTACGATCTGCATGTTGTGGATGTGTGCTGTTGCTAAAAAGCTGTTTTTTGTTTGCAACTGTGAGTCAGATTCCTATAAAAAGATGAGTACATTGTAGACAGGAGAAGAATCCTACAGAGTTCACCAAGGAAATAAACACAAAAATGCCAATAAAATATGTGACAATTAATGCATGTCTTTCTGAACCATCTCCGTATCATCATTACATGTTTAGTTTTCCTTTGAGAATGACAAATAAATATCAGCAGTAAACTGATAAACAATGTTTTTCCCCAAAGAGTTGAGATGCACCTGTCATTTCCCCTCATCCTTGGTTGTCCTCGGTCACCGTTGCCAAAATATTACACACAGGTTTATTACAACTTAAGTGCTTGAATAAATCTATATTAACAGTTTTATACAAATTTAAAGGTATATTTTTTTTCTCTCCGTATTTTACAGTTTAATTTCTCTAGAAAGTTATCTTCTAAATCTTTAAAGTTCTGTGAAAGTCTAGGCTTCAATTTTTCTCTGTCACAAGAGTTGATCGCTTCAAAAATACCTCATCAATTAATTTTAAATTACAGTGATACCTCAACCAGTTCCCTCCGTCTATACTTTACAGCCATCCCAAAGATATAGAAAATATACAAAAATTCATTTCAAAATTTTCCTTTCACCATTAAGCATTGTTCTATCTTATAAAAATATACATTTCTCTCCATAATTAAAATCTTGCCATTGTACCTTACTAGGAAAAAAAAAGTTAAGAGAGGTGACATGCTCTCTCACTCCAGTTTGAAACTTGAGCTCTTGTGCCGTCTTCAGACATCCTTCCATATTTGATGCACTTTCCATCTGTCTTTTAGCGTGACTATCATAGGAACATTCATTGCGTTCTCCGTCCATTATCTGGTTTTGCTTTTCTTCCTCTCCTCTTCTTATTGATCCAAGTGATGGCTCTCGTATTTGTTCAGGATGTTACGACAGCGGCCGAGCTCTTTGCGCATGTCGGCTACTTCCTGTCTGAGTGAAGCGTTCTCACGCTCGAGGAAGGCGGCGCGCACAGAGATCTGGTTCTCCTTCAGTCGACGAGCATCGCGAGAACGCTTTGCGGCCTCGTTGTTCTTACAACGCCGACTCCAATACTTCTCATCCTTCAAAAAAAAAAAAAAGAAGAAAAAAAAAAGTATACATTAGAACATGTCTACAACTGTAGGTGTGGAGCTTTGCCAGATGTGTGACTGGGATTTGTGTGTGTTCATATGTAAGTGTTTGAGGTTTTCTATAGCAACTCTGAGTGACATTCCAGCGAGAAATGGCTTTGAACCAGCAAACAGTCTGAGATTTGACTCAGGTTCTGTGACTGTTCTCAAAGTGCCAGACGCAGGCTTGTGGTTCACACCACTCTGTCAGTAGTGGTGAGGAACAGTACATTTGATGTCATGAAAAAAAAAAACAGTAACAAATCTTGATTTAATAAATACATTCTCATAAAAGTGCCAATTCCCATTATGCTATTTACTTTTTCAGTTTTTCGAAATCCAAATAATTATTTTACTTATTTATTCATTTAAAGCTGTCAGTTAGCCGTCATATGACATTCAGGTAAACAAAATATATGTTTTAGTATGCATTTTATTTCAGTTTAGCATTTTTATGATTTAATTAATTATCAGCTTTTCATCAACTTGCGAACCCCTGCAGTTCCCTCACAAAAACCAGTTTGGGAAACCCTTATTTATTCTACTGGTCATTATACTTCTAGTTAAACCAAAACTAAAGCTAAACTTAAAGCTAAAATTTTGTTATTGAAAATAAAATAAAAAATAAATATGAGATAAAAAGCTTAAACTTAAAAAAAAAACTTTAAAAAATCAGAAATGTGTCCTTGGCAACTAACTGAAAAAAAAAAAAAAAGCTGAAATACTCAAATAATTTTTTTAAGTGCGTATGTTTCTACCATAAGCTCTGTATTTCAGAACACTAAAACTCCTGGTTTCCTTTTATAAATGTGAATCATTTTAAACATTCTTCAAAAAAACTTCTTTTGTGTTCCACAAAACCAGTTCCAGGTTTGGAAAGACATGATGTCAGGTAAAAGATGACAGATTTCAATTTGGCGTGAACTATAACTCCTGTATTAAAAAAAAAAAAAAAAAACTCATTAAAGAATGTCGCTTCCTTTCCAAGTATTCAAAACATCTATTTGTTCCCAGAGGAGAGGTTACAAAGGAATTCCCCCTTTTGACTGCTGTGCCCTTTATAACAAAAAAAAAGACATATTTGAGAACCTCGGTTTCCAAGACATCTGCCTCAGAATTGAGACATGATCAAGTCAATGTAACATACTTTATAAATAACTGTCTGTTACTTCATAATACTAAAACTATTCTAGTAATGGGTTTAAGGAACTAATGATGATTTTGAATGGCTTATTTTAATTTTGAAATCTAGTTGTTATCAGTGAGTGACAATATCAGTGTCACCATCTGTACTGATGGAAACATGCCTGACATCTCCATTACTGGATTTGTATAGAGGCATGAAGAACGCCAGGCCTGTTGGACAAAATGAGAGTGGAATTTTCCATCCAAAATCTATGAATAAGTGGCGCAGAAACTATTTTAAAATTTTTACCAAATAATCCAGTAAAAACTAAAAAACTTTAAAAACTACACTGTGATAGATGACTAGTGGTGCTTAGATAGACAGCTACACAATAATATTGACTGTAAGCTGTTATAACAAAAAGTGCATGTTTCACAAAATCCACATGTTCATATGCCCAAGAGATAAGGAAAGCATGTACCATCACAGCTGGCAAGATTATGAACATAAATATCTTGGGATCTCTGTATATCTGATAAATGATATGAACTATGTCCAAGATTCTCACCTTCAGGTCTTCAGGGACAAGCATCTTGCGAGCCTTTTTAATCATGGGCTGAGGTTTGAGCTCTTCATCACTGAAACGATGCCTGCGTGGGTCAAACGCCTCCTGTCCAGGCACACTCGACAGTGCGACGTCTGCGGGATCAGGGTCAAAGGACGGCACCACCTCATTGCAGTTAGTATTGGGTGGAGTAGGGAGTGGTGGACATGTAGTGGAAGATGGTGAGGGTGTTGGCTCCAAGCTGCCTGGTGGAGTGCCTGAAGGTAGACACAAAGTAGATGCCTTGATTAAGTCACGTTGCTAAATGTATGCATTCAGAATAATGGGACTCTCAAAACTGTACCCAGACGACCCACAGGGGGGCAGTAACGGGCAGCAAACGACAACTCAATCCACCAATCCGTCTCTTGTTTTTCCATTTTCCAATATTTCTTCCCTGATCTCTGGATTTAAGAACATTGAAATGGTGGTTTAATTTTATAAATGATTACTTTCATTCCACAAATAAATTGATAGTGATTTGATAGTGAATCACACAAACATACACACACACACACACACACACACACACACACACAAACACATACATATATTATTGTAACTTAGAACAACATACACATACACATCTGCAAGGGAATAATATGAGCTAAAGATAAATAAATAACTTAAAAAAATAAAACACGCGCACACACACACACACACACACACACACTCATAACCAAACCCTGGTAAACAAAATATATACATTTATATTAAATAATTAAATTGATTAAAAAAATATTTAAAAAAAAATTAATAATAATAATAATAATAATAATAATATCACACACACACACATATTTTCCTAATAAAAAAAAACGTAACTAAGTTACAACCCCATACCCCATACACACCTGCATGAAAATAATATTAAATAATATTAAATACTGAAAAGCTATATATATATATATATATATATATATATATATATTTATATATGTGGTTAAAGTGAACCCTGTCACGAGAGCACGACAAAATTACTGTTGCTATGTTTTGAAAATCTGTTTGAGCCATAAACCTAATCTAAAATCTGTAAAGTACCCTTAAGAGTAACTTTAACCCCACTTGGCAATGATCCTCTTTTTTACTGTCCTCGGCTGCACATGCTCTGACATAGGCCCTCTTTTTTGTGAGAGCTTGATCAAATCTGTGGAGATATGTGATGAGATGGCTTCTGCATGTGCTCTTTAATCACCCTGAACATTCTAAATATTTACCAGCAGCACTTTTAATCTCTCTCTATCTCTTCTCAGCCACTACAGAAACGTAAACAAACATCTAATCGGAAGTACAGCAACAACTCGCACTGAGTCATTCCATCTCAATCTTTCAGTTTCTCCCTGTCTGTTAGTCACACACACTCCCACACACACACACATACCTCCTCTCCTCTCCTCTGCCCCTCCCCCGTCCTCGCTCTGCCTGCCTCGGCACGTGAGCGAGCGAGAGCACATGGACCAAGCGTGTGAGAAGAGGAGGAGATTTAAAAACATGCGAGCACAATCACAAACACGCCGTCTCTGCCTTTCATTCTTTGCTTCTGGCTCACCTGTGTGTCTCTAATTGTTTACTTACCACCCTTTCAATCGCCATCATGTTCTCAGCCCTATATCACAATATTTTTCTCTCTTTTCACGTGCTGTTATCCCTATGTATCTTTTTCTATCCCCTTTTTCATCGCTGCAAGTCTTTTTATATAGTTCTAACCAGCCCATTCTTTTTATATACTGTACCATCCAAAAACAAGCACACAAACTTTTCACTTTTGATTAAATATTTGCAATATTAAAGTGCTGTCAAATCGATTAATTGTGATTAATCGCATCTAACATAAAAGTTTGTAAATATAATATATGTGTGTATGTTTGTGTATATATATATATATATATATATATATATATATACACACACATACAAACAAACATACACAGACACATAATTACAAAACGTTTATGTTAGATGCGATTAATTGATTTGACAGAACCCATGTCAACACATACCTATAAAACAACACACATACTGTAGAACACAACAGCTGCACACCCTCTAACACTCACTACAAAAAAACACCCAAACCTCTTGACAATCCAAATAGTGAAATAGCATCTATCCACACTCATAAAAACACACACACCCAAACCATTAATGCTCTGAAACTATACAGTAACAAACACACAAGGGACAAGCCTGGTGCTTTTTACAACTCGCTAACGGACAAAAATCCCGGGGAATTCTTGTAAGCAGAATGGGGGAAGTGTTTGAACCGCGTTAGACCTCATTTTCGGCCCACAGCATTTCCTTTCTTCATCTCGACGGTCTGCCCTCAGACCGTTCGTCTCGTGGGTTTTTAACATCCTCTCTAGCTTATGTTCCGCAGCAGCAAGTTGCGAAAGAAAACTCACCGTGCAAGCAGTCTGCCGTTCCCATCATGCTTTGCGGCGTATGCATGTCCAGCCCAAGCAGAGAGGGCGAGGAAGAGGAGGTGGAGGATGTCGGTGAGGACGAAGAGGAGCAGTGTGGGGGCGAGGTGGGCAGGCACTGGGAGCCCTGGTTGGGAATGGCCGACTGAGAACTTTGCGAGGGTATCTGAGCTGAGGTGGAGTTGGAGGTACTGTGCATGCTGCTCATCCCGTTCTCTGTCAGAAACTCCTCGAGATCCATGTACTGCAACTGGAACAGCCCGCCATCACATGGCAATGTTCGTTCCCATAGCAACGGGCCTAGGAAGGAACTGTTGTTGCTGTTTGAGAAGCTGCCAGTGCCTGCTCCATTGCTGTCAGTGGCTAGTCCATTGCTGCAGCCATTGCGCATAGGACAACGACCAAGAGAGTCCTCATCCATATCCAACCTGTCCTTACCTATAAGGAAAGTGAAATCCAATTTAATCTGCAGATAATATTACGGTCTCACTCGAGCAATCTAAAAAGACAAAACTAACTATTCTTATGAACACATATTGACTTGACTTGATTTCAAGAGATCAATATTTCTGATGGCGCTAAGATTACGTAGTTAGGGGAAGAATTGCACTTCCCAGCTACTTTCACATCCCTCTGGGAGAACTACCTCTGCAATGTCAACACATTGTGAATAGCTCTGACTCTCGGTGCATCAATGCAAAATGAAGAGCCTTAACTTGCTAAAGATTCATGTGTTTTGACATTCCTGAAAGACCATGGTAAAGCAATTACAATGTTACACTGCAGTGACACTGCTTAACTCTGTGGTACAGCAACAATACCATTGAACAATGGCTAAGCGTTACAAAACTACCATATTATGGCTAAACCAAAGCCATGACGCAAAAAGCAACAGGCCTAACACAACAGTCAGACGCATATTGTAACACAACATTACGCTAGTGTAACATTGCAATACTACATTGCTCTGCTGTGGTATAGGCTAAGAAATAGAGTAGTGTGGTACTGGTTAAGTTTAGTTGGTATAAAAACAATTCTAATGGACAGTCACAAAGCGAAACTAAAACATTGTGAAATCGGACATGGCGGCTGAAGGTCTTAAGTCTGAAGGTTTCCATTTAAAACTATTTAGGTGGGGTCTAAGATCTTAACAACACTAGTTAGGCTAAATCAGGCATTTTACGGTGCATTGGTGTGGAAACCAGGACCAGTAAAGGCAGTTTGAAATGAGACATTTCTAGTTTAGTTATACTATATAAAAACAAACCATAAAAATTTAACTGCAACATGTGTTTTGTTTAAGTTTGTGTTCTTTTCTCAATGGAAAAGACTGCAGACTGTCACCTAAAATATCAATGCTTAAAAACACACACAAAAAGAGCAAAAGCTGTTCTTGAATCATTTGAAATGGCGTTTGAGAACTAAACGTGTTCAAAAGTAATGGCAGTGCTTTTAATGTTAGATAATGTGATTCCCAAGCCGCATGCACATAGAAACTGGATTGACACTGGATTAGAGATTTTCTACTTGACTATTCAGGGTCAGTTTGCATTAATGGTCACTAAATAATCAGTGCAAAACACTGACAGCAATCAATAAAGAAGCTTTTCCAATAATCACGTTGTATTTGCAGGCAATGGAAAACTTCTGTCTGTGTGGTTATGCAGGTCTGTAATGGCTAAAATGGCTTAGCCAATAGCTGACCTCGAAGTACCTGGGTCGAGAGCTAAGTGGCTGAATGCCCTAGCTTTGTTTATCTCTTCTACTAAGTCACATGTGATGTCCTGTCCGCGGATCACTGAGAGATACGCAAAATTGCTCATGGCTCTGCCATTTGACATGTGAAACCACGCATTAAAAAACACACTAATCGTAATAATCAGGAAACTAACTGGAATGGTGACTATTAACACATTATTTTGACTGTCTAAAGGAGCACACACAAAAGGTTGATAGAGAGCCTGTATATTATAATACACACACTGAGTGTCAGGGAAGCAGGTGCGTTTCCTCACCTTTCATTTCACTACAGTCTTTGACGCGCTGGTCGCCCTTAACGGGAAGCTGCAGGAGCGACTTTAAGTTTGCTGTCGAGTTTAAGTGTCCTCCGTTAAGTGAGCCTCCTGCCTGGCTACTGTTGCCAAACTGCGGACTGGCTCCGGCAGAGGGAAGGTCCGGGGGAAGGAGCTGTGAAAGCGGCCTGGCCATCATCCAACGTCTGCCGGATTGAGCTCCCTTGACCGCTAGATGCTTGAGTGGTTCAGTGCTATTGTGCAGCCGTCAAATCAATCACATGACGATTCATGAAGGAAACGAACAAACAAAAATAAAGGATTAGCAGTTCGTAGTCAAACAGAACATATAATAATATTTTAAGCATTTGCATTGAGTTCGTATCACTAGACTAGGCTACTGTATAAGTACACATAAAGTTGTGAAGTCATGCAACACGAGACCGTGTTTACTTTAGAGACAGAGGAAAGACCTGCTCGGCTCACGTGCACCAGAGCATCTGACATTAAAGAAGACTACACTTTAAATTACCTTTATTTGAAAATAAAATGTTTAAACAAAGAGTGCCATTGTGCTTGCATTTGATTGTAGATTGGTCGAGTGGATAAAAATACACATTCCCAGTACTTCCAGAAAATTGGCTTATCTTATGTTGGAACTTTTAAAAAAATATTGACGAATGTCCAGAATAGCGTTATGTCCAAGTCCAACGTGTGGGAAAAAAGAAGTAATTGTCCGGATATAACGGTTCCAGTAAAGAACAGTGGAGAATGGAAAAATCTGGGAGAATTAAAAAAAATCCAATAATGCAAACGATAACTTGAGTGCGCTGAACTCTTGAATGCGTCGTCTCAAAATAACAAGTGAAAACAAAACGAAGAAAGTGTTGCTGAGTCAATTTCTGCTGCGTAGTGCGATTGGTGGGATGTTGACGTTTTTTTCCATGCAGTCGCTCAATCGCTTTTTCCCCCTGTGGTCACCCCCTTCTGTTCAGTTCTCTCTGCATGTGAGTTGCCGCACGCTTTGAGCTTGAACCGTCCGATCTTTTCGCTCAGCTGGAACGAACACGGGCCGCTCACGTGACGTCACACCTCCCAGAGTAGAAGCGCGAACACTGCACGAAGAGCCGCGTCACTGTTTAATATTAATAAGGCACGCCCCTCGTGACAGGCACGCTCCTCAGGGAGGGAAGCACTGATTAAAAACAAATTGTTCAATAATCTCGCTCCAAGCTGTCCCGATGACGCTTATGTTCGACACCCAGGAACAGCATGAACATGCGGCCACATAATTACTAAATTGGAAAGTGGACCGTTTTAAAGAGCATCAGAATTATCAGTGAAAATATGGAATGAGTTGTCTATTTAACAACCTGTCAAGTTTCTACACAGTCCTATCAGAGAGCAACCTTTTGGGGAAAAACCTGTCAAGCGAATGGCACAGTTTTTCACTTCACTGGTAATCCGGGGGAAACGTGATCACATCATGCGAGAGGAGATGGCAACTACACGTTGTGTCTCAGAAACACAGACGCGCTCTCCAGTGCACATGGTGTCCGCACGCGGAGACACGGCTGAGCTTTTTTGCTGCCATTGGCTGAAAGAAAAGAAGCTCCTCCCTGCTCGCCCAACCATTGGCTGCCGTGGAGAACAGCGCTCCGCCCATTCATCACACCCATGCTACAGCCGCGTGAGAATACAGAAACCGCGTGAACCCAGGCGAAGAGGGGCGCGCATATAGCCTACACACAACAGATTCAGAAATAAAGGAAATAGATTTGTTAGGGTCGAACCTGATGAACCCAACCTCACGAGCGTATCAAAATATTATAATACTCAATGCAGATAACAACTCAAAATATTACTAGGCTATATGTCTGCCTTTAAGGATACAACAAACTAATTATTATTGAGGACAGTAAAATGCAAAGAATGTGAACATGTAAAATACAGATTAGAAGGCATCGAACAAGGACATTTTTATTTGTTTCCCCCATAGACTCTACACAAAAACAATAGGCGAATAAACCATCCCTGTCTCTCTTGGACTCATTTCAATTCCATGCCTCCCTCGTACACACACACTCGAGGACTCGGAGTACTTGTTCCACCCACCGTTTAATTCCACGTGACAGTTGTTCTGCTGGGCTCCCAGCTTCATGCTGTAGGTTGTAGGTTCCTTGCTGCCACCAACTGATCAACATGTGAAAGAGCAACGTTAAGTGCTAGAATGAATACAGCACTCTAAACGGTTCATTCTTTTTGTTGAGTTAATTTCACAACATCAACACCTAGCTATCATTCAGCCGTACAGTGTATTGTGTAGGCTTCAGTGCAGTAAATCTAAATAAAATCATAAAAGCATAAAATCTACAAACTATAAATGAATTCCCAACAACTAGAAGGCTATTTATAATTCTATAAACAATCTGGGGTTAACATTGTACATCATGTTCAGACAGAAACTGACCAGTGAATGTCCAAGTGCAGAATGATGAAAAAAAGGGCACTCAATACAGTTACAATTCAGTGGATAAAATAAAAATTAGAAAATATGGATTTTTGGGGGAGATTTTATGAGCAACATGCATTCTAACATTAGGCTACCAAATGACATTTGCCATTTAAAAAAGCCATTTTCTGTCTGGTATTAACACATCCTTTTCATTGTCAGTGCTGGGTAGAGATACAAATTGTAGTCGTTTACTGATTCCAAATTACATGACAAAAATTGTAAGTTATCCATTACACATTTACGGTTATATAATCTGACTAGTTTTAGATTACTTTTCACCTAACTCATTTACCATGTTGATTTAAATAGGATAATCTTGTACCATATTGATATAAAAATACAGAAAGAAAGAAAATATATTCCATTCTTTGTAATCAACAACACGAAGTGAATTAAAGTTTAATTACACCAGGGTTTCCCAGGCTGGGGTTCGTGATGAAACTGCTGGGGGTTTCTGAGTTTAATGAAAAGCTATTCATTAAATCATCATTTAAAATAAAAACAATTTACTAAAACAAAATTAGTTTTTAATTTTTCATGCATGTCATGTGACCATTAACTGACAGAGAACTGTGAACTTAATTTTATTTGTATTAACCTCATTTTATTATTAACCTAACTTGTTAACTTAAAATCTCAGGGGGTACTTCAAGTAAAAGTATAGGTCAGAGAGAGAGAGAAAAAAAAGAGGGAGAATCCCTGCATTTCATGTAAATACGAAATTATGTGAATTCATGAATCAATGAATTATGATTAATTTACTGCCATTTTGGGCATAACATGTAATCAATATAAAAGTAATTCTAGTCTGATTACGAGTATTTTAAAAAGTAATATAATCTATTTACAAGTACTCCAGATTACATGTAATCAGTTACTACCCAGCACTGATCATTGTCGTGGGCTACATCAAAAATTACCCAAATTTAGGGTATTTGTGTGGATCTATACTAACACAAATATTCTGTAAGAATCACAATACTACAGGGTAAAAATGACCTTACAGCAACAGAATATAATAAATATTTAAGCGTTGTAACAAAAATTAACAGAAGCAATACATATAACAATAAACGTTAAACATAACAACATCGGGAACCATGAAATACATTTGTATGTAAAATTAATATGTCTGCGTATTTTAATACAAGCAAATACATAGCCAACAACATGATAAATGTGTAGATGGAATTAACAAGGATAAAATTTTGAAATTTTATTAAATGCTTGGATATCATCAACAACCAGCTTATCATGTGTAAATAAAGTGATAGAAACATACGTATTACTTTTCTTCTTTTAAAGAAAAAAAAAGAGAGGCTATAAGTAGTATGGCATCTTTATAAGGTGAGAAAAGTACATGGGATACGTTCATAGTTGGCAAATGGACAGAATGTCACACATTAATACACTTAATCAAGACCTGATCTAAAGTGATAACTCTTACAATCACTCTTCCAACTACCTGAAGTGTAGCTATGATAAAAAGATAATTGACCTTTGCTTAAAAAAAACATAATAAAATATTGACACAATTTACATTACAGTACACTTATATTTTTCAGTTCCTCCCTTAAACTCTATACATAAACGCTACATCGTACTACTCATAATACGTGGTGTATTAATTGTCACAATTTGGTAAGGCTTTTGCCTTTAGGGCAAGAATCTGTGAATTTACATCTTACATTTTTTTTAGTCCTTTGACTGGTTATGTGGAAAATCATATTCCTCCTGTTTAAGTGCTGGCGTTACCATCCTAATGCTAGTTTTCTTTCAAAAGAGTAAATAAATCAAAACAGGGCTCACATTTGATATTACAAAGTGTTAATCAACATTGGTTATTATACATTAATTTCTTTTGGTTCCTCTATTTAGATTTAAGGTACATTTTCAATTGAATTTGTCATGTAACCATGTAAGCCCACAGTCTCATCGCTCACGCTGACCATTCAATACATGGACAGCAATGTCCAACATGCAGTTATTTAAATACTCTTTAAAATAAAACACTCAACTTCCTAAAAGGACCCCCTTTTCTCCTTCGGATACTGAATGCACTTTTTACATCAACAAAAATCACACCTCCACACTTGCTCTAAGTGAACACCAACAACACAATATATATCAAAGACAGAATAATTCTACAGAGCATCTGTTGAGGAATAGTGAGCAATAGCCTATTGTTATGGCACAGTACAATATTAGCCAAATCACTGAATCTTCATCTATTGCCTTCCAAGGATCATTTCAATCTGAACAAGAATTTTCATCTTAGAAGACTGGTGTGGAATTGGATAGATGGAGAAGCTAAGCATTTTTTCAATACAAATGCCTTTGATACATCTGTGAGTTTGTTGAAGGTGTTCATTTTTAGGGGTCCAAGTTACGAGAAGAAATATAATGATTGAGAGAGAAAAGAAAACGCTCTCATGACACACAAGTCAAAGTCTACATGAGCAAAGGGTGTATTCAGTCAGGTATCTCAGTTTTTGTCATGAAAATCCCAACACTTCTCTTCTTAAAGTGCATATGAAAATGAATTAAATGACATAACTCAGTGACTGTATTCCATATGCATGGATGAAGAGTTTCCTTTGCATTCAAACCTCTTGTATGTTGCTCCCATGACTAATTTAACACAAAGAGACCTCTCTTGTCGAAACCTAGCCAACGTCCCTCGACACACCTTCTTGTGCCGCGTAAGGAGCATTGCATTCCAGAAACGACAGGGACAATGTTTACAAGAAAATGCTCTGTTTGTTAAATGGGAGCTTCTGTGAATGAGAGCTGAGAGGAACTTGCGAGACTGTTTTCCGCAAACTGGACATTTCAAACGATGCTGAAGGCCTCTCACTTTGGGACAATGTCTAGCTGCTATATGAACTTTAAGTGCTACCTGTTGTGAAAAGGTAGCACCAAGGCAAAGGGGACAGGACTTTCGTTTCAGAGGAACTTTAAGAGAACGAAGCCTGTGAAGCCTCAGTCCACCTGGAAGACCCAGTTCATACACAGCACTTCCTCCACTTCCACGCCTGATTCTTACGAGCACAGCCATGCGCTTCTTAATTTTACCTTGTGTTCTGTGAATTGCTCTCCTTTTTCTCTTAAAAATATTTCTTCTAAGAAGATTTCTCTGCCTTTCCCCAAGGGAAACTTCCACCTGTTCTCTCTCTACTTTTGCAGCCGGGGTCCATTTGTAGCCTATCTCCTCTCTCTCTGGCCGTCTTTTTTTTTTTTTTTTTCGTCTCCTCAACTCTTCTTGGCTTTGAAAAGTGTGGTGGTGTGTAGACTGAATCTCAGCTGAATGCTGCTGGGGATTGTGGTGTTGCTGATGTGGCTCTGATGGAGGCAAAGCAAGGGAATGCACAGGTATGTTTGCAGTAAGAGTATGCCTGTGACCAGTATGATAAATGGGTTCACCCTTTTTCCCAGTGTGTTGTTGATGCTGATGATTACAAAGAAGAGGCCCTGAGGAAGTTGATGGCAGAGAATGGGAATAAGATGAGGCATTAGATGAAGCAGGGTGTGTAATGTTGGCATCGGGTATATAGAACAGAGAGGAGTAGCCAGTTTGTGTTTGGGGAGGAGCCTGCTGGCTATGAAGAAGTCCATGTTGTTCGCCATGTGTGCCACTTGGTGGCGCAAGCTGAAGCAAAGCATTTGTAGCAGCTTCACTTTCTGATATCGAACCACCATTACTGTTACCTTCGCCTGTGCTTCTTTGAGCAACTGGTTGGCCAGTCCGCGTTAGGCCATGCTGAGAAAGCCTGTGCCGTGTAAGGCTGTTCGAGTATGCAAAAGCCTTCCCACAGACTTCACAAGAAAACAGCTTTTCTCCACCACCCTCGTGAACTGTTTGGTGATGTGCTGTCAAGTGAAAGTGATGGCGGAATGATTTCCAGCATATAGCACATGTGTACAGTCTAGGAGGGGGCTGAGTGTTTGATGTCTGTGGTTTGACATCTTGAGAGTATGAATAGAAAGAAGAAGAGCTACTATGGCCCCCTTGAATCAAGCTGCCACCAGAGGATGGAGGATAGCTGTTAAGGTTTTCCCCACCTGGCGTTGTTGGCACTTCTTCCAGTTCACCTTTCTGGTGTAGCTTGCCATGTCTTTTAAGGCTCTGAGCATATCCAAAGTCCTTTCCACACAAAATACATTTGTAGTTCTTTTCTCCAGAATGCACTGTGTGGTGCTTGCTAAGATGAAATGCCTCTCTGAAGTATTTGCCACACACAGTACAATGGTGAGGCTTTTCTCCAGTGTGTATTCTGTCATGCCTTCGCAAAGTCTCTCTTCTTGCAAATCCTCGACCACAGACACTGCACAAATATGGTCTAATATCCCCATCAGGCCCTCCTGGTCTGTGAGAGGACTGCCTTCTTTTAGGGGGCTCAACACCAACAACACCTGGCTCCATTTTCTTGCGGGGCTTACGAGGACGCTTGGGCTTTCCACCAGGTGTCTGCTGATTTGTTTGCTGGTTGAGCCCCACTGCACTTGGGTCAGCATCACCTCTATAGGACTTTTCCAGGCCAGATGTTGATAACGGACCACTAGGCAAGGCAAGAGGCCCTAGACCCAGACCTCCAAGTAATCCACCAATGATATCCCTGCGATCATCCCCTCTACCTCCACTATGGGCAAGATCACCGCTCATACAATTTGCAGCTGCAGCAGTGATGGCAGAAATCGCATTGTTGACCGAGCTAGTGACATCATCTTCAGAATCCTCTAACAGGGACGAAAGTGGGAGATGTGGCTGTTGATGATGCTGCTGGCTTTGGTTTTGTGGGTGTGGATGCAGAGTTGGAGCTAATGGTGCCTTCCTAAGTGCATGCCCTGTCATGTTGCCACCACCACATGGGGTTGTTCCAGAATACAGAATACCTTGAGAGCGCTGGTCCTTGTAGTCATCACTGAAATCATCACTCCGGTAAGAACCTGCACAACAGACTAAACAGTAATAATGCTATGCACACAAATTTCACAGTGCCTATGAAAAATTTTGACTTTGACTGGGTTTACTAAAGATAAACACTACTCTAGACGTTACTCACCCGCTGCATTAGTCGCTATTCCATCTTGGGAGCCCCCAGCTTTATTGCTCTTGCCATCAACTATATTACTTTCATGCTTTGATCTCGCTGTACGTCCTGACTTGCCACAGGTGCCAGAGGCTGCATGGTTCAAAAGAGACGTACTTTCCCGAAAACAGCGACCACAAGCTGGACAGCGGAATGGTTTCTCTTCATGGATTTTTTCATGGCGGGTGAGTGACTCACGGCGATTGAAAGCACGACTACAAGTAGTGCAGGCATAGGGCCGAGACCCCGAGTGGATGACCCCGTGTTGAAGGAGGTGCCCTTTTTTCTTGAAACCTTTGCCACACTCAGAACAATGAAAAGTCTTGTCATGACTGCCACACGAAGATGAGGCTGAGCTGTCTTGAGTAGAATGGGGAATACCTGGATCGGAAGGATGCAAAACTGGGTTTACAATATTGCTTCTTGTGCCACTTGTGCCAGCTGTGGTTAGTTCATGACTACGTAGGTGCCTGCGCAGACTAGAGAGATGAGTAAATGTTTTGCCACACTCGCCACAATGATAAAGGGGCTCTTGTTCAGGCTGAGATTGAGGTGGCATGGAACCATGGCTGGCTGTTTTAGAGCCATTTGTCACCAAGACTGATGCTGTTGCAGAAGAGGATGCAGAAGAAGATGATGAGACAACAGAAGTAGAAGATGAAGAGGTTAGGTGGGAAGAAGGGTCTCCACCAATACCCGACAAACTGACACCCCCACCTCCATCCAAGCCTGGTGTGCTATCCTGGTTCAGTCCCCCTGAAGTGCCACTGTTAGGGTTTGTAGAGATGTGACTGTTGCTGCCATTGTTGTTGTTGCTTTCAGACTTTCTTTGTGGCAGGTAGCCAGCCATGGCTTTTTTTCTTCTACCACCTCCTCCGACACCACTATCTCCTTTTCCCTCGTCTTTTGATAAAGAAAGATGTAGCGGAAGAGGAACTGGCAAACCAGCTTCCTGCTGCATCAGAGATGCTAGCTGGTTAGAGGAGAGTACTGGGATTCCTTGAAAGTCAAAACCTCCGAGCGAAGAATGCTGCGAGGAGGAGTGCAGTGGATGGTGTGGATGTGGGTGAGTGTGAGACAAAGTGTGAGGTGGTAGTTGCTGTTGTTGTGTTGGTGGCTGATGAGGCTGTGATAGAGTGGTTGAATGCCCATGAGTGTGTGAAGAATGAAGAGCGGGGGGTGGAGCAAGGGCTGAACTTGTTTCTCCTGCAGCTTGGCCCAGACCAAGACCAAGATGGTTATGACTACCTTGCTGAACTAAAAATTGTTCTAGACTGGAATTGGCCGGTACTCCAGAAAGAAAATACTGATTTGCCGCTAACATACAGCTAAACTGTTGATGTAGACTTCGGGCGTCAGACTGAGATCCTGCCAACTGATGACCCAAAGTAGTCACTGTACTACTGCTGGGAGGGTTATTGGAAGTTGAAACAGAACTTGAAGTAGATGGGGAAGAGGACGGTGGCCCAGGAGAGGCCTGAGGTACTGACAGGCCAGGATGCAACGGAGGTGGTGGTGGAACAGATGAAACCAGTCCTCCACTTGCACTACTGCTGGAAAAATGATCAAATCGTCCTACTCCTGAATGTAACTGCTCTTGTGCAAGGGTCGCCTCAGTTGGGTGGAATGAGCGCAAAAACTGAGGGTATCCACTCAAATGACTTCCACCACTGCTACTGCTTCCAGACATTTTGCCGGATTTCCTCAAACTTTGAGACGATGAAGACAGGGATTGCTGTTGTAGAGGTGGAGGAGGTGCACTCATTTTTGCAAAAATTGATGTAGAATCTGTAAAGGCACTGCCTCTAGATCCTTGTAGTGGGCCTAAGCCAAGTCCAGACAAAATTGACCCAGATGTCTCACCTTGCTGCTGTTGCTGGTGCTGTAACTGGTGTTGGTGAAGCTGCACTTGCTGTTGGTGTTGAAGTTGTCGCTCTAATCCAAGACCTTTGAACTGATGGGACTGGTGTCCACTCAGCATCTCTATGATGTCCACATTGTATTTTCCAAACTGGAACATCTCCCAGTTACTGATACATTGGTGCGCAGTTGCAACACCTTCTGCTCTGTGAGCAGCAAAAAAATTTCTTTGATGCTTTCCTACTAGTTGTTATCAGAAGCAATTTCAAAAACAGTGCTATCTCACATGTTCCTTATGCCACTGGTGTTGTTTCATTTAAAGAGGACACCCACTTTTTCACTTTTTGGGCAAGTAGTTGAGAAGGACATTTTGTATTCATTGTAACATGAATTTGTTATTTCTGCAAAAAGCTGTTTTACATTGGATTTGTCACTTATGAAATAACTTCAACTACATTTTGGCTTCACATTGGATTCCATATAATCACAGTTACTTTGGATATTTCACCTTAGATATCAATATTTCAGTCTGAATGTTCCATAAGAGTGCAAAGACATATGGACTGGTAGAAAAATGCCACAATTGCACAAGATGCAATTATTTTTCACATTTTGACAAGTGCTTAACATAGTTTGAGTTCATTGAAATCTTTCCACTTGCTTGGTTACATTTTTCAGTTCATGACCATCCCACTGTAGGATGGATCCATTCAAATCCCATGTCCTGGTTTTATTACATTGAATATCTATTAATTCTTAATCCATATGTGGCTTACATCTCTGTTTCCAAGTTTCAATTAGTATACGTTTCTTTTTTTTCCATAGTTGGAAGAAAAATCCTCCACTACCATTTCTTGGGGGCTGTAAAAATGTTCTTTCTGCCACTCCTCTTCTCACTGTGAGAGGAAAAAAGGAGCAACATGTTAAATTACTTATCTTAAACAAAAACTCGGATACAATTATTTTAATAAACAACATGAACCATCAAACCTCAAAACTCATAAATGTTTTTGATTAAAAACAACAACAACAGGCAGACAGTTTATTACAGCAGACGTTTTAATATTGTTTTGTTTTTTAATACACATAAAATATTATTTGTGTGTGAATAATTATGAAAGTATTGGTAAATCTTTGAACAACTTTGGTACTTCACTTAATCATCTTAAAGACATTTCAATGTTTTCATTTTTGTCAATTTGCATTTTTCAATAGCAACTGTAAAAAAATGAAACCCGATCCGTTATTTATTTCTAGTGAACCACATCCAACCATTCATAATTAATTCTGAAATAATACATTGTATTCAAGACCTAAAACATTAATTCATCTTATATATCAGCATCATCTAAATGACTGATATTAACAACAATTCAAATGATACTCGCTGATTAGTATCGATGCATTTGACGAATGCCATTTAACAGTCACAACACTATACTAAACAAAAGTAGGCTAGGCAACTGTAAAATACGTTTTCAGACGATATGCGCAATGGAAACAGTAAGTTAAGACACATATTTAGACGGTTTTCTTATATTGAAACGTTGCGAGTGTTTTCTATCACTTCATCTTACATTCTGAGCAGTTAGCATTGTGCGGAAAAGATGCTGAGTGCAGTGTGAATCGTCAGGGGTAGAGGTGAATTTCATGCAATTATTGCATCTTTCCGATTGCATCGCGTATAACTAAAGAAAAGGTCCATTTCGACAGACTCCTGGGAGTAATGGAAAATTGTCTACGATGGGGAAAATGCACTTCAAAAGTCAATAGTGCTTTAAAAATATCTTCTGCGTATTAATGGACGCGAAATCTTTTAGCGCTGTGGCTATGTGAAACAACTAGCATGCAAAACAGCTGGCTAATACTACACATTTAGCAACGGGACACGGCTTAGCTTGCCGTCATGATATGCGCGACCTAACAGCAAGCCAGATAATGCATGAGCAAAACTGTATTATTGTGCAAGTAAATTAGACATAATTAAATAATAATCGAGACAATAAAATAGGCCTTTTTACCTACGCATCCATCTTTTAGCCTGGTCAAGATGAACGGGGCCTGCTATACTCTCTCCCACCCTGCCCCCCTCGTTCATGTACCCCAGCAGCTCTGCGCTGTTTTCCAGTGGTTAGCCTTCTAGCTACAGCTAGTTAGCAGACTCTGTTACCACTGCAACCGTGGTGCGATAGCATGAGACCGAGTGTCCCTTATAATTTAAAACAGATGCACTTATCGTACTTATATCCTGTGAAAATCCATCAAACGGTATTACGACCGATTATTTTTTTATTTTGCGTTTGCTTTTTTTGTCGGCTAAAATATTTTGCACGGTCTATGTTGGTGTTTTAGAGAGGAACGAGTGACGTGTGTGATTTTAACATTAGTCGTTTCCGGACCTTGGAACACTTCCGCCTACCCGGTCTTCAGTCCGCTATGTTTTGTATTTGTGGTGGAGGCAGTACTGTGTCTGAAACTAGCGCACTCATAATACCAGCGTCCTTAATAATAGGAGCTACTTATAACGATATCATTTGTCTGCCCTTTTAGCTGTATTATATTTGCGGTTAGCTTTCAAGTAAGTATTTTCTGTGTTGTTGCGCAGTCAAATTTGGCATGTTAGGCAGCTCGTAAAATATGAGGTAATTTCGAATAACAGAACTCGGCGAATATATTACCTGATATAATGTTCTAAATTAATTATTCATAAATTCTCTGATTTCTTTAGCAGCTTGTTTGTACCTTTAAAGCTATTACAGTGGCCATTTTATTACATCCTGGCAGCTCAAATTCAAAGACTGGTCCTTATCAAAATGGCTGCCTTGGAATTGCTTATCCAGTCTGATGCTTCATGGAAAATAAGTTTGTAAACATTGTATAGTAAATGCTGACATCAGGAATAATTTAAACGTTCTGTTTTTCTTTTGACCTGTGTCATCAGACATTCGAGGCAACAGTTTCATCATTTGACTTTATTTTACAAAGGTGTAATTTAACCTGTATGGAAATCAAGTTTAGAATGCAGTGTAGCCTATATGTTATTATTTCAGGGCATTTGTTAAAATAGTTACATAATAATAATTATGATGTTTGATTTGAAGTGATTTACCCAAACATTCATTCTTTGTTTGTGCTTAAACATTTCAAGACATGAACTCAGTGCAGTTTTCCCGGGTTTCAGTCTTCACTGTCCCGCTTTGCTTGTGCAACAAATGCTCATTCCATTGTAAGCTACCATCAAATGCTTCAGGGCTTTATTTGCACATCCAATGTTTGTTATTTTCTGCAGCCTTGTGAATAAATTTCATAAACATTATCATAATTATGGCTTGTGGATACAAAACAGACATTGCTACAGACTTTTTATGGCAAAGAAAATACTAAATTGATTCATCTGTTCTAATTGTCCCTGAAAGAAACATTAAAAAGTTGAAATTTCACTTAACAAAAAGACATTCGGTTACACACATACAACATACATCCTATGACATCATTTATAAACCCATTGTGATGTCTCTGCAACAAGTAATGACATTTGCAGGCTTAGAACAATTACGATGTGACATCACACTGAGAAATTTTCGAAGGCACTCCTCATCATCAGGAATGCATGAAGAATTGGCAAACAATGAGTGGCTTTGATGTTTGTGCTTCTATTTTCTACTCATAATTTCAAAAGAATTTCATGAGAAAGATATCTAAAACAAGTAAACTCTAAAACCACAGAGGAAAAAAATCACCATCATAATCATAAGATAACCATAACAACAAGAAGAAATTTCACCAATAACCATAATATTAACTGTCATAGTAATGACAATAACAAACACCAATGTATTACAGAGCTGTTAGGAAGATTGTCTTTAAGTTGTATTCATAATTCATTAAGATACACACTATTTCCAGTGAAAAGTTAAATGAATGTGTTACCACTAATCCTGATGCTGATGTGATAAAAACTACTCCTTAACACTTTTACTGGGAGGCATAAATATTCAAATAGTCCGTAACGTATACTGTTCAGTTTCATTACACTGAAAATTAACCAAGAGGTTAAAAGTCTTAGACAAAAATAATAAAAAAGACCAGTTGGTGGGTTTACAATGTAAATTGATTAGTTTTCATTGGTTAAATGAGCTCTATTTTTCAGAGGTCAGAACCATACAGTAATTATATCTGGCTCTTCTGCGAACAATCTCACTTTACATTTTTCATTGTAATATTTACTTACTATTTTAGTATATTTTTTTGGTAAATAATGATATTATTATCATTGAATAATGATTAAGCTGTGGGTAACAGCTGTACCACTAACGCATGTGTGTTGTATAGCCCTTAATATTGATAAGCGTTATTGGTTATGAAGATATTAGGTATGACGTGTCGTGGTCATATCTCGGTAACAGCAGATTCGAAAAATACAGGTTAGCTGTTTTGGCATGCCTGTATCCTCAGACTGTTCGCAGAGTCTCAGTTTTAACAGCATATACACATGGCTTCAACGTGGAGATTCAAAAAGCAGTCCCGGAGGTTTGTCTTTATGCAAATGCCAACCAACACCTGAGCGAGATAATGGTACCGCCATGTTATGCACTAATTTTATGCCAGAATATCATAACATACAAATACATTGATGAGTGCCCTTACTCTTGAGTCGTCGTCTTCATCTCAGATCCATATTTAATAGCTTAAGGTGAACCGTTTGTCTACACAGTATACCTAAAAGGAGCATAAATGTGTATGTACCCAGCATTACATAAATCAAATGTATTCTTGTGCTTTTGGTAGTCCAGCGTCCCTTATGATGAATCTCCCTTGCAAATCCCAGCACTTGGACATTGTAGAAAGTGGTGGCTCAGAATCCAAACAAAGTGCCATTGATCATTAATGAGTCTTTTTAAGATGGAGAAAAAAGATGATTGTCAGACATTTCTCTTGGTTTTCATCTGGGCTTTTCTGCCCAATTGTGTCCTTTCATCGATAGTTCAAAGCAATCTCCAGTGATGTACTGAAGGGCAAACTTGAGGAAACTTCTTGTGTACTATTTTCAGGATTCCACCTAAACAAATGGAAAAGAAACTCACTTGGTACATCCATTTTAAATTCACACTGAATAAGATGCAGGTGTAACAATGTATGGTAAGGCTTACTTTCTTTATCTTACGGTATTCAAAATGAATTCATCAAATGAGTTCATCAAATTCTTCAGAGTTTTTGGATATGCTCCTCCAATTGTTCAATTTCATAATTCCTTTTGACATACCTTGTAATGCCGCACATTCCTCATTATGAAGAAATGGATTAGGGGTTAAAAAGAGACAAGATCCAGCATTACGTTTGTCCAACTGTAAGTAGCTTTGCAATTCATCAGTTTGGATGAGCGCTCCACATTCAACTGGTTCCTCTTATGCAGATGTTAATTATTAGTCTTCCAGTAGTTCCATCATTGTTATAAGATAAAAGCCATTCTCTGAAATATATGGCTCCATAGCAGCTATATCTGTAATGTGTAATAATGTAAGATATTTGAGGATAAAAACATGACATAAAGATTTGAAAAAATTTCCACATCATGTGGAATTTATATTACACTCTATTGATATTCTATGCGGTAGATTTATAGGAAAAATTTACACAAATAAATAGTTGTATATGGCAGCTTTGATCATAATTATAGCGGCAATTTCATGAACGTAAAAAGCACAA
The DNA here is from genome assembly GCA_030578255.1 of Tiaroga cobitis. Taxonomy (NCBI): domain Eukaryota; kingdom Metazoa; phylum Chordata; class Actinopteri; order Cypriniformes; family Leuciscidae; genus Tiaroga; species Tiaroga cobitis. Next base: position 23,576,657 of record CM060606.1, on the reverse strand, counting down.
AAACTTTGAAGCTCTATCAAACCTGACTTATAACTGTTGTTATCTAATCTTATGTTGTGAATTTGCCACTATATACAATATGTATATGTAAAAATATGGTGCCACTTCGCTCTCTGCGTAGTTTCTCCCACTTCGTGGCCCCCTACTTCAAAATCTGTTTCTCTTATTCCTTTACCATCCTCCTACTCCTTTTCTCTCTTCTCTCGATATTTCTCTCCCTCTTCCGCCCACTCTCTCTCTCCCACAGTCCCTTTACCATCCTCCAACTCTTCACACAGTCTATCTCTCACCCATCTTCTCCATTCCCTCCTTACCCTCTCCAGCCTCTTGCTCACACAGTAACCTCATTCTTGCTTCCTGTTCTAACCCCTTGGTTGGATGCCACTCCTCCTCCACTTCCCCCTCCACCGGGGATGAAGTGAAGTTGTTCAATGGTATTTTGCCTTTTAGCTGCAAATGCAAGCCTCCTGGCACTGTGTCCACCAAGAGTCCCTGTTCCCATGACAACTCCTGTTCCTGGCATGTCGCCCCATGCCACTCCTCCAACCCCGCCTCCTCCCAGGTGACCTGACATCGCAGCCGAATTCCGCTCCTGCTCTCGCCCCGACGTCGGGTGCGAGTTCATCTTGATCATGTGGTGACGGTCGAGTGATGGCGTGGCACAGACATTCTGCTGCGATTGAGCTTTCTGGTGGCTGACACGGGGCAGGGTGGGCACCATTCCGCCTCCCCCTCCGCCCGTGTAGTCGCCCATTCCCATACCCATCCCGCTTCCGCCATACTCATCCCCACCTATCTCCTCCTGTAGATGGTCTGGTGACATCAGCAGCCTCTCCTTGGACTTCTTCAGGGTGTTCTGGTTATTGGAGTTCTTTGATGCAGTGGCCATGGCTTTGTAGTATTGATGCTGCTGGTTCTTCGAGAGCCTTGATAAGGTGCTGCCGTCGGCAAGGGCAAGGAGCTGGTCCGTTGACTTGACGCGACGTGGCGGTTTGGAAAGCGTATCGTAATTCTGATTTTGCTTTGATTCCGGGGGTTCCAGAGGGTAAGGATTCGGGGTGTGGCTTGGGGCAGACTGCGGATGAGGTATTCGAGGACGAGTGGCACGGTTGGGAAGCGTGCCTCTTCCCCCCAGTGTGTAGTCGCCACCCCAGGGAAGGTGATGCTGGGAGGAATGAAAGGAGGGAGGGGCGTTGTTGGGCCTCCGTTTGGTGGTACAGTAACCTGAATATTCCTCCAATCCTCCTTTCTCTGTAGGTGGAGGAAAACGTGTTTAAAAAGATCCGAAAATTAGGCAAGAAAAGAATAAACATTAGGGATGCACCGACATTAATAATCTCTATTATGAAAAGTCGATAATTATAAAAATTTATATTTTTAGAAAAATGTAATACATTTATAAAAATAATTAATTTTCAGTCATTTTCAGTTATAGAAATTGCTGATATTAATCCAATAAATTACCAAAATTAAAAATCTGTCCAATATCAATATCAAGACTTTATTTATTTCTAATCAATGAGAAAACACTAAAAACAATAATTTTAATGTACATTTATTTATTAATTTTGAGATTTGCTTAAGAACACATTTAAAAGTGTTTATTATTAGCACTACACTAAGTAAATTATTAGTGTTTTTAAGGATTAACTTTAGGTGAGCATTAGATGACGGCAAGCATAATCTAGATCCAATACTGATAACTAATTACTCTCTAATATTGGCCAATAACCAATATGGTATCAATATACTGTGTATCCCAAATAAAAATGGATGCACAACTAAAAATGTTTACAGGATTTGAGCTACAAGCTAGAATGTCATTAAAAGTTCATCACAACCTACTTAACTCTTAATATAAATTCTTCAACGTCCATCCCAGGACTATGTGTTTAATGTGAATCATGATTCAATTAATTTAACAATATTAATACAATCCAATTTTATCCTGTATCTTGAGCCATTTCATCTTTCGGCTGATTAAGTCTGAGTCATTGTATCAGCCTGTATAACCTTCGCCTGTGCAGAACTTTCTTGTCATCCAACTGTAACTCACACTTCCCAGGAGGTTTGATGTCTAGCTGAGAGAGAGGCCTTAAGGCTTTATGCGTCTGTACAAGATTGCGGGCGCTTTGCTATGGTTTGCCCTCATTAAAATGACCCTCACAAACATTTATATCCCCCAAGCTATCCAATGAAACACTGACACTGCTTTAAATAAAAACCCAAGCGTACAGATAATTTTCCGCAACATTCTGAGCCCCACATGAGACTATATCCTCATCATCGAGCAGGTAATTTCTCCTTCAAAACACAACAGTACTAAATGTCACACTGTTTTTGATATTCGTCCATCTTTTTCTCCTTATTGCTTCTAAATTGGCTTTATGCCTTTGAAATTATGTTGGCTATAATAAGAAAGCAATCATGCCAACCTTTTATGTAATTCTTACAAAACATAATTTCCTTAAGATAAGAATCTTCCTCTCCAATTGTAATAAAGCACTCACCCAGACGCTTGAGAGAGGAGTATCTGTTGATCTCAGGCTTCATGGCGGCTTCATACGAGGGTGGCAGCTGTGCCAGGTTATGTAGGGAGTGATGGAAGGACGGCTGGGGCTTCATGGCGTTAGTATGCTTACTGGGCTTCAATGTGCCACCGGTGGCCATCTGCATGTTGTTCATACGTGATCCACGCTCTTTAAAGACACATATGCAATGATGGATCTCGAGGTTATTTCAAACTCAGCAGTTCAGAATATACATACAACTATGTAGAATTGTTGATTTTACCTACCGATGGTGGCTGTATGTTTGGGACTGGAGCCTGTGGTATGGATGAAGTTATGCTGTATATTCCCCACTGTGAATAAGAAAAAAGGCAACGGCATGTCTTTGCGACTAATTTACATTTAGTATGAATTTACAAAACACATTTATCCATCTAATACTATAAATGTTGCCCTATTGAGCTCTTTCTAGCTCCACAATGTGTTGAAAGTTTTTCGCCGTCTGTTCATTCTAATGCCATCATATACAGCATCGTGCTAAATAATTCACAAATGCCCTTTCATCATTTGGCTTTTGCTTTTTCCCTATGTTCCTTTGTTGTCCTGAATTTATACAGTTGGTTGTTCACAAGACTCAAGCTGAGATGGAAACATGAAAGGAACTCTGTATGACATACAATGCAACAATACCTGCAAACTGTAACCAGGTCCATGAGGGTAAAATTAGTGCAAATTGAATACAATTATTGAATATTAATGAATTTTTGACCCTATACTTCATAGTATAGCTGGTGACATGCGACTAATTGGCTTTTTATCCATGTAGAAATAGGATTTCATACAAAGTCAAATACTGTAATAATGGCAACATTATTGTATGGAGACATGTTTTTTTCCCCATTACTTTAACTTCATTAAGTAACCAATTTCAATTTCATTTTTAAGTTATACAAGATTCAACTAGACAAAATGAGTTGAAATGATTGCAATTTGCTGATTTGAAGTCACAGAAAACCTGGATAAAACAGACATTTAATTTTCTTTTAAATCATAGATGTCACTACACTGTAAAAAAAAACACACACAAAAAAACCCTACCTTACATTTTTAAGTTCAATCAACTTGGATTTTTAAGTTATTTCAATTTAAATTACATTAAACTGACATACAAATGAGTTGAATCTATTATAACTTATATAAAAAAAGGTGAAAATGGCTAATTATTAACTTATTTTGATCAGTTAAAGCAATGTAAAAATGTTTTTGTATATGTTGCCATAACTTATTGATCATATATTTTTTCACAGTGAAAATTGTATACATTTAGCAGATGCTATAGCAGATTATTATTCCTGATATTTCATCTGAACATCACTATTTGTGAGTTTTCTTACATTTGAACAGTTATTAGAGTTAAAGAGTTTTGCCTACTTTTTGTCACTAAATGATGGTGACCTGTGAATTTAATTTTCATATTAAAGTTCTTTATGGCTTTTTTGTTAATGGGTGATATTTGGATACACAAATTCAGTATGATGGTGTGTACAGTAACAAATATTGTTTTTGTTTTTTTGTTTGTTTTCATTTTGAAATGAAAAGTTAAAGTGAACCCTTTGGGGTAAAATGTCCCCCTGAAAAATGGGGCATGTTGTTGCTGTTGTATTATAATTTAATTAAATAATTATTATGATTCTTAACATTCTAACTATGATGGACTTATTGGATTAATAATAATGTATAAGATGTACATTTCAAACCTTATAATTATTCATCATAATATATAGGGAACTAAATCATCAATCTGAATGAATAGTTTTTTGCTACTTAATACTTATATATTACATATCTTCATAGTTAATTATACGCACATATGTACACTGTTCTTAAGAGGGGCGTCTTCCCCAGCATATGGAGATTATGGAGTTTTCCACTCACGTCTGTTATCTTTACTCTGTAGTGTGGGATATAGATTTTTCGGGGGTCGTCCAAGTGTCCCCTCTCCTCCTCCAGTTCCCAAGGCTACGCTGTTGTTTCTCTCTCCCTCTTGAACTGGACTCGACTGGTGACGCAACATTTCCACAAGAGCCCTGACAGGGAAGGATGTAGAAATGATTAGTCTATGGAGCAGTGGTTTCCGCCCCTGGTCCTGGGGACCCACCGCTCTACACATTTTGTATTTCTCCCTTATTGAATACACCTGATTGAGATCATCAGCTCATTAGGTGAGAACTCCATGAACTGAAGTGAGTCAGATAAGAGACATACAAAATGTGCAGAGCGATGGGTCCACAGGAGCAGGATTGAAAACCACACTGATCTAGAAATGCAATTTAAGGTCGATTTGACATCCTTTTAGACATAACCTCTTACCTTGGCATGTTGAGTTCTCGGTTTCTAGGCTGCCGTGATGCCTTGTGGAATGCCACTTTAATGGCCACTGCCACTGCCACAGTAAACGAGATGACTCCACCGATGACGTAGACGGTGTTGTTGCTCTGTTCGATGCGGCTGAGGTCCGGATAAGCAGGCAGTGGGGGCCTGGTCGCTGGGGGGGCTGTATTGGCCCACACAGGGGAATGGTAGTTGTGGCAGACGTTCTGGTCTAGCCTTCGAGTGCGGTCCGGACAACAAAATCGATAATGGCAGGTCCCACAGCAGTAGATGAAGTCATCCTTGGAGCAGTTAAAGGTGAGGTCATACTGCCCCATGACATCATAATAACCTCGACACACGTCAACTTCCACCAGTTTGCGAGGAGGCGGAGCTACCTTAGCTGCTCCGAAAGGGGCCTTCAGTGCATCAGTCGTTACATTCTTTGGCAGCATTATCTGAGGCAGCGGCCGGAGGGGCATTTCTGCCACTCCAGCTGGCTGCTTTGGCCGACGATTCATGGACTTCCCTCGCATACTCCCACCGCTTTTAGAAAGGGGGTAAAGAAAGCCCCTATCTTGAGATCTGGGGCTGGGCGTCGGGGTGATGGTGATGGGCCCATTTGTTACGTTTCTGGAGGGGCCCGGGACGCTCGCCGAGGAAACGTTAAGTGGGACAGCGATTAGCAGGAAGAGAATAATGACACGTACTCGAGCTTCCAAGGCGGGCATCATCTTTACATGACTAATGCTGCTATTTTCTCTCGCTGACTCAACCCACCGCACAATGCCGAATTTTGTAATAACAGCCTGCTTAGTGCTGTATGTAAAATATTCTTGTAGCAGCCCTCCGACGTATGAAATCTGAGTCTATATCAAAACAGTCTTGAAAGACAAATCCGTTCTTAAAGTCTGATAAAAGTGTACGATGTGAAGGGTCACAATCTGAGAAAAAAACAAAACTATTTTGATGTGCTTTCAGCTTCAAGGTGAGTTATACAACACGTATTCTCTCATCATGCAGAGTTTCCATCCAGCATATAGCTGGAAAACCTGAACAAGATGCAAAACAATCCAAATGCTGACAATATTCTGAGCAGGCAACGTACAATTGGCTAGTTTTTGTATAAACAGGAAATGAAAGAATATTTAACAAATTGTCTGTTCTGAATGCATTAACAAGGCAAATATTCCCTTTTGTGGCTTTCTTCAAAAGTATAAATTTTCACATATCCGCAGACAAACAAAATGGCTTTTCGTTACTGTCCTCCTATTACTTCAATATCTAGTATTTTCATGACACATAAAGGCATTTAAGTTGCAGTATAACTGTGTATATTAGAAGTATTTAGGTTTAATTCTCTGTTTTGGCACTTATCAGGATGAAAGTTTCATTTAAGAGAAAGGGGCAACTGTACTGTAGACATCTTTAAAATGTAAACTAAAGTTTTGCGTGTCTTCACAATTTTTTTTTTTTTTTTTGGGCACTCCTTACATTCAGCAATGGCACTTAGTCTTTAAGCAGATTTCCCTGACCTGTTATGCTCCCTGAATGTTTACTATTATTAACTAGTATAAACAATTTCCATACACTTGGTGAAAAAAAAAAACAACCTCAGAAACTAATCTTCTTGTTCTTGTTTACGTGTTAACAGGACTACTCAGAATGGTGAACTCCTTTAAGGGTTTAAGGGCAGTGTGATGAGGAATCATTTTGAGTTTGTTCAGCATCTCTGCCTGCAAACCTCTACATTACTGAACTAAAAAGAATGTGCATATCCTCATTCAGCATGTAAAGAAAGACAAATTGAATAATCCGGTGTGCAAATTTAAAATAGTTGACAGAAATCAGATATGAATTGAGTCATCAAATGTATGCCCTTCTTCACGTATTTTAGGTGAGAATGTTCAATAAACCGATGACACAGACAAACACACACACAAAAAAAACTGATGGCAGTAAAGACGTAAAACGTTTTCAGGGCTGATTGTCATTACAATATTTCCAAGGAGAGTGACTATGTAAACCCTCCAGTCTCTTTCCAGTTTCTTAAGATTCACGCTGCAGATATGCCTTTAAGATAAGCCCAGTTTTCATTGAGAATCATTTGCTCTTGGTGAAATGGTTTAAAATCCCAAGGTGTGGACATGGCTGTTTCCTCACGATTTTTGCAGGGTTGATCTTGGAATCCACTGGTAGTTATGAAGTCTTCAGTTATCAAGCGATATGCCTCTGAAAAGAAATCAACACACTGATGTTACATCCTACATGCACACACACACACACACACACAGAGAGATCAGTGAAAGTTTTAAAAAGATCATAGTTAGCTTGTCATCTGCATGGCAGCCTATTATTTTCATTGTGACATATGGCAAGTGACAGAAAAAAGGTATGCGGCAACTAATAAAACAATATAGAATCCACAGAATTCAACACAAGAGATTTTTATGGGGTTGGACTATATGTTTTGTGGTAGAAATTCCCCTACGCACCTGACTTAAGTTAACCTGTGGAGTCTCCTAATCGACACCCTAGCGTAGTGTCTCCTAATCGACGCTTACAAATTTATACTCGAGTGCATCTCGTAATTGAGGTCTTGCTGAGTCGGACAAAGTCTCGCCCCTTAAAAACACGATCACTTGGGAATAAGGTCTCTAGTTTTCCACAAACCTGCTGCGCAGCAGTGACCAGACAGACTCCAGACAATCCCTTTCAAAATGCTTTAATCATGGACATAAAGAGTACAAGAAATAAATAAAAAATAGGAGCATGGCAAAGGATATCCATTTCATAATTTTTCTCTAAAATGATTGGTTCCTCACATGTATAATTCTGTTACTATGTAAAAAAAAAAGTTGGATACTTCAAGCTTCAGGCTTGTTGTTAGGGTCATGAGGCCGATATATATATATATATATATACAGCTGTCTAGTTTAATTTCCCCTTTTGTTAGAAACATTTAGTATTAAAAAGCATAGAACATGTTATTCCTGCAAGAAAAGAAATGTTAGTTATGTTTAATTAAAAAAAATCCTTCACAGTTTATACACATTAAATCTACATTAAGAATATGGAATACAGACCTAAGGTTGGTCTCTTTTTAAAGAAGACACTCAGCCAGCAGATTATTGCTGAAGTGCAAGCACTTCAAATGAAAGTGTAAAAGGTTATACAAGTTTAAGTTGACTGTAAAACAAATTAACTGTACAAAACCATTTTTTTTGTATACAAAAAATATATTTACAAAATAATTGTTACTCTAAAATTGCTATAAAATCAAAGCCAGATGTCTAACCATGTTTTGTTTTAAAATTGAAGTTCCTATGAGATTTTGTTTAGGCGCTATACCAAAAGTAGCCACCGGGTGTGGCATTCCATTGACTTTTTTAAAAAAATGCATTCTCCTATAACAAATTAATGTCACAATATCACTTCTATCACAAAACACTCGCCAAATATGGAACAAATGTGTTTTGTCAAGATTTATATTGAAGAAAATATTTTGATTATAAATATGACACCGCCATGACACCGATACCAGGACGAGGAGCTCTAAAAGGTTTTAAAGTACTGTTTCCTGTTTTAAAAACACTTTTTTTAGAAACGCATTGTCTGATTTCAAAACAGTGTGATGAAAATAAGACAACCTCAAAATATGTCGATGAAATGAGTCTTGAATATTAAATACAACAAGCTTTTTAACAACTTTAAGATGTTTATGTGCTAAAATTATTTGAGTTGTTTATAGCCTAAATATGATTTGCATTTTCAATACACACTAGAAATTCTCATCATTACAGTAGCAAGCTAACTTGCGTTTTAGCCTTATCGGTAAAATCATCTCTACACTCTGAGCATCAAATTAGTTCTGGTTCTTTGATCATTTTGAATCAAATTTGGCCAAACACCGGAAATCTGAATCAGTGAGATTTTAGAACTGCGGCAAATGGATCATTCCAGATTCATGAATAAATCGTTCCTTGCGATTTGTGAACCAAGCTGAATTCGGAACTGGATACTATGCTTAGCTTTTTACTATATCTTTCTATGGCAAAAATAGTAAATGTAGTATGCTAGTATGCAGTTATGAATTCAGCACCAGTTTGAAAGGTCCAAAAAGATTAAAAAAAAAACTAAAAAAAAACTCATCACCACATTTACAAGCGCATTTGATTTCTTTACGTCAAAATAATTAGGAATGCTATGATTTTCTGCAGTGTAATGGAGTAAAAACTAAGATATTAAGCACTGAAGTAAAAGTTCTTAAAAAAAACATACTTCACCACAGTAAAAGTAATATACTTTGAATATATAGGCCTATACATTAAAGTCGGCATGAAACAAGTTGCAATAGTCTTTTCTTCCCTATTGTGACGTATATCTGAGTGAAACGGCTTCTCGGACGAGAAAAAAAATGTATGGCAGGACTTAATTTTTCGAGATTTGATTGGATCATTGTGAAAGGTTTTCCCATCCTCGCACCGAAAAACATGTCACCAGAGAAGACGTTTAGAAAAAAACAAGAACTGTAAATATTAATTTCATGGGGACTTAACATTTAGAAACAGATGTAATATCTACATTTAAATTCAAGCAAGATTCAGATAGATTGCATTTAATATACACCCCTTAAATCTTAAACTTAAATCTAACATTTGTACTAAATGCAGTACAGCTGCAGATTTCAGCTCATGACACTGAGAAAGAAAAGAAGAGATGGTGTGATGACCATTTGTCTAACGTGTTACAACAAGTCACTATGAATCAGAAGCATTGAGAGAAGTGAATAGTAGCAATAATCTGAACAAATAGTGATCAGTCCTTTTCAGAGAGCATACCATGATGCATGATGCATGACACGAGGGAGGGGGTAGAGCGAGAGAAAGAGAGAGAGAGATGCTTTCCTGACACTACGTCTATGTGTCAGAATGTTTGAGAGGAAGTAAAAGAGACAGTGTTATGCTAAAGTTATTCTGTAATCAATAGCTATATGCTTTATTTTTCACAATTGTAAGGGCCCGTTGAAAACCATCGAGCGGATAAAAAAAGGTTGGGAAAAGTACGAAAGAAAAGAGAGATAAGTGCAGGGTAGAGATTTAAATATGAGCACAGCATAACAGAAGTGCACAGAGCCAGAGGTATGACAGAGGAGAGGTGCTTTGTGTGTTTGTGTGTGTGTGTGTGTGTGTGTATGTGGGAGGGCAGTGTGTGGGTGGAAGAGAATGGAGAGCATTCAGTGACACCACTTACTAACACACATACGCACACAGTACACACAATACACAACACCGGGAACATACAGTGCTACATAGACAGTATGCTGGCTCACACAGGAACATTAACACGCTCTCATACGGCATACAATACACCTTCTCCAACCATGCATTTTACAGGTATATAAAATGTACACGCCTTGAAAAGAGTGAATACATAAAATCTGTTGTCACAGATCAACAAGTTAATGCCAACAACACGTTTTTGATGTAATGATGAGGCACAGATATCACTGAGGAAAACTGCACAGATAGAAGCCACATAAAAATCTGCAAGAAATACAGCATTAGCTATGAAATTATACATGTGCCTGGCTGCTGCAGGCTGCGCTCTCATCTTAGCAATAGTGGTTATGCATTATGTCTACAGTGGCGGTGTGGCATCAAGCTGGTTCTGCTAAATTATTAAACCACTGACCGAAAAAAAAAACTAAATGCAGGTATTATTTCGAAATACATAGGCACTAGAATACACACATGGTACACAGGCTCAAATCCAGAAAATTTTGAAAAAGAGAAACTCGGTTATTAAATAAAACAATATAAGATAATTATTCTTTGAATTATTTTGGAAAGTAATAAACTAAATATTAAGACCATAAATCTGGGTACAAGAACTGCTAAGATTAAAGTTAATGCAGCAGATATTGTATAAAAATATTATATTATATTATTCATTACTTTTAAATATGTGGCAAAATGTTTTCATGTAAAAACAGGTTTAGTTACTGTGATGACTGAAATATGATACAACATTTTGATCAGTTAAAAAAATATATTTGAATGGTCAGACTATTCTCTTATTTATGTAATGCTGGTAACTAGATGAATGTTGCAAAAAGGCTTTTAAAAATTCTCTTAATGGCTGCTGCTGATAACAAAATATTCCTAATTAGCAGAACATAACCTGCTTGTGGTTTTGCCCCCATTTTGCACATAATTAATATGGAGAAAGGACTAATTTAGAAAGGACTTTGCATTGACAGATATGCAATTACGAATTTTGCACATACAGTGCAACAAGCGACCTACGTGGGAAGAATGTTTTTTTTTCTTCGTTTTTCGCCATTGTATTTTGCGCACAACTGTCAACAGTTCATAGAGAAGATATTTTTTAGATACGGAGCGGCGATTTTAACAGGTGTGACGCTGAGTGATTCATGTGGGCCATCTACAGTTTTCACAGGAGCAAACCTAAGAACAGCCTATACGACATTAAAAAAAGTAACCTCTCATTTGCATGTCTATAATAAAGCGTAGGCCATTTCGACACCTTCTTGTCTATGTGAAACAGTATGCGCCTCTACAAACTGGATTAGCTTTTCCTGAACACGGCACTCAATCAGCAAGGCACTGTGGGCGACTTCTAAGAGATGTGACACTGAAGATGTGGCGCATTCACAAACAGTTTCTAGAACAGTCAGAAACGCTTATTTCACACAGGAATCATGGGCGATTCATCTGATTTTAGGAAATCGTGCTATTTTCCATCTATTTCATTGTGTTCCTGTTGCAAAACATGTCTGTTTTGAATGTTCTCTCGACTTCTCTTTATCTCCCTCCATTTCCCCCTCTCTCTCTCTCTCTCTGTGATATTCAGTGCGTGGGTTGAGGCAGCTCACTCTCTCTCAGAATAGCACTGCAGTAGTTCAGACTTGTATAGAAGGAGAGAAGGAGAAAGAGAATGATAGATAGGATGAATAGACCCCCTTTACCCCTCTAAACCCGCTCTTCTCTCTCAAAAGACAAATGGTTTGCCCTTTTCCTGCATACCCCTATGACACTCTGGGCTATTCATGGACAGTCCATCACCTCCTAAAGCCTTTATGCATCTATAACATTCTCTCTAATGTATATTAAATGTATATTATTTTTTAAAATGTATTACATTGGTCTTGATCTGGTTAAAGGGCTGTCAAATGAATGCAATGAGAAGTGAAAGAGACAAAAAAGGCACTTTGTTTGCATCATGGACCATGTTTAGTTCTGTAGATCTAGAGGAATGAGATGAGTAATTATCACAGAATGAGAGAGACTAAGGCTTCTGTCAAATCCTGCAAGGTGCCTTATGGACAGCAAATTTCACTTACGCCAATTTGCAAACAAGAAAACCAGCTTTATTTATATGATGAGCTGAAATAAAGAAACCAGTTATAATATAAAAATAATATTACTAAAACTGATAATACAAAATATTTGCTGCCTTAAAAAAAGTTAAATTTAAGTACAATCAACCTGGATGTTTAAGTCATTCCAACTTAAATTACATTAAACTGACTCAAAAATTTGTTGAATCTGGTTTAACTTATAAATAAAGTTGAAAATTGCTTAAATTATTTTGACTAGTTAAAGCAATGTAAAAGCATATGTTGTCGTAACTTATATACTTTTTTACAGCGCAGTGATTTAAATGATAAACATGGCATCTGCTAGCACATTATCTTTACCAAAGGTTCACCTCATTACTGAACTCTATTAGTTTTGAAACTGTTTGGCAGGGCCTTGGCCCTTTTCCCCCTGTTCTTTTAAACTAAACAAACTAGGAGGCGTTGTATATAAAATAATTCACAAAGATAAAATAATCTCAGATTTGTCACAATTTCCTATAGTTTAGTACATCTGTGCTTTTCACCAACAATTAAACTTTAATAGTTGCTACCTAGTGGTTTCCCCCAAAAATGCCATCAGGCTGTGGTTCTTCTGTCAACGTAACATAACCTGTATGAAAATGAAAAGTCCTCTGCGCAACCCACCTAACAAATCGAACTTTTGTTGCTCTCGCTACAGTCATATTCCTCAATAATAACAGTTTTTAAAAATATATTTCTGGTTGCTGAATGTGAAACTGTCGTATATCGAAGTGTCTCTGGAGCTGTATTTCGCACGAGGGTGAGTAGGTGGACATGACAACCAGCGCGAGAGCAATGAATGGCCGTCTGCGTAGGCGTGAATGCATGTTTACACGAAGGGTGATGTGGAGCCACATTACACTCACATATGTGTATCTTCCTCCGGCCACTTGCAAACGATTGAAAACATAAAATGTGACATGAACATGTCGATGTTGTTGTTTTCCCCCCCAGCGCAAATCACGAAACTTCGATAAACAATGAGCGCGTGAAACATATGCGCGTGAACGATTGATCAGTCAATTAGATGACATGCAGCAATGTAGTTCAACTTGAGAGACTTACCTGAGCTGAATTCTGTTGATCTTCACGACAGTCTCGCATCTTACTTAACCCCGAGCGACGATGATGGCTGGCAAATTATTTCCACAAACTGTTGCAGCACTCCTCTATTGATTATAGTCTCGTCTTTTGGCAACAAAACAACAGTTACAGTCACTAATTTCTTTCAAGGATTTTCTCTCACCTACCCCAGTTGTTTCCATGTTCGTAGCTACTATAGAAAAAGCATTTTTCCTGATCGTGCACAACTTATTTGCGCGTTAACGTTATGTACTGTGAAAGTATTCCAGGTGAGTTAACCTTTGCCCAAGTCCCTCATATATTTTTTATAACGCTCAGAATAACGTGCGCCATGAATGTTTTCCCCCTCTGTGTTGCTCCTTAACGTTGCCGTTTATCGACGCCGCCTGCAAAGTGTGCAGACAAGAACATTCCGACTCTGTCACGAAACACCGGTGGAATGAGGCGGGTGTTCTCACATAGGTCCGCTGCGCTGAATAGTGCGTTTATTGGTTTCGCGAGACGGTGTTGAGGGTTTGATACGTTGATTCCAGACCGCTTCAAGTGTTTCCTCTCTCAAACTATTTCTCATCCTTGCCACGATTATGGCTGGCTAAGCAATATGGTGTGCGTGTGAGTGTGTTGAGGGGAGACACACTGATCGGTTGCCATGGCAACGATGTCATTTGGTTTGTGACTCTAATAATCTTGATTCCTTTTACACCCTTAAACAAGAATGGGTTGCAGAAAAACAGTAAGGCATCGAAATAAAGACATAATAGCGTTTGCCGAATGTGGCAGTGACGGATTTAGCAAAGAAAATGCTAATAAAAAATGCAACCAAAAAAAAAAAAAAGAAGAAAAAAAAAAAAAAAGAAGCCAACCCTGCATGATGACACAGCCATATCATATTCTTTGCCACAGCCTATGGTAAAAGCTGAACCTTCACATAATACTTATTAGAAAAAAATAAAGATGCCCAATGATTTAAATACATACTGCACGTTGCCAAATGATTTATACCACCTGGTAGCTGTAAAGATTTCATTAATTCAAACTGCTAATCTAATTCCCGCATCCAAAAGCTACTCATCGTGGGTTTCTTTTCAATAAATACAACTTTGTTTTAATTAGTCCTTAGCTAACTAAGATTACTCATCGAGTCAAATGCATGCATGATTAAATCGGCAATAAATATTTCTTTAATTAATCTCCACCTAATCTAGTGTCTATAAATGAGTTGGAGTTGATAATCACACATCCTCTGCTGCGGTGCTGAATGCTGAACCTCTGCCGCCGGCTAAACGACAGCCGTCAATAACCATTTCAGCACCACGGAGAGCGATGCAATCAACTCTCAGCACAGCACACAATCCACGGAGGACATGAAATATTAACTACTCGGTGCAGTTCATTTGTTTTTCTTGACACAGATTCTCACAGGTGAAAAGGGCGAGCTGTTTTTTAGACTAGTAGGCCCATATCTACAGTCTGCAACAGAGATTTGAAACCTATTTTTTTAAAATAAATAAATATACGATTTGAATTTCTTCGATTGTTTTATATATGTAATTTAAACTCATATCTTCCCCCATCGGCTTTCCATCCTACAGACAGCAATTAGCCAGTGTACACTTAGCTATTCCTATACAGGTGGGTGGGCCGCTCAGGCAACCTGCGACGAGAACCGACCATCCGTTCATAACCCGCGCGAATTACAGCCCGCAATGCGTTCTCTGAATACGAGTATGGCATAAACTGTTTCAAGGGGCGAAATACACTAAATATCGTGTTTTTTTAACGTCTCCATCATTATACAATGCTTCAAAAGTAAATGTTGCGAATGCAGCCTGAACGGAAAGATGCCAACTCTGTAAAAAGTGATCAGTTGACAACTTAAAAAAGTGAGGAAACCCGTTGGCTTAAAATTAAGTAAATTCATGCGTAATTAAAACAATTAAGTTATGTGGACTTGAAAATTCCACATGACTTATTTTTTTCAATTATTTACGGTTTATTTACTTAACTTTAAGACAACGGGTTGTCAACTGATCACTTTTTACAGCGAGTGAAATGGGATAAAAGTGCAATTCTGCAAACACACTTAAATCGTAAATTGATTTCTGAAAACATCCTGCAATCATTTTCCAACACACAAAATGTCAAAGATAATATTCAAACTTTCTCAACCAGTTTCAATTGTTCAACATGCACACATAAGGATAGAACAAATATAATATTTTTTCCCTATACCAAATGAAAGAATGAACCAAATTGCTCCCTAAAATTATTTTATTTCTTATTAATTTAAATAACTTAAATGGCCACAAAATGCCCCATTTTTTTTCCACAAACACTGGCAAACTGTTTCAGCAACAACCTGCCCAAAGTTCATATGTTAGAGAGGATCTTTTGGAACCAAAGGCCCCATAAAGTCAAACAATGGGCAACAACAGACTACAAGAGAAGATTCCTTAACAGCCTTTTGATTGAGAGACCAGTAGAGCCAGAGCAAAATGCAGCTGTATTCATATAACAGCGGGTAAATGCTCTTATTGACAACAAGTAGAACTAAACAAATCTATTTCAAGGATGAAACCGATTGAACACCACTTCTGGCTCATTTCATGATTAACTATTTGCCCCATTGCTCCACCTCAGCTGGCCTAAAGGCTTTAAGAATTCTCTCTCAAGCACCAGTGTCAGGTAAAATCAGCCTTTCACTTAAAATTGGAAAAAGGCCTTTTTAAAAGTGAACTACAATATAAAAGAACAGACAAATTGAGTAAAAACTGGAAACAAATAAAAAAAATAATACCACACAAATATGCACTCACAAAAAAACATTAAAAACAGATTTTTCATGAATAATATTCAGACCACATTTGAACCCCCTCTCTGTTATTCCTGATCTTGCATCTTTCATCACAAACACAACGATCATATCCTGTGCAATGTACTATTCTTCATTAAACCCCTGAAAAAACCTCATCTGTAACTTAATGGGTTCAGTCCAAATGCAATAGGACAGAATTACAGTAGCTGTCCCATCACACCCGCTATTCTAAATACATTACATCAAAATCCTGCTGATGGTCATTACATAATGCTAGAGGCCACAAATTAATTTGTCCAAAAACTTTTACTACTTTTTTCATAATCTGAACAATTGTAAAACATTTGACAGACAGATGAAAAACCATTTTTGTCAGTCAAACAGAGAATTGCCACAAGGACAGTTCAAGTCCTGAGAGTAAGTTGAAAGAGACATCCGAACAAAAACGAGGAGTGATCCGGTAGGAGCATGAGAAAATGAATGTGCTATCCTAAAACGGTATAACAGTTTAAGGAGGTGAAAAGGGGGTCTGCACACTTCAATATTTATATGTACACAAAAAACACAGATTCATTCTCTTTTATAGCCGCCTCAGAGCTCGTTTTTTATCTGTTTTCTTCTTTGCAACTATATTGGTATTGCTGCTACTTGTGCCGCTAGAGCTGCTGTTTGAGTTGTTGACGCCAGCAGCCATTGTTGCCAAACCAGCCCCGGCTACACGTTTGTTTGGGTCTCCTGCATGTTTCTTAGGTTGGGGTCCATCAGCGGGCTCCTGAGGGGCCCCTGAAGTGCCTCCCATAGCATGGATCTCTGTTAGAAGGCGAGCACGGGATGCATACTCCTTATAGTCCTCCAAAAGTAACCTTCCAGCCTCTTCGTTCAGAGCCGACTCTGGGTTAGGATGGATCAGAAGGCACTTGATGGTCTGTGACAGAAACGGATAATTAGAGGGGTGTGGGTGATTCATAAGAGATGCATAATACATATATGCAGGTACTACATTAAGAAGTTCAAAATTTCTCAATATTACAAAGATCTGATGATAACAAAATTCCTGTTTCCATGGCCTCATTTAGCCTTGACTGAAATTGTGGTCAGTTATACAATACAAATACTCTTTTTATACATTTACACTGACCATGACATTCAAGTCTGTTACAACCATGTCAAACAAACCAAACCGTAAGGAAGATTCAGTCCGAATACAAAGTATTTTATAAATACGATGGGACGTCTGCAATAACTAAAAAAAAGGTTTATAATATCACTATTTACATAATTGCTATTTTGCTCGTTTCATGAGCCCCAAATCAGCACATTAAAATAATTTCTGAAGGATCATGTGACACTGAAGAACAAAGTAAAATTACTGTTTTGTTGATCAAATAAATGCAGTTGTGGTGAGCATAACAATTTGAAAAACTTAAGGACAGTTCACCCAAAAAAGGAAAAATTCTTTGATCCTTTATTTACCCTCAAGTTATAAAACTGTATAATTTTCCTCCTGTTGAACACAGAAGATTTTAAAGAATGTCGATAACCAGACAGTTGACGATAGCCACTGACTTCCATAGTAGGAAAATAAATACTATGCAAGTCAATGGCTACCGTCAACTGTCTGGTTACCAACATTCTTCAAAATATTATCTTGTGTTCAACCGAAGAACGAAAATCATATAGGTTTGGAAACACTTGAGGATGAGTAAATGACAAAACTTTCATTTTTGGGTAAACTATTCCTTTAATGACTAAATCATCTAATTGGTATTGCCAAGATGTTAGAGAGGTAAAAAAAAAAAAAAAACGGTTATATTTATGGGCATTTTTTTTTAGCAGTTTAGTCTAGGTTTAAAGGGACAATGTCCCTTTACAAAAAGAGTCAAACGGCACTTACTAGCAATACATGTCTCAGGCCCAGCTCTGCCTTCCAATCTCTCTTCAATACATTGACACAGATCTCACCCTTGTGCCCAACATTAGGATGAAAAATCTTTGTGAGGAAATAGCCTCTGGGAGGTGCAGCAGGAAAATCCTTCCCAAGGACCAAACGCATCCTGAACACCCCTCCTGCATAGGGAGTTCCTTCTGTTGTGTAAAAGGGGAAAACAAAGTTTGAGTTTAAAATGTAAGCCAAGGACCTTATAAAAACAAGAAACGGCCTCTTAGAAACTGCACTTCTTACCTGGTCCCTCAATGGCAGTGTGCAGTTCTGTGATATCCTCTTCACTGGGGTAGATTTTGATCCCCTCCGGAGGGTCTGCTGCCAAGGCGGAAACCTCTTTATACACGAGTCTCAACACTTGAGGCGGCAAGTTCTCAACGTTTGAATTCTACAAGGAAAAAAACAAAACAATAGAACAGCTAATGAATGTCACAAACAATTACAGCATTAGTTGCTACAAATTGGCATTTGCTGGTAAAGCTGTGCACTTTCATGACATGACAAAAAAAAGACGGCTTAAAGGGATAGTTCATTCAAAATTGTCATTACTTATTCACCCTCAAGTTGTTCCAAACCTGTAAGAGTTAATTTTTTCTGTTGAATACAAAAGATGATATTTTGAAGAATGTTGGTTACCAGACAGTTTAAAGCACACATTAACTTCCATTGTAAGAATAAAAAAAATACTTTGGAAGTCAATGGCTACCGTCAACGGCTACCGTCAACTGTCCGGTTCCCAACGTTCTTTAAAATATCTTCTTTTGTGTTCAAAAGGAGGAAGAAACTCATATAGGTTTGGAACATCATGAAGGTGAGTAAATGACAAAATTAGCATTTCTGGGTGAACTATTCCTTTACATTAGTACATTTGTAGTACATTTCATAGCACACACCGCAAAACTGAAAATAACTGTTAACTTATCTAATAAGTTACTTCAGCGAATGGCAGAAATTTAGAGAGAAATTTAGCTAGCAACAGATAGTTTGACATTAGCACAGTGAAATCGGTTCTGTTAACTCAAGACAGTGATAATAGTAACGTTATAAATAAAAGTCAAAATTCGACAAGAAATTAAATCAACTATGTATGAAACATCAAGTTTCAGTTGTACATTGGGTTAAAGCTTGTAACGTCTACTAATGAACCAGATAAACTGCTAAAAAGTAATGAAAATAAACCGAAAATATTTTTTCTTATATTAACCAAACAGTTGAAAGCACCACTCATCGGCGCACAGTTAAAACGTACCATTTCCAGCTGTGTGGGGTTTTCTAATAGCCTCAAACGAGAAAGCTCAGTAAACTGCTAACCAAACCAGCGACTAGACTGATCTGGTGATCTATTACTAGATAGGCGGAAACCACTTATAACGAATCTAAAAGTTGCAACCAATCAAGATTGCGAAATATATTAAGACAGTTAAAGAGTAACGTTATACAAATGCTCAAAATCTAAATTTCACTATAATGTCGGTCGGCTTGCTAGTGTTGCTATCAAACCAGGCTAAGCTAACGGTGGGCTTGCTAAGTAATGTAGATGTCTGGCTATTCTTCAGAGCTTTCCCTTGTGAAACTGCTATCCGATGTTGTCCTCATAAGAAATCTGCCATGTAAAGGTTTTAAAGTCCAATGTGTTATCAGTTTCGTCTCTGATAAAGTTGATTTGTTCGATAGCTAACTGTCACAGACGGCTACTGTAGCCTGTTACCAGCTAGCAGTCTTTGACACAGGAACAAAAATACAATTCGTCTAAGAAGCCGTTCGAAAGAGGTTTAACCAACCAGAATGCAGAAAGACTGCATGTGCTCAACGATCAAATTCATCTAACCAATCAGAAGCTTTTGTTGCGCTGACGTAGCACCCATTGGAGACCTCACGGACCAGAGAAAGTTGAGAATGCGAAAAATGCTCTTTGGTAATAGGTGCGTTTGAATAACTCGTGCCCTCCCAAAGGCAGGGACACATGTTGTTTCAATTGATGATCCAATGAAAGACTTCAGCGTGTAGTGTCAATCTGCTAAAATGTTGTTTAACCTAAATTATTTGTAAATCTAACCTGCTATAATGAGCCATATCTTGTAGTGTGTTGTGAATCACATAATTAGATTCGAATTTTACATGATCAGTTATACATATATATATATATATATATATATATATATATATATATATATATATATATATATATATATATATATATATATATGTGTGTGTGTGTGTGTGTGTGTGCGCGCATTTATCTTGCCCAATGGCACTAAAAATTGAGTTAAAACTATTTTTTTACCCCATTAATCAGTCATTTCGATCGTAATTATTGCTGATTTAATCAAGCTTGCTACTGAGAGAACCATAGACAGTAAAAGCTGAGAACCAACAAAACAATCAGACAATACAAATGTTTGTGGTACTACTTAACGGCCGCTAGAGAGCAATCGCTTCGTTGTTGACGTTTATTGCGCTAATTTGATTGTATTTTTTTGTCGTAAACAAACTTTGTAGATTGTTTACAACATATAAGGCACGGCATTTTACAAAATATATAATTGTTCAAATTATACAGCAAAATAAAATAAGAAAATGTAAAAATATAAAGGCACAGACTCTATCATTTAAGAAGTTCTGCATAATTTATCTATTAATATTATATTTAATAACAAACAGATTTTTTAACATGTATACAATGCACTATTACAGTATTGTTTACAGGAATAAAATAGGGGGGAAATTGCTTTGTAGCTAGCCAGATCATTTTATTTTATATATTATATATTACTATATTGATCTTCTTCAATAATAGTATGTCAATACAAAATATGCATTTCCTTATTCTATCCCATTTGTATTTAAAAAATAAATAATTTCGCTAAGGCAAAAGATGATTTGTATTTGTATAGCAGTATTTATCATAGACTGTAAAAAAATGGTATTCATACAGTATATATAATAACAGCGCCCCACTGTGGAGCTCACATGACTCCTGCATGACCTCACGGGGCGTTCCCTCAACTCAACAACAACACAACTTCCGGCCGATCCTCACGGACAACAACCGATAGCGTCCTCCTGTCAGAGATTATTGTTGGTTTAGTTATCAACAGGGGAGTTTTAATAGAACAATAAAGATTAGTTTCGTCTCGGTGGTAATAGTTTTACTGTAGATATATCAGTGCACTGCGGATTCTGTCCTCCAGAAGGTATGATTATGATGATGTTGTATTCAGTCATGTGCTGTCAGCTCGCGTGAACGCGACTACATAATGTGTTCTTTCTTGGGCGTATTTATATGTTAATCGACGGGCTGAATGTACTTGTAATGGCAGGGTGAGTATGAGCGAGGGGGAGGTGTTTCATGAGAAACAGAGGCTGGAGCTGTGCGCCATCCATGCGTTGAACAACGTGCTTCAGGAGAGAGTTTTCACCAAGGAGACAGCAGACGACATCTGCAAGCGGTGAGCGGCGCGCTTCACATCATTTAAAGTCACCAGGAAATCAAAATTTACCGTTCTTATTTTAATGTATATTTCAGTATTTATTATAAAAATAACACAATTTATATAAATAAATATTTATCCGTGTACAACTCGTATTTCCTGGTAATCTTAAATTAAAAATCATTTCCACTTGCAATGACTTCTCTTCTCCGATGACGTGTTTACTGGCGCGAGCGTGGGACATCCTTTCACTCAAATGAAATCACAGCAATAGCACAAACAATCAATCAATCCATAAAAAACAACCAATTCCTGATGGACAAAATCAAGGCCGCCTTACAGTTTTTCTTGTTTGAGAAGCCACTTCACGCGAATATATATATAGATACATATGTATTTTGCTGGAATATGTCCATGATGTTTCTTCCTACATGGTTGTTTAAGAAATGAGAAGCTACACACTACACACAATTAGGGTTAAAATAATGGTTGCCAAACATATAACATTTTAGAAACTGAAATATTCACTGCAATAATAATGCAATCAGACGTCAGTATACACCTATACGTCACAATAGGGAAGAAAAGTCTATTGCCACTTCCGTTTCTGTTTCCGTTGTCTCGTCTCAGTCTTGTGCTATCTTCTCAAAGTCGAAGTTGTCTGATTTGTTTCTTGCAGACTTGCCCCACAATGTGTGATGAACCCACACCGCTCAGTGTTGGGCACAGGAAACTATGACGTCAATGTCATCATGGCAGCTTTGCAGAGTCGGGGGCTCGCTGCAGTTTGGTGGGACAAACGCAAGTGAGTGTGACTTGAAGAAAGTGTTGATCATGAGCTTCATGATGATCATAAAAGGTGCATTCACTTTTCTCCATTTCTGTCACACACTGTAGGTCAATACAGAATTTGTGCTTGGACAAAATTGAAGGCTTCATTTTGAATGTCCCATCAAGGGTGTCACTGGGATTTGTGTCTCTCCCACTGAGACGCAGACACTGGCTGGCGGTACGGGACGTCAACGGGCAGTTCTATAACCTAGACTCTAAATTAAAGGGGCCTACCTGTATAGGTGGAGAAACTGAACTCAGGTCAGACTTTAACTAAGAATTAGTTCTTTTTCTACAACTTCGAAATTGCTTAATCAATAAAAAGGGCAAGTGACATGTGAAGGCCAAGTATGGCAAACCATACTCAGAATGTGTCCTCTGCATTTAACCCATCCAAGTTAGTGCACACACAATAGGAGTAGTGAGTAATGAATACACACACACACACACACTGTAAACTGTGGACACACACCCAGGGAGGGATTGGGGGTTAGGTGTCTTGTTCAAGGGCACATAAGCTACCAGGCATGTACACAATGTAAACTGAGTAAAAAAGACCCATGTATTTCCAGATGTCATGTCACTGATAATCAGTGCATTGTTGCCCAGACACAATTATAATGACACGGAACAGGTAATTTAATAAGAAAAAGAGCAGGACTATAATGGCAGGACCTTGGAAACATCACAGGACACAACAGACATACAGTCAAACCGGGTCATATGGTCTCTCGGACTCCATTTACCCTTACATTTATCGCGGAGATCGCATCATTTAAAGCTATGTTCACACTGTCAGTTTTTGAGATTGTTAAATCACTTATGGTGCCCACTATTCGAAAGCAAAATAGCACAGCGCACAGCCGCATGGGCATTCATAGCGGCGTGCCGAAAAGTGGACACGCACCGTTATGAATGTCCATGCGGGGCAATCCATTTTGAATTAGCAGCTTTTCGGGGCCAGCAATTGCTTGAATGGTGGGTTCATTATTATTCTCAATGAAAAACACAAAAACTAGAAAAACACAACTAACCATTTGCAGGTTCCCAATTAGCATTGGGTTTAAATCTAAAATATTGCCAAATATTAAAATATTGCACTTTTGCATTTCGCTTTGAAATCAAATCTTCCGCCATCGTCTTGTCAGTCAGCTCGCCTCTCTCTTGTCACTTGATGAGTGAAATCTGACTCCTGCTGCTGATCTGTGCTGTGACTCTCATTCGGCAGAATCGGCACACGCTGCATTGAGCAGACGTTTTTGATTCAGTTTTTGATTGTACTGTCTGTTCTCTAACTGAACTAAATTATTTTTTATTACTATACAAAATCAAAACAATGGTGGGGACGGTGCCGCTTTGGGCAAGTGATGTAACCAGTGTTGCGGCTGAACACCGTGTAACACTGACTATCGAAGCAAGCCTAACACAGCTCATATCTCCGTCCCTGTAAGTTACCGAATGTGGAACCACACACAAAAATCCGCAACACACGGTAGAGACACGTTTGTGACGACAACTATCTACCCAGTGCGGCTCCGTTCACACAGCACAGCATGGGTGTTCCGAGAATGCGGTTGTAAGTCCTGAAAATTGACTGGTGTTACATTTTTTTTTAATAGAAAACAGTTGTCACTGTAAAAAACGGAACTGTGTGTGAACATAACCATATTAAAGGGATAGATCACCCAAAAATAAAAATAAGCCCATGATTTACTTACCCTGAAGCCATCCTAGGTGAAATACGTTTAAGTTGAAGAACTGGCATAAGACTAAAACTTAAAGCGTAAAAAATAAATAAAAGTATTTAGAAATATTTAAATAAAACTAAAACTAATAAAAATCACTTTACAGAGAAATGACTCAAAAGGTGGGGCACTATCACATAGAAAGGGCAATTAAAGGGAGGGTAGGTGATTTGTTCCAGAAACATTTCTTTGTTATGCTGGTTGAAAGTCTCTTCACATCCTGATAGAAATCACTAAGTCAAGTGGTCTACATGTATTTATATGTGTATATATATTGTCTGTGGAAGGTGTAGGACCATAAAATGTTCATCCAAAATAAAATAATTTTATGGATATTATTATTAGAAATGTACAGACACTTGTATGCAATTATTAGCAAATGAATCCCAATAAATCTTGATCTTTGTTTTTATTGATTCTTCATTCTTCTTCCTCCCAGGTCATTTCTCATTGAACAGCTTTCTCAGGATGTTGCAGAGATGCTGCTTGTCGTTCAAAAGGAAGTAGACGACGATGGGACGTGGCTAAAACCAGATGACACCAGGAAGTGATTCAACCGAACATTCTCTCTCTCAATAACGCGTAATCGTGAAAGAGAAACACTGGAGCGCCGAAAAGCTTTATGGAGAGAGCGACACTACAGGAAGATGGAAGATTCATTCACAGACACTCACACACAAAGGGAAGTCTGAGAGAATGATCTTGTGTTTATAGGGACATGTTGTCTCATATGAAGGGGCCGTTTATCTGAAGTCACACTGGCTGTGTGTTTGTGGGGAGACGCTACTATAGCTGTGCCAGTCACTCTTCTCTTTCTGACTCTCTTTCTCTCTCCTCTCAGGAACTACCATCTCTCACTTTATCTTTATCTATGCACTCCACTGCTGAAGTAGATCAAAAACGTGTGTCTTTGTTACAACTATGCACAGAAAGGGTACTCTAGTGTTCAAGTATATATCATTCATTGCCTTTTAGACATCAGTGTACGTCTTACTATGCATAAACAAGGGAGATAAGAGATTGTAGCTCTCTCACGCTCACGTCCTTTTTACTCTTTCAAGCTTTATTGCAAACTGCCTCATTTACATCGACTCAGTGATGTAACCACCATTTCAAACCACCAAATGGAGGGAAACTGAATACATTTGATTTGTGTTATTTATTTGAATTTTATTGAATTTCTACTTTGACTGTTTTTGCTCATGCAGTGCTTGTGGTAGTGTAGCAAAATGGAAGAGCTGTTTGAAATCGTCATTACGGTTGCAAACACTTTTGTTATGTCTGAGCTGTTGCTTTTGTCTGATTACTAATGTTTGTTGATTAATGTTGTCCGAGCTGGATTTTAATGTCATATAAATGATATTTAATCCAAGTCAGTGATTCAGTCAGTTGAATTTCACAGAAATGATCTCATTAAGTGCAGAGCAGGGTCTGAATTTAAACACAATTTAAGGCAAATAGGCCACAAAAAACACCAAAAATGTATAAAATAAATATAAATTCAAAACGCATGGAATTTTTCAAATCTGTAATATAACACGATGTTTTTTTCCCCCTTATAGCTGTCAGATATTTGTGTTGTTGAATGTGTGGATATGACGTTTTTTTTTTTTTTATTGGAAAAAATCACTGAAATTACAGAATGTGAAGAAAACACTCCAAAACAGACTTTTTTAAAAAATATTACTTTATACAATATTTTAGAATTATTTATATACATTTTGAATTGGCTTTTATTTGAATATTTTTAATTAATTAAAATAATTATAATTAGATAAAAATCATTTAATTAACAAAACCATTTTAATCTTTAGAATGTATTATATCGCCGTATTTATATAATATCTTTTATGTTGCTTTTTTATTGACTTAATTTTATAGGAAACAGCTGTAATTTTTTTCATTTAATTGATTCAGTACTGGACATCATTTGGACAGCATGCTGTTTTTTATATGGTTAGACAGCTGAAATTGCTTAATATTTAATTTTTAAATATTATTTAATATAATAAAAGGTAACACTTTACAATAAGGTTGCATTTGTTAACATTAGTTAACTACATTAGTTAACAAACTAACAATGATCAATACTTCTACAGAATTTATTATTCTTAGTTCATGTTAAGCTCAACATTTAAAAGTTGAATCTGTTATCAGTTAATGCGCTGTGAACAAATATGAACATTTTTAATAACTAACATTAACAAAGGTTAATACATGCTTTAAGAATATATTGCTCATTGTTAGTTTATAAAAAACGAGACCTTATTGTAAAGTGTTACCAATAAATTAAATATCATGTGAATTAAATATTGTGTAATATTAAAAAAGTTTTGATTTCTGACCTGTACAAACCCACTATAGGTTTATATAGAGAGATGCTTGTAGTGCTTTGCAACAAAAACAGTTTCAGACATTCCACTGTTGTTACTCTATTTTTATTTCATTTATATTAGACTCTGTAGTGAAAAAGGATGCCATTCAAAAGGAGCATTAAACCATAGAAACTCATTTTTTAAGGATTAACAACAGGTTGATAGCCAAGAGAAGGGACCAATGCAATTTCATATATATATATATATATATATATATATATATATATATGTCTTGAAGACCTCTGGCACACACAGACACAGATGGTGTTTGCAAGATGTCCTGATGATTATTGCTGCTTACATTGTGGCCATTGCATTGCAATTGGCAAACCGCAATTGTATTGCTCAGAGCCAGCAGAGGAAACACACACTAGCCCCCAACAATTTTTTACATTTTTTTTTTTTTTGATCATCAAAATGCATTAACAATCAAACGTTTATACAGTGAATATATATTTATATTATATAAATAAATAATTATATAGTATCAGAGGGTATACAAGGTAATACAGAATTTCCACTTATAAAATAGGGTCCTGTCAAATAGTAAAAAAAAAAAAAAAAAAAAGAAAGGTGAAGAGAAAACTGCATAATCATACAAAGAAATTGTGCCATCGCCACTATGCATCTGTGACTACATATAACAATATAAAAACTCCAAAATAAAGTGGTTATACATTTAAAAGTAGACCACTACTGTAACGTCAATACCATCTTGTTTCCACCAGCTATATGTACAGCATGACACTAGAGGGAGAGGAAGTGACAGGATCGTACGACTAAATGAAGCGGATGGCTTTATCTGTCATTCACTTTGTAAGTTTGTTGCACCCAAAAGACTCAATGGTACTGACGTTACACACAGATATTTAACATCTAGAGTTTTAAATTAGTCTCTCGTCTCATAAAGTGTCCATCCATATGAAAACTAAACCTTGCTATATATCTTTCTTTTCCTACTATACAGAAAAATAATTAGTGCGAGTACAGGTTTCTTGAATGGGAGGGGTTGGGGTGTGTTTGACTGGCGCCGTAGCCAGTCAGCATGCTGGGAGAGTACTGTACTTTCAGAGAACCGCATGGAAGTATTCAGAAGAGGAGCCAGATCCACAAGAGGTGGAGCACAAAGAAAGGAAAGAGAAGTAAATATTAATTTTAAAATTGAACATTAATAAGTGCATGTACAGTACATATCCTATTTATCCTACAGTTGTTTTTTCACATTTGTTCACATTTTTTTCCACAATGTTGCAAACTCAGCAAGCTTCTATAAACAGCACATTTTTGTTTACTAAAATGTGCCTTTAAACGGATTTTAATGAACCGGAAACTATTTGTGTACGACAATGCAAATGTTTTTCTGTAAACTGTTAAATTACGCTTATACAATACTGTTCTGTAACACTTTACTGTTCAAAAGTTTGGGGTCAGTAAGATTATTAACTCTTTCCCCGCCATTGACGGAAATTTCCGGCTAGAATAAAACAGGTTTTTTTGTTTGTTTAAAAGCAGAGGGTCTGTTCTTTCTTTTGATATATTGCATATTCAATATTCATGCAACAAAATATTCTGGGAGCCGTGCAACTTTTGTGAAAATGATCAAAAATGTTGCCGGAGGCAGGCAACTTTTTTCCTTAAAAATTTTAAGCAATTTTAAGCCATTTTTTCTTATTCAGCAAGGATGCATTTAAATTATTAAAAGTGACATTAAAAACATTTATAATGTTACAAAAGATTTCTATTTCCAATAAATGCTGATCTTTTGAACTTTCTCTTCAAAGACTCTTGAAAAAAAATGATATCGGTTTCCACAGTTTTCAACACTGATAATAATAATAAATGTTTCTCGAGCAGTAAATCAGTTTATTAGAATGATTTCTGAAGGATCATATGTGACACTGAAGACTGGAGTAATGATGCTGAAAATACAACTTTACCATCACAGGAATAAACTACACTTTATTATATGAATATATATATATTTTATATAACAAATATATTATAATATATTTCACATTATTACAGTTTTTACTGTATTGTTGATTAAATAAATGCAGCTTTGGTGAGCATAAAAGACTTCCTTCAAAAACATTAAAATATCTTACCAACCCAAACTTTTGAATGGTAGTGTACACGTTCCGCAAAACACGCAGAACTTTTATAGGATTATATTAAAAAAGAGCAAAAGCTTGTCTGATAATATGGACAGATGGCGATTGGTCAGTAACGTTTTAAGGCGGGGCTTAGCGAATGGTCGTCATTCGGTCTGATCTGTCTGTCAGTCTGTTCGTGAGAATCATGAGAATGCCACAGATTGCAGTGATGTCACAAAGACAAGGGAACTCACAGAGGGGGGTGGGGACTGCCTGTCACTCAAAGGCAGGTTCTCATAACCAGGGTTGCCATTGGAGGAAACGTTTGGAGTCCTGCATAGAGAAAGAGAGAGGTGCAGAGAGGAACAAGGTAAAGGGGACAATGGAGAGGAAAGGAGACGGAAGAATGACATGCCACAGTACGGGACACAGAGCAGGGAAGGACGAGAGCCAGGATCCAGGGTGGAAACAGGAAGAGAAAAGGTGGAAGAGAGTTAGAGAGATGTGACATTTTCACTTTTAAGAACCTTTAGAATCTAAGAGGACAGAGAAGGATATTTAAAAGAAGACGAGAATGTAAAATATATATAAATATAAATTTAGTATATAGAATTTGGATTTATTTCATTTTAAAGCCCATGGAAATGTGAATGAAGTGAGAAGAAGTGTTCGTGTCAGATCTAATGTTATGAAAATAGATCTTTACAAACAGAATAATTGAAAGAGAGAGAAACAGGGAATGTAATAAAGCAGGGAGAGAGAAACTGCAAGGCAGATTGCCATAGATTTGAAAAGAGCGATGTACTTTGGACACAGCATGATTTTTGACAGCGGACAGAAATATCAGAGGGGGCGGGACTTTACCTATATTGTGGATCGTCTCTGATTGGTGGATCTAAGTCTGTCTTGCAATGACGGACAGACCAATAGACAGACACACAGACAGACAGACCTCTGGACGCATGTCTGTTTTTTTGGCTGGACTGTGACATATACACCTGTCTGTGTGTCTGTCTGTGTGTGCATGTGTTTGTGTGTGTGTGTTTGTCTGTCTGTCTGTGCGCTCCATCTAACACCTACCTGTCTACCTGTCTGTGTGTGACTGGAGCTTTATGTGTTTGTCTGCCTGCATAACACTTTCTATATTTGTATGCATGTATGCCTATATATATGTATATTTTATAGTGCAAAGGTCATTCATAACACAACCTAGATGCTGCTCAAGCAAGGAACTAAAATATGTGAGTTTCTAATGCCTAGACATTATGGAAGACTAGAAGTGCCACTTAAAAATACTCAATTTAATAATTAAAAAATAATGATGAACAAAATGTGCTAATAAATATATTATATACATATTTAAAAGTGTTTATTTAATTCAGGTTTAAAAATGTACCATTAAAAAGTTTACGATCGCAAAGTCTGTTATGCTTACCAAATCGTATCAATAATTCAATAAAAAACAGTAACATTGTACAATATTATTAAGTTTTTTCTATTTTAATATTTTTTTCAAATGTAATTTATTCCTGTGATGGCAAAGCTGGATTTTCAGCATCATTACCCCAGTCTTCAGTGTCACATGATACGTGTTAGGGAAAGGTCATTTTAAAAGTAATGCATTACTCCCTAAAAAAAAGTAACTCATTTTGTTACTTAGTTACTTCTTATGGAAAATAATGTGTTGCGTTACTTTTGCATTACTTTTGTGTCACTTTTGCGTACTTTCACGCAAATAGTGCAGAAAGAGCCCCCTGTCTGACAAGGGCACTTAAAATCGTCCTAATAGAGATTAATCGTCCTTCAGAAATTATTCTAATATGCTGATTTAGTTCTCAAGAAACATTTCTTATTATTATCAATGTTGAAAGCAGCTATCCTGCTTAAAACTTTTAATATTTTTTCACAACTCTTTTATGAATGGAACAGAACAGAAGAAAAGCGTTTATTTGAAATAGAGATCTAAAAACATTTATATAAAGGTATTTCCTTAAAATGTTTATCAATTTAATGAATACTTTTGAATTGGTTAAATTTATTATGTTTTAAACTTGATTGAAAAATGGATAAAGAAAATGTAAATGGCCAATGTTGTTTTCTAATTGCAAGCTATTAAAGTGTTATTTTATTTCATTACATTTAGCTAACATTTCAAACTTAAATCAATTACATGGTTTTAAATATGTCCGTTTAATTGTCAGTATGAAAAGTTATTTATTCATTTTGTTTTATTGTTAAATTTAACTACATTTTATATATAAATTGAAAACAGATTTATTTATTAGCATTTTTATTTTTAATTAATTAATTGACATTTGATTCCTTCATTTTATTTTTAAGTGGCACTGCTAGTACTCTACTAGTATTTACTTAAGTAAATAATTAAGGAGAAAAATTGAGGTTCTGCTGTTGAGATATGTGTGAGTGATGTACACGACCTTGTGTTGGTTTATGGGTAGGGTCATTCTGTCTGTCTGTCTGTGTGTCTGTGCATGTGTTACTCACGGTAACGGAGGCGCGCTAGAAAAGGGGGGAGTCCAGCCGGCCCCCTGGTAACTATAGAAGGGGGGCAAGGCCCCTCGCTGGGAGCCCGTGGCCGTCGGTCTACGTGCCTGATGAGAAGTGAAGGGGTCCTCGCTTTCGCTGTCGGAGTCCTCGTATTCCTCTGAATCACTATGCCACCCAGTAGGAATTATGGAAACATGAAAAAAAGTGGGGGAAAATGTCATGAAATAAGTATATGCTTTATGTGCTTTCTGTTATCTGTGCATTTGCAAAAAACAAAGGCTTTGAAGACATTTACTGAAAAATCTCTCTTAACTACATACATGTTGATATTGTCATGAAATGAAATAATCCCAGTCAAGAAGGTAATCCTTTAATCTGTCCCGCTCCTCTTTGCCATTTCAGTAATCTATGCATCTGCCATCTACTATCTGTGCAAATGGAGTTTGTGATCTGAACACAATTTTACTGCAATTAAGAACTGCAGTCACCTCTGTTACTTTAAACAATTTGATTTGTCAACATCAGGCACTTCGAGGGAGTGTACCAAGTCAGGCTGAATCACTAGTAAGTGACTGAGCTTTCGGAACTAATGGTAATAGCGACATTAATACCATATCCAGATAAAAGGAGTGAAGTGCATTTAAGCACTAATGCCCTTAAGTTGAGATCATATTTCTCTCATCTGTGCATTGCTGATAAGAGCAGTTGTAAGTGTTTATTCTGTTACCACAGGCCCATTTAAGTCAAACCGTACTGGACCTCCATTAATGTTTGGCTGCATTTGTAGTTGAGGATGATGGAATCATGTAATTTGTTTTGCATTAAAAATCTGGAGTTTTTCAGGTTCCTGGCGAGCATTAATCTCTATATTCACATTACACATACATCGACATAGATAGACTATGCATTCCTCAGTCTTGGGCTATTCTGAAAGATTTTTTGTTTGTTTATTTTTTCTGTATAAAAAAATAGCATTTTCCGAACTGGGGTTTGTGAGTTGATGAAGCAAATAATGAATTAAATCATGTAAATGTAAAATTGTAAATAAATAATAATAATAAAAAAAACACGCTA
Source organism: Tiaroga cobitis (assembly GCA_030578255.1). NCBI lineage: Eukaryota > Metazoa > Chordata > Actinopteri > Cypriniformes > Leuciscidae > Tiaroga > Tiaroga cobitis. The sequence continues at coordinate 23,544,475 of CM060606.1, read as the reverse complement.
AAAAAGATTACATATTTGATTTGTTTACATGGATGTCATGTGACCATTAACTGACATCAGAGAACCATGAACATGCAAATGTGTAAATTATTGAAATATTAACTTAAATCTCATCCCAAGTAAATATTTGAGGTCAAATGGGTTTGGCTTAAAAGAAAAAAGTTGGGGATTCCCTGAATTAAAGCAAAAGGTGGATTAGCTTGTTTCCGCCACTGAATAAAAAAAAGAAAAGGTAATTAATTGCGAATTCTGACTTTTTCTCTCGCAATTATGACTTTATAACCCAAAATTGTGAGTTTATATCACGCAATACCAAGGAAAAATTTCAGAAAAAGTTACAATTACCTTCTTTTCTTTTTTTTTTTTTACTCAGTGGCAGAAACAAGCTTCCATATATACAATATACTGGGAAAATAGTATATATATAGTATATATAAGTATTTTTTTTACTTTTCACTTAAATAGTTATAGTTATAATATTCTATGATAGAATTTGTAAAAAGAATTTAATTTACTTTAAGAAAAATGCAAAATAGAAGCAGTTAGGCCCCGTTCACATATCGCGTCTTTTGCGCGCTCAAGTTCATTATTTCAAATGGAGGCGCGCGGTTTGCGCGCTCATAATGGAAGCGACGCGGTCGCGGTGCGACGCGCTCGTTTTTTCCAGGCGCGTCCGCGCCGCATCGAGATAAAAACATCTCAACTTTTCAGAATGCCGCAAGCGCACCGTAGGTCACGTGACACGAACCAACCAATCAGCTTCCTCGCCATTTTTGTTACCTCAGCAGAACTAAATGGAGGAACGGCTCATCATTGCGGTCCAGGGATTTCCTGAAATTTATGACTTGTCAAGCCCTCATTATTTTGACTCAAATAAGAGGCATAATGCATGGAGACACATAGCCTTGGAGCTTGGAATAACTGGTAAGTATAATACTGTTTTACATTAATGTTTACTAACTGGTTTGTCAGTCATGCTAGCCGATATCATTTTTCAGTGTCATGCAAAATGACTGTCAGTTATTATATTAGCACCTAAAATGTACATATTAGCAAATAAATGTCCATATTAGCACCTAAAATGTACATATTAGCACCTAAAAAGGACAAAAGTTTTCCTTTTGAAAAGGTACAGTTTTTACTTTTCTGAGTAAATAAGTCTTGTAACAGGGTTACAGCAAGGGTTTTTCGGTGGTGGAAATCCATTGCTGAAATTTCCTTCATGTAACGGAGAGAGCAGCTGATGGTTGCTTAGCAACGACAGACGCCTCCGTAGCGCAACCGCCCTAGCGCTTCTTTGGAAAAAGGAGAACGCGTGCGCCTAGCGTTTTCTACGCGTTTTTAGGCGCGATATGTGAACGGGGCCTAAGACTTTTAAAGGCAGTTTTCTATGTTTCTTGATTTTTAACACACACTCTAGAAATAACGTCTATAATAAAATGAATACTAATTAAACAATTTAAATATATATATATCACCATATGATATAGGCTATAAACGAATATTTACTTCAAGTGCAACACTACTAGTTTTATGTAGCTGATCCGTCTTCACATTGTCGGCATGAATATAATCGGAAATGCCATTTCTAAAAATAACAACAGATGGGATGTTAGACGGGGTGAAGTTCACCTAACCTGTGGAAACTCCTCCAGGCTCCAGGGAGGGAGCAAAGAATAGCTGTGAACGCCAAAGCGGAGAGAAACGAGTACAGGGAAAGATAGAGCAACCCCTCCATCCCATCATAGCACAGGCCTTTCAGAGAGTCAACATAATCCTGACAGAGCGACATGAAAACAGGGAGGAGATTGAGACAGTTTGTTTTAATATAAAAAAGTATAGCTCATCAACCTCACTTGCAGTCAGGCTGAGGTGGAAAACGGGTTGCTATGTTTACCTTGTTCAGCCCTCGACAGTTGAGGAGTGCTACCAGCTGGTGGAAGTTTCCCTCAGTGATGTTGAGGATCTGCTGTACCTCCCTGAGTGACTTCTACAAGGGAAAATAACACCGAAGCTAAGCAGTGTGTTGTGATCCACTTTACTGTACGGCTGCTATTGATCTTTCCAGTCAGTTTGAAAGCAGTGTTAGCATACCTCTGCCTTTGGGAACCGTGGGAGGGAGTCTCTCTCCAGACTGGAAAGGTGAGAGTGGATGCTGGAAAGCGCTCTCTGGGACTGGGTCAGTATCTTATGCCCGTTCAACAAACAGAATTTCACTGATTTAGCAGAATTTCACAGGCTAAAACCTGTAACTGCATTTCTGGTTTTAAGGCATGATTCATACCACATGCATTTCAGCCTCTTTATGAGAGAGAACACACTCAAATGGATTTTTGAAGCAATATAATAATTTCCAATGGCTAAAAAAACAATTGTATCATTTATGGACTATATTAAAGGAAATATTCAATACAGTAACTCAGAAATCATTTTCTTTTCACTAGAGCGGCAGTTCTATTACACAGTCAGTTCGAAACTGGCCTTTCATTTTCACATCAATATTGTTATTTCACTGTCCTTATAATTTAATTTATGACATCAAATTCCTTTCTTCATTCATCATTCCCTCTAAATACACTGTCAGTCTAGGTCTTGATTACAAAATCTTGATTACAATGTCACAATCCTCTTTATTCTGTTCATCCCCACCGTGACATAAATGGCATTGCTTTTTAATCTTAATCTGTGCTTTGTGACATCATTATAGTTCTTTATACTTGGGGAATTCTGCCTCGTGATATCATCAACATTCTATTTTTTGCTGCTTTAGTAATCTCTATGACATCACTGCCATGTAACAAGATTGCGCACCTGTTGAAAAGGGCTGCTCATTTTCCTGCTGCAGGTTAGGTAATAATCCAGGATTTCTATTTAGAGAAAAGAGAGAGCGAGGAAAATAAAAAGATACAAGGCGTGGGTAAGACTGTGTATGCGTCAGAGATGAAGGCAGATGGACAGGTAGCTCTGTTCCAAAACTTAGTGAGTTGCCTCTCTGCCTACTGCCTACATATGCAGCTGCCTTCCAAGATGCCGTTCACACAGAAGCATTTTTTGCATTCCACTGTGCTGCTTTTCCATTGTTTTCTATGACAACATCACTGGCTGTAAAAAAATTATGGACGTAGTATCCATGACGTTATCCGTAGATTTCTGAAGCGAGTTTTTGAAGCCCAAAGTGAGCGGAGCCAGCCGTCGCCATCTTGGCTGCGTCAACAATGCGTCAATGGACGGATAACCGAAAATGGGCAAAGAGGCGGGATTAGCTGAGGTGATGTGACGGCTATCAGACAGCAGATAAAGCGCTAGTAGTGACAGCAGCGGCAATCCACCTGTCACTCAAGTGGCCACGCCCTTAATTAAACAGAACTTTAAGGCTTAAAATAATTTAAACGGATGAGTTATAAAAAAATTCACCCCCCTCACAGTTGACATGAAGGTCAAAATTATCTATATAGACCAAAACCTCTTTTTGTACCAGGCTGTAAACATTTTTTTCTGCTGTAAAGTTGGGAATTTTCACATGGGGGATATATGGGATTGACTCTCTTTTGGAGCCTGTCTCTAGAGGTCAATCGATGAATTGCAATTTAAGTCACTTCCGTGTTGGATTCAAGAGAGAGAACAGATGGTTGCCGCTTGGTCAACATGAACTAGACGGACACGCTTGACAGATATTTTAGCATGCAGATTTTACATTGTTTGATGAATTTTCACAATTTTGCATTCCACTTTTCTGCGTTTTGATTGTTTTCTATGTCAACATTAACTAGACAGACACGCTTGACAGATATTTTAGTAGGCAGCTAAAAATATGTTTACATTTACCCTTGTTTAATGAATTTTTCGCGAGCAAAATCCAAGTAATTTCATTAGGAATCCACAGGATCACGATTTTCCCATGAGGGTGAAAGATTTCTCCACACGGATGTTGCAATGGGCTCAAGTTGGTTACAAGGATTCGTCATGTCAACCTACAGAATTTGATTTGTTTTGAAAGTGACTTCTGTGTGAGCGGGGCTTTGTGTATCGCTACACTTTTGACAATAGACGATGGACCTTTTTTACCCATAATAACCTTAATTACCCCAAAGTTGAAAATTTGCTAATGACACAGATTGTGCCTTTTTGAACAGCCTTCACGTTGGGACAATAACTGATGCCCTACAATGCTGCCAATGAAGGCAACTCAATAAGTTTTGAAAAAGAGAACTTGCGTATGAAAGAGCTTTACAGCACCTGTGCTTGTCCTAGAGTTGAAGTGAGTGGAGTTAAGCACAAATGTGTTTGGGTCAAAGCAAAAATCACTCAGGGCCTGAGAAAGACAGAGAAAGGGATAAAAAAAGAGCAAGAAAGGGAATTGAGCAAAAGCAAATACAGAAGAGAGATGTTAACAGTGTGGCACAGTGACCAAGTGACATACTTCCCTCAGCTTCACTTGTCCCATTGCTCTGACTGCTATTGATCTAGAGTATTCAATTACACATTTGCAAACTGCCTTATCCTCATCTTTTTTCTCATCCCTCAACCAGTTTTCCGATCTTTCCTCTTGTCCACTCTGCACTGTCTCTTTAACACACTTTAATTAATCAATGTGAATAGCACTCAAAATTACCAAGAGATTCACAAGAGGACTAAAGAGGGTCAGGAGAAAGAGAGAGAGTGAGCGCTGGAGAGAGGACAGGAAAACTGAGTGTGTGTGTGTGTGTGTGTGTGTGTGTGTGTGTATTATAAAGGGGAAGCACTAGGCAATTGTTCCTGTTGGCTGGAACTGGACAATGAAACTCTTGTTTTGAAGGCCAGCAACTGCCATCTCGTCCTGTCACTTTCTTTCTTTCTTTCTTTCTTTCTTTCTTTCTTTCTTTCTTTCTTTCACATCATCGGTATGGCCATTAAAGATTTTGGTTGAGTTCCTTACTGGTGACCCATAATATTTATCCTTCATATACACTACCCTTCAAATATCTGAGCTTGGTGAACTTTTTAATTTTAGTTTTTAAAAGAAGTATCTTATGCTCACTAAGGCTGCATTTATATAATAATAATAATAATAATAATAATAATATTGTGACAATTGTTTACAACTTAAAATAACTCTTATATTTAATTTATATTTAAAAATGTATTTTATTCCTTTGATCAAAGCTGAATTTTTTCAGCATCATTACTCTAGTCTTCAGTGTCCCATGATCCTTCAGAGTCTGATTTGGGGCTCAAGAAACATTTCTTATTATCAAAGTTAATATTTTTGTGGAAATAGAAATATTTTGTAACATTATAAATGTCTTTACTGCCAATGTATTGCCTTTTTGCTGAATAAAATTATAAATTTCTTACCCAAACTTCCCTTACTTACCGTTTTGAACAGTGTATTTACATTTGTAATTTTACATTTATATTTTCATATATTTTTGAAGTCCAGCTGACCATTTACTGCTGTATTCCTCTCAGCACACTCACTCTCTTCTTTTTCTTTTTTTTTATAGCTTTTAAGATCTCTTGTGCTCATCTTCAACACAGCATCCATGTTTCCCTTCTTTTTTCTTTTCTTTTTTTTTTTTTACAAAGAAACACAGACACTCAGATTCACAAGCATTGAAGCTTTAATCTCTGTCCTATTTTCCTCCCTTTTTGGGATTGTGCCATGACTGCTGAGTTCCCAGAGTGGAAAACCTTTTTCATTATAAAACACGCACAAACACACTCTATTCCTCTCTTCCTCTTTCATAAGCAGACAATAAGTGACTGCATCTTGGCTGGTGTGACCTTTGAAAACTTAAAGTCACATTCACAGAGCTTTGGCTGGACACAAATGCCTCTGCAAAGCGAGCTGACACACACTCATTCACACACAGATGGCGGTATTCTGTGCTGGATGTCCGGAGAGCTTGCGGAGAGCTGTTGTTTTTCTTTCGGGCTAGACGTTGCTTGAATACTCACCACCACTGTGGCCGTCTCCAGGCCGAGAGAACCCCAACTCAGAAACAGAGCCAACCAGGCCAGCACTGTCATCCTGCAAATGCATGCACACACACACACACACACACACACACACACATTTTCACCATCTGCCTCTCTGTGGCTGAGTGGGTGTCAGTAAGCAAAAATAAAACTACCCTTTTTCTGTACACATTTTCTATCTTAGGAAATTCAGAAACATAATATACATAATAAAACATTACTATTACTATGTTCTTTTTACATTATGCAGGAATGCTGTGTGCATATCAAATCTACCAGACACTCACTTAAAGCAGTTCAGAAATGAGTGTAACTCACAGAATAAGTAGCCAGCGGGCCTGTTTGGCTAAACCCAGAAGAATAAAGAAACACACCACCAGATCCAGTAAAAGCAGCAGCACGTACGACAGCCACCTAAACAACAAACACAGAACAGACATTTTCAGAACATCTTCAATACAGTGCTTTTCAGACAGTGAAATCTCAAATCCTACACACATTTTTGCAACACCTGCCAATTGCAAATAAACAGAAAAAAATAATAATACTATAAACCAAATTAATTGGCACTATTTTTTTCTTATCATTTATTAATTCCTCATATTTTCAATGGTATAATTTAAAAATATATATTGCCATATTAAGCTCTGCTATATACTGATGTGATGAATATATATATATATATATATATATATATATATACATATATATATATATACAGTATATATATATATATATATATATATATATATATATACATATTTATATATATATATATTTTTTTTTTTACAATACACACTATTAATATATATATATATATATATATATATATATATATATATATATATATATATATATATATATATATACACACACACACTGTTTCAAAGTTTGGGGTCAGTAAGTTTTTTTTATTTTATGTTTTTATTTAGCATAGATGCATTAAACTGACCAAAAGTGACAGGAAATACATTTATGATGTTAAAAAACATATTTATGTTCATTTGAACTTTATTCACCAACGAAATCTGAAAAAAAGTATTTCGGTTTTCACAAAAATATCTAGCTGTTTTCAACATTGATAATGATAATAAATGTTTCTTGAACAGCAAAACATCATATTAGAATTATGAAGGATTATGTGACACTGAAAACTGGAGTAATGATGATGATAATTCACAGAAATAAATGACATTTTAAAATATATTAAAGGGTTAGTTCACCCAAAAATGAAAATTAAGTCATTAATTACTCACCCCCATGCTGTACCAACCCCGTAAGGCCTTCGTTCGTCTTCGGAACACAAATGAAGGTATTTTTGATTAAATCTGAGAGGTTTATGACTGCTACATAGGCTCCCTAAGGGAATGACACCGGACGGCCCAGAAAGTCATTAAAGAAAATGTTTAAATATTTCATGTCGCAACAGTGGCTCAACTATAAGTTTATCAAGTGACGAGAATACTTTTTGTGCGAAAAAAACAAACAAAAATAACGACTTTATTCCACTATTCCTTTTCTTCCTTGTAGGCCTGAAACGAGACTTCAAGATATTTCCACGACGCATGCGCGAGAATTGCGATCTCCTTCAACTACGGTACTTCAGTTAAAGCTACACTGTGTGATTTTTACCCCCATCTAGCGGTGAAAAGGTATATGACCATCCAGTGAATATTAGTTTCTGTTCCTCTCAATTTCGATTTCGTTTTAACTCCTACGGTGGCCAATGGAGTCCAAGATTAGCATGGCTTCCAGTACGACCTCCTCGACACGGTGCCATCGAGTGTTAAAACGCGAAATGCGAAGCTTGATGTCCCTCTTTGGCTAATGTACTTTCAAGATGGAGGGGCAATATGGCGACCGACATTAGAACCCCTCACCCGTATGTATTTTCAATGGCATATTATACACTCACGAGAATACTTTATTACTTGAACGAAGTAAATATACATTAATGAGCACATATATTTTTGAAAAAACTAAGTGTTTTTAGCTAAGAATAAACTAAAAAAGTTACACAGTGTAGCTTTAAGTTCTCGCGCGTGCGCGTCGTGGAAATCTCTTGAAGTCTCGTTTCAGGCCTACAAGGAAGAAAAGGAATAGTCGAATAAAGTCCTATTTTTGTTTGTTTTTTCGCACAAAAAGTATTCTCGTCGCTTGATAAACTTATAGTTGAGCCACTGTTGCGACATGGAATATTTAAACATTTTCTTTAATGACTTTCTGGGCCGTCAGGATTCATTCCCTTAGGCAGCCTATGGAGGAGTGATCCAGCTGTCACATTTAATCAAAAATATCTTCATTTGTGTTCCGAAGACGAACGAAGGTCTTACGGGGTTGGTACAGCATGGGGGTGAGTAATTAATGACTTAATTTTCATGTTTGGGTGAACTAACCCTTTAATATAGAAAACAGTTATTGTAAGAATATTTCCCAATATTAGTATTTTTTGAGTAATGATGCTGAAAATTCAGCTTCGCCATCACAGGAATAAATTACATTTTACAAGAGAATAGAAAACATTCATAATTAATAAACATTAATAATATATCACATTATTACTGTTTTTACTGTATTTTGATCAAATAAATGCAACCTTGGTGAGCATAAGAGACTTCTTTCAAAAACATTACTGAGCCCAAACTTTTGACCAGCACGGGTCAGAGTCATTCTTACATTTCAATATTTCAATCAGTTTCAAAGGATTGTATTATGGACTAACAAGATTTTCTTTGCTCTTTTACAACAAAGAACCTTTATGGACCGTATATATTTATGGACCGTTCTATTGGCATAGAATATGGCCCTTTTAAGCATATTGTTTTACGATATCTATCAACACTGAACACACAAATCTGGACAAATCTGCTTTTGACATCTCCTCACCTATAGTCTTCATTCACCATGAGGGTGTTGGCTGCCCAGCCTGGGGAGAAGGGCGCAGGAATGCTGTTGGCGGATGGACTGAGAGTGATGGCTACAGAAGGTGGGGCTGGGGTAAGCGCTCCTACTATGCTTTCGCTTCCATTCGCCCTGTAAAATCCATCACCGATGGGAATCAGACCTCTTCCCAGAGTCAGGTTGGAGAGGATAGACACGACCCGCTCTGAGAGACGCCTGCAGGAGCGTGTGGGCACGAGCGCCGGCTTATGTCCTCCAAACACATCCTCCAAAGAGGTCAAGGGTCCTGAGACAGACTGCTGCAGCCCGGCCACAGTGTCTGAAACCTGGACATGCAAGACGGGAAGATTATAATGAAATGTTTCACTTTGAATGGCATGAACCCAATGCATTTGTACCCAGATCTGATTTATGAGCATACTGGCTTAAATACAAAAGAAAACGGTAACACTTTACAATGAGGTCCTATTAGTTGACATTAGTTCATGCATTAACTAACATTAAAGGGTTAGTTCACCCAAAAATTCTGTCATCATTTACTCACCCTCATGTTGTCCCAAACTCATAAAACATCGAATAGTTTATAAAGAGGTCGTAAAAAAAGAATCCATTTGAATTGGATTAGTGGTTTATTCCAAATTTTCTGAAGAGAGTCAATTGCTTTATATGAACAGATTGAATTTAGGCTTTTTTTCACATATAAACCTTGATCAGCGAACATAAACAGGTTCAACCGAACCTGCTTGAAGTGCGAACACAAACCTCATTGGTTCCTGCCGAAGCTCAAACGTGCTGAGTAACACGAGAATGAACCTCATTGTATTCTCGTACGTCAAGCAAACATGCTTGAGCTTCCGTTTATCGTAACTGATGTGTGAGTTGATGAATATTTAAATGTGAATAAAATCCTAAATTCAATCTTTTCATCATATAAAGCGATTGTGTCTCTTCAGAAAATCTCTTTATGAACTTTTTGAAGCGTCAAAGTGGTTGTAGCACAGGCTGTCAATGGAGGGACAGAAATCGCTCAGATTTTAATAAATGTGTTCCGAAGATGAACAAAAGTCTTACGGGTTTGGAACAACATGAGGGTGAGCAATTAATTACAGAATTTTAATTTTTGGGTGAACTATTCCTTTAACAATGAGCAATACAGTTACAGTGTTTATTAACCTTTGTTGAAGTCGGCATGAAACAAAAGTTGTGATAGTCTATTGTGACGCATATACAAGTAAACCGGCTTTTCGAGCAAGAAAAAATATAGGGTGGGACTTGATTTTGTTCGTCGGGATTTGATTGGATCGTTGGACTGTTGTGGCTTTCTGTTGCTGTGATGTCATGCGAGTGACGTCATCAGAGAAGAGAAGAGATGTCGCTGCAAGAGGGAGGGGAAGTTTTTTTTATTAAAGATTACGACGGCACATGAATTTATAATAAATACTGCAATATTCCATAAAAAAAAAAACAAGAACAGTCAAATTAGATTTCATTGGGCCTTTAATGTTATTAACTGTTCATTGTTAGTTTGTGTAAGCTTAGGCCCATATTATCACAACATTTGATTTTAATGATGTATAGTAAACGTTGAAATATAAGATTCCTAAATGCTTTACAAGTGTTTTTCTTATGTTTTGTTTATGTAGTTAACAAATGGAACCTTATTGTAAAGTGTTACCAAGAAAAGAATAGCGGAAAAGATGTGTGGGATATAGATAGAGGACAATGGAATGAAGTGGGAAAAGTGGGAATGAATGGAGAGGGTCTTATAAAAGTACAGTAGAAGTAAAGTAGGTCATTAATCATATTGACACACATTCATCGATTGACCATATGAGCAACCAGCCGAATCAATACCCGGAGAGGATTGTATCTCACACAAATGCATTCAAACACTCTCTAAATCCCTCTCTCTCTCTCTCTCACACACACACACACACATTCAAAACAGATAAGACTCATCTGAATTCCCCTGTTCGGTTATAGCAATCACAGTGTAATAAGATCATGGAGTGTGTTTGCTGAACATCCTGTATTTCTTTTGGTCCCCTGGCGCTTCAAAAGGAGATTGATGGAATAAGCTTTTGTGTATGTATGAGTGTGCGTGTGTGTGTGCATTTCTGTTCTCACCAGAAGATCGATGGAAGCCAGCGTGTAATTGGCAGTGAGTAAGGATGAGGTCAACTGATACATCCCATCGTTCGCCTCACTGTTGCCGTAGAAACCAATGCCTATGGCAACACTACAAAAAGCCGAAATATGAACAAGGAAACAAGGAGAGGAGACAAAGAAGGAGAAAGTGAGAGGGAGGAAGACAGCATAAATAGAGAATTGAAAGTGAGAAAGAGAAAACCAAATGAGAAATATTTAATCTAGTTACACATATACACTACCCTGCAAACATTTGGGGTTGGTAAGATTTTTTTATGTTTTTGAAAGAAGTCTAATGCTCACTAAAAGGTTGCATTTATTTGATCAATAATACAGGAAATTTTGTAAAATATTATTAACATTTAAATAACTATTTTAACTGTTTCTATTTTAAAATATTTTAAAATGTAATTTATTCCTGTGATGACAAAGCTGAATTTTCAGCAGTCTTCAGTGTCACATGATCCTTCAGAAATCATTCTAATATGCTTTTTTAAATATATTTTTGATACATTTCAAAAAGGTTCAAGTTATTTGAGTATGACATTTTTTCTAACATGTCACTTTAGATCAAATTAATACATCCTTGCCAATTCTTTAAAAAAAAAAAAAGAAAACTTTTTAATGATAGTGTACATATTAAATGGTTTTCATGCAAACAGACTAAAAAAAAAGAGCACTGGAATCTAAACCATCAACACCATCAAAACCCACTCATTTACATATCTATTTCACATTCAAATATTCAGATTAATGCTTGGACCAGATGCTTGTCAAATCCTTTCCGACCTGTCAAAAATAGCACAGCCCAATCTCTCGCTGTTTGACCCAGATTAAGCCAAAGAAAGCAGAAGAGTGTGTTAATGTGTTTAAACGATAATTAATATTGCAATGCGAGCAGTAAAGGTGTTTATATGCCTATATGCAGTCCTCGCTGTAAATCAGCATGTAGCTTTTGAATCCCTCAGAAAAAGAGGTCAACATGGATGGGAAGGGGGTGATGTCATGGGGGAGGAACACGTGCCACATCAGAACGTTTGCATCATGAAATCACGCACAAAGCAAACCAAACCAACTCTTATAGAGACAATGATCTTTTACACAAGCAATTTATGTGTGACATAAACAGCATTAATACATCATGCTGATGGTTCAGATCAATGAGGCTTAAAAAAGCATTGGGTTTCATATTCATAAATATGTTAAATGGGATGTTTCTGTATAATTGAAAGAAACCATCCTTTGCAATTGTGCATATGAAACAGCTTAACTTAGAAGAAATCATGATATCTTTATCTAATGCAAGTCTAGAAATGGGGGAGGAAATACTATTTTGCTTATACAGATAAGTGCAGTTGCTAATAATAGAAGCCCTGAACAGTTTACTGTTTCTGGACTCTGATGTGTGAAAGCACAACATGGCGCGAGTTAAATACAGTGGGGAACATTTCTCTTTTTCACTCATCAGTACTTTCCCACAGGGGCTGAATAGATGATGTCAGGTGCTAAATGTCATCTAATCTTTAAATGATGCAAATTGCTTGTTTGCTATAGCAGTCATATACAAGACACAGATGATGTCATCAAAGTCCTGTTGTTGCGTATCAAAAATATAACACAATACAAATTATGGAGGAGCATTATATATATATATATATATATATATAGTATACTGTATATAAGCAGTCTTTTAAGCGGACTTTATAGACTTAATAAATCAAAATTTTAGGGATGGAACAAATATTGCAAATTTTTTAATACATTTGTTTTTTTTTATTGAGCCAAGAGGCATTTAGATGTACCATCGGTCGGATTTTCAGAGTTCTCCAAACTTTTCTCTGGTATTCTGGTATGCGCGAAAAATGAAACTTTGTATGTGCTTGTGTTTCCATTCTCCATATTTGCATGTGTGTAAAGTCTAGTGTAACCACACTTTTACACACACAATATAGATGTCATTTTTTTGTATTTAAACTTAAAGAACTTAACATTTGGAATTTTGGCTTTTGAATTAAAAAAAATATCCTCAAAAGATAGTAATCACTGGCATATTAAAATGACTGTCATTAACAGGTATTACCAACACAATGTGACGGCTGCAACTGATACCCATGTGACACAGCAAATGCCCCGCCCTTTTTTGCCACTGTATCCATGGCCACCGCTGGCATCATCGTCTTCCTCCTCTTCCTCTGCATCCCTGCCCCCCTCGCCACGATGGCAGCAGCAGTAGTGGATGAGGAAGGAGAGAACGACAAGCAACGAGAGGACGAGAGCAATGGCGGAGAAGCTGGAGAGGACCAGGAGAGTCTGTGAAAAGAGAAGATGGAAAAAGAGTAGGAAGAAAATACTTTTTACGTATTCATTTACAAAGTCATAGCTGGTTTAGCGCATGCCATCAGTCTTTTTAGATGATGTCTTTGGTCTAAGAAACAAAGAGCAGATTGTGAAGTCTTGAATCTGATCATCATTAAACTCATTTAAGACTTGTCAAAAAATGAATTACTTGAAGATTTTGTACAAAGTTACACCGTAAAAAAAACATGTTTTACAAGAAAATTTCAGTCTTTCCACTTCAAAATGTCATGATTAACTCAATGTGTTATTTGACTTTTTTCTTCGAAATTATTTGTGAAATTTACTAGCAATTTCTAAGTACGAATTGTTTAAATTAAAAGTAAATCTTACTTTGGTGAAAACATCAAATTGTTTTCAGTGTAAAAAAAGCAGACCACAGGCCTACTGCATAGCTGCATACCTTTAAAGCACATGCATGTACTAAATTGCATGTGCCAGTGTGACACCAGTGTGACATAATTTTATTGGCTATTACAGCATGGATGCTCCACTCAAAGAGAGAGAAAGGGGAGGTATAATTAAAGGTTGCTGTCAGATTCATACACACATTGTCCATTCAGGTTACATAAACTATATATCTGCAATCTGGTTCCAATCCATCTTCCTCAGTTTCACTCACTATCACTTTCTCCCCATGATCCCCTTCTCCTTTCCCCATGGTTTCTCTCCATGCTTCCGCTCACTCATCCCTCACTGTTCTCCCCCTTTCTTTCTTTTTATCCACGCCACTGGATCTCTATTAATAATCTGTGACCTACTTAAATACATTCACTGCTTTTCCTTCTGATTCTCTCTCTTGTTTTTTTTTATCTCCCGCGCTCTCTCCTCTTCGTTGATTTCTCCTCTCTTTGCAATTCCCACTATTACCCAAAAGTATTTCGCTCTTTCATTTCTCCCCTCAACCATCTCTCTTGCTCTCTCACTGTCCGTTATTTTCAAGCACATCTGTCTCTTATCATCTGCATCTTATCTTGTAAATCCATTTAGGCATCCAGCATAATCTGACTTTGTCTCTTCCACCTTTATCCATTTGTGGTGATTGGTGAAGCCACAAATTTCTTTTCCTAAGAGCAATCTCACTGTAGCTGTTTAATTTCTGCATCGATAATGTTGTGACCACTAGTATGAAAAGACAGATCAGCCATGAACTCTGAGACTGTTTATCAATGATATATTCTTCTGTTAGAGCCATTGGTTCATATTATTTTATCGTATTGTTTCACAGTGCAATTCCTGGTGAAGAAATACATTACCCATGATGCTGCAGAGAAATATCCACCAATCATAGAATTGCAACAAAACAAATGGGCGTCTGCATTAATCGCCCACTACCATAAAGCACTGCAAATGATGTAATCGATTTGTAAATTACTAATATTTTACTTATAATCAACAAGTGTTTGCACTTTTTGTGGGCAGACGACCTACAATTTCAGTGTGACGTACTTATATCTGTATTTGCAAATCTGAATATTTAGATTATGAGAGGAGAAAGTATCATTTTAACAGAAAAGATTACACACTGAAGCAAAAGCATCAAACAGCATCATTTTTGTTTCTATTTAATCTCTCAATGCAGATATATATATATATATTGCTAAAGAGAGATAAGCACGACACACAGCTCGAGAGCAGTGGAGCTTTTATTATGCCGTAAACCGCTTCCGCTTCTTCCGGTCATGCGTATGTGGGGTAACGCAGCACTGTTTTATCATATTAGAAACATTTGAGTGTGATGAAAGTTTTTATAATGCTATCGATATTAGGCATGATAAATATGGCACTCGCGGTTAATCAAGAAAATGAGATTTAAACAAAAAGACTAACTGTGTTGAGCTGTATAACAATGATTAGTTTTCTGTCGATGAATGTATCCAAACAGTTGCTCACCTGTCTAATAAAACAAATAATATTTTAAAGCGACTTTGGTATTTCCATGGTTTCTACAAAATAAAACCTGAAATAGAGGGTAACGCAGTAGGGCTGGGTATTGACACAAATTTCACAATTCGATTCGATTTCGATTCACAAGCTTGCAATTCGATTCGATTTTGATTACGATTCGATTCGATTCAATATTGATTATTTTGGATATCAGGTACAATACATGGCAAATTTTTTCAAGGAAAACAAATGCTGTAAACTATGGGAGTCAGTTGTAGCCTACTAGGCTTCATTAGCCTAATTTTGAAGGTAAAAATTAACTGATTTGAAGCTATACAAACACTTAAATTACACTTATTTTTATAATAAGAAAGTTATATGAAATATAAACATTTAAATGGTGGCTGTCATAAAAACTTGCCAGATTTATTCAAACATGCATTAAATAATGAAGAACATTAAAAATGATAATGAATGTGTAATATGGTGCATATATTTAGCAAAATTCTCCTCTCTAGAGTTATGACTAACTGACTAAGTTACAAAGTTTAATGTTTTTTCTGAGGTAAATGTGACGTTACATGCCATTGTTTACTTGCTGTTTAACTGACGTCTTTCCACGGATGAAACACTGATTGAGCGATACCACGTTACATGATACGGATTTCGAAGTTGTACTCTATCTTTTAACACACTTTCAGATGCTCATTGATGTTTATTTGGCGCTGTAACTGGTATTATTAAGGCGGAGTAACTGGTATTATTGAGGCGGAAGAGGAGAATGAGATCATGTGCGCTCCGTGCTGCTGCTTCTCTTGAGCTGAGCCAGAGCGATCTCACGCCACAGCGCCAAAATGGTATTTATGTTTTTGAATTTCAGAAGAAAATGGACGTAATTCGAAATTTGAAACTTTATTTCATAATAATAGTCACAAAGCACAAAGATTATTTCAATTTATTGGATGGGATGCACGATACAATGTTATACGCGATCATCAAATGAAAACAGGATGACTAATCGATTCTTGAGATTTAAGAATCGATATCGGTTTGTAAAAATGAGAATCGATTAATATCGAGAAATCGATATTTTTTACCCAGCCCTATAACGCAGGTATGATGTCATTGATAGGCGACGCACGGACATGGTCCGTGTCCTGGTTACAACTGCTTATTTCTCTGGATTGAAACATTCTTAAAAACATTTGGGATAGTGTAAGCACACAAATCAACAAAGCATATGACATTGTTCTATTTTGATCCAAAAATCGTACATAGTGTGCCTTTAAGTTCACGTCACGTTAGAACTAACAGCGATAGTTTCTGAGAACTTACTAAAGCAACAAGGAGGCGGCTTTTATACAAGAGTTCAATAAACAAGATATTAATATTTAGTAACTTGTAGGCACAATATTGCCATTTACTTTCTATGCTTTTTGCTCTGTCAACAAAGAAAAGCTCCAAACAAAGCCACAGCACAACACACACTAGTTGTGTTCCATTCCTGAATGCTGAATAATTCGGATAAATGAATGATTCAATGACTCATTCATATAGACTGTCACATGTTTTGTTCTGGAATTAATCAGTGTGGTTGAATGAATCTGTTGAAAAAATGAATCAGTGACCCAATCATTAAGTTACTTGTCACCACCAACTGGTGTAAAGATAATGGTAACCTACATATAACATATGCATGTTATTGAGAAATTACTTCCATAGACTAGGAGTCTGTCTGAAATGGCTGAATCACGGACTTGGATCCAAATTTGAGAACCGAAGCTAAAACCCGACATATTTATTAATATTTTACATATTTAATATTTTCTCAACGAAAATGGAATGCACACATCTTCATTTAAGCCACAGTCACTGCTTCATGGCTACTTTTCTAATATGTTGGACATAGATAGTCATATCTTTTATCAAAATGTAAGTGATGTGGAAACATACACTTAAAGGTGGGGTATGTGATTTTCTTTTTTGACCATTTTTTCAAAATCACTTGAAATCCTATTCCTAACCCACTTACAGCCACTGAGTTAGAAGCACTGAAATGAAAATAAAGCAATTTAATCATCTGTGGAACGGGCAGGACTCGAAAAACTCCAGCCAATCATTTCCAAGAATCATTGGACTGTAAGTGCGTCAATCAAACGGTCGTACCATACCCCCCCATACCGTACCATACCATACCTTCGAACGGGTGGAGTGGGTGGAGTCAGGGCCAGCCTTGGAGGAAAGAAGGTAGGACCTTTTGAGTTGTGTATTTTCAAAATCTGCCGGCCGTTTTGCAAATCCCATACCCTACCTTTAAGTAAACGGATCTCTGTCATAATGGAGTTTTCATTTCTACATCAGTCCATCATGCTTTTAGTCTCTGATACTGCAAGTCTATGGTTCTTCAGCGACTGACATTAGATGATTTGAGATACAATTTTGAGTCAATTCATCTTTAAACTGCAGACAGAAAAGTGCTTTTAATGGTTTTTTAATGGTTTTTATTACACTCCAGTTTAATCTCTCCGAGAGTGTGTTAGAGTGTAAGAGTGCCGGGGAGAGAGTATGTCATGCGAGTCAACGAGTAAATATTTCTGACAGCAAGAAAAAAGACAACATTGCAATTATTTTCAGGGAAAAGCAAGGCTAAAGTAGTTCCGGGCAGGTCTTGACCGCATTACAGTTCCATATCACCTCGACAAATGATTTCAGTTATTTTAAAAGTCCTTACAGGCTACAACAGCAAAAGAACCAAAACCCACAATGACACTGACCAAGCAAATAAATATAGTAAACAATAGGATAAAAATGACAAATTGTGTCCATGTTTTTTGCCACAAAATTCTGTTTTATTATGTACGGAAAGCACATATTCTCTGTCTCCAGCTCTCTCTCTCTCTCCCACTCCCACTAAATTTGTCAGAGCAGCGCTGACAACACGTTTCTGTGCAAGTGTGTGTCTATGTGTGTGCGTTTAGACACATAGACACACACTTGCACAGAAATGTGTTGTCAGCGCTGCTCTGACGATTTTATCAGTAAAATAGTTTGACAACTTCAAAGCTACATGAATTTCTCACTAGCGAGGTAGATGAACATACAGTTTCCCTATTAGAAGAGATGGTGGTGCCGAACACTGTTGAGAGACGCACCAGACTCAGGTAATTCACATACGCTTAATCTCTCACTCACTCACTCTCTCTCTCTCTATATATATATATATATGTTATTAACTGCATTAATAACTGCATTAGCCTGCAATCAATGGCTCAAGCCTCCGTCACTAGCTCTAAAATTACGTTTTGGCATTAGCAAAGCGTAAGATATTAGTCCCACACACAAGAGCATTTTAAGGACAAAAACCTGACAAATGTCTTGAAATACATCATCTGAAAAATGTTTTGAGGTGAGGTAACTTATACTATAAGCGGAATATTTGACTCCGGGCCGTTGAATTATTGAAAAATAATGCAATAATGCGTAGCCGCATTACCACCTCAGGTGTGCATTATTATTCTAATATCGTCAATTATTCCTTACATATTGCATATATGTGATATAACTTAGACAAAATGACAGGGTGCGAACAAAGGAGAGAAAATAAAGAGCGAGACAAAAATAAATGTCTCTCTCCAAGCCTACCGCCAGTTGTCAGATGTGAAAATTGTTTCTGAGAGTGAGAAATAAGGAAAGGGCAGTGGAGAATTGAGTGTGGTTGAGAGAGTGAGAGGGTTACCTGCTGGTACTCCCAGCTGTCTGGAGTGAACACGCTGTCTCGGGTCTGCAGGGTCAAGTCCAGGCGAGGAATGGCATGGCATAACCTTACCCATACCGATGGGGTGTAGTTGGGAACAGTTGCTATGGCCGCCATGAATGCAGTAAATCACCTCTGTCTTTCTCAAATGTCTGTAATGGTTGAGAAACAATTATTATGATTATTAAAGGTGCAGTAAGTGATTACTGAGAAACGCTGTTAAAAGTGTATCAGACCGAGCACCACAACACACTTGTAGCCAATCAGTAGGGGGTGTATACACTCATGATGGGGGAGGAGAGAATGAGCGAGGGGGAGATTTGAAGAAAGACTGTAGAAAGCAAGATGGCGGAGAGACATTACAAAAGAGAAATCACTTGGAAAAAAAGGGTTATGATCAGGCAAGAGCTTTAGGACCCTCGTTAATATTAGAAAAGCTTTCCAGAGCTGGAGTAAACTATGCGGGAAGGCTGCTTAGTAATATTGAGTAACATTGGTTTTGCTATGTTTCACATAACATTGCTGTTATTGTAATGTTAGCTATAGTAACAGGACAGTTTTGAGTATCATTGTTTGTCTGGAGCTGTTGTGCTGCTAGCATCTAAACAACGAACTTGTAATGTATATCTTGTATATGTATGTAATGTATATCTTGCTTGTATTGTATATTATCTTGTTCTTCCTTGTCGTTTGTTCATCATCTTTGCTTAATTTTTCGAGTAGCATTATTTTGCATTGCGTGTTTGTGCATTTTGGGGGCGGAGCAGAAATGGGAGGGGGGTGTTTTTTTGGGTTGATTTCAAATATTAACAGTGTTTCTCAGAAATCGCTTACTGCACCTTTAAGTAAAAACACCAAGATTGGACTGTGAGCCAGCTATATATTACATCACTTAAAAGTTTTTTTTTTAAATTAAAAACAGATTTCAGCTTTTTTACTTTATATAGCCTATATATTTATATATGAAAGTCACATTAAAACCACCCTCAAAAACTATTTACACATCATAATTTATTTTTATACTTTTATGTATAGATTACATTTAAAGTCTCATAAATGTCCTAAACCTAGATTATGAAATATATACACTATAAAAATTATTTTAAAATAAAATCTATTATAAAAATATAAATGTATTATTTTTTTAAGAAAAATTAACTAACTAAATAAAGACTGAGATAAACATAAATTCTTTTAATATTTATTGAAATGTGAAATTCATTTCTATTAGTCTATATTAGCCTATACTATGTCATATATGATTTATTTTAGATGAACATTTAGTAAATTTGTGTATTGCATATATATTACATATACTATTAAAGTCGGCATGAAATAGAAATTGCTTGACATTTATCTGAGTGAAGCGGCTTCTCGAACAAGAAAACAAATTTTTGGGCAGGACTTGATTTTGGCCATCAGGAATGAATTGGATGGTTGTGGTTTGCTATTGCAGTGATGTCATGTGAGTGACAGGTTTTCCCGCCCTCACACCAGCAAACACATCATCAGAGAAGAGATGTCGATCTTTGCCAACTGATTTCATGGTGACTAATTCTGTACATTATATATATCATGTTCACATGTGAATAACTGCAGTGTGTGGACCACACGTTTTCACTCATCATTACACTTGTGTACAAGGTTGAATGACAATAAAGTGATTTGATTTCTCTGAACAAACCAGAACAAGAAGGAGGAGAATGCAGCAAAGAGGAAAAGGGAATAACATGCAGAAATAACAGGGGAAACAAGGAATAGGTTGAAAGTAGGTTAAGTAGAGACACACACACAAATGTTTTCATTACCAGGACAGAGGTCCACTGGGAAACAACATGGATTAAGTGATTAGATCATCAATGTTAAGTGAAGAGGTTTCTAAGAGGATACTTGAGCAACTGTTAGATCTTGATACATTTGAAACATCATTATGGGGTTTTGGGGGTGGGCGAGTGGGTGCTACACACAAAATCATACCATTCATCAGACATACAAAATAATTACGACCTCATCTGGGGCTATATATTTTGAAATCTTGTTCTCAAGATGGGAAAAATCATTATGATATCATCAGGGTCATTTTTACATTGTATTTAAATTATGATCTCATGATAAAACACGATGACTTCATCAGATTCTGTAGGCCTATATACAATTTTCAGTAATAACCTAATCATAGACCAAATATTCCTTAATTGATTTATGGAATACATACATGGGATACATTCCAATAATTTATAACTTGAATTTGTAAAATTCAAATGATCTGGCTAGGTTTTATGCATTTCTACATCACTATGACATAGTGTCTACCAGGTCTACCAAACTCACTACTGTGCCTTTTGCACCACCCCCTGTCCTGCATCAATAAATTAACAAGAAACTGCAGGCTCCATCACAAATATCCCTAACAATAGTGTCTGATGTGTTTTTGTTCATAATGATTTCTGTAGACTATTCATTTACTCTTAGAGAAGACTACCAGCATGCAGTGGGTCAAGACAATAAGCTGGTGAATTGTGGTATATGGTTGGTACAGCATTATCACAAGTGTCCTCTTCTCAAATGCATATGAGAATAAAAGACAAATTAAAGACAAATTAAAATTAAACGGTGATATGGAACGGTTAAACATGCATACTGTGACTCAGACTGGAACGCTAGCACATCTGAACATGATGCATTCTGTCAGCTTGTTAAAAGGATGGTTCGCATTGCATAACGCAAGGAAAATAATGTGAGTTTGGAAATTGAGGAAGGAAGAACAATTTTGTGCAGAACAATAGAGGGACAAAACATCTTCCATCTTCTTTTTCATTCTTTTCTATTCTGGATTGAATAATGCTTAACATCACTCGTCCATTCTTTAGCTTCACTGTAATTAACCACAACAGAAGTATGCTAAATAAAAAACAAAAATGGTTTCCAGGATTAATAATGATGATTTGTCATCCAAAGCAAGCTATTTTAAGCTCACTGAAACGTCATTCGATTGGTTGGAATGGCCATTTCATGATACTACGAGGAAGCATTCATTTTTGAGATTTCATGAGAAATAAACCATTAAAAAAATGACATTTTAACATAGTGAAATGAGTATGACAATGATACGTGTATCCTAAAAATGGTAACATGTCCTTGAAATAGTTTTCCAACTAAATTTTATTAACAGTAGGGTTTCAAAATTCTGAAGATATGCACTTCCCAGAAATGTTTTGCCAGTGTCGTTAATTCAGTAGTCTGATTTAATAAAGAATGAATGAACTGATCATTGGTCACTAAGACTGAACTATGTTATTAATAAATAAATAAAAGCATTTTCATTACTTATAACTCCGTGAATATCCAAAGCCTGGAATGTCTCTTGAAGCAATAAATCTGAAATAATTGTCCAATAAAAGGCCAATGATGAGGGTATGATATAGTTTGACACCATTGACATTTAAAAATGCTATTATAGTAGGCCTACTCTGTTGAAATAATTACTTAATCTTGTGTTTTAAATACACATCTGATAATTACATATTCTTTTTTTCTGCTTTAGTGGACATTTTTTAGTGCTGCTGTGGCTAAGTACAGATAGATGGCTCAAAGGAAGTTCATAAAGGTCACTGGAGGCCATTGTTTGTGTTTGTATCCACTTGTGTTTAATGTCAATAAATAAAGGAGCGTATTGTGAAGGTATTTTTAAATATACAACAATCCACACAGAACAAAACAGATCCTAATCAAATAGATATTGATGAAACCTTGAAAATGACCAGAAAACAAAATAGGCCAGAACTGATTGATTGCACTTATGTGAGTTGACCCGGTGCGAGAGACCAATCGATCTCTCTCTCACTGACTTTACTTGTTTATGGCAATCATATTCAACCACGCTAGCACTTTGTCTGGGCGCCAAGACGCATTACATGGATCTTTTGTTTGAATGGACTCATGATTCCCTCGCATAATAAATTAACTTTCATACATTATCGCACAGACTGACACGGCAAATGAACCGCACAGCAGGCTATAAAATGTTATATCGCACATTTAAAAAGGGTTCCCCACCTTAATTTGCAGCAGCCTAATGTGATGCTTCCACGTCTCTCACGCTCGTGTGATTTAGTTTGGGCTTAGATGCTATTACTGAGACAGCTGACCGTTAAAACTGTTTGCATCCTGAGTGATGAGATCTGTTGTATTGGGCTTCAAGAGAAAACTACAGTATTTTCAGTTCCAGTGTGCGCCCAGTCTTTGTGTTCGCTGATAGATGGGAAACAGGTCTTCCGAGAGAGATCGAGGCGAGAATCCCTGAGCGATGTTTTAAGAGAGAGGGATGAATCCTTCAAATCCCGACGCCTATCCGTCGGTTTCACTCTCTTTATTTGAAATCCGCTGAGAACTTGAATCACCACAGTCGCGCGAAAAGACGAGTGAGTCATAAAAAAAAACTTCAGAAATTGTTCTCTGTCAGAATTCGCGTTCAAACAATCCACAACTATGTTGTCGATGTCGTTTCCACTGAAAAGAAATGTTCAGTCTGCAGAAGTAGCAAATCCATAACATCCAGGGCAAATGAAATCCATTCACATTCAGCGTGTTCGCTTAAAATACTAGCTAACTACGGCTATTAAAAAATAGGCTAAATATTTTGGGTGGGAAATGGTGTATTTATTTTAATTTTCCCATTTTAAAACTCAATACAGTCTAATTTAAGTAAGTGAATGACAGAAAATGGTGTGGTCCTGAGGGTCCCAATGATCAGGACTGAACTTGGCTCTCTCACTCTCTCTCTCTCTCTCTCTCTCTCTCTCTCTCTCTCTCTCTCTCTCTCTGTGTGTGGGTGTTTGTGTGCAAGAGACAAAAGGGGATGGAGGGATTTACACATGTACTGTATTTAGAGTGCACGCCAACTCATAATGACAGAGAGTAAAAGAAAGGTGATTGATTGTGAGAAAACCACATGTACTCCATATACAGGAGGATCTTTAGTCAAATTAGAGTGAAAAAGAGACAATAATGGTTTTGCAAATGTAATCCGTTCAGTTTAGCACAAACTTTCAGGGAATTCCCGAAAATGCTTATGATTATTTACCAGAAATTAAGTAGGTGATGGGTGGTGAAAGAAAGGGTTGAAAGGATGCTAGACTCTCCGTGGCCCCAGAGGTTTAACCGAGATACGAGGATAAAAAAAATACAATAAAAACAACAGATCGAGAGAGGCATGGAGAGATGGGTATTTGTGTGCCAATGGAGGATGGAGGGGGGGGGGGGGGGGATGCATGAGAGAGGGAGGGTGGCGTTGGTTTTTCTGTGTCACTGAAAGAGAAAGCGAGTGAGGATGGGGGAAGGGTGCTAAATAGAGAAGCACAAAAGGGAGGGATGGAGAGACTGCACAAGCATTCATATATGTGGGCATGTATCCAGGAGGAAAGAGACAATTATGTTATGTATGCAAAACTTCCTCACTGACATCTCAGACAGAGCTGCTACTGTAACACACGCATACATGCAAGAAAAAATATTAATAAAATGTGTCATTTAGAGTTTTTTTTTGTCTCTGTTTGGACATACTAGGTCTCAAGACATTCCAGGGGCTAAATGTTCAGCTGTTCTGAGTTGTTTGTTTGATCTTGAATAATTGAGAGCTTATGCTATAAAAAAAAATGCTAAAATACATGGTGTATTACTTATTTATATGCAGTCCACTTTCAACAAAAGAAAAAAAATACACACTCACCCTCACGTCCAATTCCATAAGTCCTCCAAAAATAAGTCACTTAGCAACATTTTGCAATGAATGACTGAACAGGGCGTGAAGAAATAGTATTAGGTGAATGCTGTATGTCTTTACCTAAGCGAGGGTTAAGAAATGCACACACAAACCTCAAGTAAGAGAAGACCTTGTTATATTTGTACAGAAATCTAGAATAAAATAAAATCAATTTTAAAATAAAATAAACAGTTTCAAATTTCAAGTGTCAAAGCTATTCAGTTCTTTGGCCATTCAATTTAATTTAGCTTCTGCATTGAAATATGACTACTGTACATAAAACAAGATATCAAAATATGACTAAATATAAAGAATGTCCTTAATGCTTGTGTTGTCGAAATTTGATTGAGTTTGTGAAGAACGAATATAAAGAATAGTGTCTGCTTTTCTCACTGCAACAGAGATAATTTAGAAATTATTGCAAACATTTTTAAAATGCTTAAATTCATTGTCTTTGCAACTATTAGATTTAAAATAATCAGTCATGCTTTAGGAAACCTGTGTGTCTAAAATACATGTTTAAAATACATCAAGTATTTGATGTAGTTATTTAATAACCATCATCTCTGTCACATTTACACATTGGGCAGCTGCACATCACATACAACCTGATAGAAACCGTCCTCTGTGTTTGTGTGACCATTCACACAAAGATAGAGTTTATTTACTTCAAGCTTGCCGAAATTCACGTCTTTGGCCAGTTTTACAGCCCCTATCCCTTCAAATATCTTGTCTGTCATGGGCCTCCTCACTTTGGCCAGGGTGAGATGGTACGAAGGGCATCGGGAATGGCGGTGAAGCCAGCCCTTCTCATGGAAGGCTTCTTGGAGGGGGGAATTCAGGCTCTGGACATCTGATAGGGGTTGTGGGGTCACATGGAGAACAGTCCCATTGAAGTGCCGTAGTTTTAGGGGGAAAGACACAGATATAGGGGGTTTGTGGGAGTTTCCGACTGTGGTATGCAGGAGCTCAGCAGCAGCGCTGACTTCCTCTGGGCTATTGAGAACAAGCAGAGAGAGAGTGATGTGTAAAGTTTCTGGGGTCACCCATAGCGGCTCTGACTGAGGAAGGTGGGAGAGAACCTTCCTCTGAACGCGCTGGAAGGCCAGGAGAGCAGCGGGAGAGTCCACACGGAAGCAGATGAAGTGAGTGGGTCTGCGTGGTGGTGGACGTCTCGGCTGTGGTTGTGTCTGAACGAGTGATACCGGCTCTGGTTGTGGACCACTCACTCCATCCCAGCTCTCCTTCCATTCTTCCACCATTTCAGACGGTTCTTCTTTCTGAGTGATGGATAGCTCCTCTGACAAATGATTCAAACTGAGATCTTCAGTAGCCGCCATCTTTTTGTTTTCTGGTGCTGATACTTGTTGCAATGGTAAGATGCCATCACTGGTTCCTTCCTTGGCATTTTCGGTTACTGAGTGATCTATGGCATCTTGCAGGTCTTGTTTATTGTTTGTTGTTGTAATTGTAGTTACAACCTCATCCAGTTCTTCAGAAAAGTCAGTTGCTTGCTCTAGGTCATTTGAAACATCTGCTGTGTTGATGGTCTCTTCATTTTGTCCAGTATCAGGTGTGTCTGAGAATTGAATAATTCCAAAATATTAAAATTAAGTGGAATAACGCCATTTTTTTGTCCTATACTTATTAAAAATCACAAGGTTTTAATTTCTGTATTAAAATTCATTTGGATATATGTTTGAAGGCATGAAGTTCTAATATCATAATAAAGAAAAAATTTAATTCTTGAAAAGAAAACCTTATTGAGTAGTTTAATCATTACTATTACTGTTATTATTTTTTATTGTGTCACTGCTTATTAATATTTAAAAAATGTTTGTCTGCGATGTTTTATTAATAATATAAGTATTGTAATTGAATGCGTCTCAGGCCAGTCTATTGCAGCCATGAATCCGCTCATAAAAAGTCATGTGGTGTTATAAAAAAAAACACATGGTCCAACTAACAGTCATTACTTTGAAACCTTTCTTGAAAATGGTATTAAAGTTATTATAAACCATAAGAAACTGACATGAATACAAAGACATCTCTAGGAACTTGGCACACATGTTTTAAACTGGATTTTTAAACTGGACGACTTTATTTTTTTTGTGGACATTCTTATATGGCATTGACCCAGTCACCAACTGCTGGACAATACAGAACAAAATACTGGTAGATATGGATTTCTGTCATTCAATTGCTCATGTGCAACTTTAACTGCCACTTCGTGACATTTTACTGTAACCATCTACTACAGGAGAACAGCTGATTTGCCGTAGTCATTAATACGTGACAGAATAGATCAATAAATGCTATATTTTATGGTTATGTGGCATTTGAATTGTATCTATATATCATTTAATTCCAAAATCAATCCTTCTGTTGATGTTTTTATTACTTTTTTCTACTTTGTCAAATAATTAAATGATCCGTTACGCCATCCTCTTTATTGTTGCTTAGTGATTTATGTGTTCTTTGGCTACGGCAGTTAACAGTTTACTCCCGTTCGCCGCTGCCATTCCCTCAGCAGCTGTTGCTTAAAGTCCCTACAGTCGCTCACCTTGCTGCTGATCCTCAACGCCAAAAGGGGGCAAAATAGTCTGCCCAGTGGAGCCGAACACCCTGTCAGTGCGACTGTCTCTATCCCACAACCGCTGGCCTTTGTAGGTGAAGTACTGGATCCTATGACGAGGGAGAGCCAACTCCTCAGAGAAGTCACAGTCACACACCTAACGAGGAACAAAGGAGTGTTAGGGCTGGTTGTTGTGACCATACATGACACATGATAGTGAACCACATTAGTACTGTTGTAACACACCTGAGTGTCCCATGAGAAGTCAGAGAATGGGCGTTCCAGCACCCCAAGGAAGCGGTCCAGGTGACCAACTACAAAATCAGCTGGGTCCACTGAGGCGTCCCATATAATTCTGGAGATGACATCATCGGCAGTACGCATGCGTGGCTTCTTCTTACACCCTGAGACAGAAAGGCATCTATTTGTAATCATGAAGATTGAATTTGGAAGGTAGAGTGTGTCTGCACTTCATCACTTAATCTATCATCACACCTTCCCTCTCAGTTTTTATGTGCTGCTTTTCAGCGTTAATCTTTTTTCCATTTTTTCGACTCTTGCTCTGCTTTTCTGTGATGGTTGTATCATCTTCCTCTGAGTGTGTACTTTGAGGGACGTCAAGCATGCTGTGAAGTCAGGAAAGAGCAATGCATTATTTATCCACTAAGCTTCAAATGAGTATGCCCAACATCTATCAAATTTTACATATTTTATGGCAGCTACAAGACGACAACTATTGTACACCAACTGCTGTTTAAATGAAAATATACAGATAATAAAGCATGTCTACCATAAGGCTAGTTCGCTAGTTGCATCTCTACCATCCAGAGTGATTGACAGACCTGTGAGACAGTCGACATCTGTCTCCGAAATGACATCTGCCCAAGAGGAAGTGCTGGCAAATGTTTTGGCTAGTTTCTTGTTTCATCTCATCTGGTATGAAGGGAAATGGAAGAAAGTTCAGTAAAATCATTCACACAGCAAAGTGAATATACAGAAGTATGATATGAATACATTCATGCACCAAATGATAACACAAGATAAGGTTAATCTATAACTATTTGGACAATAGAATTTAAGTTCTCCCAGAGCAGTTAAGGTAGACAGGATGTAGTGGTTTGTGAAGATGTAAATGGTGGTAAATTTTGGGCAAATGTTGGTTTCAGTGCAGCATGTTTGAACTCGTGAGTCATGTCTTCAACTCCACCCACCACCTACACTTTTACTTTTACACACCGGTTGTGGCAAAATAAAGAGACACACTACAGTTCGAAAGTTGGGTGTCAGTAAGATTTTTTTTAAAGAAAGAAAGAAAGAAAGAAAGAAAGAAAGAAAGAAAGAAAGAAAGAAAGAAAGAAATTTATATATTTTTTCCAGCATGGACAAATTAAAATGATCAAAAGTGACAGTAAAGACTTTTACAATCAAATAAATGCTGGTCCTTTTGAACTTTCTTGTCATCAAAAAATATCCTGGATTTTTTTTTTTATCACAGTTAACATCAAAAGTATCATGCAGCACAACTGGTTTCAACACTGATAATCAGGGGCGTAGAATTTAGTAGGGACGCTAGGGACGTGTCCCTACCAATATCCAGTTACACTGATATATCCCTAGCAATAATTTCGATCAAAACTTAAAACATATTTATATATTGATGTCCCCGTCCCCACCAATTTCAAAATCAAACCTACGCCACTGCTGATAATAATAAGAAATGTTTCTTGAGCAGCAAATCCAACATATTAGAATGATTTCTGAAGGATCATGAGACACTGGAGACTGGAGTAATAATGGAGTAATAATGCTGAAAACATGGAATAATTGCCGTCACAGGAATTATTATGAATTGTTTTAAATTGTAATAATATTTCGCAAAATTACAGTTTTTACTTTATTTTTGTTCAAATAAATGCAGCCTTTGTGAACGTAAGAGATTTCTTTAAAAAACAATGATCTTAAAAACCCCAAACTTTTGAACTTTCTCTGTGCAACATTTACCTGAAAGGTTGGTACAGACTACGAACAAATACTCCCCATGTAACAAAAGATGACAATTTGGGTGCCTCAACAGAAACACAGTACAATTGTCCCCTTTGAAAGCTTTTGGACCAGGAGGTTTTACCTGAAAATAGCACAATAATGGCGTGTCCCTGTAAGTGCTCTTAAGACTTGTGGTGTAGAAGCAGACCTCTCTTTGTGAAAATTATATTCTCTACTCCCCACTTACAGTAAGCCTACAGCTATTTTGTTCAAAACAAACCTAAACTTGACGAGAAATTATGAATAAATTAAAAAGGCTTTTCACTGCCATCTTCAGGTCATTTGCATTGTAGCCTCCACATCTCCAGTATTTGTTATAGGCGGTGGCCTAAAGGTTTTATTATCAAAGTAGATCAATTTGTCTTTTTCAGCTTATTTTGAAGTAATTTATTTTTTAAACTAGTAAAAATGACAACAAATAAAATAGTTTACTAGCACTGCAAACCACAAAATGCTAAATATAACCTTTAGAATTACAACATGGTTTTTATATTTTATCAACTTAATTTCCCGATGACATGTAGCTCAGTGAAGTGAAGTGTAAATAAATGTAACTTAAGTTATGTCTTACCTATGAGGATTTGTCTGTCAGAATCCTCTGTGATGTTTTCCTGAGTTCTCTCTTCATCAAACTCCATATTTGACAGCTTCAACAGAGCTTCGTTAAAAAAAGGTGTGTTACATTAACAGTCATTTAGAAAGCAACCTAACTAATATCAATAATTTTGCCATATTGTACTGTAGTCGGTAAGCCAAAAAAACATAATATGTATAATATATTTTGGCAAAATGAAGAGCATGAACCATCCTACCTCAAGTCACAAAGAGTAAGACTAACAAGGTTCGAAGTCGACTGGTTAGTGTTAATGTTGACCTGTAGGCTACATGATGAAATCATCTGGTAACGTAGACTCACTGTATTCCGGACACTTTGCACAGTAAAACGTCCCGTAAGATATCAATCCGCAGAAAGATAAACCTGATTGGCTCGTCTGTCTCTGGGGACATGCCTTCCACATGTTCCAAAGTTTGATTGACACATTTTGGACTAATCATTTTGGAGAAATCTTGAAAAAACTGCCGGGAGACGCAGTGTCCGAATTACCGTGAGGACTCACGGTGTTCCGGACGGCTGAAAATTTCTACTCACTGTGTTTCGGACAGTTAAGGAGTCTTCATTTCTAATATAAAACACATATACATTTTACCAACTATAAGTTAGTAAAATAATCATATTAATCTTCATAACTTTGTTGTATAAGCGTCTATACACTATTTTAATCGACGATTGCTCATGTGAGCATTATATTCTAACGTTAACGTTATATTTAAGAATTTTAAATGTTAAAAAAATTTAAATACCTTAAAAAAGTACAAATATTTGCAAATTGTAACTCATAATTATTGTATAAGACCATAAGAATGTTTTTTTTTGTCATTTTCTGGTGGGTGAACATGTTTTAAGAGCCCTTTTCTACGGAGGTATTCTCCCCTCTTCCTTTTGTCTTGCCGGAAAACCTTCCCCCCACCATTTTCTGAACAGTCATTGGTGTACGTTAGAAACTCACGTTGATTTCTTTGAAACGACTGGCTCTGGAAACATAGGATTGGTCGGATTTGAAAGAGGAGGAGGCAAAGATGACACGGATATATATATATGCCGTGACCTGAAAGTTTTTATTTATAGAATTTGCGAGAAAAGGTCAAGTGTCCGGAATACCGTGATGTCCGGAATACAGTGAGTCTACGTTAATGACTCATATTCTTGCGCGAATGACTTAACCAAATACATTACACGCCAAAACAATGCTTGTTGTCTGAACATACTGTTTTTATTGTTGGTTGTAACATTCACTGTACATTTTATAATGTAGTGCTTTATTATTTTCAAGTCTAACGTTACTTACTATGCTGTTAGGGCAATGTCCACAAACACCACTTCCGGTTTCAGGTTTCAGGTCTTGGGTATTGTAGTTTTCGCCAAACGCATTGATTATTAATGGTTGTCCGACTCATTTCCGCGAATCGATTCTTTCGAACACTTTTGTTCATACAACCCTGATTCAAACGCATAACAAATACTCAATTTCCCGATAGACATATGCCAGCACATAAATATGTGCTGTCATTTAATGTGTCCCCCAGGTCAGTCTATTGCAGCCATGATTCCACCATAAAAAAAAAATAAAAAAACATTAAATGTAATTTGCATTTACAATGAACAATACTAATTTAAATATCTCATAAATAACCTTTTTTGTGCATATTTTGGAGTTGTTAAAGGGATGGTTCAACCAAAAATGAAAATTCCGTCATCATTTATTCACCTTTAAGTTGTTCTAAAAACCTTTACGGATATCTTTCTTCTGCTATTTTGAAGAATGTTTGTAACCAAAAAGTTGTGGTGGGGTGCATCATTGACTTCCATAGTATGGAACCCCCCCCCCACCACCCACAACTGTCTGGTTATTACTAACCTTCTTCAAAATATTTATGTTCAACAAAACGAAAAATCTTACACAGGTTTAAAACAAGAGTAAATAGAATTTTCATTTTTGGGTGAACTATCCTCTATGGAACTATCCCTATGATTCATGAGCGATTCATTCAGATGGTTTAACTGAATCGTCGAAAAGATCCGATTCCTCAGAAGATTCTTTCATTGACCAGGGATCTCAAAAGGCATTCAGCGGATTACGGAAGAGCTCATAATTAATTATATCACTCGAAATAACAAACATATACTTGGCGCCACCATGTAACTACAACAGAAATCCGTATTCGTGGATTATTTGGCCTGTATCGATGACCATTGAGAGACAAGAGCAGCTGTGTGACTCACGCACACGTTGTTGTGATCTTAGCGCGTGACTTCCCCATCACATGACACATAAGACTGAAAAAAAGGATGGACCTAACAATGTAAACACGATAAAACTAATTATTACGATCGCATTTCATTTTAGTAAACTGTACATCGGCGAGAATAGTTTGCCATTTATGTTGACTTGTAACAAATTACATTGTAAGCAACATTGATAGCCATGCAAAAGCCGTAGTTTCTCCATTGCAATGTTTTGCTCTTGGTAACGTTAGTTGACTGGCAGTACCAGTCGGCGCAAAAGCTCTACCCAGCTGATAAAGGTAAGGATATTATGTTGTTGTTGTTGTTGTTGTTTTTTTCTATGTATCATTTTGCGTGCATTTAGATTTAGTCATGGACATGGTACCACATGTGAATAAGGTACAATTTTTAACTAATATGTCACCATACTTCCCCAGTTGATCACTTAAATTTCCTGAAATGTTATGTTTAAAAATGCAAATAAGGCATTATCTAATTAAAAATGCCCTCATTTGCAGAACAGAAATCTGAACATTGAATCTTGTTTCATTTTGTTGACATACTTTTTACAGAGAGGATTTTAGATATCTTTTCATCACTCAAGAAAAAAATCACCATACTTTTAGGAATAAAATATTATATAAATAAGTCGAATGTATATATGAACAAACCCCTCTGTGAAAAACTTCATAATATATATAGGAATAAAACAGGAAACTTGTAAGTGTCACTAAAGTGGAGATTTCTGGCTCATTTTGAGAAAACAGCCTTTAAACATGTTTTATTGAAATCTACTGGCACAAATGGAGAAAGTGTAGTAACACAGGATGTTTTCCACTAGTCTGGAAGAATATATGTTATGGAAGCAAAATCTCAAAATGTACAATGGTTTTGCCTGTACAGTTGAGAATATTATGTTTAATGAGTTATGATTAATGCCATAGTCATTGTCATCACTGTTAGGTCCCTTGAACATTATGCATTAAATGTCTGTTGTGGTTTATAAACATCTAAAACTCACCCTCATTCTACCACAATCAAAATGTAATATATATAGATGATATTGCATTTTCTCATATAACCTTTCAATTTCCTCCAGATGAACGCTTTAGTTGCCCTTTGCCACTTCTGTGAACTCCATGGCCCTCGGACGCTATTCTGTACAGAGGCCGTCCACCCTCCATCCCCATCTCCTGGTTCAGTCATTCCTGGTGACAGGGACCGAGAGGGGGATAGAGAGGGCGAAGGTCTCACCATGAGAGCCAACAGCTCTGCCACACAAAGAGCAGACATGTGTGAAGTGAGAAATTATTCTTGTCACAGCCCAAATATATTCAAAAATGTCCTTCTTTCTAATATTGTATAATATCTGTCTTTCTCTCACCAGGGCTGTCGCTCCCTACCGGCATCTCACCCAGGCTTTGTGAGTGTGGACAGTGAGACAGCAATCCGCTATCTGAGCCATCAACATCCACGCCAGCCACAGCTCTTCAGTGTGGTGCGACAGGCATGTGTGCGCAGCCTCAGCTGTGAGGTATGTATACACTTGTTTGCATCAATGAATAAACAAACAAATGCATCTATGAGAGATTTTTGATATCATCGGCTATTGCAGGTTTGTCCTGGTCGAGAGGGGCCAATCTTCTTTGGAGATGAACAGCATGGATTTGTTTTTTCTCATACGTTTTTCATCAAAGACAGCCTGGCACGGGGCTTCCAGCGCTGGTACAGCATTGTCGTGGTAGCTATGGACAGGATCTACCTCATCAACTCCTGGCCATTCCTGTTGCGCCACCTGCGACTAACCATTCAGAGTCTACAGAACACTGCACTCAAGGTACTGGACTGCAGACCCACTTTAGTACCGTGATTGACGGAGTGCCTCTTGGAGTGATGAGTTGCTTGCAGTGTTGAAAATACAATATTTTGTCCTGTTTTTTACCCTGCAGGTGTTTGACAGTGAGCAGTGTGTGTGTCCTCAGAGGGCTGTGCGTATGAACAGTGCCTTCTCTCCGGCAGTGTTCCCCCACCAGCGGAGCGGAAACGCAGCCCGCTCACTCACATCTCTAACCCAGCACCAAAACCTGTGGGCTAGTCTGCACTCCTCATTCAGCTGGTGCGTAAAACTCTTCTGAATATTTTTGACCTTATAACTCATATTGTGACTTTATAACTCACAATGTTACTTTATTTATCATAATTGTGACTTTGTCTCACAATTTTGACTTCAGATCTCACAATTGCGACTTTAGATCTCATAATTGCACCTTTTTTCTCATAATTGTCACCTTATGTCTAACAATTGTGACTTTCTATTTCAAAATAGTGACTTAATTTCACATAATTGGGACTCACAATTTCACAATGTCGCATTTTATCTCACAATTCTGACTTGATATCTTACAATTATATCTCTCAATTACAACTTTATTTTTCATAATTGTGATTCACAATTGTGTCATAATTGTGAATTTATATCACAATTACAACTTTATTACAACTTTATTACTCATAATTGCACATTTGTCTCACAATTGTGTCAACTTCTCACAATTGTAAATATATCTCACAATTATTTCACATACCTGAGACTTACAATTGTGACTATTTCTCATAATTGTGACTTTATAGCTCAAAATTGGGACTTTATAGCTCACTGTTATAACTTTATTTCTCCTAATTGCGACTTTATTTCTTCCAATTGTGACTTTATATCTCAATATTACAACTTTATTTCTTATAATTGTGACTTTATAACTCAAATTGCTACTTTATATCTCACAATGTGACATTATTTCTTATTTTACACTTTATTTCACAGCACTGTTTGAGGTATCATTCGTGTACCTGAGACAAACATTTAGGGTTAGGAGTTTGGTTAGATCCCTAACCCTAAATGTGTATGAGCAATAGTAATAGTGATGCTTTACATACAATTTAGGCCTATATATTTTGTATTTTTAAATCATAATAATTCCTCTTACTTTAATTATCTGTACTATAGGTTGCTGAAAGCTTGTGGCAGTCGGTTGACTGAGAAGCTTTTAGAAGGAGCACCAACAGAAGACACACTCGTTCTCATTGAAAGACAAACTGGTAAAATGAATACACAGAGTAAAATAATTATAAAAAACATTAAAGGTTGTGTTAAAAATGTGATAAAATGTTATGTTTCTCTACATGGCTAAGCTCTTTTTTTTATCATGGGATACTATTGATTCCGTAGGAATATTTTAATTAGTGTGTCTGCTAACAAATTGATTTTTAAAACAAATTGATTTTTAAACTGTTAACTGGGTGTCTGGCCCAGATTTTCCTTTTCCAACATTCTGCTCCTGAGAGTCCAATGACTCTGCATAACCTAAGGTCATACTGTAGACTTCAGCATTAAAAAAGGCTCACCGCAACATTGTGCACAATTCTCTCACAGAGCAAGAGGAAGAGATGAGTGGCTGGGATGGAGCTGAAGGGGGCGGATCTAACTCACAGGCCAGCCAATCAGCGAGTGTACAGGCTAAAGACTTTCAATTTGATGATGGAAGACAAGAGGACCTTATTGGGCCCAAGTTCAGATCATTGAGACATTTAAGACAGGCAAATACATATGTACTCTGTTACCAACATCAATCTGAAAAATATATATAAATATTAAATTTGACTATGCTATTTTGGATTAATTGGCAGATCCTGGGTACCACAGATTTCAGACAACTGACATGGCACGTTCTCATGGGAAACCAAGTCATATGGAGAGGTGCAGACCCTGGTCTTATCCAGTCAGCTTTTAATGTGCTGAAGGTCAGCTAAATACCTATTTCCATCACACTAATCAAGTGATTCCAGGTCTACACCATAAAGCACACATCCGTGTTATATCTATACACTTCCAGTCAAAAGTTTGGAAACCCTTGACTGAAGACTTTGTTTCGTATGATCTTTAAAAGCGTATCCTGAATTCAGTTTTCTGACCATTTCACAGGCTTTGCTTCCAGTTGGCTGTGTCCGAGCAGTTCCGTACAGTCCTCACTATGAGGAAGCATATCGATGCAACTTCCTTGGCCTTAGCCCAGATGTACCAATCCCAGCCCATGTTAGCTCTTCAGGTACTGTACTGTAAAATAATCTGCTGTTTCTTTTCTGTTTCACTGCAAACCCTCTTTTGTATATTTTTGCTTGACGCAGCTAGTTCGTTTAACTATTGTATGTCTACACCACATTAAAAGACTCCTAAGATCCAAGCCCTGAGGGATGTGAGCCCCATTAACCTATTGTATTCGGATTCCATCTTTGCAGTGCTGCCGTAGCTAAGATTACTTTGGGTCAAACATACACAAACAGTAACACTATGCATAAGTGACACTGAGAAATGGCAGCAGTGCTCTCGGAATCTTTATCCATCAATTCAGGGGATCATATTGTTTTTATAACATGATTGTATTTTATTTTAATCAAGACAAACACACATGGATGTAACAGCAGCCTCAAAATATGTGTTTTGGTGTTTTCTTTGTCGGAATGTGATTTACATCATATTTCTCAACTTCTGTGTGACTGTTTTCTGACTAAACATAGTGAAATTGTTTCATAACTCAGTGTCAGGTTCATCTCAAAGTTCAACACTCATTAAGAATCCTAATGGTGTAACCCCTTTCCCTCTTTCTCTCTCTCTCTCTCTCTCTCTCTCTCTCTCTCTCTCTCTCTCTCTCTCTCTCTCTCTTAATCTGTCTTCCAGAGTTTTCTGTGCTTGTGGATGTACTTAACGTTGAGCGCAGTTGTGTAAATCCTGTTTCGGATGATGACATTCTCTCACTCTACCAGTTCAACATTAGCAGTGCCAACACACAACCAATGGATAAAGGTAAACGCATGGGTAGGATTGCCACAGTCTTTAAAGATGCATACCCCTTCAAACAGACACATTATTTATAGCATTTTGCATTTGTACTCTGTGAATTCATTTATAATGTGGCTTCCTCATGGTTTTTCTTTCTCTTAGGTCCAACTCTGTTGAATAAGATCGAAGTGGCTCTTTCTAATGAGAATCTGTCGGTGGAGGTGGTCTCTCTCTGCCTCCTCTGTCTGAAAGAGGAGTGGATGAAGTAAATTAGCTCTTTTTATTTAGATATATACAACCACTATTTCTTTCAAATATATCACTTTAGAAACAGATGACAGTCTTTACTCCAAACACAATATATCCAAAATGTCCACTAATATATCCAAAATATTTGCTCAAGAGTTGCTTTTCATTTTGATTTATATTATTTTGTCTAATTTATTACGTTTGTTTGTATTTATGTATGCAATATACATATATATATATATATATATATATATATATATACACACACACACACACACACACACACACATTTATATATATATATATATATATATATATATATACACACACATTTATATTTTTATATATATATATATATATATATATTTATATATATACAGTAGTCAACATTTGAAGTGGATCAAAAAAGTTAATCCTAAAAAAGTCCTCCTAAGACAAGAACGGGTATTGTTCAAAATTCATGCAAAACTTTGATAAAAGGTTTTGATTCACTTCAAATGTTCACTAATGTTTATACCGTTCAAAAGTTTGTATCAGTAAGATTTTATAAGAAGCCTCTTATGCTCACCATCATCTTATCAAAAATACAGTCAAAGTCATATTGTGAAATATTCTTAGAATAACTGTTTTCTATATTAATATATTTTAAATGTCATTTATTTCTGTGAATTTTCTGCATCATTACTCCAGTCTTCAGTGTCACACGATCCTTCAGAAATCTTTCTAATACACCGATTTGCTGCTCAAGAAACATTTCTTATTATTATCAAGTTTGAAAACAGTTTTGCTGCTCAATAATTTTGAGAAAAGTGAGATCTTTTTGATCAAGATTCTTAGAGGAATAGAAATAGCATATTCATTTCTTTCAAGCCTTTGAATCACATATAAAATAAAAAGTACCGTTTAAATTTGTTGATTGAAATATCAAGTACTGTTTCAATATTTAAATACAGCACTTTCCACAACAAAATTTTGGACTTTTGGGTTGCGCCAACGATTTAGGACCACTGTTACATAATACTTTTTTGGTAGGTAAAATGAATGAAATACTTATACTACAATGAATGAAAGGTTACCAAAATATACTGCATTTGTGGAATGTGCCATTATATTTATTTGAGGCAGTTTAGAAAAGTAATGTAGCATTCACAAAGTGAAATATTTTGCCTGTTCTCCTTTTTCCTGTAATTCTCCTATCCCCCCCCCTCTCTTATTCACTTACTCGCTTCTTTCCAATTTCCTCTTTGTCCTGTTTTCGTCTTGTCTGTTTATTGTTCCCTTGCTAACCTTCTGTGCTTCCTCTCACTACACGCTCTTCTTTTTCTCTCTGTTACAGCAAAGTAAAAGTGTTGTTTAAGTTCTCCAAGGTGGATGGCAGAGGTAAAGAGGACACTCAAAAGGTTTTAGCCCTGCTGGGGGCCACGGGGCCGGGGGAAGAGGACAATGTGCGTCTTCTTAAGTTTTGGATGACAGGACTCAGCAAGCTCTACAAGAGCCATCTGATGACTGCAGTCAGAGGTGGAGACAGAACTTTGAGCCAGTGAGAAAGAGAAAGGGGACAATAGGCTCATTGCTTTGAGTTAGCAACA
Organism: Tiaroga cobitis; assembly: GCA_030578255.1. Classification (NCBI taxonomy): domain Eukaryota; kingdom Metazoa; phylum Chordata; class Actinopteri; order Cypriniformes; family Leuciscidae; genus Tiaroga; species Tiaroga cobitis. Next base: position 23,505,576 of record CM060606.1, on the reverse strand, counting down.
TTGAGTTAGATGAAAGGAATGTGTGGGTGCGTGTGTGTGTGTGTGTGTGTGTGTGTCAATTACGGAAAAAGGGGCCAAGCCCGAGAATGTGTTTTTCTGCATGGTACAGAGAGAAAGTAAAAGATACTTATGGCATGTGCATTTAAATGGAATGTTTTTTTACCGTCATGACTAGACATGTCCATTTTCTGTCTTTTTCACTGTGTCTAATATAGCACATGGTCCACTGACTTCATGGGAACTAGGCAGAGTATCATTTGATATAATGTCAATGTCAGTTCAATTATGTGCATTATAATTGGCGTCATCATCACATATCTCTGTTCGTCTGACTTATCTGAGAGAAAATGTCTGTTTTATCAGCAATTTTATTTATCCTTATTTAATAACTTATTTTAAATAAATGGATTTTAAAACTCATACATGCTAAATAAAGACTGTATGCTGCTTGTAAGTCTTTTAAAGTAATGTAATTAATTAGTGCAATGTGATTATTTCAGCTACTGACCACAATCGTGATCATCTTGTGGCGAAGAATATTCACATTTCTTTTGGAACACAAAAGAAGATATTTTGATAAATGTCTCCCCATGCAAAAAGAAAAAAAAAAGAAGAGGTCTAGTGTTGTTTTGGACTCCACTGACTTCCATTGTATGGACAAAATAGTTATTGACATTATTATTAACTATAAAAATAGTTAATAAATAATAACATTATTAAACGTATTCAAAATATCTTCTTTGGAAGGACATGATAGTAAATCGTAACAGAATTTTCATTTTTGGGTGAGCTGGCCTTTAATTGCTGAAAGTTTATTAAAACTCATTACAGTTTCTACAACTAGTTTCAAAGTGCTACAAGACATGTAATAAACACTTCTAACATGTACCCCCACCATAAGCACCTCTTACATAAGGACATACTAGTGTTTCCGTAACTGAAAGGATCAGGTTATTTCCTCCTATATTAATGCACACCGTGCAGAGCAGAAGTGATATATCACTATACACACACACTGTATATATATATACATATTTAGGTATCTTGAATGTGCAAAATCATTTTAGATAAAAAAAAATGTGTAACGAGTCTATCAATGCAGGCAAACTAAAACATTAATTTAGTTAAATGTGGTGTGTATGTGTGAATGTCACCCTGAAGAGGACTGCGAGATACTCTTTCCTGTCTGCACAAGTTGATTGATGGCAAAGTAGGAATTGCTGGATCATTGCCACAATAACTATTACTCACATAGATGAGTAAATTAGTTTATTTATTCCAGATGAAACGTTGAAATGAAATTTTCTTGCATTTTTATTTTTTGTTTACTCATTAAATTGTAACATTACTACACTATAAAATGGTTTTTCACTCATTAATTATGCACTGAGAACATTTCTTTCTTTGATGCAATCTTTCCTGTAACTGCATTTGAACTAAATGCACCACAAACGGACTGCTTTGTCTATATAAATGACGACATAACTGAATCTTTTCATTTTATGGGTATCACATGCCTGACAATGACTAATCTAGAACAGTATGAATTACATAAACATGATCAAATATAACATCCTTTTATTGCAGATGTGAAAGCGTATGTGCTTAGTCATCATTTCACTTGATGAGTTGTGGGATTGAGAAAGCAACAGACATGGATACTTTAGTAGGGAGGAGGGAAATTAAAACCAGACTGCCAGAGTACATGACTATGTCTAAGCCATAGACTGTAAAAAATGGTCTAAGGCCGTGCATTGAGTACTGATAAAGAGAGTTGAAGAGGGGGAGTGCATGCTGTTTAATGAGGTAAAGGGGTGGGAGCTTTAAAGAGAGCAGGGAGAGAGATTGAACCACCAGGACTTTCACTTTCAGTGAGCTGCCTCCACACGGTTTGCTCCAGTAGCCTACAACAACAGATCAAATGTGCTGCTCACTAGCTTGCCCTTGTGACTAAAAGCCTCAAAACCAAGGGATTTATAAAGGAAGAAGGAAAGTAAGCAGAGTAAAAGAAACAGGAAACTAAAATCTCACAGGAAATAGTGGAATATCTTGCTCTCCATCAGAATTTTCTCCCCAGAAGACTTTGGGAGTTTCCAAGTGACTGACTGGGATTGAGCCAGAGAGGGACAGAACGCGGTGCAGCTGTCAATGAGGGATCGAGGAGAAAGTGCAGCAGTAAGAGGTAGAGGAGACGTTGGTTAGTAGTCACTAAAAGAGGCAGCTGGGAAACCCACTGAGACTGAGATTCTTCCTTAACTTCCCTGCAACAATCTGTCGCGCAAAGGGACTTGGTTAAGAAGAACATGGGGAATATGGGCCGCATTGGCCGGTAGAAGCATGTCACCAACAGGTAACGTGATACGCGCGCTGCACTGACGAAGGTCCATCAATTGATGCGCGTGTTAAAATGGTTGTATTATCAGACAGTGTGTATGGTGTTCGCTACACTAAAATGCGTAGTTGTTTTGAAAAATCTTACGGCTTTTAATGCTCTGAACCATTGTTTACCTTTGCCTTTCAGTGCTGTTACTTCTATCAATATTGACTGTTCAAGGAAGTGGGTGCAATGATTTTATGAAGACGACGATCAGAAATCTGCAGGACTCTGTAAACATTGAAAGAACGAACGGATTCGTGAGTTTCATCCTTTAAAAAACTGCTCATTGTTCTCTAGAAAGTTCACAATCTCATTGATCTCTCCCGTGTCATTTTGCACTGACCTTATTATTGCTCTGCGGTTTTGGTAACGTGTGAGAAGCCCATGCAACCTAAAGTAAAGATCAAAGGATGTAAAATGACATTTTAAATGTGTTGCAGCCACAAGTGTTTCCGAAGAACTACGTCGTGTCTCACTATTTCAACGACAGCGCGCTGTGCAATGAGCCGGTAAGAATGACAGTTCTGTATGGGTCAGTGACGTGACGCTCAATTTTGATACATTATATGCAGGTCAGGTACAGACAATAATTTAAATATTCCTGATGAACATGTTTTAGTTTTCTGGAATAAAGGTCGTTGGGTTTTTTGCAATTTAATGGGGCCTACATTAAAAAGAAATTCCTGATGTAATTGTTTGGAGATTGTAAAACACACAAACACACACATATATATATATATAACATTTTTTTTGTTTATTGTTATAAATTATTTATTTATTTAATTATTATTATTGTGTTATGTGTGTGTGTGTGTGTGTGTGTGTGTGTGTGTGTTTTACAATCTTCTTACAATCTAAATTATTTTTATCAATTATTTATTTAATTATATATATACATATATATATATAAACTACAATAGTAAGTAATTAAATAAATAATTGATAAAAAGAAATGAGATTGTAAGAAGATTGTAAAACACACACACACACAACACAATAATAATAATTAAATAAATAAATAATTTATTACAATAAACAAAGAAATTGACATTAGTAGTATGGCATTATCTTTTATTATAGTTTCTTTAAAAATAGCAGGAAAGTAATATTGTTTAAAATATTTTAATATCTAAATTTTTTTTTATAAAAACACTTTTTGTTCAGGTCAGACATGAGTAACCATACTATATTCGTGACTCAAACATTATAAAAGTAGGCCCTACTTTGAAACATGTTTGACAACAATGATTAAATTGTGTGCACTCTTGTAAATTGAGGTGCACGGAAACTATTTACGTATTCTATACTTGAATTTTACAACATTACATTTTTAGTCATTTTGAGTCATTAAATCAAAATGTTCTTTTGGATATGGTATATTTTCCCAAATGAAAGCAACAGGAATAGATAGATTACATTTCTAAGAACTTGTCACATGTTTTTTAAAACTAAAATTTCTCCTGATTTATCATCATGGCTGAGAGGATAAATCAGGAGAAATTTTAGTTTTAAAAAACATGACAAGTTCTTAGAAATGTCCTTATTTGTCATTAACCCATAAATGTTTACTATGATAGTCCTTATTATTTGTTACAGAGAACCTATTTTGCTCAAAATTACATCTCTCTCTCTCTCTCTCTCTCTCTCTGTGTGTGTGTGTGTGTGTGTTTAGTGCTGTGTGTTCAGTGCTGCTGTGTTCCTGTCAAATTCCTGGAGTCAGCTCTTCCAGCACCTCAGTAGAGTTCACCTCAAGTACAGGTTCATCGGTGAGCTGATTTACTGGCTGGACAGCATAGCAAAAGAGGTATATCATCATACATATACATACATATCATATACAGTTATTTCTTTCTAACACACTTTTATCAAACCATACTTCTTGCTACTACACTGTTTTATCAGATGTTGTATCAGTAAGCTTTTCATTCTTTATTGTAGGCTTGACAGATTTAACATCTGTATATCTGTCATCTGAAGTCAGTTTTTTTCCGTATCTTTTTGTAAACAGAAATTCCCGGATCGTCCAGATCTTTCTGATTTCCCATATGTCCAGACATCGCCTGAAGGACTTCTCTCCTTCACCTCATCCGTCTTCACACGATGGCTCGATTTGAATTGTGCTTTCGGAGAGTATAACTGCATCTTCCCCACACCAAGTGAAGAGGATCAAGAAAATCCAAAGGAGGGAGAGAATGTGGAGAATCGTGAACCGGTGGATGAGCAACAGCCTGTGATAGAAGGAGAGACGGGTAAAATACAGCTCGACTGGGGTCCGACCAACAGCTTTACTAAGACACGTTGCACAGGTTTCACTCACTGGAGCGTATCTTTTCTATGGATAATATCAAGTCTGATCTGGTGAAAGTCAAGAAATATGTTTTAAATATGCCACAAAACTTGTCCAGAAGAAAGCTTCACTTTGAAAGGACCGCTACTGTGTTGCCTAGATTTTAGTCAGTTTGGAAGCTAATTTTGTTTTACACTGATAAATAAAGTTTGGCATTTGCATGAGATTTCGAAGAAATGATCTAAAGTGGCTGGATGCAGTTATGGATCAGTTCTGTTGGAGAAAAGGGATATTTTGAAAACCGACACATGGCTATTAGGTTCTCTTTGTATGTGAATGATGTTTTTTTCTTCTGCATCATGTCTTTGCACTGATTGTTTTTATCACTTATCTAGTGTTTCTATCATCTTATACAGTGAATTGTTTGTCATCCATGATAATTCAGGTAAAACCTGTTGACTGAATGTTTTAACATTGAATGTAGTGAAAAAGTAAAGAATAGATGAAGCCAAAAAGCTCCGCTTATCGCTCAGTGTTCAAGAGCCAACAACTACACTCATGTAATACAGTAAATTCAAGCCATATTAAATACAACTGTAGCATATAGGAACCACAGCACCTGCTACTTTCTGAAAAAGAAAAGGCATTTACAAAAGGGTTACACAAGTCATGTTTACAAGTATTATTGTCTTGCATAGAGAAGGTTACTACTACAAGCAATGTTTTACTCAAATGAATTTAACATTTTTGGTGTACAGTACATGTGTTGTCTGTTTTTACATGTATATTTCTATACATGAATAAAATCTTCTTAAGATTAATTAGTGTTTGCCTGAACTGTCTATTTGTTGCAATTTTTAGAGACTATACTCTTTTGTTTGCCAGAGTGTTTGTATGAGGACTCTCTATCAGCTGGAAGGAGGGACTTGCAGATGATGGCACAAACAACAAGACGCCACAGAGACCTATTGTTTGCACAATTTTGCTGTCCTACCACAATATAGCCTAGGACTGACACATCTCGAAAACACAGATAAAACACAATTTGCCAGTCAACACACAATATATTAGCCTACATTTTAGTTACATATTGTTGAAATTAAACAAGGTTGTTCGTAATGTTGCAAGATTTTGCCCGTTTCAGCATTTGTTTGGATTAGCACAATATTTATCCAAAGCACCAACCTGTCTGGAGGGTAAAAAAAAAAAAAAAAAAAAAAAACCTGCTTGAACCAGCTTAAACTGGTTTGCTGGTCTTTTGATCCACTTTTGGATTTTGGATGGATTTAAATGGATTTTGGGCACTTTTCAGTTGGACTTTATGAAAGAGAATGCTGGCCATTTTAAGATTAAGATGGCCAGGTTGGAAGACTTATACCAAGACTTTAAAATTAGGTCCCTTTAGTTAACATTATCAGTAACTAACATAGCCTAACAATACATTTGCTACAGAATTAATTATTCTTTGTAAACATTAGTTTGTATGTAAAAAATATAGATACTTTAGTAGTTAATGTTAGACCATTAGCCTAAATAATATTAAGAGATACGACTTTTGATTTAGATAATGCATTAGTAGCCTAAATGCTGAAACTGACATGCTTTTACTTGAATTTTTCATTGTTAGTTCAACATCATCTACTGGAATGGAAAGGGTTAGGATGCATTATTATATTTCAATGCCCAGATTTTTAGAAGATTACTTAAATGTTAGAGATATAAGAATAAGAAGGATTTCTGGAAAACACTCTGTCTGGGACAACAATTCCCGCTAGCCCGGGGACTTGGGTGCTTTCCAACTCTGTACAGGGCTCGGGGTGCGCTTTAAACCACGTGACGTGAAGCGGAAACAGTCCGTTCTCTCAAAATGTCCGCGGCCGATGAAGACACGTTTCCTCAGGAGGATGATGAGTTTGAGGACATGGAGGCGAGTGGAAGCGACGAGGATGATGTGGAGGGAGGTGGACAGAACGGGGACATAGAGGAAAAAGTTTATGTCCCCGGTCTGGAGGCGCTCCAGCCGGGAGAAGAGCTCGAGATGGACCGCTCCGCTTACCGCATGTATCACGAGTGCCAGACTGGTCAGTTTGCTGAACATGTCCGATCACTTAACATAGACAAGCACAAGCATGAGCGACTTATTCACAGAAGTAGTTTGCTCTATGCAACATATTGCATACCTCTACCCACAAAATAAAGTGTTTTTTGGACATGTATTATAGTGTCGTGTTACAGTACTGTTTGAAGTTATGTCAAGAGAATAATCATGGTGTTTGTATTCCAGTCTGTTTGTAATACTACGATACCCTGAAACTGCCACAGTTTTTTTGTTTGCACAATGTGCTTAGAGATGTCTGGGTATGTGATCCTAAAGTGTATTTCACATGTGTATCATCATTGACAATTAGAATGTCAGCTAATTAAGTGTAATGTCCTGAAAATATTGTCACAATATTCTAATGGCAAGGTAGCCTTTGTTTTCTCAAAATAATAATAATTGTTTTTGTTATTATTATTATATTTTGAATTTAGACATTATTTTTAGGACAATTTACAAACTCTCATTACACTAATACATTCTGGCACTTTTATTTTGTCATGCTCAATGTCGTAATACGTATTAAAATACAAATTTTGCACAATAAAGCATTAACGCTATACAATTATTTTAGTCAAAGAAATTGTATTGTCATAAATGGTACTTTTTGTCATTTTTGTCACATGATAGTGAGAATGGGATTTGGGGGAATTGTGCTTGAAAATTAAGATGTTCTTCATCAAACCGATTATTCTTTGAGCAAAATTATTTTTATTTTCTTACGGTAGATTTTTGTTTTTCTATTCTTAAAATGAGGGAAATACGTATTTTAGTGAGAATGTTTTGAAGCCTTATTACCGTGAATTAAAATAGAAGAACTTTTATGTTAATAACCAGATATATATGTTCTAAAACCATACTTGCTCTCTTCTTAAATGCGTATATATAATAGGTGAACTTCTCTTTCCCCTGCAGGTGCCCCATGTCTGAGTTTTGATGTGGTGCGTGATGGTGAAGGAGAGGGGAGGGAGCAGTTTCCTCTCTCTATGGTGCTTTGTGCTGGAACACAGGCGGACACCGCGTTCAGCAACAGGTAAACTGGCAACAATACTGGCAAAGCTTGTTACTTTTCATTATCTTCAGCAAACATCTAATACCTTTTATTATGTTTGGCTTCTTACAAAGACCTAAAGATAATAAAATGTTTTCAATCTCTTTCCAGGCTTATTGTCATGCGCATGCACAATCTTCATGAAACTGACAAAGAAAAAGATGAAAATGAAAGCAGTGATGGAGAAAGCGATGAAGATGAGGAAGACGAGGATAAGAAACCACAGTTGGAACTGGCCATGATGCCACATTATGGTGGGATCAACAGAGTCCGAGTAAGTCAAGTTGCTTTCATATATATAGTCTACTAATTTATAAACGCAGCAAAAAAGAGAAATGTCCGTTTTTCAGTATGCTCTGTTTTAAAGATAATTATGTAAAATCCAAATAAGATTTACAGATCTTTAGATCAGGGTTTAGACAATGTTTTTCATGCTTGTTCAATGACCCATAAACAATTCTTGCATATGCACCTGTGGGACAGTCCTCAAGACACTAACAGTTTACAGGTGGTAGACAATTAATGTCACAGTTACAATAATTTGAGACATTAAAGAGACCTTTCTAGTACTGACTCTGTAAAACACTAGAAGAAAGATGCCCGGGGTCCCTGAGCACCTGCAAGGTGCAGAGGTGAACAGAGCAATAAACTGCAATAAGGACTTCTATTTTTGATATTGACCCTTCCTTTTGTTCAGGGACTAATTTGCCCTGTTTCACAGACGAGGCTTAAGCCTAGTCCCAGACTACTATGCGTGTTTGAGCTGTTTTAACGGAAAGCAACTGTAAAAAAAAAAAATAGGTGGCATGTGTATAAAAGCTATTTAAATGTCTTAAATGAACTAATCCTATCTTAATCTAAACCCTGTCTGTGACACCAGGCCTACAGTTAATTTCTGTTTGTCCATAGTCTATGAGATTTGTTCAGTTTGTCTCAGTTGTTCAATCTTTTTGTGTTCATACAAATACTGTATTTACACACACAAAATTTGCTGTGAAAACAATCTTTTTTTTTACAGAGTAGATATTAGAAATTGAATCCACCCTAACCAGATTAATTCTCTCACTCATCTAAAGTTATTATCTTAATACTTGAATAGGTCACCCAGCGAGGGGAACAGGCATTGGCTGCTGTCTGGTCAGAGAAAGGCCAGGTGGAGGTTTTTGACCTCCGACCTCAGCTTGAGGCAGTACATAGTTCATCAGTGATGTCGGCCTTTATCAAGCAACAGAAGGAAGCCACGCCCCTTTTCAGTTTTACTGGTCACATGTCAGAAGGATTTGCCATTGATTGGTCACCCAAGGTACCAGGTGGGTAATATGAGGTGTGTTCGACTTGAAGCGGCGCAGCGCGGAACAGTTGGTGTATGACATCAAAGTACCATGAGAGCGATTAGAGAGCAGACGGCCAGATATGGCGTATGCATATGCTTTTTAATCCCTCTCGTGGTACTTTGATGTTATACACTGATCTGTCTGCGAAGCGCCGCTTCAAGTCGAACACAACTATGGATTGTGACTTTAACACTGTGTTCCAAATTATTATGCAAGGGACATATCAATAGGATTTCAGTACAATAGATTTGAGTTTTTCAAAGAAAGTGCTTGTTTGTTTTGTTTCTCATATCTTTTTAGATAACTGGTATCAATCTCAGACAGGTTTAAGTCTGCTTTTAGGGGTTGTTGCACATTATTAAGCAAGTCTCGGTGCATGCAATATGGGGAGGAAGAAAGATCTTTCTGAAGATGAAAAGCATGAAATGGTGCAATGTCATGCCAAAGGCATGAAAACAACTACAATTGTGTGAAGACTGAATGGAGATTATCGAACTATCAAAAGAGAAATTTAGAGCACAGAAGCACTCGGTCAGATAAAGGCTTATTTAGGAAAGTTTCTGTCAAACAAATTAATTGTATTAAAAGGGCAGTTATAAAAAGTCACTGGTGAGCAGCAAACATGTATTTGCAGGCTGGCAGTTGTGCATAAAGTTAGAAATAAATGAAGAGTCATTTTTAAACCGTTTTATTCACTGAAGAATTCCATACTAGTGCAACTGATGGTCTGCCCTTTTAATGCAATTCATTTGTTTGACAGAAACTTTCCTTAACCCTTTTCTGACCGAGCTCTTCTGTGCTTAAAATCACGACAATAATAGTTTGACAATATCCGTTCAGTTTCCACAAAATATGAGTTAACATTCCTTGTTCAAGACCTTTTTCAACATCTTTCATGCTTTTCATCTTCAGAAAGATCTTGCTTCCTCCCCATAGTGCATGAGAACGGTAACTTGCTCAATAATGTGAAACAACCTCTTTAAGAAGGTTTTCCATTTACCTAAGTAGACCTGGCAAACTACTGAGATTGATACCAGTTATCTTAAAAGATGTGAGAAATAAAACGAACACTTTCTTTGTATAACTAAATATTTATTTGTACTGAAATCCCACTGATATGTCACTTGCATAATACTTTGGAACACTGTGTATGACAGACAGAACAGGGTCGTATCTCTATATAAATAGATGTCTAGCGACTAAAGGAGCTACTAAGATTCAAATCATTTAATGTTTACCTACCTTAGGACGCCTGGTAAGCGGCGACTGCAAGAAGAACATTCATGTCTGGGAGCCACAGGAAGGTGGGACTTGGAAGATTGACCAACGGCCTTTCAGCTCGCACAGCAAGTCTGTTGAGGACCTACAGTGGTCACCTACTGAAGCCACGGTGTGTCAGTCAACAGAGTGAGATGATATTAATGGATATTGATTAATGGATGTACCGTAATGTCTAAATGAGTGTTTCTCTCCCACCCCCAGGTTTTTGCATCGTGCTCAGTGGATCAGTCCATTCGCATTTGGGACTTAAGGGCACCACCTAATTCTATGCTTTCAGCCAATGAGGCTCATTCTTCAGATGTCAATGTTATCAGCTGGAACCGAACTGAACCATTTATTTTGTCTGGAGGTGATGATGGCCTCCTGAAAGTCTGGGATTTAAGGCAGTTCCAGGTGAGCATGAGCAAGAGGAAACAAATATTAAGGTTTTATTATCCAACTAAAGGAAAATAGTCAAGTGAAACAGGTCAGTCTGGGATCACGTGAAGAGACTAACGCAATTGAGGCCATATAAACCCATAGCAGAACTGTTTGCCTGGTATATTGTTCCAGGATGTTTGGAACAACCTACCTGCAAACTACAGTACTGTGAAAAGTTATAGACAACTGTGAAAAATGCTGTAAAGTTTGGATTTTCAAATGTATAGCTATTAATTGTTCATGGTCTGTAGGATTTCTGAAGAAAAAAACCCCTCCTATGCCCACCACTAAGGCTGCACTTACAGTAATATTGTAAAATATTATTTCAATTCAAAATTTCTGTTTTATATATTGTGATTATTATAGATGTATTTTTAGCAGTCATTGCTCCAGTCTTCAGTGTCTCATGATCCTTCAGAAATCATTCTAATGCTGATTTGGTGCACAAGTAAAATGTCTTCTTATTATTAAAACAGTGTGTTGCTTAATGTTTTAGTGGGAAACATGATGCATTCTTTTCCAGGATACATTTATCTTCCTGGTTGAATATAGAAGTACAAAAGAACAGTATTTATTTAACATAGAAATCTTTTATAACATTAAAAAAATATTTGCCACTTTTGATCAATTTAATTGGTTCTTGGTAAATTAAAGAAAAAATGTTTTCTTACTGACCACAGAGTTTTTACTGGTAGTGTGTAGATATGTTTTATTTTTTACTGATAACGTGGATTTTTTTTCCCCTTCAGTCTGGACATCCAGTGGCCAGTTTTAAGCAGCACAGTGCACCCGTGACGTCGGTCCAGTGGAGCCCTGTTGACTCTAGTGTGTTTGCCGCCTCTGGAGCTGATGACGTCATCAGCCAATGGGATCTGTCAGTGGAATCATGTGACGTGGGAGGACAGGCAGAGGGCTTAAAACAGCTACCACCACAGCTACTGTTCCTTCACCAGGGCCAGAAAGAAGTGAAGGAGGTCCACTGGCACCCACAGATTCCTGGAGTTCTCATTTCCACAGCGCTGTCAGGATTCAACATCTTCAGAACTATTTCTGTTTAAGTGTGTGTGTGTGCGTGTGTGTGTGTGTGTGAGAGTGTGAAACAGACCGATTTGTTTCAGGCATAAACGGTGTGCATGTGTATATTTTTTAATGTACATATACATAGATGGATGAATGGAACATCTTGGTATGCATGACTTGTATGCATTTCTGTCATTTTCCCACCCTTGTGGAACCGATTTTTCAACTTCTTGAGACAGAAATTATGTAATTGTATGTGACAAATTACTAATTCGTTAAAACTCCGCTCTAAATCAAGTGTATTGGTTGTCTGTTAACTTTGTTTGTTTGTTTATTTTACAACCAGCATATTTTCCAAAGAGTCACTTTTCCTTGGATATCTGTTCAGTAAAAAAAAAGTTTAGAATTGTTTTCTCAGGCAAATTAACGGACATCATAGGAAGATGTTTCGGTCTGAAGGCAGACTGCAGGTTTTTATTAAGGTTCATTTTCAAAAACCACAGTAGCTTTTCACATATTATAATAAACAGAAAAATGTATTGTTAGTCCTTATTTCTTCATGAAAAAAAATTAGAAAACTTAATTCCTTCTATATGTATTGCACAAAACAATTTTAAAGAGTACTGAAGGAAATTTAATAAGCCTAACTAGATAAAATCACGTTATATGCGAATCTTGAATTAAAACAAGTTTTAAATACAATTTAGGTTTTTATGCAGCCAATGAGTGCTCTGAATGTTCCCTCAAGGCTGAAATGAAAACTGATATCTAATGAATTCAGTGATTCTTGATGGGAAGAGGAAATGGTTTTAATATAAAATGATGCCCTCCAGTGTAAGTATAAAGAAATAGCTTGTTTACAGTTTCAACAAATTTGTTTAAAAAATTTGCAATGTTTTGCAAGTACTCCACTTCCTGCAGTTGTTAGCTTTTTTACTTTGATCCTTGGTACAATTCTGGGCTAATGGTCATGAATGTGGCATTTGTAGATGGAGAAAAAATCCATAACATGTCATTTAGAATTATTCTGAAAAGTTGTGTGCAACTAAAAATCCATCCATTCATCCACCTACACATACATAAATTAAAACATCAGGAAAAATGATCCCACACTGATACTATCAAAATAAAATGGGAGGGAGATAAAGATAGTAAAGTATTCATTTATTTACCTGATTTTAAAATAAAAAATATTTATCATTAAAAATGGCATTACAGAAATGCATTTACCTTCCATCAGCACATTCAAAAAAATACAAAATGCCAGTTGGCAGTTTTATAAAACTTTAATTACACATTTTGGTCTATCTACATTATTTCAATTGGCAGAGTGGTTTTGAGTGTAAAATAATTACTGATTGTCAGTTATAGCATTCAAATCATACACATGTGAAAGCAAGATAAAAGCAATTGCTTTAAAAAAAAAACCCAACCTATTAAAGCTTTTCATGCTTCCCTTTATGAATCTGGTCAAAACCTCCATGATCAACCAGAATATGAGTTTTGTTTTTCATTCACAGTTTAACAACTATGCATTTTGCACTTGTTTAGCTTTAAGGCTATTTTGTAGTGCGTAACTATATTGTGTGCATTTCATTTTTACACTTTTTAAAAGACTACATCTCCAAAAACAAAAAGCAATCTGATTGCTTATTGCATTTTAGGATATGCATGTATGTATGTATGCATATGTAGCCTAATAATGAAAACTCCCAGGAGAAAATTCCAGCATTTGTGAATGCGTTCAGCAACCTTGCAACTTCCCACAAAAAGAAAAGCTTCTTCGCTGGCTTTTCAGTGAAACTAAGCAAGACAAAGATGGAAAACATCTTCAGTGCCTTCTGTAAGGCACTGTATATAGCCATAATATAAAGAATAATTAATGTGGTATTTGGCTTAAAAAAAAGTCTGTACTGCAGGTATTCACTCTCCATTGAGATTAAAGCTGTATCCAGTTAACTGAAGAAGGTAAAGTGCCCTATAACGGAACTATTAAGTGGAAATATTAAACAGTTTTATATACCTTGGAAATATATGCAGAAAATTGTTCTTGGGTTATTCTTTAAGACGACACACTGACCATTTGTCTTTCTTTCATAAAATAGACTTGAAAATGAGCAAACACCATAGTAAACTTCAAAAGTGTGGAAAAGAGAGTTACAAATAGTCCAGTTATTACCTCAAGAAGGACATTTTCATTATCTCTGTGTGTTTGGATTTTTTTTAAAAGAATGATTCTGTTCACAAGTCATCATGATCCATAAATTCTGCTAATGACTTATTTTTGGTCCTCAAATCGCTCGCAATGTCCTCTTATAGGCCAATCTCATCATCGAACTCGTCCTCAAAAGTGTATCCTTGTTCTCCATTGACACCCTCCTCCTCTGAATCTGTTTCTGAAAGATGTTGATTTTCTCTCCTCCGGTCCAACGGGGAGACTCCCTCATATTCTGAGCTCATCGAGGAAGAGGTGCTTGGAGAGTTGTCCTCCTTCCGATTAACCATCTCTGCTTGTCTTGGGTCTTTGTCGTAAACTATTCTCCCACTAATCTCCTGCATCTCCTTATTTGGTCTCAAGCTCATTTCTTCTTCACCTTCCACGTCTAGCCCTCCAATTGCTTCCTGCCGACCGATGATCTCATCACGCTTGTCGCTGAATCGCACTTTAGGCCTGAGCCCTTTTGATTTCACGCCATTCATCTCGTTCAGTTGCTCATCTTGTTGGCTCACCTCTTTGGTCACGCTTTCCATTCTCACCCTTTCATTCAACTCATTGGCAGCACTCCTTGGCGACATCATCAAATCTCTTGTGCTCTTGCTGGGACTAAACACCTCTTCGCTGTCTTTGTGAAACCCCATGGTCAGTCCATCCATCACTCCCAGTACATCTCCTAAAATCGAAGGCCCTAAATCGAAGTCGAGGTCAAAGGAGGAAACTGAATCGGCGTGCCGGAGCTCACTTGGACCGATATCTTCTTCAGCATATTCAATATCATTATTATGGTTCATCTGAATGTCTGAGGTCTCTACAGTGGCTTCCCCGACTGGTTGCACAGAGTTGGGATTAGGACCAGAGGGGCCATGGCTGGACAGGAAGGAGGTGTCACCAAAAGCGTCTCCACCACGACCAATGTGCATGGTGTGACGGAAATCCCCCAGGGGAGCAGAGATCATGGTGGGGTCCAGACGAGGGGTTCGAGATGATTTGTGAAGTGGCATGGTAGCAACTGAGGAACAAAATTGCAAAGTAAGATTAAGGGAAAGATGTAATAAAAACATGTATGGGCTTTATATGGTATTTTATAAAATGGATAGTTCTGGTCCTTGATTCTGATTGGTTGAGCCGCGTTCGAAGCCGTTGTAAATTACTCAACAAACACACTGTACACCTGTGTGACCGCAATACATTTATGGCAAGCCGTTTTAGCTTTTATTCATTTCCAGGATATGGATTCTTGATATCAACAATTACATTTTTTGATATCAACAATTGAATTGTTGATATCAAGAATTGAATTCTTGATATCAACAATTGAATTGTTGATATCAAAAATGTAATTGTTGATATCAACAATTAAATTGTTGATATCAACAATTTAATTGCTGATATCTGTAATTGTATTTTCACTAGTGAAATGTCACCATAGGCTGCCATTCAAAATGAATTGTTGATATCAAGAATTGATTTTTTACTAGTAGAAATATCATTTTTGATATCAATAATTACATTGTTACTAGTAAAAATGTGAATTCCTGATATCAATAATTAAATTGTCACTAGTTGAAATGTCTATTCTTGATATCAACAATTCAATTGTTACTAGTAAAAATGATCATTTTTGATATCTGAAAATGTATTTCTGATATCAATATTATTTCAGATATCTAAAATGGCTTTCTTACTAGTAACAATCACATTCATGATATCAGAAATTAAAATTGTCACTAGTAAAAATTGAATTATTGATATCAAAAATGAACATTGTTACTAGTAGCAATTCAATTGCTGATATCAAGAATAGACATTTCAACTAGTAACAATTGAATTCTTGATATCAAAAATAAAGGTTTTTACTAGTAATAATTGTATTTCTGATATGTGAAATTGGAATTTCAACTAGTAAGAAATCAATTCTTGATATCAACAATTGGTTTTGAATGGCAGCCTATGGTGACATTTTACTAGTGAAAATACAATTGTTTATATCAAGAATTAAATTTTTGATATCAAGAATGTAATTGTTGATATCAAGAATTACATTTTTGATATCAAGAATTCATATCCTGGAAATGAATAAAAGCTAAAACGGCTTGCCATAATACATTAGTGTTACTGCACAACTGCCGTTTGTGATTCTTTATTGCTGCATGTGTTGCTTGGCAACCTCTTTGGAACTACACTGCTTGGCGGAGGAATAAATGTGCTATGACATTACATTGTTTGTTGCTGGTGTTTATTTTATTAATCAAAATATTAAAATGAATATTTTTATGGAGTAACCGTTTTATAAAAGCAACAAGCCCTTTGAAGCCATGTTTTACTCCGCTTCGCATCGTGCCTAACAACGCCCCTTAGCTGTTCTAAATTCACTGTAAAACACGGCTTTGCGTGGCTTATTGCTTTAATATGATATATTATTATACACTGGCCGGCCAAAAAAAAGTTTCTGTTTAGATTTAAATAGGCAACTGCTTAAGAGTCAATGATTGGATCATTATTGAAGTGATTATTATGTTTAGCATGTTATATGTTTGGCAACAGTTCTTCTATCCCTAATTGATAGAGTGTGTAGCTTTTCATTTCTTAAACAACCATGTAGAAAGACACTTGCATATTTAAATCATTTTTTTTTTGTAGTAAGGCAGTGTATTATATTATATTATAGTTAATTATTATTTAAAGTTGCTAGTTATTCACATTACTAAATCTCATTATACTATATTAACTGTACTATAGTATAATATAATAACACAGTAAAACATTATGATCAAAAAGTTGACAACATATGTTTTTACATTGCTTTAACTCATCAAAATAAGTTAATATATTTTCAACTTTTTTTATAAGTAGGCTAATACAAGATTCAAATATTTTTTTAAGTCAGTTTAATGTCATTTAAGTTGAAATTACTTGAACAACCAACTTGATTGTACTTAATAATTTAAGGCAGCAACTTTTTGCTTTACAGTGAATAATATCTTATCTGCTGGTATTATATTATAATTATTTAATGTTGCTTGATATCCACATTTCTAAATCATAAATATAATATCAGGTTATATATAATTTTATTTCTTATATTATAGTTCATTATAATTTAATGCTGCTTGTTATTGACATTCCTACATTTCCTCAGACTGTTTTCTCTGTAAAAGCTGAAGTTTCAATTCAGTGGGACTCAACTGCTCCGTTTTGGGTGAGGTGAGATTATACAGTATAAGACTCATGTTCTTCAATTTGTATATTTCCGGATTTTATCAATAAACAGGTATGAAATCATTACGTTGCACAAAAAGGAGCTATGATTGAGTATATGTAGTGAAAAAGAGGAGTTGACAGACGCCAAATCCAAGCTCGGACTTGTATGTGAAGAGCGTGCTTAAATGCATTCTTGCCTCGAGCATTCTCGCGAGGTTGAGACCTTTTTTTTTTTTTTTTTTTTTTTTACAGTATGGTTGAGACCCAAAGTCTGAGAAACATTATAAACGTGGCCACGGTTAGGCTATATCTTTTTAAAACTTAAATCGATTAATTAATTGACAGACAGAAATGTCACTCGTTTCTGGAGCCTATAGAACACCTTTGAAGCCCAGGGATAGTTTCTAATACTACAAAATGAACCCCCCCGACCAACATTTAATAGTTAAATAAAAGTTACTCTTTATAGGCCTAGTTGTTAAAATCCATTTTTGCATCATCCGAGAAGCTTATAAATATAAGCGTATATTATATAGCTTATATATATATATATATATATATATATATATATATATATATATATATATAAAAGAGTCATTATCGAAATGTGTGTCTTAACCAGACTGGTCCTAACCTTTTCATAAACAACTGCAACAGCTGGAAAGGGTATCAGTTCTAGTCGTCTTTACCAGATCTATTTAACGTTACCACGGGTAACGTTATAAAGTAAAAAATAAATCTTAGGTTTAACGTACTTTCTGAGGTAAAACACCTTTATACACATTTTATACACATTCGACGAAAACGAAATAATGTAATTGCAGCCAAGTAACTTACCAGTGCTATTAAAATTTTAAGCAGAAGACCTGCCTGTTGCCCAGGAAAGCGTCGCCCTGTCCAATGAAGCTGTAATAGAGCAAAAATCAACGTGTGTATCAAATAGTATTTAGTTGAATGCAATGAAGGTCTCTTAAAGTGGGAGTAACTGCAAAAGTTACGCGCCCAACGGAGTTACCGAATCGGGTTCCTTCAAAACGAGGGAATTAGACTTACTTTGATCACCCTGTGCTTGTCAACGGGATTGTACCTATTTGCTCCAGTTTTAACCAAATTATTCTTTAAATATCGCTTTCCTTCTTTTACAGACTTTTCTGGCGTCGCTCTTCTCTACGATATTTCTTTTTTTTTCCTTTAGGGATGGGCAAGGAAGTGACGTGAATTTTACATGGGAGCGCTTTGGCACAGCTGTAATAGTGAATGAAAGTAGCCTATACCAGAGCCCGTCTACTGCAGCGCTGCCTAGGCATTGATTTCCTTTCAGAATGATTTCACATGAGTTTTCTTTTTGAATTTTAAACCTCACTCAAGTGTAGAATCATGAGTAAAAGTGGGGCTTGTTAGGGTTGAACAAGTGAAAAATGAAAAGTTGGCAAAAGGCAAAAGGTCATCTAAAAACTAAATGAACTTTTATTTTAATTTTTTTAAGTGAGGAGACTATTTAAAATATAGTTATTGTTATACCCTTGTGTAGGACTGTTTGTACATTGTGTGTTTGAGTTTATTGCCATGGGTGAATCACAATGAAAACACATTTTGGAATCCCGTCTGTCAACATTTTGAACAGAGCTTGTCAAAGCAGAACCTGTTCTAATGCTCTGTTTTAGTTTTGTATCTCCATGTATGGGCATATCACTTTCACCATCAATCTGATAATAGAGATAAAAATCCATAATGAAAAGTTTGATTTCTTTTGAAAAGCGTGACATGAAATAATAGAAATATTTGGGAGAATGGAACAGTTTATTCAACCTTTATACAAAATGTAAAAAAAAAAATAGACCTTTATAAATGTTATATAGTCTATAAATTATACATTTTATATATAAATTATATACATTTTGTATCATATTTGATGCATCAGGCTTTTATGGCGTGTATCATATTCTGATGATGGATCTCCATAACTATATCATAGGCCCCATATACTGAGAAGATGGAGAACATCAGAATATGGAGTTTTTTTATGGCCAAAGATTAAGATGACATTTTGATTTTAATGTAAATCAATGAGTATAACTACTTACATAAAATACATATCAGTCATCACTCCATATCTCCCAATAATATGTCTAAAAAAGATGATATTTAAATGCTTAGTTTAAGGATCAAAGGTCTGGGAGGCAAAATAGAAAGATGTTATTTAGAGATGTACACATAAATGTTCCTCAAAAGCCTGTTTTTCAAATACGATACATACATAAAAAAAAAACAAGAATATTTATATATATATTTAAATTATTATTATTATTATGTTTACTTTTTCACAGTGGGCTAAGATTTCAAAGGACAGGTGACCTAAAGGGATACATATTTACAATACTAAAATGCCTTTTACTTGCAAAAAAAGTATGAATTATCAATCAGAGGACAGAAGGTTGTAGCTATACAACAGGTTTTTCAGCAAAGTTTTAATTTTGTTGACAGTTTAGATTCCTTTCATGCATCAAATATGATGCTAAAGAGTTAAGAAAACTGAGATCTTTGAATGAATTGTAGATTAAAGGCTACAACTGACATTCTTTCTGCTTTGGTGGCCTACATATCCTGCCTGGAAAGAGAATTCAAGGATGCTGCAGCTGAGTCATGAATCACATCACATCACTTCCTCTTTCTTAGCACAGCTTATGTCACACACTATCACTATGGTTACTAATACAATGATGAATGGCTGGAAGTGTTGTCAGTGTATGAGGTCACATATAAAACCCAGCATTACTGAAGGAGTGGTTCACTGGATTAGAGAATATCCATTTACAAGAATGAAACAAAATCCAGCTATTTTTATCTTTACAATGCCAAAATAAGTCTGAACAGTAGGCTCTATTTATACATGGATTTATATTTGCTCCCCGGTGAATTTTATCTTTTGAATGGAATACTTACCTTTAGTGTTGTACTGTGAGTAAAAAAAAATGTTAAGGGATAAAAAAGTCTATGGAGTCAAGAAGTGTAGGCTACTTACATTTGAAGTGCAATGAATGCAGCACAGTAGATCTCGTTAATACCAGCACGCATAAATATCTATTCATCACTTGTCAGACCTACACACTAACAAAAACCTTTCCAGAAGTTCCTATCTTATGTAACCATTCTTATGAAAATGTTGCCATCCAGTGGTTGGATTAGCATATACGGTTTCCTATAATCTGATGGCACTAAATTAAAGCTAATTTAATTTACTAAACTGAATTGAAGCTAATTATATAAACTAAATAAAATTTGCTTTGTATGGTAGCCTAGGCTATTTAAAAATAGAACGCCTTTAGAGACTTTTCTTTTGAAAATTCAGCTAAGCTCAGCACGCATGCTCAGTCTTATAGTGTTGCTGCCAGGCGTATACGTCGAAGGATGTCTGACAACGAAGAATCTCCAACAGAAAATCAAAAAGATGAACCTTCGATACAACACACTGTCACTGAACACATTGGATTATCAGATGAGAAGAAAAAGAGTATGAGTTATATACATGACCTGAGAAACTGTTATAAATTAATTGCTATACGCTGCTGCAGTGTTTATTTCGGCAGGTCATCAGCGATCTACTTCCGTGATTTCGCAAAGATTGATAGCTCTGCCAGCCAATGAACTTCCCGTTTGTATGTAGGCAGCCAATGGCTGGCCAAGTAGGCATGTTCTTCTTTACCATGAAAGTGTTTGTAAGAGTTGAATTTTTGTTAAGATTTTAAGAGAAATTTCGGCATAAACGCTATTTTAATTAACCAAATGGCCTAAAACATTCTTGTAGAATCATTCAACAACAGATGACAAGATAATACCGAGTATTATAATCACAATTTATTGTGACGTTGGGAACCCATTTGTGGAACCTATGGCCTGGCATATCGTACCCTATTAATGTATTTATTATATAATGTTTTATTGCAGAGTTTTATTGTTTTAGCATCATTATTGATTAACAGAGTAATATACTCATACATTTCACTTATACATGTTTACTTTACTTGCTTTAAATTTTTACAAACAAAGTAGTTTGACATCAAAAAGTAATTAGGTGGCCCTTGTGAAAAAATGCAGTTCATTTTATTGGGTGTCACACTTTATATTAGGTGTCTTTAGCTACTATGTATGTCTTGCATAAAAATACTTTTTTGGTACAATGTACTCATTGCTTTATGTTGTATTGCAAAACACTTTTGTTGCTATTGAGGCTTGGTACAGGTTTGATTATCTGGTTTTGTTTAAGGGTGGGTTAAGAGATAAGGAAACTGTCAACAGTTTAATTAGATGTAATTAAATTAATTACAGCTGTAATTACATGCATGTTCTTTTTTAAATATAAGTTCAATGTAAAACATGTATGTTCACAATAAACCGAAATAATGCATGTAAAAGTTAGTAGTAGTTAATGACACTTAATGTAAAGTTGGACTGTGTGTTTGTTTGTTTTAAGAGTACATTTTTGTGTTTCGTAACACACTTAAGTACACTTTTAAAAGAGCAATCTATAATAAGTTTCAGCTTCTTAATAAGTATGGTCCACAGAGATTTTCTGAATATGTTGTGAATTATTTTATCCTCATTTTATCTTTCAGTTGATGTGCTGTTAAAGGCTGTCGGTGATACGCCCATCATGAAGACCAAAAAATGGTCGGTGGAGAAAGGGAGGACCGTACAGTCACTCGCTCAATTCATCTCACGCTTTCTCAAACTGGAGCCTAGTGAACAATTGGTATGTTATTCACCCCACCATGACCAACTCGCTTCATTAAAAAGCATTTTAAAGCAGAGTGGGCTCTCCCTCCTCTGCCAGACCACTGTGCCATCAACAAAAGAACACAACCACTAATTTTTCCCAGTTTGAAAGCTTCTTAAAGATATTCATATAGAGACATAATTTCCACCATCAGGAGGGTCCGCGTACAACAGTGCATGTGCAAGGTGAATGTTGAGACAGAAGAGTCCAGTAGGTGGCAATACGCAACTGTGCATATATTGTAGTTGTTGTACAGAGCGATACAAAACAACACGCTGTTCCAAGAACAGTAAACAAAGCAGTATATCATTCTCCGTTGTTGTTTTCTTTTTCTTGGTTCTTGTTTAACTTTTGCATGCAAGCTACTTTTCTTCTTCTATCCCTCTGAGTGAACATCCTGTAAATGACACGACTCAGTGCTGCCCTATGATATCCTGTAGAGTCTGGAAAAGCAATTGTGTCAAACGTGCCCATCTGCGCTCATCCGGTTGAGTTAGTGTACTTTTGAAAGCTGTGCGGACACGGGACATGGAAAATGAAGTATGCTCGGGCCTTAAGACTGGTGCAAGGGAACAGGTCTTGAAAAGGTCATGCCATTTCCTCGGAGTTATCAGTGGGCTTATCTTTTTTGACTCGTATGCTTCCCGTTGTCCAACACAATATTTGACGGCCATTGTAAGTGCTGTCTTTAATCGCAAAATCCTTTCAGTGCACTGAAACATTCGCTTCCTAAAAATCCCACAATCCCACCGCAAAAACCAGGGAGCATCGATGCTCACTATGCTCCCTTACTGGTAAATTCATCACATTTCTGAAGCACAAAACATAAAACACGCACAAGCCAAATCAATAAATATAATGACACGCGATAGAAGATTTGAAAAGACAAACCGTTTTTTATTAATTTAAATATGTCAGATAAACACACATCACTAGACAGGTAGTGAACAGATCTAGTTAGCATTTATTATTAATATTCAGCTGAAATGTTGCAAAATTGCAACATTCTACAATGTTGTACTTTGACGTTGTATGTAGTCATGCTGCCGGAAATTGAGTAATCACTGTACCAATGTGTAGCGAACCAGGGTCCTTACCAGCGGCCGGATTTGTGTACACGACATACTGATTCACGAGCTAGGGAGCTGATTGAGACGCACCCTTGGAGTCTTTACTAATGAGCTGATCAGTTGAATCAGGTGTGTTTGATTAGGGAGATGTCTAAATCAGAGATAGGGTGTGTTTGAAATCGCCCCCTATACCCTGGTTCACTATTCCCTACATTACCCCATTAATACAGTTCACTTGAGGGAGTGAATGAAAACGAGTCAGTGAATTCGGACACTGAGTGCGCCGGAAGGGCTGCCACTTTTGCATAGTTTGTGCTTTCTGTTTAATAATCATTTGCTAATCAAATTTAGCAAACTGGCATCTTGTAGTAATGAAAACATTTATATTAAACTCTGTCATGGAAACTATTACCTTAATTAAACAATTTAATAATCAATTGGAAAGGAATTTATAACTATATGATATTACACTGTACCCACAAAAATGTTTTGTTTATTTTCTTTAGACAATATACAATATCACTCAATATTACACAACACAACAATTATTAAATACCACTACACATCTGCTAGTGGTAATGGAGTCCTACCTGTCGTGACATTCCCTACTCTGCCTTGTAAAATAACATTTCTATTATAGGAAAATCTACATACGGTTACCAACAAAAGTATTTTTTTGGCTTAAAACATGTTGAAGATTAGCAGACTGTCGATTCATTAAATAAGCTAGTTCCTCACAAAAGCGGATTATTCAGCATAGTAGTGAAGCCTCTCTCATTGACATCCATTAAAAAAAGGCCTCTTGTCTCCTTTTCTGCGTACCGCTTTTTTTTTTTTTTGGACTGAAGTTGCAGGCTTGCAGAGTTCATTCACTGTGCTATTGGGCCCTGGCCCTAGGTTGAGAACCACTGCTTTAGATCTACATTCGTGGACAATACATTTTGACAAAGATTTTGTCAAGTTAAATGTCTGTTGTCTGTTTTCATAAATATGTTTAATAAATACATTTGAATGAACCTTTTTATTAATAAATATATATATATATATGTGTGTGTTTGTATGTTTCATTTATGTGATCTTTCTCATAACTAATTGTATTTATGAACCAACCCAATCAAAGTAATTTTATTTTAAAAATAATTATGAGATGAACTAGTTTTTTCTTATTGCTCTTCTGTACTAAATGCTTTATCTTTATTTTTCTGCTCTTCCACCAGTTCATTTATGTCAATCAGTCATTTGCTCCATCACCAGACCAAGAAGTGGGTGTGCTTTTTGAGGTATGTTTTTGTGTGTGTGTGTGTGTGTGTGTGCGCTTTTTGAGGTGTTTTTGTGTGTGTGTGTGTGTGTGCTTTTTGAGGTATGTTTTTGTGTGTGTGTGTGTGTGTGTGTGTGTGCTTTTTGAGGTGTTTTTGTGTGTGTGTGTGTGTGTGCTTTTTGAGGTATGTTTTTGTGTGTGTGTGTGTGCTTTTTGAGGTATGTTTTTGTGTGTGTGTGTGTGTGTGTGCTTTTTGAGGTGTTTTTGTGTGTGTGTGTGTGTGCGTGCGCGTGTGCGTGTGTGTTTTGCCAAATGCTACTCTGCCCCCCTCTGGCTTTTTAAGGAAATTGAAAGACTGAAATCATTCAAGATGACCATTTGGTTGCACTTTATTTTAATGTGTCTTAGTCACATTAGTAATTATACATTTAAGAAGTATAGAGTAATATCAATTAACATGTACTTACTATAGGGTTAGGATTAGAAGCAGGGTATGGTTTAGTTGGATGTAATTATTCATAATTTACTGTCATTACTACAGTAAGTACATGTAGTAATGTTTTGCTGACAAATTCAGCATTATTCAGAAGACTTGAAACTCGTAACAGTCCTCTATACGCAAGTGACTATTTCTGTTTTTAACATGACCTGTGTAATGCTGTATAATGAATGTAATGGGTTAATGCGATTTTGGTGGGGATTTCTGTGAAGGAACCATGTGTTTCTCTGATTTAATAGGTAAACCTTGTTGTTCTACTCTGTTTTACAGTGTTTTGGAAGTGATGGGAAACTAGTTCTCCATTACTGCAAGTCCCAGGCCTGGGGATGAGCGTGCAGCTCTCTCCCCCCCCCGTTTCCTCCTTTCATTTATACATCGGTACACATACAGTAACAAAAACATCCCATGCGTATCATCATTGTTTTTATAACTTGTACATTTTTCATGTCTTGTTTTTTTGTAAATAATAAAGTGTAAATAATATTATAAAACAATGCATCATCTCGTGGGACTTTTTTAAAGCGCAGTGGAGGTGGGAGGAATAGGTGGAAATCATAAGAACACCAAATACCTTTAGCAACAAATTCTGATGAATGTTTTTTATATTTAAGCTCGTGTTGAAGTGATTTACAGGGACAAAGACAATATGTGATTCTCAGTAGTACACAGTGATTACTTTTTACAGGAGGGGTGGGTAATGCCCCAGGACAGAACAGGTCACATGTAAGGGCCGGTGGAGACACCGAGGGGTGTGAAGAACAGGTGGGACAGAGGGTTGTTTAAAAAGGGTGGGATGGAGTGATGTAAAAGAAGACAGGATAGAAAGATGGAGATGGCGCTAACAGATGGACTGAAGAGGGATTATGGATACTCTTGGTAGAGTGTGACACCAATTTCCAAGGAAAGGCAGGAAAAGGAGGAGATTTGGGCAGGATTTTACCAAAAAAAGGGGAAAAGCAGAAATAATCGCAGAAGGGTAAGGAGAGAAACTGCATTCTGAACCAAAGAGACGAGACCTTCTGTGTTTACAACTGCACAGAAGGAAGAAAAAGATGAAAATGAATGGATCGAAACAGGGGGGAATTATTACGATGGACATGATGTAAGAAGATTAATGTGCACAGGTAAAAATCATTTTTTTAATGCAAAATAATGTTGATTTTCTTGTGAAATATAGCTACATTTAATTCTCGATACTACAGATACATCTGGTAGTACTCTTCAACAATAAATGAATGATTCAAGCATTTCTTTTGATTAGCACACACAATGCCTTTCGTATCGCTTACAAACACATTAAAATAAAATTACATTTAGGATCTGTTTTTCTGTAAAATGTGCAAATGTTGCCTTAAAGAACTGTTTTTAGTTGATCTGACTTTTGAAAATGAGTTTTGTTGATGTAATCTATAGTCAGGCTTATTCAGATATATTAAACTATAGTTTTTATATTACATGCTCATATAGCTCAATTTAAATGTGAGTTTAAGGATAAAAATAATGCATAGGAATCCTTAAAAGCATTTAAAAAAAAACATGCACACCTACAAAGCCCAAACAGATTAAAACAGATTATTAGAGGATTACAAGTAAAGTTAGACTTAATGCAAGAGCTTAACTAATAATTTCATCACGTAACTTCAAACGTAATCCTTTGAATTCCCTCTCTTTCCTTTTCTCATTTTTAATCCATTCAGTGCTAGACTGGATGATGCGTTAGGGAATATCAGTAATAGTTCCGTTTCATTTATTCTGCATTTCATAAGCATGTTTTACCTTTAAATTACAGTTCTGCTCATAAATGTACATACCCCTTGCAAAATTGCATGTTTTGTTTTTTAGTACTGTTCTGAATAAACATAACAGGCAGTTAAACTTCCCATGGTCTTCAGGTCCTACACATTCTTCCGCATATTTTCACACTGAGGAACAACTGAGGAACTACACAACCATTACAAAAGGTGCAAACATTCACTGATGTTCAAGATGGTGCAGGGGGTGTAAACTTTTTGATGTGGATTATTTTGTATTCTGGGAAATATGTCTTATGTAGTCTCTGAAGTGCAGTACTAAATGAAATGATCTTTAAACTAAATAAGAAACATATACACCTTATAGGTTCCTAATACATCATGGCGCCGCCTTGAACATCAGTGAATGTTTGTACCTTTTGTAATAGTTGTGTGTAAGTTCCTCAACTGTCCTCAGTGTGAAAAGATGGATCTCAAAATCATACGTTCTCTGCTGGAAAGAGTTTAAAAAAAAAAGCAGAAGATGCTAGAAAACAAAATAATTCGATTTTTCTGAAGAACAGTGCATGATTATTATTATTATTATTATTATAACTGAAACTAAAACTAAAACCATTAAAAAAAAACATGTTTGTTACTTAAAATAAAACAGACAACAAATAAAATAAAGTATAAAAACAAACTTATTTAGCTGCAACATTTCTCATTTTCATTTAGTTTAAAGAACTAAATAAACTAAAAATGAAATAAAAAATGTATAAAAACAAAATGACTTAACATTTTTGATGAAATGAAAATGAAAAATATAAACATAATAATATAAAAAACTATAATAGTATCTCAATAAAATAACACTAGAACATTGGACAGTTTAACTGCTCCTGACAACAACTCATGAACAACTATCAACACATAAAATTGTTGATAATTCAGGTAACAACACACAATATTAAGTTTCAAGGGTATGTGTTCATTTGTGTAAATTAAGTGTTTATGTTGTATTGTAGACTATATGTATACATCTCTAATCTAAAACAGTGCATGCATTTTATGATCCCTCTTATTTTATTATAACTTAGAATCTTACATATTCTGCAAGGGGTATAAACCTATGAGAATAACTTTATATGATTGATATTGGAAGAAATAATTAGTAAATTTATTTGCCTTTGGTTTTCAAAGCAACATAAAACAGATCACTAATATTAAATAAAAAATTCTAATCAAGACATTTTATGACATGAAGTGATTTGCGTTACAGAATTTGGTGATAAAAAAAGAATAATAAAGTAATATGAAAATATCAAACAAATATTAAATCTGTTAGCTAACAAAATCCATATAATAATGATATACGAATGCCAAACTGTATTAACACATAGTGCTAAAGTAGTAAGATGTGTCTGTGTAGTTAATGTAATTGTCTTTTAGATCTCTTCAAGAATTTTTTCATTTGTTGCTTTGGTTAATAAACATCTGCCAAGAACAAAGTTTAAATGTATAAGCCTGGGACATATGTTTTCTTTCCTTGTCTGACCCTCTCCTTTAATAAATCCACATCTTCATTTATCCTACCATCTGTCACAGGGATCTCTTTCTTATTTCTGCTTTATATAATTTTCTCAATTTCATTCTCATCCCAAAAGATTTGTTTGTGCGTGGACACTGGCATCCCTGTTTGCCCTTCTCTTCCTTACCTCTAGGTAGCATGTTGGACCACATGTCCAGGCGTTCTCGCTCCCTGCTCTCTCTTTTCCTGACCTCCCTTGCCCTTGCTTTATCTGTGCTGGCTTTCTGTACGTCTTACTGGTGTGAAGGAACGCACAAGGTGGTCAAACCTCTCTGCCTTTCACCCGTCAAGATGAAGAACTGCGGCCAGAACAATAGTGAGCCTTACACTACAGGTATGATGTATCACATGCACCTTAATCTTCTGGTTTGATTTTACCGCGGTGTGACAAATAACAATCGTGCTGATACTCACAACATAATAGTCCCAAAATTAAATGAAAGTAGATTCATCTTTGCGCATCTCCAAGCAACAGTAGTGTTTTTCATTCCTGAATGAATAAGCCAGTGTTTTGGATAAATTGGTTGAGTGAATGATTCAATGACTCATTCATAAACAGTATAAACAGCAATAAAAACAAAACTAAACACAAATGTTTATCTTAATTCAGTTGTATCATGGAAGGTCAGCAGCAAAGACACTGGTTTATAAAGTGAGATTAAATACATAAAATATATTTTAGTTTTTTACACATTTATTTATCGCAGGTTTGCGTAATATTCTGAGATTGCATTTCACTGTCATTTTTGAGGAATACTGAATCTGTCTTTTTATGCAAGTGCGATGAGTAAACACATGCTCACATTTAGTCTAGAACTACAATAACTATCATGTTTACATGGCGCACACAACTCTGCATATTAGTCCTGATTTCTCTCAACAATGGGACAGGAGAGGTGTCAGTAAATGGGAAGTAACTTGGGTTACTTATTTGAGAAAGTAACCGAGATATTTTGTTGTAAATTTAAAAGTAATGCATTACTTTAGTAGTTACTTTTAAAAAGTAATCTGATTACCTAACTCACTTTATTTGTAATGTGTTAGCCCCAACACTGTTTATAAAGATGGTCGCCACCTACTGGTGTAATAATGTAGTCTGTAGGAAGAGTCAATGAATAATCTCCAATATGACTGACAGACTGTCTGGATTCTCGAACACAGACAAGCGGAGTGATACGAGCAGTGAAAAGTTACAGTGCTTGCACAGTCCACTTATTTAGGTTACAAACATTCTAATTGATAGACTTTTTTGTTTCTTTTCAGAAAGCCCCACCCCAGATCCACGGGGCACTTTACCACCAAAGCGAAGGGAGGAACTAGCCAGGATTCGTCAAAGGCAATTGGCCAACGCAGTTCACTACATTTGGGAGACGGGAGAAGACAAGTACACCTTCAGATATTTCCACACAGGATTTTGGGAGTCTTGTGAAAAACATGCTGATGGTAAGAAAAAGTCTCACCGAGAGAGATCAAAGGGTTCACCCAAAACGGAAATTCTCTCACCCTAAAATGATCTACTCACCGTCAAGTCACAATGTCGATTATGTCATTCTGTTAGGCTGGACTTTCACACTGCTCTTTCCTGTACAATGAAACTGAATGCAGAATTTGTGCTATGTTTGAATACATGCAAATGTGCACAAGATTTCAGAGATGCAGCAATGCATTTTTTTTCTTTTTCAAATCAGAAGACTTGCAATAGTGCATTAGTTTATGGAAGAGCTGCATGAACATTCTGCCAAATGTTTTATTTTGTGTTTAATGGAAAAAAGAAAGTCATTGGGGTTTTAAGTGACATGAGGGTAAATGACACATTTTCTTTTTTTTTAAATAACTTTAATACTAATTTTAGGACCTTGATGGCATTTTTCAAAAACAATCACTTGTAACGGGCTATCTAATGTTCAAAACATGTTTTCAACCTGCTTTTTTGGATTCTCAACAAGGGCCTGCACAGTAATGTGAAATCTGAAAACATGAACATGGGACCATAGAAACAGTGTCTGAAAGAAAATGGTGATGTAGTATTACATCCAAAATAATGTAGACCAGTTGGTTCATGTTCCACAATAATTGGTGTAAGTGGATTTCATTATCCAGAAACCTTCTGATCATAACATGGAATATGTTCATCAATTTTCATAAAGCTATGCATTTATGCAGTAATGCAGCAGTTACTTATCAATTTGAGCAGTTGTTTTAATTGACAGCATGCAGATCAGTGCAATGAAATGAAAAATGTGTATTTTGATTATTGGTTGGGAGTTTAATGTCTTGAGTTTTGTAACGAGTTTTCAAAGAAAGTGTAAAAAACAAAAATGGCACACCCATTTTAAAATGCTTTATATGCAATTCAAATAATTGTATTGTTGTGTGTCAGACATTGGATTTCATTGGTATTCTTGTTCATTCTGCTACATTATAGGAGAACGATGTCGCAGGTTCTTAGATCTTACTCCTGGAGAGACTCATGGTGAGCGTGCAGTGCATGTGTGTGTTCATGAAATGATATATATAATATATATTATGCAGAATGTCAAGTATCTCTCTATTTGTACAGTATATTCTCATATAAGTGTACCATGCATGTGTTCCTCTGTGCCTTCTGCAGGTGTTCTGTGGTTGTCAATGATTGCTGAGTTCATGTACATCAGTTTGTTGGGAATGGGGTTTCTACTCATGTGGGTGGAAGTGTTGTGTGCTCATAAAGAAATGCATGCGCTCAAAATCAACGCTTTTGCAGCCATGTGCACTGTGCTCTCAGGTAAGAGATTGCTTCTCTCTTGTGGTACATTTTGGGTATTGCAGTCTTTGGTAATTATTGTTAAAGAATTATATTTTGATCATTTGCATTACATAGTCTAGATACCAGGCATCTTATATTGTCCTAATTCCCTCTAGTTGTATCTTTCAGGACTGTTAGGGATGGTGGCTCATATGATGTACACCACCGTATTTCAGCTGACTGTGATTGTGGGGCCCAAAGACTGGAGACCTCAGACCTGGGACTACGGTTGGTCATTTGCGTGAGTACTCTTGCATGTTTACACGATATATCATTTTGATTTGATTGAGATACGATTAAAAGTGCAGTTTGAACTTTAAGTATAGTCAAATAAATGTATTTGTATAGCGCTTTTCACAATATATATTGTTTCAAAGCAGCTTTACAGAAAATCATGATGTTAATGTTTATCATATCTTAAGTATTTTCATGCCTTTTAGTTGCATTTAGCAGATTAGAACTGGGTGATCGCCTAATATAGTTTGTTTTGCAAGGATACAAGCAATCAAGCAGTCGAGATTTGCTATTTATGTAGTATATATTGCTTTATTTGAGTGTACTACACTGTATGTGGGCACATGTAACGTTACTGTGCGATAATATAGTTTACAATTTGCAGCCAAAAAAAAAAAAGAAAAAAAAAAAAAAATAGCCGAGGCAGGCCCAGGTCAGGAATAAGCTTTAGAAACATGCAAATGTTTAGGAATTTTTCTCAGTTCATCGAATATTGAATCCATGGAATTAATAGGTTGCTTTTATGTATTCAATCAGTGAAATTAATTGAATGTGTTCAAATCATTAGATGCATTTTTCTGACTCGACACAAAGCATTCATTCAGTTCTGTGTGATTTTTTTGTGTGCTGTTTTCAGCACGTTTCAAATGATTCCATCACTTTTACAAAGCCTTTAAAATGTTCATAGTGAACAAAAATTCTGTCATCATTTAATCATCACCATTTATTTAAAAATATCCAAATAATATAACATGATGTAACTATACAAATATATAATATAATATTTGTAAAGATTTTTTCACGTCCCCTATGCCATAGATATCAAATATCGTTCAAGCTTTCATTATAAATATGGAACGTCAAAGCTATGATATACATACATTATGTCATATATCCAAATATAGAAGACATGTTGTGCTCTGGTTTGTCCATGATGTTAAATGCCACTTGAATGTCAAGAAGTAGATATTTTTGAGTTCACTGATTGCTGACAAAAGCCTGTAAATCATGTCTAGTTCTTTGTTAATCTCCCTCTTTCTTTTGCATGGTCCTTTCTCTCACTTCTCAACTCCAAGGTTGGCATGGGTGTCTTTCAGCTGCTGCATGGGTGCTGCGGTTATGACCCTTAATTCTTACACTAAAACAGTCATTGAGATGCATCACCGCCAGAGACTTCGATTAGAAGAGGCCCGTGCTACAACCCACGCTCCATCCTACGATGAGGTGGTCCCAGGGGGCGGGCTCTACTCCGTCAGTGGCCTGTTACAGTGCCCGAATGGGATGATGGACTCTGTGTGGGCATCCAATGGGAGCATGAGAATGGTGCAAGAGGAAGATGTGCCCACCCTGGTACTGGTTGGGGGATGCCGACCGGATACGTGTGAGGACTGCGAGAGAGAGATAGATGAGATGAAGGAGGCTATGAAAGGAATAGATTCTCCTTGCTGATTCACCCAAAAACGAAAAATCGGACTTAATTTACTCAAACTGTTCCTAACCTCAATTAATTTATTTTGTCTGTGGAACACAAAAGAAGATATTTTGAAGAATGTTGGTAATCAAAATACTTTTTGGTTGCCATTAAACTGCGACATATCTTAAAATATCTATTTTTGAGTCATGCCGGTTTGGAACGACAAGAGAGTGTGAGTAAATGGAGTCAGAATTTTCATTTTGGGTGAAATATAACTTTTAATGGGTTTTTACAACAAAGGCCTTGTATGTTTCGTTTGTCTGAATAACTGACTGACTTGCAAAAATTGTCTATGCAAAATGTCCCTATAGATGTTTTTTTAGGTATGTGTGTGGCTGAAATTCAGTCGGTATGAGTGAGAGATACTGTAGACATACAGCAGATGTGAGAAAGGAGAAAGGTGTGTGTAAATCTTTCAGTGATTGGATTTTCAAGTGTGAGGATTCCAGGAAATTGTATTTATGTATTGAAAGGTATGAGACTCTTGAGTGGATTACGTTGAGATTGTGTCAGATCACAAAGCCTGTATTATTTTTAGTTATGCATCTCATCTGTTATATTTTAAACAAAAAGGTGTTCTGTTATATCTAATCTTTTATGCTATATCTGTGTTATTTAAAAACTCTTTTGCTCAGAAATGCATCTGGTACCATAGCTGATGTACAGACTATACAGAATATTATTACTATAACAAAATCTAAAATGCTTGAAATATTTACTAAATGTGGAATTGTTGCAACCATCAATTGTTGTGATTATTTGTATCAATGGGTTTTCTTCTACTTCTGAGAGAAGGGTCAATACTGACAACTGTAAATGATATTGTAACTTACATTCACTGTTGTCCAATGTGACATTCTTTGTGTTCCTTATATTTCTAACGGTTCAAGTTCATTATCACAAATGTTCAATATGGCAAAACAAAGCCTATATTAACAGCCTATATTAACTCTGTACCCGCCAGCGTTTTTGAAAAAAGTTGCCCGCCACCATTTTGAATCATATTCACAAGTTCCATGGCCCCCAGAATAGTACGAATATCTGAACATGCAATATATCAAAAGAAAGAACAGAACGTGCCCGGCGCATGGTCTAAAAGGTTTGTCCCTATTCTCTTAATGAGTAATGGGAGTGTTTTGCGCGTAACGTGCAATAAACCAATCAGAGTCTCATCTCCCATTCCCTTTAAAAGCCAGTTGCGCTCGATTGCAAGTGGAAAAACTGAACTCTGGAAAAACGGATCTGCTCATGCGCAGATGATTGTGCTCATGCGCACAATGTTAAATCGTGCAAGCAGACCATCTAGACAAGCCGGATTCCACCATATCTTTATGTACACAATAATAATCTTTTACAGTGGAATCATTTTTATTTGTAATATTTTGCATGTTGTGTGCTGCTGTGCCATGTGTGTGTAATAAGAAAAGTGTACGCGTGTTGTGCACCCGCCTATAGGCTCATATTACTAAAGCGCCCTTTAACAAAAAATAAATAAATACTGCGTTGTGTGTTGATGTGTTCAGGCGCATTGTTGGTCCGTTGCTATTTTGAGGCAACTGAAATAGACTGCGCCATTGACCACCAAAAACCTGAAGTCAATGGCGCAGTCTATTTCAGTTGCCTCAAAATAGCAACGGACCAACAATGCGCCTGAACTAGGGTTGCCACCTATGCCTGATAAAAAACCGGGACATATCGTTGACCCGCCCAACGGGGGGGGGGGGGGTTCTTACATTCGCCTCTTTACATATCGATGACCCGCCCAACGGGGGAAGGCGATTACATGCGCTTCTTACATGCGCTTTTTGAGACACACATAGCACACACACGCAAGGCCTCTCGCTCTCTCCCTCCCTGTCGTGCGCGCGCTACAGTTTGAACATACATATTCACGTAGCCTTTCGAAAACCGGGACATTCAGTGTCCCGGGAGAATGCATAAATTTCCCGGGACAGGTGATTAAAAAGAAGGACACTCCCGGTAAAACCGGGACAGGTGGCAACCCTAGCCTGAACACATCTCATTTTCAGACCAGCCCGCACATGGGAGCACAAATGGGCGCAAATGCATTTGCTATTTAAACAACGTGGCGCAGGACGTGAAAATGATAACTGCGTCAGGCTGAAACTAGCAAAAAACACTTGCGTCGCGCATTGCGTCCGGTGTATGATAGGGCCCAGTGTGTTTTTGATCAGGAAATTCAGTAGCCTACTCTTTCAGACGTTGTGTAATAGCGCCTCTTACCGTATAACAGTGAAAACACGGAAACCAGGTGATGTGCCGAATTCTGATCCCCGCCAAGTTTTTACCCCCCTAGTATTGTTAGGTTTAGAATTAGTCGTGGGGGAGGGGTTAGGATTAGGCAATCAAGTACTGACTTCAACGAGGCAGGTAATAATTTGGCAAGGAGTCGAAATTCAGCATAACACCAGAAATTTGCGTCAATGGCAGAGAAAGAGTTAAAGAGACTGGAGAGAGAGGATGGACTGTGAAGTTGGAGATTTTGAAATGTCTACTTTGCAATGTTGGACAGGCGATTATGTTAGTAATCCTGACTTGGACTAAGACAGTGAGGAAAGGAACGGTCAGTAAACAGTGTTATAAAGAGCATAAAGATGACTCTCTTCAACACAATATTACAAAGTCCTCACATACAGACTCGCAGTTACCTGTGTGCATGAAGTATATTTCTGGCCCAAATTTGCCATGTGTTGACACACACAAAGATAATCTAGGATTACGGGTAAATATTGTCACGAGAATGTTAAACCTCTCGGCTGCTAGACCATCAGAGATTAATGTGTTGCCCATTCCAGCGGTTCACTTGAACTCTTCACCTCACCAAAACAATTACACACAAATACACACATACTGACACAGAATAGTGAGACTTTATTGTTTTAGTTTTATTCAGCTGTGGACATCAAAAAACAGATTTTCTGGATGATAAATTGTTTTCTTTTTTGTTGTTGTTGACTTTCATCTGCATTTTACTTCTTTTACAAGAGGAACATGAATTATCTTGCTCTCATTAAATTTTATAAAGAAAAAAAAGATTGCTTACAGCTCAAGGGTATCGTTATAATTTCATCTGTCTGAAAGTCTACGTTTTTCACACAGTTCAACACATTATGTTCCCAGCAGTGACACTTTACTATCAGTTTACAATGTTTAATAATAATCACTTTAACCTATCCTCACTCCATCTATCATGGCTCGCTCCAAATATATTGCAGTTAATGGGCTTTCAGGTATTGACAAAATTATTTCGCACTAATGCAAGAAACAGACAGATGTGCCCAGATTAAATGGTTAAAAGTTAAAAACAAACAAAATGAAAATGAAAATGAAAAAGAAAAGGGGGGGGCACAAAAGGAAACCACATGACAATAAAAATACAGTGTTATTGTTCTCGTTTTATTGTTACTTTTTGGGCTCATATTGAATAAGGTGGATAGCGTCTTCATTGTCAAGAACACCTTGAATAAACTCGCCCTCAGCCAATCGCTCTGAAAAAAAAAAGAGAAAGAGACGGTGAGAACCCTCAATGTTACTGGACAATATCACAAAGCTTTTAACAGCATGGTACTCTTTTGACATTACCATAGTACCATCTACTATCATGAAAATTTATATTCAAGTAACAGACTTGAAACTTTTATGTATCCAGGGATGGCAGATATTTGATAATAATACATCTATTGTATTATTTTAAAAGATATACAAACAGTTAAACAGTTAGCCTATTTAAAAACTAAAATATTACCATTTTCTTTTTTATTGAAGTACGACCACAGTTTGTCTGCTCTCTTCTCAGCAGTGTTCGCGTCTGCTGGAAGATCCTCTTGGGCCTCTTTAGGGATCAGCTTAAAGATAGCCTGAAGATCAACAAGATGGAAGAAAAGTGAAGTTGAGAAGGGAGGAGAAACAACAGACTAATGCTCATGCTCTGTTGAATACTTGTAACACTTTATTTCGATAGTCCACTTTAAATATTCTACCTAAAGTAACTTTGCAAATATCAACTACCAGTCATTAGAGTAAGACTGTCTGTTTAATATCCGCTAACATTTTATTATGATGCTCCCCTAACAGACTTTCTACTGACTATAAGCAACTTTGCAAGTACATGTCAACTCATTCTACTAACCCTAACCTAACAGTCTACTAATACTCTAATGAGAGTTAGTTGCCATGTAGTTGGAAATTAATGCGAGTTAGTTGACAAACTTGCAAAGTTACTTAGTAGAATGTCCAATGTGGAAATATAGATTATATATATTATAAAAATGACCACAACAAATTTAATTATATATATATATATATATATATATATATATATATATATATATATATATATATATATATATATATATAAAAATTTGTTGTGGTCATTTTTATAATATACATAATCTGTTTGCCTTTTATTAGACAGGATAATATAGATAATTATTATTTTATAATATTATTAATAATAGTCTAGCCACCATTTTCCAATATCATAGCATTTTCTCCCCAACACACCAAAAGTAAACAAGTTAAATCTCAATACAGGCTATGTAATGTTTTATTACATTATTCATTTTCAGACAGTGAAAACCACAGGCATCAGTCATCAGCCATAATTGGGAGTGTCAAACGAATGACTCTGATCTGCTCTTCTGATGATGCTTGTCTGGAGGTAATCATCATAGATTAGGCCCACTAATGCCAAGGGTCATCAACATAGACTTTAGTTTTGCCTGACCACAGCTGACCTGGATCTGAGTGGTTCAGTGATCTGAGGAGATGTTTATCTCTGACACATAAGACACGTAAGAATAATACAGATTAGATGCAGTACCAAAGCTCCTGCCAAAACCACTCGCTGGCCTCAACAAGCTCAGTCTTTAATTGGCTACTCTTTGACATTCAGTCACTGGCATGATGACAGAGACATTTACACTTATAAACCACCAAACCAATGATCACAAAGCCTGAGTATGAGGTCAATGCTTATCTGACACTAGCTGTGTGAGAATAACCATTTAAATATACATCCACAAATGCCTTAATGCCATAAACAATGCCTTAAACAATGCATCAAAAAGGTAAGTATATCTCCTGTCCAATAGTATCCATATTGCATCTTAAGTTTTCGTGGTGGTGTACTCTCTTCCAATGCTTCAATTTATATTACTGTACCGATCTCCGTGACTCTCCTCTTGCTTTTTTTCTTCTTCTCATGTTTGTCCTTCTGGGCATGTAATATGCAATTTATGTTCCCACTGTTTACTGTGACTTCTATGACCCACTGATCCAGCGTCTTTAAAAAAAAGTCTCTCACACTGTAATCCCCCAGCCACCTGTCTGTCTACCTCCGAAAAGGCCTCTGTGTGCATTTATTGTTCAAGCTAAACCATTTATCAGATGGATTATTCTGGGATCGGCCAATTCCATTAGCCATGCTCCAAGGCACTGGCTTATTAAGTCAAAGTTACAGGATAAGACTTATTTTTTAATGAGGGTGTTGTGTTTTGTTTCTGTTCAGTACATTGCTGACAAAACAAAACTTAGAATGAGAATAGAGAGAATATTTAAAGTCTGGGTCATTGATCAGGAGAAAGGTTAGAATGCATTAGCACTATATTGGGGCAGGGGCAAGTTGTCACATAGGGGGAAGTGGTCTGACTGCATAGGGATGTATTTCAGTAACCATAAGGATTTGAGTCTAAAGTTTTTCAAGATGGTTTCAAACATGAGAAAAGGACCCAAGGTCTATGGGACCAAGGAGCAGGACCGGAGCACAGAACGTTTTAATAAATTTATTAATGCAAAAAGACCAACGTTTCGACGCACATGCGTCTTCTTTTGGTTTGACTCTGAAGAAGACGCATGTGCGTCGAAACGTTGGTCTTTTTGCATTAATAAATTTATTAAAACGTTCTGTGCTCCGGTCCTGCTCCTTGGTCCCATAGACCTTGGGTCCTTTTCTCAAGATTGTTGTGTCCTGTTCCGAGAGCACAGGCTAGGCTGAGGCGCAAGTGATTCCTTTTTATGGTTTCAAACATCTTAAATCAGAATAATTTTGTCCTCTAAAATGTTAATATTATAATTTGTAATAAGTGAAAACTAAAACCACACTGGGATACATTCAGAAAAGAGTCGGCTATAATGAAAACAGAGTTTAACCGAAAAGTTTAACAAACTTTTTCAGGACAAATATTTATTATAAATGACTGGTTGAGGTAAGTTGGCACGTTTTCATCTTAGCATGTTGTCACTTCTTTAAGTGTTATACATTGAAATTTTTTATAACATTGTTCCTAGATTCTTTTTTAATTCTTTCATTTAATAATTGTTTTACTGAAATGATAGGCTTTTTAATTGCAGGTTCCATTATGACAACTTGCCCCTGTGTGATAACATACCCTGCATATTGGGGCATGTTTTCACAAAAGGTCAATTTGTTCCTGGAGGACAAGGGTGAAATGTTCAATAATATGTGATACTCTGAGAAATTGGAGTAAAAAAAGTGTGACAACTAGCCCCAGTCTCCCTACAAAAATACACTCACTCATTTATGCTATGATTTTGAAGGGAAACCACACAACAGTGCCACAAAGGTTTCATATTTGTGAAGATAACATTTGACCTACCTGGCAGATTTCTCTCACTTCTGACTTGGTGATGTAGCCGTTCTTGTCAACATCGAAGAGTGAAAAGGCCCACTCCAGCTTCCGCTCCGTCTTTCCAGTTGATGTCATATGTAGAGCGATGATATATTCCTTGAAATCCAATGTTCCATCATCATTCGTGTCAAAGGAGCGGAAGACGTGCTCGGCATATGATGCGGCGTCACTTTCTGGGAAAAAACGTTCGTAGATCTTTTTAAATTCATCTGGTGTGATACGGCCAGATGGGCACTGCTTCTGGAAGTTCTCGTACCACTGTGCCAGTTCATCCTCTGAGAATTTGGTGGTGAGTTTGAGATCCTCCAGGATCTCTTTGGACATAGCACTGCTTTTGGCATTCCCCATTTTTGGCAGCTGGTGGAGGGCACAGGCAGGGGTTCAGGAAATGTTGTTTGTCAGGTCCTCCTTTCCCAATCAGAGAAACACTCTACTTTGAAGCTGCTCTTGTTGAGATGTTCTCAGAGAATCTATTTTTTTGTTTTGCTGGGTGCCTATAATTAATGTCCCCAAAATCCTGGTGCTCAGTTCTCCTTTGAAAATGATGGATTTATAGATGTTACTCCAAAGAGTTAGCAGAGAAAGAACAACGTTCGTTGTAATGAAGCTCTCAAATGTAC
Source organism: Tiaroga cobitis (assembly GCA_030578255.1). NCBI lineage: Eukaryota > Metazoa > Chordata > Actinopteri > Cypriniformes > Leuciscidae > Tiaroga > Tiaroga cobitis. Next base: position 23,465,583 of record CM060606.1, on the reverse strand, counting down.
AGGGAAGAATGACCACCGATTGATGACGGTGGCTGCTGATGGGTGGGTGAGTGGGTGAGTGAGTGAGGGTGGGGCAGGTGAACTTAGGCTGTTACCTTTGAATGCAGGTTTAAGTCGCTAAAGAGGGATTTGACATGGCTTAGCCTCTGAGTCCCAAATCAACAGCTCGGGACTATCCCCTTCCATTACAGTAATAACCCTGAATACAATCAAAACAACATCTCATATCTATCTATCTATCTATCTATCTATCTATCTATCTATCTATCTATCTATCTATCTATCTATCTATCTATCTATCTATCTATCTATCTATCTATCTATCTATCTATCTATCGTCAGTGTAAATGAGTTCTGGGCAGTTGACAAAACTGTCATTTGCCTTACAAGGCAAATACCCAGTTGTCACTACATCTTAAGCTTGTTGATGATACGCATGTTATGTCACACAAAATAAACATTTAGTTTGTGTGACATATCAAGCATTATTTTGAATTCTGCTCATTTAAATATGTCACAATTTTAATGTTTTTCTTAGTCACATTTGCACAACAGTTACAGTTCTCAAAACAATTAGTACAAACTGCAAAACCTAGTTGATAACCTGCAAAAGTGTGTCACTTGCTCAAAATGGATAGCTCATTCATCAAAAGCAAGTATTCATGTCAATGAAAGTGTCAGTGTCATCAAGATGAAAAGGCCTGACACCAATGTTTATGAACAAGATAGTCAAATGGCTTTGTCATGTTCTCATTATGACAGTTTATTCTGTAAATGTTTTCCAATGCAAAAAAGTCAGATCTTGGTGGCACTACCTGAAAATGCTCAAGACAGCACTATACTATTTGCACAGCCATTTGAAAACAGTAAAGTTAGACATTACTGTATTTAGTGAGGTAACTGAGTACAAGACACTGAATGTGTATGTTTCACATTTTTACTGCATATGCTCTTTGCAATTCTAATTTGTTCACAGCATTGTGCAGAAGAAAAAATACACCCTTATTTACAACAAACATAAACTCCCTTTGGGTAGAGCTGTGCACAACTGTAAACAATATTGCAGTACATATTGGAACTGAACATACAACATACATAGTACTGTAAATCATTCATGCACATCCCTTCTCATCAGTAAAGCTGAGGTTCACCTGAGAGAAATTGTTCAATTTAGGTTAAAAAAGTTTTTTTTTTAAAAGATAAAAAAAGATTTTTAAAAACTGTAAAATTAGCTTGACAGATTTTGACAAATAGTTCAACATTTTTGTATGTTATGACTCAAGCAATGACATGAGGACTATTAGTTTTATAGTTTTATTAGTTTCTATTCAGCATTCACAAGTAGGCTATAGTTAATTTTAACTGACATGACATAAGCAAATGATAATGTTATAAAACAGCAGAGAGTTGTATGAAAGCAATTGATGCATGTCCAAAAGCATTTGCAATTTGTTGGACGGAATGAGAAACTGCTACTATGATGTACACAAATGACTAAATGTGGTGGAGGTTGAACTAACTGTTGTGCAAATGTAAATAGTGATGCAAGAAATGCACCAGAGAAAAACTGTAACATTATCTAGCTAACTTACATTTTTATTTAACATATTGAAATTGCGAAACTGGCTTGAAATCAAGAAACCTTTGCACAAATCAGTAAGGTTTCACACCTTATACAGGTGTGTTTATTAATTTACAGATTGCATTGTAGTTTTCGATTTATGCATCATACTGATTAAAAATGGCAGTAAATAAATATGTGATATAGTAGTAATTTGGTTTTCTTTTAATCAAGCTTGCAGGGAAACGTCTCGGTTACGTAGGTAACCCTCGTTCCCTGAGTAGGGAACGGAGACGTTACGTTGGATGACGACGATTAGGGTTTTGCTTAGAAAGCCTATCGACTTAGAGTATACAAAACGAGCCAATGGCAAAGAAATGCCATGGGTCTGCGGAATCTCCGCCTTACCTCATGGGTATAAAGGAGGATGCCGGCAACATGCAGATATGTTTCTTCACTGAGGAGCCGCGACTGAACTCAGGCGATCTCCGCGGTACAGTGGAAAGTGGCTTGGAGACGTAACGTTACATACGTAACCGAGACGTTCCCTTTCGTTGTCACTCCGAGTTACGTCGGATGACAACGAATGGGGTTACCAGTCTAATCACGCCACCTTCACAGCTGTCTTCCAGTGGCCTGCGTAAATCTGAGATCCCTGTCGTGAGACTAGCACGGACAAAGGACTCCTATTTAGCACAGTAATACAAGGTACACTGGGGAGCAAATCTCATATGTCAGAGAAATATGCAATTAATGCCAACCCAGAGGGGGGGGGGGGGACGACTTAGAGAATACACATATGACCCGAAGGAATGCATATGGAGAACACTGGGGTGTCCAGCCGCAGGTGGAATATTTCAACCCCAGGGGTGGCAAGGTGGCTTGCCAAGGGAAAGACACATGCTCAGAGAGGCTTACAGTGGAAATACACATGTGGGGGTCGCTCAGGGGAGGGACCATGCACACGGGAGGCACCTAGCCGACGCACAGGCAATAGACACTGGCGCCGACGTCAGGAGTGCTGGAGGAACTCAGGGCTTTCAGGGGAGCTCACCTGAGGAGAATATCACACGTATCCAGTCCGTGGAGTGGAATGGCAAGCAAGCGAAGACACCTGAGCGGGTCCAGTACTAGCTGGTTGAAGCAAGTACATGAGAGGACACAGGCTCCACTCGGAGATTGTAGAATCTGTGTTGTGAATGTGTTGGGTGTCGCCCAGCCTGCAGCTCTGCAGATGTCTGTTAGCGAGGCGCCATGTGCTAGAGCCCAAGAGGACGCCACACTCCGGGTGGAGTGGGCAGTCACACCAAGGGGGCACGGTCGACCTTGCTGCTGGTATGCCAAGAAATGGCGTCCACTATCCAGTGAGACAGCCTTTGCTTGGAGAGAGCCTTTCCCTTCAGCTTCCCACCATAACAGACAAAGAGCTGGTCTGAGGTCCTGAAACACTGCGTTCTGTCTACATAGGCGCGGAGAGCACGTACTGGACAGAGCAGTGCCAAGGCTGGGTCTGCCTCCTCCAGCGCTTGCAGGTTCACCACCTGGTCCCGGAAGGGAGTGGTGGGAACCTTGGGCACATATCCAAGCCGGGGTCTCAGGATCACGTGAGAGTAGGCCGGCCTGAATTCCAGGCACGCTTCGTCAACGGAGAATGCGTGCAGGTCCCCTACCCTCTTGATGGAGGCCAATGCAACCAGGAGTGCTGTCTTCATCGACAGGAACTTAAGCTCCACTGATTACAAAGGCTCAATGGGAGCACTCTGCAGGGCAGTTAGAACCACTGAGAGGTCCCAAGAGGGAACAAGAGGAGGACGAGGAGGATTCAGTCTCCTCGCTCCTCTCAGGAACCTAAAGATCAGGTCGTGCTTCCCAACAGACTTACCTTCTACCGTATCATGGGTGTGCGGCAACAGCGGCAACGTATACTTTGAGGGTGGAGGGAGACAGCCTTCGTTCCAACCCATCTTGAAGGAAGGAAAGCACGACACTGATCGAACATCTCCGGGGGTCTTCTCGGCGAGAAGAGCCCCAGTTGACGAAGAGGTTACACTTCAACGCGTAGAGGTGTCTCGTGGACGACACTCTAGCGGAAGTGATGGTAGCCACCACCGCTGGTGGTAGGGTACTCTAACCTGCCTCGTCCCGTTCAGGAGCCACATGTGGAGGTTCCATAGATCGGGATGAGGGTGCCATAGGGTGCCCTGTCCTTGAGAAAGGAGGTCCTTCCTCAGAGGAATTGGCCAGGGAGGTGCTGTCACGAGGAGTACAAGTTCGGAGGTGCGGGTGGGCCAGTGCGGCGCGACCAGAATGACCTGCTCCTCGTCCTCCCTGACCTTGCGCAAGGTCTGCACAAGGAGGCTCACTGGGGGAAACGCATATTTGCGGCCCCACGGCCAGCTGTGCGCCAGTGCATCCGTGCCGAGCGTGCCCTCGGTCAGGGAATAATACGGGGCGCAATGGGGCGAGTCGTGAGAGGCAAACTGGCATCCGAACTGGTCCCGAACCAGCTGAACCGACTGGGGATGGAGTCACCATTCTCCAGGGAGGGGCTGAAGCTGTGGAAGCTCGTAGGCTGTGCAGTTCAGGGCTCCAGGAACAATGGCTCGAAGCGACCTCAGATGCTTCTGACTCCATAAGAGGTGGCGGGTGAGTTGCGACATACGTCGGTAGCGCAGACCACCTTGATGGTAGATGTACGCTACTGACGCGGTGATGTCAGAGTGGGCTAGTACGCGTTGACCTTGAGCAACGCAAGAGCGGTGCAGAACAAGGCATACTGCCAGCAACTCGAGGTAATAGACATGCTAAGGGTGCTAGGTCCTGTCCAGGAGCTGGCGGCAGCGTGTCCATTGCGCATGGCGCCCCAGCCCGTGGTGGAGGCATGTGTTGAGAACAACATGCCCGGAAGCTCGTTCCAGGGCCACTAGCCCGTAGAAACTGAGGTTCGACCACAGGGTGAAGGTCTGACGGCAGGTCGGAGTAACTGGTACTCGGAGCACGCCGTGTGGCCATGCCCACCTCGGGACTCGGTCGCAAAACCAAAGCTGAAGCGGTCTCATATGAGCAATCCGAGTGGCGATGTTGCGGCTACGGATGCCATATGCCCCAGGAGCCTCTGAAAAAACTTCAGTGGAACCGCACTCTTGCGCTTGATTGTCTCAGGCAAGTCAGCAGTGGCTGAGTGGAGAAGGCGACCAAGTCAATACCGAGAAAAGAGATCCTCTGCATTGGGCAAAGTTTACTCTTTTCCCAGTTGACTGGAAGGCCCAGACGAGCTAGGTGCCGGAGCACTGGGTCCCTGTGTTCGCAAACCTGGTCTCGAGAGTGAGTTAGGATAGCCAGTCGCCGAGAAAGTTCAGGATGCGAACCCCGTGTTCCCACGGAGGAACAAGGGCTGCCTCGACAACCTTTGTGAAGGCGCGACGAGACAGGACCAGCCCGAATGGGAGAACAGCGTACTGATATGTGCGCCCCCTGACAGCAAACCGTAGGTACAGTCTGAGTCGAAGGAGAACGGAGACATAAAAGTAGGCGTCCTTCAGGTCGATCGCTGCAAACCAATCCTGTGGCCGCACACATTCGAAAATGCGTTTGGCCAGGAGCATCTTGAGCGGCAGCCTGTGAAGGGGGCGGTTCAGATGCGCCGGTCCAGGATTGGCCGTAACCCACCGGATTTCTCCGGGACAATGAAGTAGGGGCTGTAAAACCCGGACCTCATTTCGGCTGGAGGGCGGAGATCGTCTCGATCGTACTCTTCGCCAGTAGGGTAGCAACCGCCGCTCTCATGATAGGGGCATAGCCACCGACCATAGTGGAGCGGACTCCCCTGAAGCGGGGAGGAGACCGTGTGCATGATGGTTCGCACGACCCAGCGGAACAGATAGAGAAGCTCTAGCCAGGCTCCCAAGAACTGTGCCAGCGGAGTCAAGCAAATCACAGACGTCCCCTCGGTGGTGCAGCGAAGCGTAATGACCGGCCCGGACGTGGACGGCATAGCGGCCCGGTGTGGGGGCACGGTCATAACCGCACCCTGACAGAGGAGGTCAGGGAAGGACCAGCGTTCCACGGGGGCCTGCTCTGCCAGGGGTCTGGCGACAGAGGGGGATGAGAGCGGTACGGTCCGGGGACGACACACACTGTCAGCCGGCTCTGAGACAGAGAGGGACGAGGGGTGCACGGCTCGGGGGCGGCGCACAGTGTCGTCCGTGAACTCTGTGTGCTCAGAGACGGGAGAATCAGTTCTTTCTGAGAATAAGGATTCTTCTCCAGCCCTCCACCGGAGAAAGGAGTGGCCCTGCTACCAGCTCCTGGAAAGAACTGAGTCCCATCTCTGAGCAGCCCGTCTCAAGAGTGCCGCTTAACCCAGCGTATATCGGGGGGCGGGGCTGGAGAGGGCTGTGGCGTCCCTCTGCGGCTTCCAGAGCCAGCCCGGTTGAACGGGCGCCTTCGGCGGAGGGCAGACTGAGGGATCTGAGCGGACGGCGGGCCGGTCGGGGCAGAATAAACCTCAGTCTGCTCATGGGCGGTTGAGAACTGTTGGGCAAAGCGCTCAACCGCACCACCGGAGAGGCCGACCTGGGATATGGAGCAGACGGGTCCACCCGACATCCTGCACATCAGACAGGTTCAGGCCTAGAATGGTAGGCATCACCTGACCCAGGGAGCATACGGCCACTTTCGTTGCTCGGAGAGCAAGGTCAGTGGCGGCGCGCAGCTAATTGAAGAGCCCTGGGTGAGTCCCGCCCTCGTGTATGTCCGTGAGCATCTGGGTCTGGTAGACCAGCAGAATGGCCATGGCATGCAGTGAGGCGGCTGCCTGTCCTGTAGCGCTATAGGATTTCGCCACAAGTGTAGACGAAAAACTACACGCTTCGGACGGGTGCTTAGGATCGCGCCGAGAAGAAGCACTCTGAGGACACAGTAGCATTGCAACAGTGCGTTCAACCGGTGGGACCCCAGTGTACCCATGGGCAGCGGCCCCGTCGAGGGAAGGAAGGGCGGAGGAGATCAACGAGGCATCGCTGGAAGACATGAGGGTCTTCGAGGATTTCGAGATTTCCTGATGCATATCCGGGAAGAAAGGTATTGGAGTGGACGCTGAGAGGAGTCAGCGGCCACACTCAAAAACCAATCATCCAGCAGCGAGCGTTCAGGACAGGGTGAAAGGTTCCACTTTAGTCCGATGCTCGCAGCGGCCCGGGAAAGCATGGCCGTCATCTCAGGATCTGACTCGACAAATGCCATATGCACACCCGAAAGTGGCAGCACTGTCTAATCTTCACTTCCTGAAGATTCTAGTTCACCCTGTGATGATGCGATGGACAACAGATCCGATTCTGGAGCATCAAGGGAAACCCGTGGGGCATCCGAAAATCCCCGAACACTCGCGGGTTGCGTCAATGAAGAGGGGGGCGTGGTCCACGGACAAACAGTCGGCGGTTTGTTCCACACTCTCACCCTAAGGTCACCCTGGCCATCAGCCGAAGTAACACCTCACGTGGAGAGTGTTGTTAGATCGGGGTGTGAATGAGGGGACTCTCTCTCTAACGAGATTACTGAGTCTCAACCGTAATGACGCGATGGTCACGTTCCCGCGGGGAGAACGTGAGTCATCCACAAAGGCTGCTCTAGCGTGATCAAGCCCAAGCACGCAGAGCAGAGAATGTGCCCATCAAAATCGGAAATGAGTCGACCGCAACCAGAAATGCACGAGCGAGCCGTCTTTAAAAAGACGTGCCGCGTGCAAGCTTTTTTGTGAGAGGAGAAACAACTCCGCGATGTTGAAGCGAGCAGGGAGAAACACATTCACTGGCAGATCACTGCACAGATCAGCAGGCAATGTGAACTCGCTGCAGATCGCCGTCACACCAACACCGGAGAGAGTGGCTCGTCTCGTAGAGCGAAGTCAGAAATGGCTGTGGAGTGAAGAGATACTCTTGGCTCTGAAGGAAAAAAATATCTGCATGTTGCCGGCGTCCTCCTTTATACCCACGAGGTAAGGTGGAGATATGCTATGCAATTTCCGCAGACCCATGGCATTTCTTTGCCATTGGCTCGTTTTGCATACTCGAAGTCGATTGGCTTTCTAAGCGAAACCCCGTTCGTCATCGTCCGACGTAACTCGGAGTGACAACGAAAGGGAACTCCAGAGATCCTTTATTTACAGTAAGTGCAGAACTTTCTAGGTGAGCGACATATTTTGTTTGGATCACAGCTGACTGATATCAAGAAATACTATAAGGAAATTGTATTGAAAATATATGGACAATATAAACAAATTCACAAAAAAAGTAAATGTTTATTATTGTGAAAGAATAAGAGGACTCCAAATCATTTCACCAGGAAAAGCGCAGAGGTAAAGTCAATAACAATGAGTCCTGAATATACAGTCATGTCCTCAACTGCATCGTAATGAGACATCTGAGCGCTTTGGCACAGAAAGCAGCATCCAGACAACCAAACTGACCTTTTGTGACCTTAAAAATAAGGCCTTGTTGTAGATACATACTTATTTTTCCTTAACTTAACAATGTTGTTTCTTACAAAACTGTTTCAGTAGCAGCACCTGCTATAGGTTATATATGGCTTTTTAAAAAATCAGCTTTATCTGTTTTATTTGAAGAAGCATTTACGAACTGTCAACACTTTCACTGAGCGTGAATCCAGTGAGTATCAAGTTCATTGAGGTTAAGTCGAAACACGTCTGTGTTTTGTTTGATGGTGTTTCAATTGCAAGTTGTAATCAGGGGATCATTAAGCCTGGACCTGGATATCTGCCGTACCCTCTTTTCCAGGAACAATCCTTTTTCCTTTTTCCTCTTTTAATCTCATTCCTGCACTCCTCACCTCTCTACAACTTTTCTTGCCATCTGTCATTTTTTGGGTCTGTTGTCATCTCTGGTGCTGGTTTTCTAATTTACTGTATTATGCATCTTTTTTAGTTCGGCTTCAAACTCAGCAACATGACTTTATCCTGCTCACTGATAGTATGTTGCCCATGGTGTCCTTTGACACTTGTACATAAACTGTTGTTACTCCAATAAATTGATGATTTCATGTTTGGTTTTGTGACTAATGGCTGTTTTAGTAGCAGCTGTGTTTAGGTTCATTTGTAAATATCATTAGATTGTTGAACATGTGACACACCGCTCCCTTAATTCTGTTGGGTCATTCTAAATAAATACTGGCAGTATTTTAGCTGCGTGTAGCAGCCATTTACTTCTCTCTGGGCTTTAGTGACACACCTCTTCCATAGTAATATTATCGGCCACATTGCTTTTTCATTGATTAGCATATTCTGTCACGGTAATCTATAAATCGCTCGTGTGGGAACTGTTATAAGAAGCCTACAGAGTGACATGCTATTGCATTTGTGTAACATACTGTATTGCAATAAATGTAAAAAGACAGATGCGACAGCTTGAGCTCTACTACAACAACTCTTCCTCTTCGCATAGACTCACCCAATTTGTTGTATCTTTTCAGGGACAAGGTTTATAATTTTAGGGTTTGTGATGTCAGCGATTTCTGTAAAAGAAAATATCTCCCTTTGCTTTGAACTTTGAGCGTTGTAATTTGCAGATGTAGTTTATGCTCAAACAGCAACATTACACACTAAAGTTAGAAAAGTGAAACCATAATCAACCACCCATTTAAAGCAAACATGAAATGAAAATTGATCATTCTTATTTTTACGGAATATTAATATAAATTAGACATAAACAATAGACATACATAAAAAAAATAAAAAAAACAGTCAAAATTAAATTTTTAGGCATAAAATTGTGTTTTTCACCAAACAGCTAGTGATTTTTTGACTCATCACGTTTACAGTTTTTCTCAATCGCTTTGGCAATTTTTTCTAAACAGTCTTAACATTCTCTAAACTGTAAGGGCAATTGTCAAAATGTTTGCTGGAACATCAGAACTCCATTGCATGTCTGAAAAATATAGTATAACTCACCCAAAACATTTCATATGCATGCTTCAAAACCTAGTTATTGTGTCAGTAAATTGGTCAATGTCACCAAAACAAAAAGTACTTTTTTTTTAACAAATGTGTTACATGTAAACTGAAAACTTTTACTTGTCCAATTGCATTTTTCATTTTACAGTAAATTTCATGTTACTGTAAATACTGAACAGAAAATTGCCTCAAAATGACATTGATGAAAAAAGAATTCTTGGTGGACATCCTGTCACTCTTGTTGGTCTGGCCAAAGATTTTCATTAACATCACATCTGATGTTTTCCCTTGCAATGCACCGGGGGGAAATATCCTTGAGTGATCCAATCATCCCCTGCAGTGATCAGCTGTGATGTCCTCATAAGCAGCGTTCATGGTATCTAACAGAAACATCTGATCTTGTGGTCGATGGTCATATATTTTCCACCTCCATGCTGAAAAAAACTCTTCTATCAGATTCAGGAATAGAGAGTATGGTGGAAGGAACTACATTGTTATCCTTTCATGTGCAGCAAACCATTCCCTAACAATGTTGGTTCGGTGGAAGCTGGCATTATCCCAGACAATAACATAAATTGGCAAATCTGGTCTAACTAAACCTTTTTCTTGTTCTTGTATTAGGTCTCTGTAAAGTGTGTCAAGGAAGGGCAGGAGAAGTTGAGTGTTACAGGGCCCAATGTGTGGGATATGTGTGCTCACACCATTCTCTGAAATGGCAGCACATTGTAATATTACCCCCACGTTGGCCTGGTGTGCCAATTGTTGCTCGGTGTCCAATGAGATTGCGGCTGCACGTCTCTGACCTTTGGCCAGATTGAACCCAACCTCGTCCTCAAAAACTAGACTGTGGGTTGTTTCATGTCCGTCTAACTCCATTATTCTCTATAAAGTAAAACAGAAACCAAATAAAGTTCATTTTACATAGCTTATTAGACAGTTTAGAAAATGTTTTCTCTTCTAATGGGTATCTAAAACTTTTAAGAAATATATACAGGCATAAAATGTACTATAGTGCACACCAATGGTTTACCTGGGCATACTACCACAGCTCCTATACTCTTTTACTATTCCTCTCAAATGGCACCTTAAATAGTTGTTTCATAGTCATTTGATGTATTTTCACTCTGTCTATAGTGTAAATGCTGACAGAATTTATATTTGCAAAGACATTATTGTCATTTATGTCATACTTTGGATCTCTTAGCCTGAAGGAATTGTTGGCAATGACCACAGGCCACATGAGGTTGTTGTGCGGATATATCGTATGTAGATTGTACAAATAGACTTGCATTTACCTTTACAATATTGATGTGTATAAAAAATATGCTGTAATAAAACTAAGGTCCTCCATGTTCAAAAATGGTAGTGATCGTGTTGAAGGCAAACTCCATATATATATGCTTCCAAACTTGATTGGTTGATTGTGATTCCTATTTTATTGCAATGGCAGATCATTTACCAATTTAGCAGACATTACAAACATACCATGTCAGATATTTATGGAAAATACATGCATGTCTGTCAGATTTGGACAACTGAATGGATCATTTTGCATGTGATGGCTTACATGATGAAAGCATATTTAGAAGTTGTGAAGAGTTTGACAGTTTCATTGAGAATCAACTCATCAGTTTTGATCAACAAGCATGTGCATTTAGTTATTGTGCAAATTGCAGACAATTGTACTTTTGCACACATGTGCCAAAACACTTGCAATATCCTTAAATCAATAAGAAGTTCAAATCTGATGTCAACAAGAAACTAATTGTTCAGAGATCTGAACTTAGGCCTATTGTTTTAAAAAAAATAATTAAAAACTGTAATATCTGGTATAGCTACACGACAACGATGTACTCCTTTGCATTTTTCGTGTACAGATGACAACGTTTTCAAAAAGATCCCCATTCACATGGATCCACAAAGCCAATTAAAAACACTGTATTATTCTGCCAGGCCAGTAGTTGGCGATGTCACTTTGTAAAGAAACACCATGCGCCTAGACTGAACACGTAATACGCATGCACATGACATCACCGTTTTCACAAAATTCACGTTTTTATTAGTTTACACAGAGACGATAACGGCATCGTTTTCAAAAACGTGCACTGAAACCCATTTTCAAAAGCTTGCATTTTCATGCCCCAAAAATGCCGTTGTCATGTAAACGAACGGCCCAAACGCATAAAAAGTTTTCCGTTTGTAGTTGAAAACAGTGTCTTGTAAACGGCCCCAGTCTATTCAGCATACAAGTATCTAAACTGTTTACAGCGCTGACAGGACAAAAAAGGGAACCTTTCACATTTCGTCTGGATTTTTCCCCCATGTACCTATAAATTTCCCCTCCTCAGGTCACACATTTAAATCTTAGGCTCCATTTGAAACTTTCCAAAACATTCTCTTGATACAGGTCTGCCCTGCCTTTAATCACCTTGGATTTATTTAACTCCCTCGAAAACACCAGACATACCCAACCGTTCCTTCTTTTAGCACAGGGATTTTCTCTGTGCTATTCCGGGAATTTCAAGAGCACATTTATTGGATTACTTGTCAGAGCTAATTACAATGTGCCCACATTGACAGCAAATTACAAGGATTGCTGGGACTGGTAGATATTTAGCCTATAATTGTTGTGGATGTTATGTGAGTGTGGTTTCATGTCACTGTAGTGAGTCTACCCTTACGAAAAATAAGTATACTTCAAGTTAATTTTATGAAGTATACTTAAGTAATGTTCAAGTATATTTTCAAGTATAATTATGTAGTAAGTATACTAATGTCAATATGTACTAGTAGTAAACTTGTAAGTGTACTATTTTAATACTATTTTAATACCGCTTGGGACTAAATTGGCCCACTTGCAGTATATAAAAGTATATGTTTAAGTGTACTATAAGTTTAACATTAGTAAACTTTAAGTGCACAACTAGTTCATAATTACGTTTCTCAACTTATGGGTATACTAGTAGTTTACTATTTTAATACTTGTAGCAAATTTTTAGTTTATAAAAGTACACTTTGAAGTATACTCTCAGTAAACAACTAGTTTAGTAGTTTTATACTACAAGTTTTCTTTAAGTGAACTTATAGTTTACTAATTATATATTCTTTTTGCTCTTTTAGTGTACTCTCAGTAAACTACTAGTTTGGTAGTTTTATACTGCAAGTATACTTGCACGGTTTATTTTAGTGTACTCTCAGTAAACTACTAGTTTGGTAGTTTTAAACTGCAAGTATACTTGCACAGTTTCTTTTAATGTAGGGGAGAGCGGGGCACAACCTAAAACATTTTGGTTTTGGCTCAATTATTTAAAAAATAATTAAGTTAGATTCATCTTTTTTTTACACAAGCAACATACACATCTCTGCTACATATGAACACTTAAAGTTTTTTTCTAGGAGCTTCCATTTCCGTACAGTTGCACTGAAAGTGACAGAAGTGCAAATGTTACAACCTACCCCATATGCGGGGTTAATTGTAACAGACAGAGGGGTTAGTTGTAACACTTGTGTGTAACACACATAATTCAGTACTATTTTATCTGTATAGTTTGATATTGTTTGTGCATATGTATAGATAGATATCCATACATCCATCCTTCATCCAATTATCCTTCTATTATGGATCAATATCATGGATAGAGACATAGAAAAGGGCTGCACAGTTTTGCAAGCAATACATAAATAAATAAATAAAATCATCAAATATTGTAATTGCAATTGAATTACATTTATGTGTGGCAGCTGCATGTAAAATTATTATTATTGATAATAATAACTGTAATAATAATAAAAACTTAATAAAACATTTTAATAAAAAAAATAAAGGGTTTATTGCATTAAAACCAGGCTATATTTAAAAAAAAAGAAACAAGTGATCAATGCATAGTAAACTAAATAAAAAAAAATAAAAAATTCCAACATTGTTTGTGAAAGTCCAACAAAGTTAAATATATAAATAAATACTCAAACCTAGAAGTTGTGTGGCTCCCTGTTTTCATTTGATTATCATTGTACACTTGGCGGCTTGTTTGTAACACTGTGCTACATCTAACCCCGCTGTGTAAAACATATTTTAAGCCTAGCTAACAGTTGCTAGGAGTTGCTGACATGTTTCAAAACGGTGCTATGTTTTAGCCAACAAGACAGTTATTAAGGCAATATAAAGTTAGATTTGGTGACGTACACACCCAACTCAGAAACCGAAAAAAACCTATGATGAAAAAATTTACTTGCATGGTGTCAAAACACTCTTTGTCCACCATCTTCATGAAATCTTATCAAAACTTTCCGCAAATTCGCGGGAGACCGTCTTCTGGCAGCGAGAGAAAAAGAGTGGAAACGCAACCGGCTTGATCCTGACTAACTATGTAAAAGGTCCGTGTTACATTTAACCCCGCGTTAGGTTGTGCCCCGCGCTCCCCTACTCTCAGTAAACTTGTCACGGAATGGGTGGATTCAAGGTGCGAGGACTCAAGTGCATAACAAATGGGTATATTTATTAGGTAAAAAACAAACAAAACTCCCTCGTAGGGGAAAACAAGAACAATAACAGGCAGGATTAGGCAACACAAGGAACATGGACAACGAACCAGCACAGGACTGCAAACACAGGGAGATTAAATAGGGGAACAAACATAAGAGGGTAACGAGGCAGGCAGGTGGGGAAAATTAAACAATAACGAGATAACAAGATGGGCGGGGGTTGACAATTTACAGGAGAGCACATGGCACAAAGAAATAACATGACAGCCATGTGCTCACAAAAGACCAGACTAAACACAAACGCATGACAAACCAGGAGTGTCACAGCTCTGTCAAGTATACTTAAGTGCAATTTGAAGTATATTTCTGAGAAGTACATAAAATATATTTCTGAGAAGTACATAAAAAGTAGACTTAAAGTATACTTTCTTATTTTATAGTTTAAAAGAAGTATACTAATAGCACACTTGAATAAACTTCTTTTTCGTAAGGGTAAACAAATTGCAAATGACAACATAATAAACAATCTATCAAAAATACTTTGTACCCTTTCCTGAAGGTGCACAGCACCAAACAGACTGACTCGTCAGTCATTTGAAACAACAATTGTGCCATAAGATTTGGAAGGAAACACCCTCTTATGCAAGTGTTTACCGACATCAAGGTGTTTTCAAATGTTTAATGAACATCTTATGCCTTTGGGTGTTCAACGGATCAACTTGGGCTTTGAATGAGTATAGATCTTTAGGAATACCTCAACAAGAACAGATGTCACTGATAAACAAATTCAGTGTTTCTTTAATGAAAAGACTCAACCCCAACTGGCTTAAGATATTTCTTGAGCTTGGAAATGATTATGAGAGATATCTGAGAGGTAAATCAACTAAATTAATTTCTTGCTTGCAAAGAATGAGGCACATAGACAGGATAGCGATTGAAATGTCAAAAGGGCAGGGGGAAATTACTTTCTAAAGAAAAACCAAACTTTCTGCCTAGAAAACAATACCTCTTTTAAAAATGCAGCCGGTTCTTAAGCAAAGGCAGGAGTGAGGGTGGGAGCAGAGGAAGGGAGGGAGTCTTAGATAAATACAAGTTAATGGGTCATAATGATGTCTAATGACAGACATTGCTTTCCTTCGGGACACAAAGGGCGATGGAAGCAAACAAATGATAAGGAAAATAAAAACAACAGGTCACCGGCTCTGTGGTGGGTGCAGGCTGGTCTGCAAGTAGTGATACACTATGAGAATGGTCGTAGAGCACTGCACTCGCATTTAACATGTTCTTGCCTGAGAGAAAACATGTCCTTGGAGAACATTTTTTACACTGGTGAATTTTAGGGAAAAGACTGGATTAGCAATATTTTAAAATAAATATTTTTATTTGTGAAGGAATTTTTTTCATGTTTTGAAATACAAATATATTGGTGTGACTCTTTACATACAAGAAAAAGGTATGTATTTGCATTTGATATGTTTGTATTCAATCAACATATCTATTTATAACATTTTAATTTTAAGGTACAGTTTAGGGTACGTTTTTTAAAAACGTTTTTGAAAGAAGTCTCTTATACTTAACAAGGCTGCATTTTTTTGATAGAAAAGCAGTAAAAACAGTAATATTGTGAAATATTATTACAATTAAAAGAATTGTTTTCTATTTGAATATACTTTAAAGTGTAATTTATTCCTGTGATGGCAAAGCTGAATTTTCAACGTCATTACTTCAGTCTTCATGGTGTCACATGATCCTTCAGAAATCATTCGAATTTGAGGATTTGCTGCTCAAGAAACATTTCCAATTATTATCAACTTGTGCTGCTTCATATTTTTGTTAAAATCGTGATAGATTTTTTCATGATTCTTTGATGAAAAGAAAGTTCAGAAGAGCTACATTTATTTTAAACAGAAAACGTTTGCAACATTATAAATTCCATTACTGTAACTTTTGATCAATTGAATGCTCCCTTGCTGAATAAAAGCATTAGTTTCATTAAGAAAAAAATGACTGAGCCCAAACTTATGATTGATAGAGTACTTTATATGACACTTAATGATTTTTTTATTTTTTTTAACTAGCCAAGATACTGATAGATAATACTATTTTTTTACCATTAACAGAACAACATAAGTGTAATTCTTACAATGAGAGCTAAAAAAAACTATCAATATTTCTAAAATTTATGTGGTCTACATTTGCATACGTGGATATTGATTCACTTAATAGTAGTCTTTCTATAATTTATAACTTTATTTGTTATCATCACAATGTCATTTTCTAGGCTATTATGCTGATGTATATTGTGCTTTTGTATCATTTATACTGAGTATAGAAATGACTGACACAACTCTTTGAGGAAAGATGAGAATGACAACGACAGAAGAAGCACAGCCTGGGTGGACAACTGCTTCCTAAAATATTTATTGTGTTAAAATCATCAATATTTAAGGAGTTTACATCAACAGAAGAGGCAGGCAACTTCGGAAAGATATTACTTTTGTGGAGCACATTAATGATGGCAACATCCGAGGATCTTTCAGCCCAGCCTAACCCGTCCCAAACTGTGAAATATGATCCAAAGTCTCAAACTGTAACGTTACCAAATGGGTTGGTTTCTGTGTCCGGTGTCACGGTGGTGACGGGGGGAGCGGAGCTGTCCTGTGGCACCTGTATGTTAGCCTTTGGGGTTTGGGGCACTCTGGTTGGTTTGAGTATTGTGTCATTGGGTTTATGGGACCATTTGGAGTACAAGAACAGTGGTCCGTCACACCTTCTGGCTCTTGGATTGGTACTGCTGCTTACCAGTGTGAGTCTGGTAGCCGTGATCTTTGTCCTCCGTTTCTTAATGAAAAAGAGGAGAATGATGGCCAGAAGAGAGAGGGCAGAAGCAAATTTAGTGTTGGTTAATGATTACGCAGAGGTTGTTTTAAAAAGAGTCACGGTGTAAAAGAGCAGTGAAGGGAAAAAATGCATAGCAGTTTTGTTCTCTTTGAATGAGTCCGACTCCCTGCTGCTTCATCCTTCTTTTCTCCATCACTGTTTGCTTAATCGTGTTGGAATGTCACAGGAAATTCATTGGGTTCACTGCTACAGGAAACACTTGGCTATTTCCTGTGTGATTTCAGAACGCTCAAGAGACATTTGCTTCTGCATTCGAGTGTATTTATTAAACACAGTTTATTTACCACTCTTCAAATGACTATTAGACTTAAATTTTTTATTTAAATTGGAATGAATATTATTCCACAGCTTTTTAACTTTTTAACTTAATCCCATAAATCCATGTTTGTACTTATTTTGATAAATCAATATATTACATAAACCACATTTTCTTCATTGCCGTGTGCTGTCAATGAAATGACAACAGGTCCAAATACATCACATCTGCCTAGTTTAGCATATATATATATATATATATATATATATATATATATATATATATATATATATATATATATATATATATATATATATATATGTAGGCCTATGTGTTATTTAAGTCATTTATCAATGTTTTTCTGAAAGCTAGCAAGGTGGATTTTATAAACGATAATCCACTACAAAAGAAGCAGTTCAGATTTTTTTTCAAGGCTGTTGTTAAGTTTTATTTTGTTTAACATTGTTATTCTTACTATTAATAAATTTACTTTATACCATGTGCCAGTATGTGCTATTTTAAATGAATTGTAAATAAAATGAACGAATTGTAACAATGAAATGGTTGAACAGACTTCAAATCATTTTTTTGTTGTTGCTCTAAAGGATCATTAGGGAGGCAAATTTACAGTAACTGAAAAACTTGTAACTGCATGTTAAAACCTCATGTTTGAAATTTTACAAATGAATTGTTCAGTGTAAAAACGGTAATGTCTGTCTCCATCTGCTGGTCACCTGTATTATTCTACGCAGTGATTTAATACTGTAAAATGTTATACTGACGCTCATAAAAAAAAATATTTACTTGAAATAATCAAGTTATTTTTCTTTTTTAAATCATGATGATGATGTGATATGTATTATTAGCAGTAGTGGTGATAAATTATTATTGTTAGCCTATATTATATAATATTATCATGAATGTTTTAGCACTAATGAGAATATGAACAAAGGCATATATGTTACATAAATATGTTATACAATGTAGAAAAAACATGAATTAAAGAAAGCTAAATATGCTAAAATATAGGCTACTTTAATCATGCACGCTTTGCACTGACGTTGGCAATGTTCAAATGAGACACCTGTGTGTAATCGGTTGAAGACAAAAATGAGAAGCTGTAAAAACAAAGCAAAAGATGATCTATTTGTTTGCAAGCAGACGATGCTCAACTTACAGTTACAGCAACATTAAAAAAGCATGCCTGACAACTTTAATAATTGTCATCTATTTGTCTAATGTTGCTAGTGGATCCATTACTACATTACATTTTAAATAAACGTTTTAATAATCCATCAAATAAAACTTTAGAATGACCATGGCACTCTTTCAAATTAAAAAGCCTTTATAAACGGATGGCTACATACAAAAAAATCTAAACACTTTTCGGCGTTTCGGCCAATGCTCTCCTCAGCGGCACAACAAACTCAACAGGTGAAAGCAGTATTAATTATTACGTCATCTTCTGATTAGTTAACAGTTGTCATGTGACAATCTCTTTACAGCATTTAAAATTCACCAATATAGTTTATTTACATACTCAAAAACACCACTTCAAATGTTAATAGAACAATAAAAAGATTATAAAAAGGAGTTAAATCCAAGTTTTCATTCAATCCCGGATTAGCCTTTAGTTTATAAATATAAAACGTTTCTCTTTGATTCAGTTTTAGTTCTCTCTTCCCTTTCCTAATAGTAGGGCTAATATTCACATGATTGATACAGTATTCGGGTAGATGGATTACTATTATGCATTACTTTCTAAATGTTTTGCCATTTGATATTCTTCATTTTCCCATCTTGATGGCATATATAGGCTATGTCCAGTAATCGGCTTTTTGTTCTCCCAAACCGTACATTGAGGACATTCCAGTCTATAGCCTAAATAACACCTTTGGCAATTCATAAAATGTTTAATAGAATTGATCTTGTTTGTTTTTACTTATAAAAACGTTTTACCTTGCACAACATTATATCCCAGTGATTACAATGGTGACATTTAAAGTAACCCTTAGGGTTAACCCCTAACCAGGAGCTTTCACGAGGGGGTGGTAAAAAATAGATATAGGCCTATACTAAGTTGTCCCCTAAGGTTATAGTTAAAAAATAAAAAAAATAAAAACGTATATCAACTCAACTCAACTTTATTTATATAGCATCACTAAAAACAACAGTAGTTGACCAAGGTGCTGTACCAAGTACAACATAGATTACAAAACAAAACACAGAACAGACCAGACATAGCGTATCAACTACAATTATAATTATTATCATTGGGAATATATATTTATATCTGGGAATATATTTTACACTCTGTAAAATGGCTAAATGTTTTAAATTGATTATTTTCATTTTGTACTTTGTAATATATATATATATATATATATATATATATATATATATATATATATATATATATATAGACGCGCACGCGCGAGAACTTAACTGAAGTAGTTGAGGGAGATCGCAATTCTCGCGCATGCGTCGTGGAAATCTCTTGAAGTCTCGTTTCAGGCCTACAAGGAAGAAAAGGAATAGTCGAATAAAGTCGTTATTTTTGTTTGTTTTTTCGCACAAAAAAATATTCTCGTCGCTTGATAAACTTATAGTTGAGCCACTGTTGTGACATGGAATATTTCAACATTTTCTTTAATGACTTTCTGGGCCGTCCGGTGTCATTCCCTTAGGGAGCCTATGGAGGAGTGATCAACCTCTCAGATTTAATCATAAATATCTTCATTTGTGTTCCGAAGACGAACAAAGGCCTTACGGGGTTGGTACAGCATAATTAATGACTTAATTTTCATTTTTGGGTGAACTAACCCTTTAATGTCATTATAAAGCATATTTTCACCATGTTGATAAAAGTACATCCAAAACCAAAAACGTTGAGAGATTTAAGCAAAAAAAATGGTGTTCTAAAGAGTCAAATGCTTTATAAAAATCCAAAAACATTAGAATAGCGTCTGAATCAATATTATCTGAATAATCAATGAGATTAAGAACTAATCTTGAAACTATGTCTATTTTTCATAAATCCATTTTGTTTCGTCAATTATACCATTAAGGCCTGATTTTAAACGAACTGCAAATATTAAAGGGGTCATGACATGGTTTTTTGTTTTGTTTTATTATGTTCCCTTATGTGCAATTATAGTATTACTATAGTTTTTTGTACAAAAAACTTTAAAAATGTAGTGATTTATGACCTTTTCCCACCCTGTTTCTCCCCCTCTGATTCAAACAGTCTGTCTTGGAGGTGTTTCAGTGTTAACGCCCACTGTTATGATTGGCTAACGTCAGTGCTGCTTATGCATAAATTATTAACGTCAATCATTTTGTATCACATGTAGGCTACACAATTCTCCGCCACGTGAAACTTCGGTCTTCCGATCTTTTACCATCGTGTCAATTCTCAATTGATTTTGATTCATATGCGCGAGGGAGAGAGAGAGAGTTTGAAGGCGCGCGCGCGGCCGGGGCTCGCTCGCTCGCTCTCTCTCTCTCTCTCTCTCTCTCTCTCTCTCTCTCTCTTTTCGTTCTTTCAGTAACATGCGCCCTGTCACACTCATCTACATCACCGAACAAATAAGGCTTTGGCAGGCTGCATATGCTGCAAATAAACTGCATCCAACTGCTTTCCCTGATGTCTGGATCGTTCGGCAGCATTCAAACATGTTGTTTGTCCACAGCCAGGAACAGCTATGAAACTTGCAGGAGGTTTTAATGGTACAAAGACCTCTTAAATACCAAAAGATCAAGGCAAATTTGGTTTCTCATGTCATGACCCCTTTAAAGGTCCCCTGACATGAAATTTTCACTTTCTGAGGTTTTTTAACATTAATATGAGTTCCCCTAGCTTGTATATGGTCCCCCAGTGGCTAGAAATTTCAATCGGCAAACCGAGCTTTGGCTATCTTTCTCTGCCTTTGAGAAAATGAAAGCTCAGACGGGCTGATCTTGAATCTCCTCCGTATGACGTCATACGGAGGAAAGGTAACCTCCCCTTTATCTGCTTTGCCCGCCCAGAGAATTTGGCTCGCCCATGAGAAATTGTTGCTTGGTAGCTCGATTGATTTATTTTCAGACGTTCATCGAGGCCAGCTCTGTATTGGCCCAAGTTGAGGAAACAGTCGTCGGTGAAATGTTTGGACCGTTTGGACCATACAAAACTTTGGAAAGTTGTGTCGGCACATTTCCAGAGAAAATACAATTAAACCATTGTTTCTTCAGAGGCTCATATGAAGGAACTAAAAAATACCTTTGTGTTCATTTGTACATCCGAACACTGATCAACTGCCATGCTTCGCTCGTTTGCAAGTTATGATATCTCGCGAGGAAAAACTCAAAGGCCGTGTGTCCACCAAAGCGTTTTTTCACGCAGCTGGCATAAAATTCCAATTGTTTTCAATGGGAGCGCCGCGTTTTTTAAACGCCATGAGCGTAACGAGGCGCTGAGCGTGTATTTAACGCTCAAGTGCTGAGCGCCCGGCGGTTTTTACTGGTCGCCGAGAGTTGAAAAATTTTAAACTTTGGGTAAAACGCTGCGCTCATCACTGTCACTTTTTACACAGCCATCCAATCACAGTGGAGGAGGGGCGGGGCTAACACCACACCGATCAACTGTCACAACATTCTTTCTGTACAACGACATCAACCAGCAGAGCTAACCGAATAAAATGGATGAAAAAAAATTTTTTAGTATGAAACAAATTATCTGCGAAATCAGTTACAAGTAAACTGTGCTGTGGATATTCTGTATCATAGCAACGAAACGTCTCAACGGAAAAAACGCTGCACTGTCAAAACGCTCTCAAGCACCCAAAGCTAGGCGTCTTCAGCAGAGCGTCTAGCGTTTTCAGCTGGCTAAAAACGCTTTGGTGGACACACGGCCAAATCGCGCTCGCGCGTTCGTACTTCCTAGCTCATTTTCTGATGTGTAGCCTAAAAATTGTTCAAGTTCAGACAGGTCATCTTTCTCTCAAAATCGTTCAATACTGTTTATGCATAAGTCAAGCCAGTGACTAAAATATCAACTTCACATCGTTTCTTTTAGAAGGATGAAAATAATCGTATTTAAATTGTGAACAAATTATACAGAAAGCGATCAAAGAACAATCTTTCCACACAGCGTGAGTTTACCTGGACAACTCGTTATGAAATCAATGACGCACGTTACACTGCACAACGAAGCTCTTACTGTATGTACATCATCGTGTTTGCATTGGTGAAAGCATTAGAGAGAGCAGAAACTGCGTTGCAATGATAAGATCTTCATTCTCGCGATCAACAGACTGTCATCTGGTTGCTCAATGCTCATCACGGCAACATTTTATGTGATGGGAATAGATCTAAATACTTAAAAAACTTCTCACGATTCGTTAATCTCAATAGCTGTAATAGTAAAAACGTATAATAGCTGTATTACAGTATTCGAGAGAGTTTCACATAATACGTAGCTATTTCATATGCAAGCATGTCAGCCAATCAGGGGGAGTTGTAGGCTACTGTATCACGTGCCGTTTGAACTGACGCGCTACAGCGATCTGTTCCATATCAAAAGTAACCTTCTCTGTCAAGTCTGTCGGTGTCAGTGTCCTCTTTGTCCGCGATTTTTCTCTGCATGAGAAACTGCAGTGGTCGAATCAGTAGTTAAGAGCCTGAACTTGCTTATAGTAATTCGGAAATTAGTGCACATGAGTGAAAAAACAATACAGCACAGAAGAATGTCTAATTTAGCGTGAGATTTCTTTGCTGAGCGTGAGACCGTGAGATTGAGGCTAAATGCGTGAGTGTCACGCCAGATGCGTGAGAGTTGGCAACCCTGCTTCGTGTTTGGTCGAAAATGAGTTATTGATATTTTTGGCACATTCAAGACCTCCTTTATCATGTGGATAAGTATCTTGAGTCAATTCTGTTGTTTTTTTCGAGAAAATAATGGGTTGTCTTAACAGTAACTTCCAAAAGCCCATGAGAAACCAAGGCAGAACACCGTAACACCAGTTACCGCTCTTTGGCTTAGTTTTGGAACGCTCATATTGAGTTACTCTGCCTTTGTTCATGTAATTCTGCCTTTGTTTTACTCTCCAGTCTCCATTAAAATTGAAATCACGATGTAGCATGTGCACTTTGTACAGCTGACATCAGTCCCAGTAACTTCTGATGTCCTCAGTGCTTTGTCCTGCTAAAATCCGGTCAAAACATTTAGTATGGTCTGAACCAGCTCCATCGACAAACGTGCGATATCGATCGCGAAGGATATATGCAGAGAAGACAGAAAAATGTTACACATGCCATAGCAGGTGAATACAATAAAAAACGTACTCGGTTACTAACGTAACCTTGGTTCTCTCTAGAGAGGGAACGAGTACTGCGTAATATCTTACGCTACGGGGAAAACCTCTTTTCCACGAGATATTGAAGCCAAAAATTATCCTTAATTTTGATTTAATGTAAAACGCTGTGCTGCAGCATGCAGACATAGGCAAGACGGCTCGCGCGCCTATTGGCTGCCCTGCGGCAACAGCAGCAGCCTATCGAGAGAGGCCCTGCGGGACGCGATACCCAATGGGGGCGCTTCGCGCCCATTTCGTCACGTCCCGCCAGAATAGGCGTGGCCTTGGCCTATAAATACGCTCGACAGGCTGATACAAACTGGTTTTCAACGGGTTATTCAACACCCATGGAACTGTTCTATCGATCAGTGAGCGATGCCCAAGCAAAACTCAGCATTCTGCACCGGCGCAGCGGGCAGATAGTACTGAATTCTAAACCGAGAGCAGCTTAGCCTGTAAGGCGGGAAACCTCTAGGTTGTAAAACCTTATAAATGTAGACGGCGAGGCCCAGCCCGCCGCCATACAGATATCCTGCAAGGAAATCCCGCTAGACCACGCCAACGATGAGGCGACGCCTCTCGTGGAGTGCGCCCTGACACCCAAAGGACACTGCAGGCCCTTAGAAGTGTAAGCCAGCGCTATGGCATCGACTATCCATCTGGATAGGCTCTGTTTTGATGCGGCCAGTCCCTTGGAGCGTCCGCCAAACAAAACAAAGAGCTGCTCGGTCTGTCTGAAGACAGACGAGCGGGACACATAAGCTCTCAGCGCCCTGACGGGGCAAAGGAGATTAGCATCCGCCTCCTCATTATTCACTGGGAGGGCGCACAGGGAAATAACCTGGGCCCTGAACGGTGTGTTGAGGGATTTGGGCACGTACCCGTGCCTTGGTTTGAGTATGACTTTAGAGTCATTAGGCCCAAACTCCATACATGACGCGCTTACTGAAAGCGCTTGTAAGTCCCCCACGCGCTTCATTGAAGCAAGAGCCACAAGAAATACCGTTTTGAAAGACAGGTGTTTCATGTCTGACAAATGGATTGGCTCGAATGGGGCACCTTTCATGGCTTCCAGAACCGTAGAAAGGTCCCACACAGGGACTGAGGGGGGTCTGGGAGGGTTCAGCCTCCGAGCTCCCCTGAGGAATCGTACGACCAGGTCGTTTTTCCCAAGTGACTGGCCAGACGCTGGTTTTGCAAACGCTGCTATGGCCGCCACGTATACTTTGAGCGTGGATGGGGTTCTACCCTTATCCAGCAGCTCCTGAAGGAAGGAGAACACTTCCGTAACCCCGCAGTCTACGGGTGAAAAGCCCTGAGCTTGACACCAGGTAGAGAACACTGACCATTTTGAGGAGTAGAGCCGTCTAGTAGACGGGGCCCTAGCCTGCGTGATCGTGTTCAGCACTCCCTCCGGGAGGTTAGCGGGTACCCGTTGATGGCCCATGCGTGTAGGGACCATAAATCCGGGCGAGGATGCCAAATCGAGCCCTTTGCCTGAGAGAGGAGGTCTCTCCTCACCGGTATAGGCCACGGAGCAGTGCTGGTCAGCCGCATCAGGACTGGGAACCAAACCTGGTTCGTCTGAAGCGGCGCCACAAGCAGCACTGGACATCCGTTTTCCCTGATTCGTTCCAGCACTTGAGGCAGGAGCGAGACGGGGGGAAAAGCATAGAGGGGGCAGCGGGGCCATACGTGGGCCAGCGCATCCCTGCTCTTGGAGAAAAAGTACGGACAGTGAGCGTTTTCCTGGGACGCGAACAGGTCCACCTGCGCTCTGCCGAATGTCTCCCACAGCAGTTGGATCGTCTGCGGGTGCAGCGACCATTCCCCTGCTGGGACATTGTCTCTGGACAGTCTGTCTGGTCCCAGATTCAGATGACCAGCCACATGCGCCGCTTTCAGTGAAAGCAGGTTGTGCTGAGCCCAGACCAGGAGGCGTTCCGTCAGCCTGTAAAGGTTTCGGGACCTGACGCCGCCCTGGCGATTTATGTATGCCACCACTGACATGTTGTCCGACCGGACTAGGACGTGGTGGCCTTTTATCTGGGGACAAAAACGCTGTAGCGCGTTGTCGACTGCCAGCATTTCCAGACAGTTTATGTGTAGAAGCTTTTCCCGTTCCGACCACTGGCCAAAGAACGGTCTGCCCTCGAGCAGCGCTCCCCATCCCGAGGTGGAGGCGTCCGTAGACACCACCGTCACACTCGAGGGAGTCCCCAGACTCACGCCTGACTGATACCAGTCGGCTATTTTCCATGGTTCCAGAGCCGAAACGCATTTCATGTCGACCCTCAGGCGAAACAGACCAGTGGTCCACGCCCGGGGTGGAACTCGCGCTTTCAGCCATAACTGCAGTGGGCGCATGCGAAGCAGGCCCAGCTGAAGTACCGAAGATGCTGAGGCCATGAGACCCAGCATTTTCTGAAACCTTTTGAGCGGGACTATAGAGCCGCGGCGGAAGGATTTCGCGACGCGCTGAATGTCCAGTCCGCGCTCCGGCGACAGACGTGCTGTCATAGACAGCGAGTCCAGCACTGTTCCCAGAAAAGAAATTTTCTGGCTGGGAAACAGCGAACTCTTCGCCCAATTGACTGTAAGACCTAGTCTCTCGAGATGTTCGAGTAATGTGGCCCTGTGTTCTATGAGCTCCGAGTGTGATCGAGCTAGAACCAGCCAATCGTCCAAGTAGTTCAAAACTCGCATGCCCTGAAGTCTCAGGGGTGCGAGAGCCGCGTCCATGCACTTCGTAAATGTACGGGGTGCTAGGGACAGACCGAACGGTAGGACTGTGTATTGATATGCCTGGCCCTCGAAGGCGAATCTCAAGAATCGCCTGTGACGTGACGCAATCTGTATTTGGAAATAGGCGTCTTTCACATCTATTGATATGAACCAGTCTCCCTGGCGAACTTGCGCAAGGATTTTCCTGGTTGTCAGCATTTTGAACTGGCGCTTTAAAAGCGCTTTGTTCAATTGCCGTAGATCTAGAATGGGTCTGTGACCCCCGTCTTTTTTGGGTACCAGAAAATATCTGCTGTATAGCCCCCCTTCGCTCTGAGCCTGAGATAAAGGTTCTATGGCCCCTTTGCTCAGTAGTTTCGCTATTTCGGCATGAAGTAGATGAGATACTTCTTTGTTTACCGTGGTTTCGACACGCGCCGTGTAACGGCGGGGACGTCGAGCGAACCGTAGCGAATAGCCTCTCTTTATAGTGTTCAACACCCATTCTGATACCCCGGGAAGCTTTGCCCACGCGTTCGCGTGAATAGCTAGAGGTAGAATGCGATCCGGGCTCTGGCCGCGGCACAGCGGCGGCTGCAGAGCGTCGGTGTGCTGAGACATAAACACTGTGTTTAAAGTGTGCGAGGCGGGGGGCGCGCCGATCACGGCGGGCAGCCTGGTCGCGCTCGGTTTCTCTATGACAGATTGTGGAGAGAGAGCGAGCAGGACAAACCCTGTGGGTTTTATCGTGTCTGTGAGAGAATGTGGGCGCGGGACAGCGGGCACATTTACTGCACTGAAAACACTGTTGGCTTGCGCTGACTGAATGTGTGTTGGTTTCGTTTTTACAGAAACCGTGGGACACGCATCGTGTAGTGTTTGTGGGCACTGTGTCGTGGGCACATTCACTACATTTGCACAATCGACATGAGTCGATTTTATTTGTGCTAGCCCTGAATTGTGGCGGGCTGTGTCTGTGTGTGGGAATGGGCACTGAGGCGTGGGCATTCTTACAACACTCATAACACCATCGGCTTTGGCCGGGACACCAGAAAACACACTCTTTTTTGGATTTATCTGGGTAGCCGTAAAAACGGCTTTTGTGTGCAGGCAAGCGGGTAATTGAACCGGCTTGTTGACTGCTAAATACACTGGAACAGTCACATTGCATGGAACTGGACGAGCGAAATGTTTCGGTGAAAATCCGGTGTAAGCGCGACCGTGCATGGTTGAGGTCACTCGGCAGGCTTTAGATGGCAACACTGTCTGTGCTCGCCGTCCAGCAGAGGGCGGGCAGATATGTGTTGCTACCGCTGCTTCCACAGGAGGAAGAGAAAGGTATCCTCTATCTTTCGCACCGTCCACAGTGGAGAATGCAGCAGAGACAGAGGTACGCATCCTGGCCGAGAAGGGGGCGTTCCAGGACCTCGCGACTTCTTCGTGAAGCTCAGGAAGAAAAGGCGCGGGTCTGGTCTGTGATGGGGTGTGGTCCTTCTTGAGGAAACATCCATCCAGTCAGTTGCGTGGGGGCTGCGCGGGGGCCTCCCAGTCGAGGCCGAGGTGTTCGACGGCTTGAGAGAGCAGACGCATCAACTCTGACTCAATGCCAGCCCTTCTTCCAGAAGACTCGCGAACAGCGGGGGGGAGATCCACGGAGCTCGCCCAATCCTCACTGTCCGACGCCCGAATAGAACAGTCCTCGGCTATGTCGTCGATCTCAATGGCGGAAGCGGTGGCAGACGGCGGCCGCTGTCCGTCGGTGAGCGACTCGAGCGATGCCGGCGAAGCTGGCGGGCGAACCGGCGAGCTTTGGCGGGCAGGAGAAAGCTCGGGAGCGCGCTGAGCGCGGCGCTTTTTACGGCGCGGCGTGACAGCGGGCTGAAGTGCAGGCTCTGAGAAGGATGCCAGGCGAGTCCTCAGAGTCACCATAGGCAGTAGCTCACAGTGAGGGCATCCGCCGTCGACGAGAGCGAGAGCCGCATGATCCTCACCCAGGCAGGAAACGCAGATGACATGACGGTCTCCATCGCTGAGTGTGGCTCGGCACGAGCCGCAGGACCTTTGTATCTTTAAAAAGACGCTAGCTCTTTTAGACAATAGAGAGAGAGTGTGAGTCGCAGCGGCGAACACACACTAGCAGTGAAAAGGATATAACGCCGGAAAGCGTAGCAGGTACGGCGGCTGAAGGCGGCGAGGTGAAGGCCAGCGGCTTCAGACTCGATGGCACGTCCCGCTGTAGGCTTGCACCCAGACGGCGCGGCTTCTCACTCCGGATCCAGCGATGCAGTAGAGCTTCGCTGAAGAGTTGAAAATCGGTTTGTATCAGCCTGTCGAGCGTATTTATAGGCCAAGGCCACGCCTATTCTGGCGGGACGTGACGAAATGGGCGCGAAGCGCCCCCATTGGGTATCGCGTCCCGCAGGGCCTCTCTTGATAGGCTGCTGCTGTTGCCGCAGGGCAGCCAATAGGCGCGCGAGCCGTCTTGCCTATGTCTGCATGCTGCAGCACAGCGTTTTACATTAAATCAAAATTAAGGATAATTTTTGGCTTCAATATCTCGTGGAAAAGAGGTTTTCCCCGTAGCGTAAGATATTACGCAGTACGAGAGATACTCTCGTAAGAGAACTAAAGCCCCTCACCCAGTTCGGGTACCGGACCTGGTTGAAATAATCATGCATCTAGCTGGCAGAGTGCCAAAACTTCGCTGGCACCGCCCTGAAAACGGTCGAGCCGTGCTGGTGCATTCAACATCAGACCAGCTGTTACAACAAGCGGGTTGTACCTACAATCACAGCGTCCGGAATAAATCCGCGAAGTGCACAAGCACAATAGGGCAGACAGCTGAAACCACCGCTACTGAAAAGACGCAGAACACAGAAGGTTGTGCTATACATGCATTAGTCGTCTGTCTAGGTAGCCCAGAGCGTGCTCCCCACTGAGTCTCAAGGGGGAAAGCACTGGGTTCGTACTTTGTACTTTTTGTGAAAGTATGAGGAGCATGACACCTTGAAATTGAAATCTATGGGGTCGCTGTGTCCATTTCTTTTACTCTCTATGGTTGCAACCCGTTTCCAGGAAACATGTAGTTCAACCCGGAAACCGTAGCAAAAGTTGCGCACCAGTTTGAGCTTGAACGTGCCCCTGATTTCCTGTTCAATCAAATGCTCTCTAGAATCAGAAGCGTCCCACCCCCTACAGTATAAATAGATGCTGTTGCTGCGGAAAAAAAAACAGTCAGTTGATCACAGATTTACTGTTTTCTACATGTTGAATGGCACATAGTGCACCATTTTATAGGATAGGGAACAATTCAGACAGTGTAAATATGCTTTCCATTGGGGCGAATGAAGTCTGGTTTCACGTTAGTGTAACGCGAACGGCCGCAGTGCACAAACAATCTGCTCCAGTCCAGAGACACGATAGCACAGAGCGGATCATATGCGCGAATCGGCGAATACCAGAAAACATATCGAACCCATTTGAATTCAGCACAGAATGTTCGGTATGTCGCGCCCTGTCTTCCTGTTTCAGTGTAAATTACGTCAATACATTGAATAACGCTGTGCATTTCAAGGCACTTCAGTGGGCCTTTAACAACTAGTTCAGTTTGGTTCCGTACACATATTGTGTAGAATTTTTGTAAATGCTGTTATTACTATACTTTCATTTTTCAGGAGTTAATTCGGTTGTAGAATGCGGCTGTCACTGCTGTAAATTACTGAACTGTGTATGTATACAGAACAGGAATAAGCACTAAAAGGTGAATTGACAACCGAATTTTACTGCAGTGTGTACATGGCCAAAGACAACAGGACTATGATAAGCTGTTTTAGCATTTAATCCCCTTGTCTGTACTAGTCGTAATTTAGTTTTGACTATTCAAAATTCTATTCACATATCTATTATGCAATTTTGACTAGTCATAATTCAAATGTATGATAACTTTAATTAATAATCTTTAAAGATATCCACAATACATTTGTAGATATCTGAAAGTAATTTATTAGCTACTAGTCATATTTGTAGATATTTTGAATGGGATTTTTGAATAGGCAAAACTTAATAAGAGATATCTTTGACTAAGAATTGGAATTCCTTGTCAAATCTCATTTAAAGATATCTGCAAGATATTTGATTTTTGAAGATGTTTCTTTTGAGATATCACACTTAGCTTTGTGAGGAATTTCAAAATAGATATCTAGAATTAACATTCTTAGTCAAAATTACTTTATAGATGTCTAAAACATGCATGCAAATACACCACCCCACATTAATATTTTATTAACCAATCCTACTGTAACGAATCAGAAGGCTGAGGCAGATCCATTTGCAACAAGTTTAATAATTAAAAAGAGCAGAAAAGAAAACACAGGAATTCTTGATGGGGTGCGCTGAAAGCGGAGTCGAAACAGATAGTAGGTAGAAGGCAGGCGGCGAGCGAGCAGAACCAGGGACAGGCTAGAGTTCAGGACAGGCAGCTGGAATCAGAATCTGGATCAGGCTGAGGGTCGAGAGGCAGGCTCCAGACAATCAGAGAAGTCAGAGTAGCGAAGGTCAGAAACAAAGGATAACTGATCTCAGAAACAAAGGATAACTGATCACAGAAACAGCTCGGACATGCACACGTAGAGAGGCAATACTTCGCACAGGATGCTCAGTTAATGAGGCAGATAAAGGCTTAGAGATGAGTGGTAATACAGAACAGGTGACAGATAATCATAACGCAAATGATGCATACTAAAGGGAAAGTATGCAACCCCACTAGAACTCAGGAGAGGGCGTTTGTGGTTGAGAGATGGTAGAATCAGGAAGACTGGACGCCGTAACACCTACCTCCATCCGCCATTTTGTCCAAGAATTGTATAATAAAGGTCCTGCATCTTTGGGTAATTTTAAACTGCTTCATACAGATGGTATGAAAATAAAAATGTAGCGGGGCTACGTGTAAAAGTGACATAGGTATGCAGAGAAGACTAAATCCCATATTCTAAATCATAAAGTAGGATAATGTTCAGATGCATGCTGTAGATTAAATTGTGTTAGCTTTCATTTCCAAAATGAACCTATAAAATCAGTAAGGATTTGTATACATCTCATGTCTGGTGCAACATTTGCCATAATTTTAAAAGAACTATTGACTGGCACTCATCAGTGAAAACAGCAGAATATAACCATAACGGATCTCTTGCTTTAATACAACACTCCCAACTTGTGGGCTATTACCTTGATGATACACAATTGCCTATATACAATGTAATGTACTAATACGTACATGTAACATACATTTTAATCGGATTGCTAATCATCCACATGGGCCATTGGTGCTTGCCTTGATTTCATTAAAATGATTGCAAAGATATTTGAAGTCATGTAATGTGATTTTGTGATTTCTCCTCAGGATTACTGAAAACAGGATAACTGCAGTAAGTTGTGTTGTGTAAGGCTACCACTTTATATTCTCCCCTAACCAGTTGTTTAACTTCTTGCTAAAAAAACAACAACTTATATGGCACTGTCCATTGGTTTTCTTCAAGCTAAGAATAAAAAAGCTATCTTATATATTCTTTAAAAAATTGCTTTAATGAATGCTGCCATTTGTGGAATAAAAAAATTAGATTTTCGATTTTGTCTTTGTTTTGACCAGGAATAGAGAAGACATGGATTCCAAAATTTTAAAGGCAACTCAAAGTCTTACCACTGCTGAGGACATGAGGAACCAAACCAAACTTATGATGCAGCCCTATGCCAACTGGGAAGAGTATCTGACGCCAGCCCCAATGTCCATAGCCATTATGGGAGAGCTGTTTTTCATCTCGTCCTCAACAGATTTCTCCATCAATAAAAATTCCCCCAAAGGTGGCTACAAATTCATCAAATATCCTGATTCCTTTCGCGCTTGCCTCATGCAAGTGTGTAACTCTGGTTGGTGGGCATTTAATGAGGCCCATACGAGCATGGATCAGATTCGCCTCCATACTGGCCAAGTTCCAGATTACATGAATACAGCTGTGAAGATTCTGTTCCAAGGCGATGATGAAGTTGTCAAAGCACATCTCCCTGATCAGCTGGACAATATCAGAGTCATTGCAGATGAATGTCTGCAGTTGTCTAGTGCAACTGAAAAGTGTTTCACTGATGTCATCAATATCATCCAAGAGCTGCTAGAAGCGTGTGTGAATGCAGAGCACTTCTATTGGGAGGAGATGTCAGCAATCAAGAAGAAACTAGAAGAGAGCAAACTGAGGGAGCAGTCAGCACAAGAAACCAAGGAAAGGACTGGGAAGGCAGTGAATGCCATGGAGAAGCAACTGGATGAGGCTCATGAGAGCTACAAGAAAGCCATGGATTCTCTCCCTGGTGGATGGGAAATGATTGGCATGGATGTGGTTGGTGGGATAACACAGAGCATTACAGGCCTGGTTAATGGCCTTACATCTATTATTAGTCACCCAGTGAGAATTGCGTGTTCTGCAACAACAAAGATCGCTGATATTTGGAACAACATTAGAGATCAGGAAAGTGCAAGAGATGTGGTTGCTGAAATAAACACATACAGTAAGTCTGCTGAAATATTAAATTGTGTGCAGAAAATCCAGCAGTTAATGAATGTAAATAGTGAGAATGATGAGATTGCCTGGACAAATCTCTATGATCAGAAGAACAAAATTACAAAAACGAATTTCATGGAAGAACAGTTCAAAAGAATCAAAAGTGATTTACAGAAAATCACTGACTGCCAAGTAAAGAAACAAGCTAAAAAGTTATGCAAAGAGGGCATGGACATATGCAACCAGCTGGCAAAATATGCACCAGATGGCAAATGTGACAAAGGCAAAAGCATCAAGATCATACATGAGGTCTTGGAATTGGTCGAGTCGGCCCGAGTTTTTGATTGTAAAAGCAAAGACATGACAAATTCTCCAGCCATTTCTCCAAAACCACCAATGATGCAAAAAGAAGAAAACAAGTCAGAGAACACGAGTGCTTCACAGAGGGCCACAGAGAATGCACGATTCGCTATAGAGCAGAACCGAGCTCAGATGAACAAGACAAGAGAGACCTATGAAAAGTGTGTGGAGAGCCTAGAGAAGAACCAGAAGGAACTAACTGATATCCTGGTCACTATGAGAAATTGCGAACTGAAAGAGATCGACTTCAAGACTACAATAGAGATGCTGGTCAAGGGAATGGATGCCATGGGGAGAGTGAAGGAGCAGTGGGAGAAGATGGTTCACTTCTTTCAGATGGTTTCTAACATTATAAAAATCAGCCTGAACAAAACTCTTAAAAACTTTGTCTCAACATCTGAGAAAACACAAGCCCTCTCTTACAATGCAAAGCTCTTCTCAAAAGATCTGCTATACTCTCAAGCCTTCCAAGCCTGTAACATTGCTAGTTTGGTTCATATGATCTCTGGAACATACACAGATGTTTCTAACAAGAACCTGATGGGCCGTGTCAGTTCACTGGGCAAACTGATGGCCATGGATAAAAGTAAACCAGAATTTGAGCATGAGCGACAACAGCTTCAAAACTTGTGTGATGAGGCACAAAATGGCATTTTAAGGCTTGTCCTGAAGAATAAAGAGTAGTTCGATAGGAAAAGCACTGCAAGACAAGAAAAGATCGATCGAGAGCTGCTTGCCATTCTGCCTGCTGCTCCTCCAGAGCAAATCAAGAGTATTCAAGAGGCTGTCAAAGCTGGATTCAGTGAGGAAGAACAAGCATCATACTACTGAGAGAATCTACCAAATATTTGACAAGCTTGCTATAACAAGATAATACTACCATAGTTAATATTTAAGCTTTTCTGTCCAGTAACATGCAGTCACGACAGCTCAATTTATTTGCATTAACAGAATACAATCGATACTGAAATGTTTAACACTGTCAATCCAAATCAGATTAGCATGTCTAGGAGAGGATTTTAAAAGCTGAGTTAGAAAAAGTTGTTGTCTTCTGTTTAAATTTAAATTTCATATTTCATATCATAATATCATATATAGCTTGATAATGATTCTTACTAAAAACATATGCATGATTGATCTTTAATGGAAAGTGGAAGTGACAGGAAATGTTTGGTTTTAATAAATCTGTTTCATTTGCTTTTAAACTTATTTAGAAGAAACCTATGTAGATTGTTTTTTTGTATTTAGTGAATCCTTTTCGGTGGCTGTGTATGATAAATTTGTCCTTGAATGACTATTAATCAGCCTCCATTTTATGCATTGCTGTTACTAAAAGCATCCTTAGTATAAAATAAATATTACTATACTACAACTTTACTGTTGCTCTGTTGTACTGTATCTCTGTAGACCTAATTCTTTCCCTTTTCTAAGCCAACTTTTTAAACGTTGTATTGAAACATTTTTTTGAATCTATAGGCACTAAAACAGTCCAATACATTGCAGTCAAATTAATTTTTATGTTAAAATAATTAAGATTTCTGTGCCACCCCAGACTGGTTGCTGGCCCTTAGCTGGCCACCCCTATGAAAAAATTCTGGCTCCGCCACTGTTTCTGCGGCATTCACACTGAAAATAAATGCTGCCGCTCAGTCTTTCTGCCACACAGTGGGCGTAACCACAGTCATTTCGGATGACCCACAGTCATAGCGTATGGGTGAGCGGGGCACAACCACAACACAGTGCTAGTTGTACCCTTTTACTGTCTATGGTTGTACCACACTTGTTTGAAATACTTCCACACATGTTAGCATGACAAAACTTTAATTTACTAGTTGCCAATTCAGAAATCTTTGGAATATATCACTGAACATTTATTTATTTAAGTAAATTTCTTACTTATGTTAACTTTTCATCTCTATTTTTTATGTTTATTTAAAATGAGACAAATCTGATATTATTTTAATCGTATCTGTTATTTAACATTTGAGATCGCTCTTTAATGTGGATCTAACCAGCAGAAGACACTAGCAGGGTTTAAATTCCAGTTACGCATGTTGGGCACATTGTAACACTGCGTTTATGGCAAGCCGGTTACACAAGGTTACATACGTAACTGAGATGTTCCCTTTCATAGGTTCTCTCGACACTGCGAAGCGGTCACTATGGAAACGATTTATACCATAACGCCTTCACGTACCTGAGAATAGCTGGAAGACCGTGGAAAGCGTCCGCTCTAGCAGATCAGAACTTGGAGCCAGGAGCCATATTCACATCCAGACCGTAGAACTTGATAAAGGTCTTGGGAGAGGACCATCCTGCTGCAACACAAATATCCTCCAAAAAAGAACTTCTAAAAAGAGCTTGCCATCCATTCCCCTGGTGGAATGAGTACACCTAGAGGCGAAGTCAAACCACACACCTCATAGGCCGCCGAGATAGCTTCAATCACCTAGTGTGACATTGTCTGCTTAGTGACGGCAGTTTTCCCCCCCCCAAACAAAGAAACAATTGCCCCGATCTATGCCACTGGGCTGAGCGGTAGACGTAGATCTTCAAAGCCCTCACCGGGCAGAGGCTGACAGGGTGCACGTCACTCCCAGTCACTGAGTCAAGAGGGGAAAAAGCCTCTAAGACCACTTGCTGGGAACAGAAAAGGGTCGAAGTGACCATAGGAACATATAGGTCGCAAAAAGATTTTAACCAACCCCGGAGCAAAGTCCATACAAGAAGGGCTGATAGAAAAAAGCCTGCAGATCCCCTATTCTCTTGAGAGAGGATAGAGGCACTAAAAGGACTGTCTTAAGTGTTAAGAACTTTTCTGACACAGACTCCAATGGCTAGAACGGACGATTCACCAGCCCTTCCAGAACGATAGCTAAATCCTAGTGCCTTGCAGAAAACGAGAAACCAGGTGGTGACGTCCATCAGAAACACCTCCCAAGGGCATATGCTCAGCTGATATAGCCGCCACATAAACCTTAAATGTGGCGGGGGCTGGCCCTGCTGAAAAACTAGTCTGTAGGAAGTCCAGTATTGAACTCACAGGGCAATGAACTGGGTCCAGGTTGTGTTGGCCGCACCAAGAGGCGAAACAGCCTCCATTTAAAAGCATACAGGCGCCTCGTAGGAGGGGCCCTAGAATTAAAGGACAACTCCAGCGCAAAATTAACCTTTGGTCTAATAATACATTGGTAGGCTACATAGTCAACCGTTCTCTGGGATTTGTTTTCATGATAATCGAATGTAAAGAGTTTTATCTCTAAAAACTGTTTAGCTTATAACGCTAGTATAGGCATAGCCTGACAACGTCAGACTTCGTACTTCCGCTCAATTTCAGTTCGCTTCTGTACTCAGTCTGAGATAGCGACCTATCTCTCAGTTTTCCTCCGGCCTGAAAACAGCCGGCCAATCAACGAACAAAGTGCGGGCTGAGAGCCGTGACGTAGACGCTAAGCGCCGAGTTTAAGATTGTATTTTAGGTTAGGGAAATCAAAAACGACCGCGGATATGGAGACACGGGATGCAATTCGCTTTGTTGTGGGTAATATTCCCGGCATTTGCAAACTGAAGCCCGAACAAGAAGAGTGTTTGTTAAATATTTTAAATGTTTAAGGGTAAACGTATGGCTTACGGGTAACCAATGATTTTATACTTCAGACAAGCGCCCCCCCCAAAATTAATTCTCTGATTTTGACCGGCTCTCAGTTTCTCAGATGGGTCAAACCATTACCTCAGAAGTTCAAGTAAATGAACTAGAAATCCGCGCTCATTCAAGGGTGTGCATCTATTGCATGGACGGAGATAACGCACTGAGATCATCAGAAATCCATTAGTCCATGTGAGGGAAACAGCTGGAAACACAGCGCTGGTCGTTCTCTCCATACTCAACACGACGGAATCCAACGGGCGTGCACGGGCTGTAACATACTAGACTGCTAGTAGTTTAGCCTGCAAGGCAGGAACTTCCAGGTTGTAAAATCTGACAAAGGTGGAGGGGGAAGCCCATCCCGCTGCCACACAAATGTCGTGAATGGAAATTCCGCTGGACCATGCCCAGGATGAGGCCATGCCTCTAGTGGAATGAGCCCTGATGCCCAGAGGACATGGCAGGTCTTTTGATGCGTATGCGGCTGCAATGGCATCAACTATCCATCTTGATAGAGTCTGTTTCGAGGCGGCCAACCCTTTGGTGTGCCCACCGAACGAAACGAAAAGCTGCTCGGATCGTCTGACCGGAGCAGTGCGAGTAATGTATAATCTCAGGGCCCTGACCGGACACAGGAGATTAGCGTCAGATTTGCTATCGGATGCAGGCAGAGCCGATAGGGAAATAACTTGTGCCCTGAACGGGGTACCAATCGCTTTTGGGACATAACCATGTCTAGGTTTGAGAACGACTAAGGAGTCATTGGGCCCAAACTCGAGACAGGAAGCGCTAGTGGACAGCGCGTGAAGGTCTCCCACACGTTTTACTGACGCGAGCGCGAGCAGAAAAACGGCTTTGAGCGAAAGGTATTTGAGGTCCACGGTGTTTAACGGTTCGAATGGGAGGGCTTTCATAGCTTCGAGAACTATGGAAAGGTCCCAAATCGGCACCGAAGGGGGGTGTGGGGGGTTCATCCTTCTAGCTCCCCTGAGGAAGCGGGTGACCAAGTCGTTTTTGCCCAGTGACTGGCCGCGCCGGGGTTCAACAAACGCTGCGACGGCTGCCACATACACCTTGAGAGTGGACGGGGACCTGCCCTTGTCCAACGTCTCCTGGAGAAAAACTAACAAGGAAGGAACCTCGCATGACCGTGGGTCCAATTTTCTGTCGGTGCACCATTTAGAGAACACAGACCATTTAGATGCATAGAGCCTTCTAGTAGAAGCCGCTCTAGCCTGCATGATCGTGTTTAACACTCCCTCTGGCAAAGCAACGGGTAGTCGTTGATCACCCACGCATGTAGCGCCCAGCGCTCTGGGTGGGGATGCCAGATCGTGCCGCGAGCTTGGGAGAGGAGATCTGCTCTGACTGGGATGGGCCACGGGGCTGTCTGTGACAACTAAGTGAGCTCCGGGAACCAAGTCTGACCCTCCCAACGCGGGGCTATGAGGAGCACCGAGTGGCGTGTTTCCCTGATTCTCTGAAGCACCTGTGGTAGCAGAGAAACCGGAGGGAAAGCATAAAGCGGGCGGCTGGGCCAGGTCTGGGCTAGCGCGTCCACGCTCTTTGTGAAAAATATTGGGCAGTGGGTGTTCTCCTCTGAGGCGAAGAGGTCCACCTTTGAACTGTAAAAGTGTGCAGGGACCATTCCCCGGGGGGAATGGGGTTCCTGGACAGACTGTCTGGACCGTCGTTCAGATGGCCCGGTACGTGCGTCGCTCTGAGCGAGAGCAGGTGACACTGAGACCAAACTAAGATGCGTTCTGTCAGCCGGAAGAGATTCCTGGATCTGACTCCGCCCTGACGGTTTAGAAAGGAGACCACGGCTATATTGTCCGAATGGATCAGCACGTGGTGACCGTGAATGCGCGGGAGAAAGCGCGTGAGCGCGTTCTCGACCGCCAACATCTCCAAACAGTTTATGTGGAGGAGGCTCTCTTGAGCTGACCAGGGGCCGAAGGCCGGTGAGCCCTCGCAGACCTCACCCCAACCCGTGTTGGATGCGTCTGACGAGATGACTTTTCGGTGAGAAAAGGTCCCCATGGAAACGCCCCGCTGAAACCATTCTGTCACAGTCCATGGCTGCAGAGCTGTGATACAGGTCTGCGTTACCTTTATCAGCTGGCGGCCCGTGGTCCACGCACGGTGAGACACACGGCTCTTCAACCAGAACTGAAGCGGGCGCATGCGCAGTAACCCCAGCTGGAGCACCGCGGAGGCTGAGGCCATGTAACCCAACGCCTTCTGAAAAGTTTTCAGAGGTGTGAGTTTGTTCATCTGAAAAGATGCGTGTGTTGACAGACGAGCCGTCATCGTGACCGAGTCTAGCTCTATACCCAAGAAGGAGATAGTCTGACTGGGATGTAGTGCGCTCTTTGTCCAGTTGACAGAGAGGCCCAAAGCTTTCAGATGGTCGAGGAGAACTGTACGATGAGACAGTAGCTCTCTCTGTGATTGTGCCAAAATCAGCCAGTCGTCCAAATAGTTCAGTATTCGCAGCCCCTGACTCCGGAGGGGGGCGAGCGCCGCATCCATGCACTTCGTGAACGTACGGGGTGCTAAGGATAGGCCAAACGGAAGGACGGTGTATTGATAAACCTGGCCTTCGAAGGCGAAACGTAAGAATGGCCTGTGAAGGGGATTTATCTGAATCTTAAAGTAAGCATCTTTTAGATCTAGTGAAATGAACCAGTCCCCCTGGCGCACGTGCGCGAGGAGTTTTCTGATCGTGAGCATTTTGAACGGTCTCTTCATGAGAACTTTGTTCAGAAATCTGAGGTCTAAGATTGGTCTGACGCCGCCGTCTTTCTTGGGGACAAGGAAATAACGGCCGTAAAACCCCGACTCGCTCATAGACAGAGGAACTCTCTCTATAACCCTTTTGCACAATAGTTTTGCTATCTCTGAACGGAGCAGCGTCACTGCTTCTGGGTTCACAGTAGTTTCAAGCCACGCTCGAAAACGTGGAGGGCGACGGTGAAACTGTAAGCGATAGCCTAGCCTTATTGTGTTTAGCACCCACTGGGAAATTCCCGGAATAGCTTCCCACGCTTTTAAGCGTAACGCTAGGGGGTGAATGGCTACATGGTCCCCGTCGTTGCACATAGCGGGCTGCGTGAGCGCGCTCATATTGTTTATGACAGCGGGACTTACACTCAGAGAGGAGTTTATGGGCCGCGTAACAGAGTGAGCAGAGGGGGGACGCACACACGGGCCCGTGGGCGCGCTTATGCACTCTGAAACTCCGTTTTTTAGAGCGCCGTCTTTTTCTCAGCTGTGCTAGGCAGACTTCGAGTGATCAGGTTTCAGCGCGATCCGAGGCCGAGGCCCCCGGGGAGGCGGCGGTCTGTGGCGGCTGTCAGAGCAAGAACGAGGGCGGCCGCCCTGGCGTCGCTGAAAAGTCTGGCTGTGCTGAGCTGGGCGCTGGGGTGGGGCTCGTGCAGGAGGCTGGTCACGTGAGCGGCCTGCAGAGGAGCTAGCGTGACTAGGCAGAAAGAGATTCATGGCCTGGGAAGCTTTCTGCACTTCGGAGAAACGGTCGACGATACCCGTGACGGCAGATCCGAAGAGGCCGGATGGAGAGAGCGGGGCGTTGAGAAAGGCGGCGCGCTCAGAATCTCCCATGTCGGCGAGTGTGAGCCAAAGATGTCTTTCAGACACACAAATGGCGGCCATGCATTTCCCCAGGGCTTGCGCAGCAGATTTTGTAGCGCGAAGGGCAATGTCCGTGGCGCTCCTTAAATCCGCGACTGAGGGGGGATTTTTTCCGCTCTCGTCCCATTCACGAAGTAAAACGCCCTGTAGAATCTGAAGGATGGACATGGAGTGGAGTGCAGAGGCTGCTTGACCGGCGGCTGAGTAAGCGCGGCCGTGAAAGCTCGAAGTCGCTCTGCAGGCTTTAGAGGGAAGCACAGGTGATGAGCGCCATCTTGTGGAAGGCGGGCATAAATGTGCGGCGACCAGGTCCTCTACAGGGGGAATGGAGAGATACCCCTTTTCTGCGGCTCCGTCCACAACGCGAAGCGGGGCGGAAGAGTCAGAGCGAGTTCTGGCAGAGAGCGGGGCATTCCAGGACTTCGTGAGTTCCGCGTGCAGTTCAGGCAGGAAGGGCGCGGCCCGTTTAGTGACGGGAGTTGAGCGCTGGCGGAAGTAACTGCCGTCCATGCGGTTGATGGTCTGCTCGGGGGGAGGGGACCAATCGAGTCCGAGGCGTTCGACGGCCTGTGAAAGGAGGCGCACTAATTCCTCCTCGATTCCAGCGCGGGTCCCAGAGGATTCTCGGGCCGAGGAGGCGTGAGAACCGGACCATTCCTCACTGTCTGAAGCGAGAAGCGAACAGGTTTCCTTGATGTCCGCGGCGTCATCGGAGGTTACAGAGCGGCCACTCGGCGGCAACTGTACATCCGGAAGCGGCGGAGAAGGAGAGCGGGAGGCGACAGGCTCCGGCGAGATGAACGCTTCTAGCTGGGGTTCCGGCGGCCTCTGAGAGCGGCGTTTCTTCTTCCGCGGCGAAGTCAGAGGCGGCGCGGAAGCAACTTTAGTGGCCTGAAGTTGAGCCCGCAGGGTCGACAACGGCATCTCCTCGCAGAGATCGCAGCCGCCTTCGGCGAGGGCGAGCTCGGCGTGCTCCAATCCGAGGCAGAGAGCGCAGATGACGTGGCGGTCTCCAATCTCGAGGGGAGCGCGGCAAGAACCGCAGGAGGATTTATGAGACATCTTTAAAAAGACGCTCGCTCTTTTAGATACAAAACAATACAGGAAGCTTTTTCGTAAAAAGGATACAAATCCGTCGGATGGCGCTAGCTCGCAGGACGGCTGAAGGTGGCGAAGACGGCCGGCTTCCTCAGTCTCCCAGATGCTCGCTAGAGTTGCCTTTTCAACGACGGCGGCTTCTCTCAGGATCAGCAGATGCGTGTAGCTCGCTGAAGAGATGAAAAATCAGAGTTGACAGCCTGGTACGCCAAGATATACTCTCTGACCACGCCCGTTTCGGCGGGCTCTGACGCAATGAGAGCATGTCAGACTCTCATTGGCCGAGAGTTCATCTGCGTCTCCTCATAGGCTTAAGCAGTTCTCTGTGAGCGA
Organism: Tiaroga cobitis; assembly: GCA_030578255.1. Classification (NCBI taxonomy): domain Eukaryota; kingdom Metazoa; phylum Chordata; class Actinopteri; order Cypriniformes; family Leuciscidae; genus Tiaroga; species Tiaroga cobitis. The sequence goes on along the minus strand of CM060606.1, from coordinate 23,423,719 downwards.
ACCAATGAGCTGCTAGCTAGCTGCTCATGGTCTGCTGCAGCTGAACTGCGTTGACAATGGATACAAAATTATAGGATAATTTTTTGGCTTCAATTTCTCAGAAAAGATGAATCTTTCCCGTAGCGTAAGCTAGCTGACGCAATACGAGAGAACCTCTCGTAAGAGAACAAACTAATACAGTGGGAAAACACAAATTTGAAACTCTGAAAAATAGTTTGAGCAACATCGTAAAAAAATGTTGCAGTTCTGAAGAAGGAAATCTCAAAAACAACATAATGTTTGCAGAGATATTTTTATTTTTTTACATTTTGCAAGCATGCAAATCTTATTTTTCGATCTTGCAAAACTTTTTTTTGTAAGATTTTGAGTTTTCGAACACTTAGTTTCAACCTTTCAGAACTTTATTTTAAGTTTTGAATCATGGCAAGATATTAATCCCATAGCTAATTTGGGTGGGTTTCTCCCATCCCCATACAATGTCTCTCTCTTTTACGACCCTGACGAGAACTTCGGTCTCCTCGGCTGTGAACTGCTCCTTGCAATGAACACCAGAAATAAAGTTAATGATGTCAAATTTCTGACTAGTGCAATTATGATTGCAGTCAGATATTTTTAAACATTATTCTGACTAGTCAAATTATAATTATGACTAGTCAAAATACATTTATGACTAGTCAAAATACATGTATGACTATCCAAAATACATTTATGGGTAGTCAAAACATATAGTTTTATATGCTAAAACGGCTTGCCATAATTGTTGTGCCCCGCTCTCCCCTATATTATGCTATGAGATAGTTGATGCTATGAGATAGCAGATGCCAAAATCTGATAGGTTCACTTGGATTCACTCCACCCTTTGCGTCCTGGATCATTTCTTCTCATTGGCTAATTTCTCCGGAGCCCATCCTCGTTCGATTACTTCAGCCAATGGATGTACGTGATGTCATATGAGCTTTTGCCTACACACCCCCACAGATCATGCGCAAAGCATTTCGGTATTTGAAGTTTAAAAACGAAGACTTTAGACCGAAACAAATGGACAGAAAAACTACAATATGCGTTACGCCTTCGTTCTTATGGGCTGTCTTGACTTTTCATACGGCAGGTGAAATAAAAGCACACAGACATGAGTGTGTCAGTAATCTGAGCAAGGATAGATTCCCAATGCCAATGGTAAGTCAAAGCAAACATCTTACATGATAAAAGTGTACAGTGAATAAGTAAAACTTAAATACTATGTGAACAATATTCATATTGCTCTTAGCGAAGCCAGCAAAGTTTATGCGATCATGTTTACATCTGAGAGTTGCATTGCTTGTTATGTTGATCGTGCCAAGTAATTTTCTTGCTGTTATGTCCTAAAATTTGATATACGGTAATTAATTTAGCAATTGTTACATAAAAGCAAGCATGCGAAACCAGGATTTTACTGCGGATTAAACCCAACAGGCTATGTATGTATGTATGTATGTATGTATGTATGTATGTATGTATTTTCAATTTAGGACAATATGTTATTTCCATTGTTTCCAATCCAAATCATACAGTAATCATGTTGTCAAATGTTTGCCTATTTTTTGTATTTATGTCTATGTCATTTGTACATCTGTGCACTGTATTTGTGTGCCCTGTCACTTCAGGGTGACAGCAGGTGCAGTAACGGTGTCCAGCAGAAAGCAAAGATGTTGTCGGATGCTCAGCTCTTTGATGGGGAATTTGAAAAGCTGGTGTCTGAACTTACAGAGCAGGACTTCACGGATCCAGTTCTCACTGATGCCTTCAACAGACTCAGAGAGGTAAAGTAAACTCTCACAACCACTACTGAAGAAACATGGGTAAGACTAAGAGATAAAAAGATGACACGCAGCACTGGTTATTTAATGTGAAATGTATTTTAAGAAGTACATAGTGTAGGATTACAAATGTATTTAAATGTTTAATTTAGGTTCCAGTACAATAGTATATAAACTGAGAAAGTTCTGTAGATTGAATTTAGCATTCAGCTGTTGAGCACGAGATTCCTGTCCTGTTCTGTTTCTCTCAATACAGGCGCCAGACTTGTTTCTCTCTATTGTAAGTTAAATGAAATAGATTACTGAAACTCTTGGGGACTCTCCTGAGCTTTTGTCTCATCAAGAGAGTCCTGGCATTCCTGTTCTTGAGTCTCAGTGTTTGAATAAGGTATCACTCTCAGTTTCAATACAGGTTTCCTAAACCTGCATACGAGTTTGCTCCACCTCTATGTAAATCCCTCCCCCTAAATGTATGAATTGTTATGTAAAAGTTCCCTTAGTCAGACGAGATTGAGATGCTACAGCTACGCAATATAGAACTTCTGCTTGAAAGATACCTCAACGTCTCCTGGTCTGCGCTTCTGACTTTTCTACACTTTAGAAGAAAATAGTTCACAACAATAGTCAGTACATAGACATAAAGAAGTTGAGACACATGGAAACTGGCACACAAAGCATTTGCCGTTTAAATCTCCAGAACAAACGATTCTCTAAAACGATTCTTAATCAACTCAGCACTGAATTTATTGTGTTATTTGTCAGTTTTGTGAAATGGGTAATTTTTCTCTAGGTGCTTCAGTACAATGCCCCTGGAGGCAAGAGAAACCGAGGCTTGTCTGTGATTGGTTCTTTACGGGAGTTAGTTTCTCCCTCTGAACTGCCACCTGATGAAGCTCACAGAGCCCTTTTGGTTGGATGGTGCATTGAACTGGTGTGTAAAATTGATAATATTAATTGCATGAAGGGAAAAAAAAGGGAAAAAAGTGCAAAACTTTTTGATTTCTTCACAGCTTCAGGCATTTTTCTTGGTGGCTGATGACATCATGGATGCGTCCATGACAAGAAGGGGTCAACCCTGTTGGTATAAGAAGGTAATTGATTTATGTTCATAAAAAAAAAAAAAAAAAAAAAAAATCCAAACACAAGATTATTGATTTTTTTTTTTTAATGATCATTACATTTTTACTGTTAAAGGCATTGTCCAGCCAAAATATTATGTCATCATTCCAAACTTGCATGACTTTATTTCTTCTGTGAAACACAAAAGAAGATATTTTGAAAAATGTTGGTAACCAAACAGTTTCCGTTCCCATTGACTTTCGCTTCATAGTCAAAAATGGAACACACACCTTTTGGTTACCAACATCCTTTAAAATATCTTCTTTTGTGTTCCACAGAGTTTGTGTCATACAAGTTTGGAACGACATGAGGGTGAGTAAATGAGGACAGAATTTTCATTTTGGGGGGAACTATTCCTTTAATAACAATACAAATCAGAATTCTTGTGTCTGATAACAAAAAAAATTGGTACAGATCACGGGATTGACAATTCATAGTTGTTTAAGAGGAATAAGTATTATATTTGTATGTTTATTATGTTATATTATATAACTGTAGTGTATATCAGTTGTGTGGAGTATCCCTTTGCTAATTGGGTTATTTTTGAATTTGCCAGGAAGGAATTGGTCTGGATGCCATTAATGACGCTTTTCTCCTGGAGGGGGCGATCTACCGCCTTCTTCGCAGACATTGCAGAGGACAGTGCTACTATGTCCATCTGCTTGAGCTTTTTACTGAGGTAACACACACAAAGGTTCATTAGTCTGCTATAACACATGTACGCACATTTTAATTGTTTGTACAAAGGTACACAAAACTGTTAAAGGGATACTCCACTTTTTTGGAAATAGGGTCGCTTTACAACTCCCCCAGAGTTAAACTGTTGAGTTTTACCGTTTTTGAATCCATTCAGCCGATCTCCGGTTCTGGCGGTACCACTTTTAGCATAGCTTAGCATACATCATTGAAGTGGACAAGACCATTAACATTTCTCAAAAAAAAAATGACCAAAGAGTTTTGATATTTTTCCTATTTAAAACTCGACTCTTCTGTAGTTACATCGTGCACTAAGACCGACGGAAAATGTAAAGTTGCGATTTTCTAGGCTGATATGGTTAGGAACTATACTCTCATTCCTGCGTAATAATCAAGAAACTTTACTGCCGTTCCATGAGTGCAGCAGGCGCAGACACTTAGTCCCGGTCTTGTTGGAAGTTACTGAGCTGGGGACTATTTTCAGGCGCTGCGTCATATCATTACGCCTGCTGCACTCATGGTACGGCAGTAAAGTTTCTTGATTATTACGCAGGAATGAGAGTATAGTTCTTAGCCATATCAGAAAATGGCAACTTTACATTTTCCGTCGGTCTTAGTGCACGATGTAACTACAGAAGAGTCGAGTTTTAAATAGGAAAAGTATCGAAACTCTTTGGTCATTTTTTTTTTTGAGAAATGCTAATGGTCTTGTCCACTTCAATGATGTATGCTAAGCTATGCTAAAAGTGGTACCGCCAGAACCGGAGATCGGCTGAATGGATTCAAAAACGGTAAAACCGTTTAACTCTGGGGGAGTTGTAAAATTAGCCTATTTCCAAAAAAAGTGGAGTATCCCTTTAAAGGTGCTCTAAGCGATGCTGGGTGACGTCACTTCTTGTTGACGTTCAAAGTATTGTCAAACAAAACGGAGGCTAGCTAGACCTTCCCTCCTCCTCATCCCGTCCCCTCCCCCTGTAGTTTTACTGATACTTCTTTCAAGGTGTAATGTCGCCAAGTTAGATAAATGCTTTCATATAATGCAAAAAAAAAAGAGAAACATTACCAGAAAAACACGATAAAATGTTTCGCCACCTGAGGTTATAACTTTAGCTCCCATACCAGGACGCAATAATAGGAAGATAACGTTAGCTTCAAATTTAGTCAAAGTTGTCAATAGGCTATGAATGAACATTCAATTTCATAATAAATAGTTGGTGAAAACAATCATTCACACAAACTGTCGCCCTACTGTGAGTTTGCTTGATTATTTACAATAGAGATCTATAGCTAGCTGCTAGAAACCTATATGTTGTATTCACCAAAGTTAGCGCTGACTGCATTGTTCTAGCTAATTATAGCCTTGTGTTTGTTAGGCGAACATGAAAGTCCATTTAGAAAAACCAAACTGGATTTACCCACCTGTCCAGCAAAAACAGAGCTAACGTTACCTGAATGTCGAATTGGAAGCCCTTCTGCCGGCGGAGTTCTCACCACCTTTCAAAGGCTTTTCCAATGTAAATTCGGGCATGCGTTCCTTCTCCTTTTCCCTCTTCTTTGTATTTTTGCAATCTGTTCATCAGAACGTCGTCTCTTTGGTCGTGTGTCGGCCATATCAAACTTAAAGAGTTAAAATGATAACTTTCCTCTTCATGCTTCTCTCCTCCACACCCCCCATGTACGCTCACTAACCCCACCCCCAAGGTGGAACACTATTTGATTTGTTTCGTGAAGCGGGTTGTCGCAGTTTGTTTTTGTTGTTGTTTGTGGAGCCTGGGCTGTCTACAGAGACCGCATTTTTTTACAGTGTGTTCAGGGGACAGGCAGCTAGCGGATAGTGAGGAGATGTTTGCTGTATGTGACAAAAAATGTTTTGGCCTAAAAAACGCGTGACATCGCTTAGAGCACCTTTGAGCTATTTCGACCACATTATGCATATTGTTTAATAGATAAAGACATAGCTGCGCTGTCTTGAAGCTGAATCTTTTTTCCTTCAAGACCTCTTTCCAGACAGAGCTGGGTCAAACTCTAGATCTGATGACTGCACCTCCACATAAAATCGACCTTGATCGCTTCACCATGGAGAGGTGAGAAGTTGAGCTGGACTTTTTAAACTTATGGCACAGACAATTTAAATGCTTGCTGATTTATCTATAGCTTATTATTTGCCAATTGCCTATCGTTCACTGATTTACATTGTATTTGCCTCAGGTATAAAGCCATTGTGAAATACAAGACTGCATTCTACTCGTTTTATCTCCCTGTGGCTGCAGCCATGTACATGGTGAGTTTAGCATACATGTGTTCTGTGTATATTTAATGTAAATAATTATTTTTGTGATCCCTTTTTTTAAATTATTGATTACAGGCAGGGATTGAGAATGAGACTGAACACAACAATGCTAAAACAATTCTACTTGAGATGGGAGAGTTCTTTCAGATACAGGTATTAGTATAAAGCAACATTTTTGAAGCCTAGTATCCTCAATCAGATCTGGTTGCAATATCTCAAAGCATTCTTAACATGTTTGTTGTTGACAGGATGACTACCTGGATTGCTATGGGGATCCTGCAGTGACTGGAAAGATTGGCACAGATATACAGGACAACAAATGCAGCTGGCTGGTGGTGACCGCACTGGGCATCATGACACGAGAACAAAGGGCAGAACTAGAGGTAAGAAAGTGTGGGAATGCTGAATGACAAACAAATATATTGAATGCGAAAATAGAGCACATTAATGTGGGAGAGTTAAAGGGTTAGTTCACCCAAAAATGAAAATTAAGTCATTAATTACTCACCCCCATGCTGTACCAATCCCGTAAGGCCTTCGTTCGTCTTCGGAACACAAATGAAGATATTTATGATTAAATCTGAGAGGTGGATCACTCCTCCATAGGCTCCCTAAGGGAATGACACCGGACGGCCCAGAAAGTCATTAAAGAAAATGTTTAAATATTCCATGTCACAACAGTGGCTCAACTATAAGTTTATCAAGCGACGAGAATACTTTTTGTGCGAAAAAACAAACAAAAATAACGACTTTATTCGACTATTCCTTTTCTTCCTTGTAGGCCTGAAACGAGACTTCAAGAGATTTCCACGACGCATGCGCGAGAACTTAACTGAAGTAGTTGAAGGAGATCGCAATTCTCGCGCATGCGTCGTGGAAATCTCTTGAAGTCTCGTTTCAGGCCTACAAGGAAGAAAAGGAATAGTCGAATAAAGTCGTTATTTTTGTTTGTTTTTTCGCACAAAAATTGTTCTCGTCGCTTAAAAACTTATAGTTGAGCCACTGTTGTGACATGGAATATTTAAACATTTTCTTTAATGACTTTCTGGGCCGTTCGGTGTCATTCCCTTAGGGAGCCTATGGAGGAGTGATCAACCTATCAGATTTAATCATAAATATCTTCATTTGTGTTCCGAAGACGAACGAAGGCCTTACGGGGTTGGTACAGCATGGGGGTGAGTAATTAATGACTTAATTTTCATTTTTGGGTGAACTAACCCTTTAACAGTTTTTTGTCTTGTCTTCTTTCTCTCAGGCATGTTATGGGCGTAGTGACGCTGAAAGCGTTGAAAGGGTCAAGGCTTTGTATGATACTCTGGAAATGCCTATCCGATACCATCAACATGAGGAGGAGAGCTATCACCGCCTTCAAAAACTCATCCAGTTTCATGCCAAGAATCTGCCTCATGCTGTTTTTCTTAATTTTGCCAAGAAAATATATAAGAGGAACAAATGAGGTGTGGTTCAGGGAACTGGAGGGACTTGACAAATGGAGTTGAGTATTTTAGGCACACAGACTTCAGGGTCAAATAAAGATGCAGTGAGGTATTTTAGTTGTATATGAAACAATATGAAAATGGTAGATTTTAACTGCAATTTAAATATACTGTCAAGAATTTAGATGCATTTAATAAAATGATAATTATGCCGCATCATTGTTTGTTTTTCCCCTTTTATTTGCATCAAAAATGCAATCGGCTGATTCAGAGATCAGCCATTGTACAACAAATAGTACATCTGTCAGTGTTTTAATTGAGGTACATATGTATAAACCATACAGTTTCATCAGCTTTTGCATTGTATTTTCAACATCTTTGGAAGAACTAGGGAGAGTAAAGAAGTAATGAAAAAAGATTTATAGATAAAAATAAGTAAATAGTTAAATAAAATATTTTTTGAAGTATGAGAACCAACTGTTCAGATGCACATATTCCTTGAAATATTTAACTTATGATTTAATAATAAGAAAATACCCTAGAGAAAATATCTTCAGAGCAGTTTCATTCAGAATCCTAGCTTTTTTGTTTGTTTGTTTGTTTGTTTGTTTGTTTTTGTGAAACCTGTCACAGTACCAGTTGTACTGTACATTTACCAGAATGTCTGTCTCAAGTGTCCGGTCAGGTGATCATTAATCCCCAACATTGCTGTAAATGTAGAATACAAAACAACATAAATGTGCAAATAAACAAATCTGATCGACATTTTTTACTATGCATTTCTCTGTGTGAGGTGTTTGAATGAGTGTGTGCAAGAGAAGTGTCGAGTCGTTTGTGAGAGCCGAGCAGAGAGATGCTGCTGAGGGAGGGGTGTGGTCTCAAGGATGGGATGAGAGAGAGGAGGGGAGGGTTAGATGACGGAGCGATAGACTGGAGGAAAGAGAATAACGGCATAATAATTTCAGAGTCATGGCTTCTGCGGTGGAATAGAGATCGAGATCAAGAAGAACGCATCCTTTATATCCTTCTGGAAATTGGGTAAATTCGTTTTCCTTTTTTTGTATTGCATTGTATGCTAGATTTGAAGCATTTTGTTTTATTGCCGAATTTTCTGATCTTTTTTTTTTTTTTTTTTGCTTGTAAGAAAATACTTTGAAGCTGTATCATAACCCAATACGTTATCAATGTGAAATTTTAGTCTACCGTATTGATACAGTAGCATTAAATTCTGCGGAGGAGGTGCACAACTCGAATCATCTTTTTAGATATAATTTTAAAACGCTCTTGAAATATTTATTAGCCCAACATTAAATAGTACACAATGGTGTATTAGAGAACGGGATGTTCATGTATTAAATATCAATCATGAGTTTATTTACTAAAACGCTCGCTAGGCCTAGATTTACATCCTCTGTATCCAAGGACATTGGGCGCGAGCAGTGCATTGCCCACTGTTTTTATGAAGAGCGAAACAGCGTTGGTTATTGCTACGATTTTCTGCTTCACATGGCTCCCGCAGAGAACAGCCATATATATTGTGTTAGTAGAATAAAGATATTTAAGGCTACATTTTGCTAAAGGATGTTCTGTACTCTCTAGGCATGAGCATATATTTAGATTAGTAGACTATTCTCGAAATAATGTAAGAATTGCAAGAATGAAAACAAATTTGTCCTGAGGCCATGGATTGGGAGAATACAATTAAAGACTTTGAAATAATGCTATTATATTGATATAATAGGCCTACAGTACATAAAAAACTGATCCACACACACACACATATAGATAAGTATTTTATATAGGTCTATTATGTCAATATTATTTCAATTATACATTATTTTTAAGACAGAAAATTGAATTACTACTAAGAATGCCAGCAATTTGAAAGAAAAAAAAACGAACAAAAAAAAAACGGCTGTGTACAGTGGATAAGGGTGGTGTACAGTAGGTATTTGTGTTTCAGTAAAACAGAATAGTGTATATATTTTAATGCTCTGAGAAACTGGGAAAAAAAATGATGTTCAATATGTTCAATGATGTTCCAGGAACAACAGAGAACTGCTTTATCTATACAATTTACCAAATTATGTTAAATGATGAAGAATTTAAGCAAGCAAGGTGGTATTTTTTATTTTTATTTTTTTACTTTTGTGTTTCTAAACAGAATCTGTCTTTTTGATATTTCAGGTATTAACATAGTCCAGGATGTGACCCCATATGTTTAAAGACTCCTTAGACAAACATCAAAATAATAATCAGCACATACAAACTATACCACCATGCACCCCTCCTCTCGTCCCTCTGTGCCCCCACGTTCCCGCAGGTTTGACAATAGGCGCATAGAGGCAAAACCAAGCCAAGGGGCTAAGAGGGATGACAAGAAAATGAACACAGCATCTTCATCCCCTCGGCGTGGCACTCGAGGACCACCTGAGTCTTCCAAGTTAAAAGGCCCTGGTCAAGGTGCACAAGCCCCAGTAGTTCAGTCCAAACTGGTGCGGCCACAGAAGAATGGTGCTCACGCAATTCCAGCAATCTCAAAACCAAAAAGTGGACACACTGTATCAAACCTGGTCCCAGCTGTGGATCCAAACTGCAATGAGCCCAGCCTACCTTGTCTGTGTTGTGATGGCCATTCACCTCAGGATAGCAACAGCCTTTTTAATCACAACCATAACAACAATAACACTGTAAACATCAGGCAACAAATGAAGCTACCGCCGCCACCTCCTCAGATGGAATTGGCTGTTCCAAAACAAGACATCAAAGAAGACGAGTGTGATCCAGAAGTAAAGCAACCTCATGCCATCCCAGTGAAGGAAATAGAAAAGGAAAATTACGATTTGGGTGTAAAAGAGGCTGGTGACCTCAAAAATGAGGACTGCAGTGTAAATGTAAATGGCAATATTGATGTCAATGGGAACGGCAATTGTGATGGTGAAGATGATGAAGATGATGATGATGATGATGATGAAGATGATGATACTCTTGTCCCTTCTTGCTGCAACTGCCCAGAATCCATGCTAGACTTCTCCCTCACATCTTCTACCTCATCTTCTTCCACATCCATTAGCAGCTGCTCAGATCTGGAGTGTGACTGCCCTGATACATTTCCATTGTCATCACAGGACCAAGAAGCCACTGAAAGATGTCCATCTTCTCGATCACTGGTCTCCAATTGCCCTACCTTTCACTCCAATGTCTTACCATTAGATCTCAACCCTGCAAGATCGCCTTGCTCTTCTGATGAAGGCTATCCCTCAGCCCCGTGCTCTCCTTCCTCTGACTACACAGAGAGCAAGAAATCAGAAGAAGGAAAATGTATCAAAGTGGATCTCCTCCATTTTTTAGACTCCATAGAAGAGTTGGGGAAAATGGATCTGTTCTACCGCATTGTTAGGCTGGCACATTGGGAACTGGGTGGTGAGCTGATTGTCAGAGATAGATTGGATCACCAGCAGAAGCTTCAGAGGGTCAACAAAGAGGTTAAGTTGGCATATCTTGTGAAACTTCAGGAGGAAGGGTTAGACTTTGACAATGAGGATATCACTGGAGTTTTGGATGAAATGGGCAACATTGACATTGCATGGAATTTGTATAAAAGCAACAAATCAAGTGACTCCCAGGAATTTTCTGACGCAGGGGTAGATCTGACAGCTCCTTCTGACCTTGATGAAACCCCTGCCTCTGATTCACCTGCTTCATCACCATTGGATCCTCCTCCCCGGCCCCCAAAGCCCCCAACAAGGCATGTGAGTGCTCACCCAGAAACGCACACTTATGAGAACATCAGTGGACATGCCTTCTCAGTCTCATCCACCAACGACACTACTCCTTTCTCTTCAAGAGTCCCTGTTCCTACCTTGCCTGCACTGTCATCCTCACCCCCAGCCTTGAAACTTCCTGCCCTTCCTCCTCCTCCTCCATCACAGCCTGTGCCCTACTTCTCCCTAAATACAGACAGACCTACTCTCACCTCTCCCACACCACCCATTCCTCCTCCAAGAAGACGTCATAAAGCCCGTCTAGAGGCTCAAAGGCTTGCTCAGCTTGAAAGAGAAAAGACTCCTCTGTCCCTTCCACCACCAACGTCCAGACCTCCTCCATTGCCACCTCCACCTGCAATGTTCTCGCCTCCAGCTATCCCACCTCCACCATCACTCCTGCCCCCTCCATCATTTCATGCTCTGGATGTGGAAATCAGAAAGTTGCTTGCACTTGCAGGCCTCACCCAAGCTGAACTGCTTAAACTTAGTCCCGAGTTGGGTGTCTGTGTAGATGTAGTCCTGGAGAATGAGCAACCTCCAATGTCTGATGTCTCTCAGTTTGGGGAAATCATTGTTAACAGAACACACAAGGAAGATGGTGTAGAGAAGGGGTTGCACTCCATATTGAGAGAAGGAACCAGATTTGGGAAAGACAGGTCTACAGGTGTAAAGGAATTAGATACGCTCAGTGAAAAGGCCATTTCTAAAGATGAACAGAAAGAAGCAATCAGGACAACATCCTTCACAGAAATGTCAAGACGACGTAAGAGAAATGGTGGAAACTGTAATCATAGCTGCAATTGTGGATCCAATGTTAGCCTATCTCCCAACTCATATTACAGCACTGGTCTTAGCAATACAAACATCCCGAATGTTAGCTTTGGGAGTTTTGATTATACTTCTATGATCTCAGACACCCCTCCTCCTCCACCTCCACGACCATTGCCCCCTTGTCCACCAATTGTCTCCAATCCTCCTGAACTTCCCCCTCTTAAGCCATGCACTCTACCTGCCAATGCATCTCGCCCGGATAGATTTGATTGGCTGATAGCCTTCACCCCAGAAACAGAGTCGCCACCTCTTGAGATGCAAAAATTGTCCAATGATGGCACATTGCAAAAAGGCTTAACTTCAGGCTTAAAAGTCACAACCTTTAAAGAATTACGCAACAGAAGCAAACAGAACTCCAATCCAGCCCCTATTCAACCAGAACCTGATCCAACTGTCGTCACCCCAGACCCTGATTTCCTGTACAACCTCAAATGGAGAAGAGAGAAAATTGATGGGGATGGCTGGGAATATACTTCCCAAGCACAAGCCTCTTTTCTTCAGCCACCACCCACTCCTGCCTCATTGTCCCTCTTTAGGGAAATGTGCCGCCTGAATATACAAGATGTTTGCCCTGCAAAACCCAAAGTGTCCCAACAAATTGGCTGTTCAGTAAGCGAAGGCAGCCTTAGGACTATTTGTGATGAAAGAGATAAAGCTGTTCACACCAAAATGATGGAAGACGAGGATGAAGAGGAAGTTAGGGGAATGGCAGATGGAGCTTGGACTTTGGAATCCAGGACAACAGGTAAAGTTGATTTCATAAATATATTTGTTTTCTCTGAACTGTTTTGTCTTAAAGGGGTTCATCAACATTATAAAACAGTGCAAATCCAGTGGAATATTAAAGAGAAAGTAAAAGAACAATGCTCTGATGACAAGTGATGAGCCAAGATAAGAGTCACACAGGCAGATGGGTAGATGAATCAGCAGAGCAAGACTGGAGGGAATCTCAGAATGCAGCAAGCTTAATGCTCTGTTGTTTTTTCATGATGTCACAAAGCCTTTTAATTATTCATCCTCTCAGCAAGCTAATTCCCTTTTTCTGTCATCCTCTCTTCCCTTGCCATGCCACACATTTTGTCATAATTTCCTCAGTCAACCATTCTATTTTTTAGTCAATAGTTTCTATGAATTTCTAAGTCAAATGAATTGGCATTTCCCTTAAAATTTATATTACCATCACAAATATTGTCTCATACAATAGTCATGATGCACATGCGAAACCTTTCTGCTTCTGTCCTAAACTTTTTCATCTTTCTGACATAACGCGCTTTATCCTTTTATTAATTTGATACTCCTATGCTTGCTATTCTCGCTTCTTATTATTTGCAATTTGCAATTTCCTTTTTGCTGTGCTCCTTTCTGCACTGTTTATCTGCCCAATGGAAAAGGTGAATTTGCCTGGATCAGGTTACTTCACTGACAACAGATATAAATGGCCTCTACTGTGTCTGTAAATTGAGTAGCAAATACATTTGGAGAAGCCCTCATTTTTGTTTACAAGTTTATCATGCAACTCTGCTAACCTTTGCTTTGGCAATATTTGTGATATTCATCTTTTTCATGGATATTATTATTTATAAATTAAACACTTGTGTTTAGTTCTTCAAGTTGGTTCTTCAAGTTGTGTGTCTGTTATCATTTTGTGTTAACAGTTAGCACAAGAAAATGACCATATGCCTTTAAGTGTAGGAAAGGCATGACTAACCTTTACACCAATCACAATACAGCAACAGGGAAACAGGAAATACTGAGTCAAAATGACTTCACTTGAGAGAGAGAGAGATATCAGCACGTTAAGGTAAAATAAAATGTTTTATGTGAGTAAATCATAATACTCTATATATACTGTATGTATTACAACACTTAGTCACCATAATCCATTGAAATGAAAAATGCAATCTACTGATAAGAGTCAGAAAGTAATTGTCAATATTGTGCATATGAAAGAGCATATCCTGAAACGCAGTGGTGTAAAGTAACGAATTACAAATTCTCTCGTTACTGTAATTGAGTAGTTTTTTTTAGGAATTGTACTTTTTTAAGTAGTTTAAAAACAGTGTACTTTTACTTTTACTTGAGTACATTTTAAGTGCTGTATCGGTACTTTTACTGCGCTATTTTCCCTGAACCTGCCGTCGCTACATTTATATTAATATTTATTTTTATAATAAGTAATCATGTGACTCCATGCGTGATTCCCGTCAAATCAAATCGCGCGCAGAAAACTTTGCATCAAACCAGCATCAACAGACTTCGAGACACCTGGCGCCAATTTATTTTGTTCACGAAGTGACTTTCGGAGTGGATCTTGAGCCTGGAGGAAGTTCATGCATTTGTGTCTTCATATAGGCAAAAAAACAGCGCAAGCGTCACACCTCACACGTGCTTCAGCGCGTGTGTGTGTGTGTGTGTGTGTGTGTGTGTGTGTGGTAAATGAAACTGCGCGTCGGCTGCACCATTCATTCACATAGAACATGCAGGATTCGTATTTAAATTGTCTTTGTGGGTTTAATATTCACACACACGCACACTATATCACGATTTGATTTCAAGTGTACTGAACTGCTTTCTATTTATTCCTCAAAAAATGTACAAATTCCGTGAAAGTCCGAGTTATAAATTCCTTTTTTATGACTGGATTTTGTCAGCATTTTAGGGGGGGGCGGGGGTCGTCCAAAACAATGGTAGGGGAAACGCTGTATTTTTAGTGCTAGCAGTCAAAAATAAAACTGTTGGAGAAATATTGAAATACTGTTTCTTTTTTTCTATGAATCTTTGATAAAAGAGTAAGCTACATTTTCAATTTGCAGGGTATAAGGTGGACTAACATTCATAGCATAATACTCACTACTCACTACTCTTGAGTACTTTTAAAAGGGCTACTTTTTACTCCTACTTTGAGTAGTTTTTAGGACCGGTACTTTTACTCTACTCTCACTACATTTTTTGACAAGTAACAGTACTTTTACTTGAGTATGCTTTTTCAGTACTCTTTCCACCACTGCTGAAACGTATATGTCTAGCTTGCCTTTTAAGTCAAAGTTGCCATTGCAGGTGTAATGTGATCCATGATACAGCTCCTAGTGAGATCTTAGAATGAGAGTGCATGCTTTTCTGCACCCGGTCGGATGTTGAGGGATCAGATATAGTACTGTTAGGCTTTGCACACCATATACTGCCATGGAAGATTGTAGGATGTTTAAGTAGCTAAAAAAGACAGAGAAAAGATATAAGGGTGTGGCACTCTGTATTCTGTGCAGTTGTAAGAAGGAATTTGTGTGTTAAATTAATTTTCATGGATTGAGTACTTTTAATTTTTATACATATTTTTGGAAATTGTTGAGGAACAGTTTACTTTTTCAATTAATGCAATTTTTATCTTGTGACTTGTTTATTTAGGCTAAAATAGTTAGTCTTTCTCTTTTTTTCTATTTGAATTTAAAGGAATAGTTCACTTGAAAATTCTGTCATCATTTACTAACCCTCAAGTTGTTTCAAACCTGTATGAATTTCTTTCTTCTGCTGAACACAAAGGAACTTATTTTGAAAAATGTCAGTAACCAGACAGTTGATGAACCCCATTTACTTCCATAGTAGGAAAAAAAAAAAAACACTTTCATCTTTCAATATTTTAATTTTAAGTTAACTATTCGTTTAATGTTCTGTGAAACACTTAAGAGAAACACTGAGTTGCATTTCATAAAATGTGCTATCCACATTAAATGTATTACAGTATCTAAATGTTCTCATCTTTGTACAGTGAATAATATACATACTTTCCCCATACACTGTGTCGTGTCGTGTCGTGTTGTGTTCTAATGTTTGTATGGTTATTATAACAAAGAAAATACTCTCTTTAGCATATTGAAGGTTTGAAGGAGTTCTCTATCATGTTTCATCAAGAGCATTCTCTCTTCTTCAAAATGACACTAACATTTTTCCATTCTCTCTTTTTCTTCCTCTTTCTTTACTGTTTGCTGTTTTACCATTCTGCCCATCCTTTCGATTCTGAATCTTATCTATTGTTATACTTTCATAATTCTTCACCCCTGTTCCTATAATGCTCCTGTTGAAGTGTCCTCACCTCCCCTGTCCCTTTCCTTGACCTCACCTTATTACCTGCACTCTGCTCCCCTGTCACAAGCCTCCCAATGTTACCACACTGACACTAACAGGAATCATGCCGTGGCACACTGGGAGGGTTCCATAAACATCTCAAACCCATTATGCATAAATTCCAGCGAAAACGACTATACTGACTCCCTGTACTGTGCTGGGCCAGAAAACAATGCATTTTTGTTCTTTAAACAAGACAATGATCTCAGTGGTAACATGAATTCTCTGTACCACCGCTGTAATCATGCTGACAGCTTTCTAGATTCTTTATACATCTGTGGGCATGATCCTGACAGCACAAAAACCAACGTCTGTCCTGAGTATAACAATGAAGTAGATTCGATCAGAAATGATGATTCACTCTACAGTGATGCCAGATACACAAGACATACCCTGAAGCTGTTCACTGACCCTGAACCACTAACTAACATTAACACACTCACTGAGGGTGACATAACACCATACAAAAACATTGACATGCAGACTTACATTACTATGCGAAACCTAAAAAATCGGAGCTATGTGAACAAAAACAGTTTTAAAGATGACTCGCTGTTTGATTTGAACTCAGACAACATTGATAACTCAAAACCACCAATCAACCCGTTTTATGACAGCAATGAAAACACACTAATGAACAAACAGCAGCTAGTATCTTTCCCTGCCTACTATCTTTACCACCCCAAAAACTGCCCCTTGCATAAAGGCGCCCCACCACGGCTGTCCCCCGTAGGAGCGATCTCACCTCCCCACAGGTGCGGGCCTCCAGTTCCAGGCACAGATGTTGCCCGTCTCTGCTCACCCCTGTTTCCTCGTAGTCACACCCTTCCTGCCCTTGCTGCACCCCTTTACTACCCTTATCTGTACACCCCCCCTGTTCAAGTCCCTCTGCGGGAGCCATCGGTTCCCATACTTCACTCTCAGAGTCCACCACCGCTCACTTCGAGTAAGAAATCAGTCCATTCCCATTTCTCTCACTTTCTTCCACTTCTATCCCACTTTCTTTGATTGTAAAGCACTATGTCTGTTTGTCTGTGTGTCTCGTTCATAATCCTGTGGATATTGTAGCACTGTCAGTGTCTATGACAGTGTGAAATATGAGGCTGTCCGTTGCATGATGACATCACAACCTCTTTCTGAAAGTGATCATATATGGCTTATTTCATGTAATTTTTTTACTGTTTAACTGTTAGTGTTCCTTTTTTTTTGTTAAAATTCTGTTAACTAAAACTACACTACAGTATGTAACTTTTGACCCTCCAGCGGGTGAATCATACAACAAGTTACTTATTGAGGAACATTGTTTTGGTAATTGCGTGAGTGGGACTTTGCATGGATAAATCTGATGACTTGAGGCCATCAGACTGAAACAGTGTAAACTATTATAGTTAACTATTAACTCAGCTAGTATAGGCTAAAAGACAAATAGACCAAAGTAGTAACTGGTTTAGAGATTAAAAACTGTTTATGCACCTTCCATTACATATTGTAGTATCCTGACCTTCTCTCCTTTATTTACGGATATGTTGAAACATGCACAGAATTAATGCTGGGCGTATTCATTTTCCCAAAAAATCTGTCCCGACTCTAAAATATAAATTATTATAGGCCAAGCCAAAAACATTGTTTGGAAGATGGATTTACGATGTACTCGCCCATTATTTAAACTGTGTTAATTTCAAACAAAAAAGTTACATAATGTAGCTGTAATAATTTTATTTTTTTAATTTATAAATTTACTTCTTGCTTTCATTTAACCTTTGCTTTTTGTGTTTATAGTGTATATGTATGTGTGTATATATGTGTGTGTATTTTTTTACATTTATAATTTTGTTTATTTTTAAGGGATTGGTGTTTCTTTGGTGTTTATGCTGCTCAGCATGTTTTGTTTTTCACTTACCTTATGGTAATGCATGTGGCAAACCCAAATATGTCTTGAATGAATAAATGTATTTCATAATTTATTCATGAATATTTGTATTCGATCTATACACATTCCTCGCGAACTGCTGTCATGTACTGCACTGGATGAATCAGGATCAACTGTAATACATTATCTTTCGTTAATCGAGTTTCTAACTCCACCCTGCTGTCTTTCCCTCCTAATAGCGGTTCGCAGCTTCTCATTTGCCGCCTCTGAGCAGAAGAAAGCGGCCTGGATGGGAGATGATGTGAGGACCTCACTGAGTGCTGAAGGGCTGTCTTCTGCATGCCTGCAAGAAAAGAAAAGTAATATAGTATACCTCATGATTATAAAAAGTGCTGGTCCATATTTGTCTTTATTTTTCTTTCCTTTTTTGTAAAGAAAATAGTAAGTTTATATGTTTTTGTCACACAGCTCTTGTCAATTCAGTCAGTGTGGCAGTGGAGGCCATTTTGGCTCAATTCAGTTCATCCAGGACTGTTGTACAGAAGGTCAGTTTTGTGCTAACTTTCGTTTTCAAACTTGGCATTATTAACCCCACTTCAGTTTAATAGAAACATTCCCACAGAAGAAACAAACAAACAAACTTTGAACTAAAATTAGTAAATCCCTACCTGTTTTTTTCCCTTCTCTCCATGCCACTTCCATGCACTTGGCTTATCTCTTCCTTTTTCTTTCTCCAGTTTTACTCAGTAAATAAGGTACATCAAAGTCCATAAACACAAGCTTTGCAAATTACTTATTTGCACACTAACCTCATGCACCTTTTCACCCCTTTTTCCTATTTCTTGCTCCCTCTCTCTACTCTACCCATTTTTACTCATTTTAAATACTTTATATCCCATATCTCTTTTTTCCATTGCTTTGCACATTTTTATTTTTTCTCTTTCTGTCTGTCTCCCTTTCTTTTATCTGTCTATCCTCCATTGCCCTTTTCTTGACCTCTTTTGACAGACTCTTTCTGGAGACAGCAGTGTAAATCCCTCTCTGGGTCGTCTGGTACTGCAGTGCCTTTGTCCAGCCCTGCGCAGCCTTCTCTGTGATGGACTCAAGCCCCACCAGAGTGACCTCATTGCAGGCAGAAGGCCAAATTCACCCTGGGGATTGGTTCAGGCCTCCACCAAACCAGGTATAAGACATCTGGACCTGGATTACAAGACAATTACATTCATTAAATATCTATATTTTTATATTCTACCTCTCTTTCTCTCTCCTTCATCCTCAAAATTGTTTCATTCTCTTCTTTTCTGGCACTGTGAATCCCTACAGTATTGACTCATGCATCTCTGTCATACTTCCAATCTTTAAATATTCCTCGGTTTTCTCCCTCAATGTTTTTGTTTTGTTTTTGCTACTCATATTCAGTGTCATATTTTTTGCAGCTTTAACATGATTTAAAAATGAGCATTGTACACAATCATTCTCTTTGCCCTTCCTAGCATTTTAAAATAATTAATGATTTGCTTAAATGTAACTTAAAAGTTCTGTATGCAATGTTTTTGACTGTAGTAAAGCATAACTACTATGTTTGCAGTTATTTAGGAAACATGCTAAGTTCACATTCTCGTTTCTCCGAAAAAAACAATTCTTCAGCCAGTTATTCTACTTCAAAATGAGCGTTCTATGTCGGAATGTATGTTTTTGTTTTGGTTCGTGTAATCCCGCCCACTGCCAATTTACCCAAAAGTATTTCGACACCCCGGATTGCCAGTTGGCGGAAAACACTGTGTATTGCAGCCATGGAAGCGAGCAAATGAAATTGGTCAGAGATTACAGATTCTACCCGACCTAAAAACTCTCGCCATCCATCTAAAAAGCTCTATGAACAGAGGCGTATTAAAATGCAGATAAATTACCTTGTTGCCTTCCATTGTAAATATCGCTCGTTCCTGTTGCGTGTTCCAGAATTTAAACTGCAGTACTCATTTCAATATGACATACTGCACTTTTGAATGTTTCTTTAAAAAAAACTTTTCTCTTCATTTATGGTGCTTCTTTAGGCCCAAGCACACAGGCTTTGCACAACCTCCAGACTAAAGTAGCGGGGCTTCCCCAGCTTAAGCAGAACAGACATCGGTTCAATGCCTTCCTGTTTGGCCTTCTCAAGTAAGGCAGAACTTTCCTCAGTCCATCTAAGATGATTTAATTGGCAAAATGACTAATGTGTCACTTTCTTCTTTTCTCCGCTGTTTTATTCTTATTCTCTTCTAATCTGTCATGTAGTGTCAAGCTTCTGGATTACTGGCTTTCGCATCTACTGTCCTGTAGTGGTAAGCATTCATATTTACTGTTGTTCTCTAGTGGTCCGTGCTGGAAAATCCATCTTAAGCTATTTTTTTGGAACAATATCTTATCAGCTCTGGGGTTTTGATGGCAATGATGGATTGTAAAAATACAAACATTACATTTTTATTTTCTTAAAATCATTTCACATTAATAATAATAAAAACTTTTTTACTGTCCCGCAGATGTGTTGGAAACATATTATCGCCCCACTTCCTTCATGCGTCTGTCACTCACTTCTTGCCAGCCTCTTTTTGAGGAGCTTCTCCTCCTACTGCAGCCTCTCTCTCTTCTGACCTTTAACCTCGACCTGCTGTTTCAGCATCACCACCTTGACCCCTCCTCCCCAACTCTTACCCCAGCCAGTCACACTTCTGACATATATAGCCCGCCAAATGAAGACTTCAGCTTCCACTTGTCACCCAAGGGGATTTTCCAAGGAAATGGCCATACTCTTGGAAGCATGTTAGAGCAAGACCTTGGCATTTTGGGTTTAGACACCAACCCTAATTCAGGTCTCACAAGTCAGGTTCTTGATGTGTCAGCCTATCGCAATCCAATTTCGCTGTCATCAAGCAGCACCAAGGAGGAAGCCAATCGGCCATTATCCTGGTTTAACGGGAATGAGATCTCCGCACCTCTTAATGTCGGAAGCCTTTCCCAGCAGGCAGGCCAGGCTCTTCAGCAAGGCTGGGGGGCAGTAATGCGTTTGGGGGAACGTTTAGGGCAGAACTTTGGTTTGGCCACTAACACAGAGGATGTTAAAGGTCCTAACTCACCAGATGACTTCAAGACAGGCTTCTCACTGAATCCAAAAAGTCCAGTTGAAAACAGGCAGCAACCAAGAGAGGATCTTTCCTTGTGGGATAGTGGAGCAGCTGTTCCCTGGGGTATGGGACGGCTCTTTGGAGCTTCTAAGAGCCCCAACAACCCACCAACAAGCAGGTTTGATGATGTTTTTTTAAATGTCAGTTTAGTTTGTTTCAGTCAGGTTTATTCATGCGACGTATCTTTGTATTCTGTTTATAGACGTCCATCTCAGTGGCTCTCCCCTGGCGTATCCGTCTTTTCTCGCATAGTGAATCTTGGCCAGGTTTCTCCGCCTGAGAAGAAAGAGCTCCAGAGAAACAAAGATAAGGAAGAAGATGAAAATGAAAAGATGAATGAAACCAGAGATCCGCCAAAGCCCCTGAGGTAAAGGTTTCATTGGATTATTCACATTCTTTTTTAAGTGATTTACATTTATGCATTTTATGAGAATAATGTTCAAACCTTTTTAGGGCCTTTTTCATTTAACTTAATAATAAACATAATAAGATGTGTGCACGTATTTAAGGTGAAAGGAAATTTTTTTATTCCTTTACACTACATTTGTAGAGTCATTAAGTTTGATTTGTCATGGACAAATGTTATATCTCATTGACCCATAAAGCACAATCTATTTTGTCTTTGAACGTTTTTACTGTTGTACTAATAATGTACTATTGTAGTTTTTTTTAAATATTTTGAATAAGCTTTTATTTTTAGATTTTTTTTATTTAATTTTAATTCAATAGTTAATATAGTTACGTTTTTTGTTATGTACTTTGTCATTTTTTATATTTCTAAATAGTTTTCATTTATTATTTCAGTTATATTTTGTATGGTTTTAGTTTCATTTCAGTTAGTCATTTTAGTACATTTATTTCACTCATCTGATATCCACATTACATAGTATTTCAGCTTCAGTTCAAATAACAAACCTGTTTTTAATCGTTTTAATAATAATAATTATAAATAATAATAATATGTTTAATTCATATAGCACCTTTCCCGAGCTCAAAGATGCTTCACAATAAAGAGCAATAACATGACAATCATACAGTCAATAAAATGCACAGTCATTGGACATTTGCCCAGTCCAGAACAAGAGCCAATGTGGTTGCGTTTAGCAGATATATCAAATTGTGCAAAACATTCAATTCCATAAAGATGAACACAGCACAGTGTAGACAGCATAGAAAGATATAAGCATACAAACACAGTGAGCAGTACATGAAGCAAATACACACTATGACTGATAATATTGCAAGAACAAATAGGTTTTAAGCTGAGATTTGAATTTATAGATAGAGGTTTTGTTGTTATCATTTCATTTTATTTAACGACAGCAGCGCTGCTATTACTGTCAATGTTCTGAGTCTTGTGTTCTGGTTGATCAGGGGGGTCAGAACTCTGTGTGACCACACAGGCACTGGAGCCGAGCTGAGCTTCAGGAAGGGGGAGGAGCTTGTTCTGTTGGGAGGTGTGGACCACGACTGGATTCGATGTCGTCAAGGTCACAAAGAGGGCCTTGTTCCCATCGGTTATGCTTCACTTATCATGTGACTTATCTTTAATTCTGCCCATATGTTTGTGTGGAAAAAATATCAGGGGATAGCATACAAGGAAAAAGAGACCATATAATAGACGTAGTTATTAGTAGCCGTGTTACGTGTTTATCCGTTTATCTCTGACCCTCTTGCCTGCTTTGTGATGTCTGGAATATTTCCTGCGATATATAGGTAAAAAAATCATTATAAATTACTGTATAAATTATCAATATATATATATATATTTTACAAAGATAGATAGACAGATAAACTGGAAATAGAAATGGGTAATGAATAAGTATCAAGTTTAACAAAAAATAAAACCATCATATTGTATTTATTATTTGGTTTTCTGCCATAAAAAATGGCTTGCCCACAAGATACTTATTTAAACAGCTCAGCGCAAAGTTATCCAAAAATTTATATTCGCAAAACAGCACTTCATCATCATTTTAAGTCCAATAAACAACCAATATGCAAATGTGGCTTTTTTTTATCCAAACCCTTTCTTGTCATATCATCAGCCCAGCAATGTTTTATAAAGATGCACACAACTTCATGATTGCAAAGGCATGATTTTTGGTTATTTGGGGGCTGCATTAGTGCATAAATCAAAGATTTACTGAAGTTAACTCTTTAATTTATTATACAATTAATGTTTTTATTTTATTAAAAAGCTTAGGATTTACTGACTAGTCAGTCTGTAAACTAATTGCTTGACAATAAAAAAGGATTTATTCCTCAAAATAGTAATAATTTGTTCTCCTAATTTGTACACAAACAATTAATGGATGAACTTTGTGTTGCCCGAAGATTCCCTCCTTTTATTATCTCACTTACCAGAAAAAGGGAAAAACTTTTTTTGAACATTTTTGACCAACATTATTATTGTCTTATTGTTATTATTGTAACTCTCAATGGTAACAGTCAAATATATTAGTGTGGTAGTGTGTAGATGATTCTTTTATATTTCTTACAGTGTGATGGCTTATGTGGAAAGATCTGTATCACCATGAGCTTGATAGTGACTATGCATACTCTGTACTGTACTGTTTATGAGGCTTGTTGCTGGGGAAACCCATATATGATTGATGGCATTGATGATTTTCTTTTGAATGGATATTCTGCATCAGTATAATGCGTTGAATCGGGGGTTTACATACTAAACCTGCATGAATGTGTATGAATGTGTTTAGCAAATGTAAGGTAATAATCATCTATACAACTTATTTGTGAGCACGGACCCATTCACTCAAGATAAAAATGCTTCATGCTAAAGGTATAGCCTTTTAGTGGCTTTAGTGGGAAAGGTGATTTAAATTAGAGCTTGCTAATTCTTGTTCATTAAATGGCCCTCTGTGTTTCCCACAATTGAATGCTCATGTGTAGTATACATTTTTGTCCCACCTCTGGCTTGACACTGCTTTCAGCTGAGCTGCTAATCAATAACATATTCGATAAAAATGAAAGATGAATCTTGTCCCGGTAACGTGCCAGTCCGCATGGAACACAGCTTTGTCCATTACACCACATGATGATTTACCTTCAGGACGATTCCATCCAATTGCAGAAAAGCAGCCAGCTATACAGTATCAACTGAGCACTGAAAGAACTGAGCATTCACATTACTGTAAGTGTAGCGTATGAAAGCTTACAATTGAAACTTAATGTCTGGGATTTATGTACCTACTATTTTGTCAGGGAAAATTGGTACTGTTTTTAGGATATAGTTTAGGGTTTAGTATAGTTTAAATCTGAGAGAGAACTCCTTGTGAAGTTAGCTTTGTAATTGGCTTGAACTTTAATGTCTCTTTTAAAAATGAAGAAAAATATACTAATAAAATGTTATGGTTTGAAAGTTAAGCAGGGGTTCGGTAGAAAATCATATTTAGTATCATAGTCTTACCTCACAGGGCAAACTGCAATGAAGCATGACTTAATCATTTTTTATTATTATTATCATTATTATATTATTTTTCATGTACTGTAGCTGTTATTTTCATTATAACGGCATTTATAATTGTGAGATTTGAATTACATTAGTATGTTTTGGAGAAAGAAACGGCTATGTTGCATTATAAATATAGTGTACTGATTGTTTGTGGTTAATTATTCCAATTTATCTGCTATTCATCTGTTTCTCTTGTCTATCTGTCTCTCTTTCTATCACTTGTGTGTGTACTTTTGTGTGGTGATGAGCTGCGTAGCTCTGTGTGGTATTGCCCATCGCTGGTAGCACACTTAAAGCATAATATGTTCTGTACCAACTCTTGAGTTCTGTAATTCCCTGTGAATCAGCTCTATGCATGTTGGTGTTTGTAAATATACCCAATAAAAGATGAAAAGAAACAAGTGTGTGTGGTGCTGAATAGTATAAGTGCTGTGGCCACAAATGTACAGTGTTTGGTGGTGTTTATACACGTCAGCTGCAATACAGGGGGGTATTCCAGAAAGCAGGTTATGTGACATAGCCGGGTATGTTTAAGTGCAAGTAAACGGATAACCTCAACTTTCGGTTCCAAAAACGGAGGTAACTTTCAATGTGTGTAAGTAGCCATAGAAACCTACTCTCTGAACATGCACAGGTGTAGGCTCTGTTCCAGGATTAGTTTACTGTTACTAACTATAACTTACTGTTCAGCGCATACATGCCCTATTGATGAGGCTCTAGTGGACGTGACAGATAGTCCACTGAAGGTGCGCTTGATAGAACCCAAGTGCAGTATTTATTAACACCCAACGTGAACAGATATAAAATTCAAAACTTGACTTGACACTCACCGACAATGGTTACAGGGACAAGACAAAAGACTGGAAACATGAGGTCAATAAATACACAGAGACTAATGACCTGACAAGACAGGATTAAACAGTGAACCAATGAGAACACATTAAACAAGGAAGCACATGACATGATCACAAGACAAGTAAATCACATGACAAAGGTGAGGACAAGGCAGAATAACATAACTGTGAAAACCACAAAAATAATACATGAACATGAAACAAAACCAAATCGTGACACCACTGGCCTCTATTCTTATGGTGAGCTTCTAATAACATCGTATTCAAAGATCACTTGTGATCACTTAACTCATTTTATGATTGGTTATTACCATACAATTAACTTTCTTATTGGTTATGTGTACATTTGAATGTTGTCTTTGTTTGTATTTAAAGTCTTTGTGCACCTTAATTGTGCATCTTTTAGCCCTGATGAAGGCCTGTGCACCAAAACCTGTTCATGAAATAAACAATATTATTTTTCAGCTCCACTTTCTGATTATTTTGACAACTTCACAAGTGTTACTGGTATTGTTCAAAAACTGCTTTTGCTTTTTCCTTCCTGGCACCTTGTTGATTTTGTGAAGTTAGTTGCACCAGTATAACCATACAACACTTCTAATATCAAACAAACCAATTCCATAAACTATACATATACAGTATGATGTATTTTCTATAATTCTATACTCTATTTTGTTTTTACTGTAATTAACCATGTTGAAAGAATGAAGGTGACTTTATAGCCATGGTAGCTGCATCTAAACTATTTCCTATAAAGTCAATTTCTGCCACATAAGACAAAAAAATTACAACAAAATCATAATTATGAGATAAAAGGTTGAAATTGACAAAAAGTTAAGATGATAAGATAAAAAAAAGTTAAAATGATGAGATAAAAGTTATAATTATTACACAAAAAGTCAAAATGATAAAACTCATTGACTTTTTAATCTTTTAATTGTCTTAGTATGTCATCATTTTGACTTTTCTCATAATTACTACAGTATCTGATCATTTTGACAATTTATGTCATAATTATTATTAACCAAAGCATGATTTGTTTCTTATGTGGCAGAAATGCCAGATAAGCCTGCATATATTTCCCTTGTCTAAAATAAAGAACAAAATCTCCTGTGGTCTTTTTTCCTTTCTTAATAAAGTGTCTAATTGTTTCCGGGACGGATCAGTTCCAGGACACTGTCAGAGGATCAGCATTCTTCCCTGCCAGATAAGCTCCAGGAGAGAGGCTGAGCGAGTAAGGGATGGAGGAAGGGTATGTGGAGGTGTGCAGTAGAGTCATGTCATCGGCATTATAGAAGCACACCTGACATCTGTCGCAGTCCAGGTACAGCCCTATCCTGTGTGGTTTCACTGTCAGATCTATGTCTGTCACTGTCTCATACTCTTTGATGCAGTAGCCTTGGTCATGCTTAAGGTGAAGCCCAATGTCCTTGTTCAAGTTGCTTATACAGCCACCATCAAAGCCCGCGCTCCAGTCTATCTTCGCGCCTACGTCCACCTCCCAGTAGTGCTGCCCTGACTGGAAGGTCTTGTGGGTCCTGGCCAGAGGCCTATAGTCTTTGTGACGCAAAAAAATCCCCTTTTTGGATGTGCGGATGACGCTGCGCCCATCGGAGGACACCCTCAGGTATGGGTCATGACAGTCATGTATGACATTACGATCAGGGACTAAGAAAGACAAACAAAAATTTGAAAGATAAATGCTTATCTTACCAGTCAAAAACTACTGGTCAAAAGTTTTGAAACAATTGTGATTTTTTTTTAAATAAGTTTTTTTATGTTCACCATTAAGTGTGCAGTATCTTTAATATACTTTAACATGTATTTTAATACATAGTGTTGCCTACATATGGATAACTGATGTCCTCACCTGGTTTGATAGAGCCCAGCATCTCCTTCCACACAATAAACTGCAAATGAGTCTCATGAAGGCCGAGGAACAAAGAATTAGGTGTGAAATTTACGCTTTTCACTGTTGATTTGAACCTACAATGCAGGAGATGAATGTAACTGATGGGATATATACAGAGTTGGTCATGTTTACCTCAAGCATTACAGTATATTGTCATACTTGTTTGAGATTTGTCATACTTGTTTGTTGTTTGAGAAGCACTGTCATTATTTTCACTGCCGCTTTCTTTTTCTTTCATCTCTTCAACTAATTCCAACCCTTTCTCAGTCCACCACTACAGGAGAAGAACCAGACAAAGCAAATGATTATCGTCATGAACACTGCATATAAGAATAACCCAGTGTATAACACAATATATGCAATAATTATGTGCTTATAGTCCTTTCTTACCTCCCAAAAAATCACATTCTTAAACCTGATTCCTCACTCTCAGAAAAATATGCAAAAATACCTTTATGGGTACAACAGTATTTCACTGGGCCATCTTTATACTTGATTCACACTTAAATGATTCATAACAGTATACCCGGCCTAAGGGTACATATATCTCTAAATCTTTAATATCCACCTTTTAGATGTACAAATGAAAGTAAAAAGTTGTCCTGCTAAAAGTACTCACCCAGTAACAAGCTGTTGTACCCCTGATGGTACAATTTTTGCAGATTATTTCTGACAGTGTTGAGGTCATTGCATGCAATGAGAAATATTAAATTATATATAATATTTTTCTAAATATTCAAAATGTTCTATATAGGCTTTATTTTAAATTTGACATGAACAAACAGGTCTCATTGATCGCATCCGCTTGTCAGAGAAAGTGTCAACAGCAGTATGAACTGACGGTGAGAGCAAACCAAGCTAATTATTTTTATCCGGGTTTTATTTTATTTTATTTTAATTAAGATATCAATTTTTTTAGATATCAATCTGCATTATGCGCTTGACATTATGGTGAGTTTCTTCTTCCTTGTTTCTTAATCAAGTTTAGCCAAGTCATGTCAAGTCTTTGTATTTGTTTGTTTGTTTGGTTGAACTGCACATTGGTTCGTTAAACTTGCCTCCCAGTGGATACGTTACAAAGATGTACTATATAATTATGGTAAGGGTTTGTTTTAGGGTTTATTGCTTATAATTTACTGTTATTACTATAGTACCGTTAACTACATGTAAGATGTGTAGCGGAAAATGTGTTACCTAATTTCTATATTATAATATTTATATAATTTAGGATCATGTTTATGACTGTCAGTTTTGTTTATGGTGATTAAATCAGCAGATTATTATTAAGTGAAAGGACTGTATTCAGGGTAAAAAGTCAAATAAAAAAATCAAAGCAAACTGTATAAAATCTCATTATTATTTTTTAGTCAAATTATATTTCTGAATAACATTAAAATGATTGTGCTGAATGCAAATGTTTGTTTGAACCTGCAGAAACCCGTCTGGTTGATCGGACTCAAAGACTGAGTGTAGAATCCCTTCCTTCTCTCTTCCATCGTTCAGCTTCTCTTCTATTTCTGCTCTATTTCTTTTCATCTTTTCAATCATTTCCTTCTCTTCTTTCACTAACATTTTCTTCACTTGCTCCTCCTTTTTCCTCAGGAACTGGTGCATCTCCTCAAACTGTGCAGAGATCTGAGAAGAGAGCTGTCGAGACCTT
Organism: Tiaroga cobitis; assembly: GCA_030578255.1. Lineage (NCBI taxonomy): Eukaryota > Metazoa > Chordata > Actinopteri > Cypriniformes > Leuciscidae > Tiaroga > Tiaroga cobitis. The sequence goes on along the minus strand of CM060606.1, from coordinate 23,394,730 downwards.
TCCTGAGGAAAAAATAATCACGGATAGTAATGAACCCTGCTACGATCCTTTATGGAGTCTTTAGAGTGATGTTGATAGATTGTTTCACTCTTTTGGGTAAAGTGTATTTATCACCTCAGTTTTAGAGATCTCATTCGTCTGTTTCTTGATAAGAGACTGCAGGTCTTCATTCTCCTTTGACAGGAAACTCAGAGGCTCTAACAATAAATTCTACAACACACAAGGTATTTCATATTTCAGGCATTATCTTTAAACTGTTTCACTCAAAAAGATGGAAAAAATTATTATAAATCATAATTCCACAACACATAATGAGCTGAATGAGCTTCATATTACCACCAGTGACAGGCTATTTTACCCATCCATAATATTGCCGCAGAAAGAACCAAGCTTTTGGGGTTATTCGTGGTCTGTTGAAAGTACTTTGTTAATGCTTTTACACTTAAAAAAAAAAAAAAGAAGTATTATATAAAACAGAAAAAAAAGGCCTCTTCTCTTTTGCCAAATAGGTAGGAAAACTTCAACACCCATAATGCACAGGGCATGTTTCTGTCCAAGGCCACTCCCACCAGTCTGCTATGGATAAGCGTAAGTCAAATAGGTCAACCGCCTTGCTTTAGTTGGAAATACTTCTCAGCAAACTTTTAGTCATAATGGTGTCGACTTAAATTGTTCTCTGGTGTAAGCATTCAAAGAGTAAACATTTAGCGGGAGGGAGTTACTTTCTGTTTCCAGTGAAGAATCCTTTGGCTAAAAACTGCAAAGAATCTTATAAACGTATGGAGAGAATACCGCGACAGAAAATCTGTAAAACCTCAGTGTTTTTAGTCAACATTTCAAAATGGATGACAACAAACACAGTGTATTAGGAACTGAAAATAATACAAAAACAAACTGCTGTTTTCACGAAAGCCCTGCAGCTGTCGAAAATCCACCGAATGACGCGTTTTGCGTTATCTGGCGGACTTTTGCTGACGGATAAATGTGAATTTCTTGAGATGGTTCTCACTGCGGAACATGAAATCCACGGGGAGGAGTCGGATCCAGATCCAACTCCTCCCACCTTACATACACATAAACCTAGCCAACTCCGCCCCCTGATCCCTAAACACACCCCTAATCCCTAAACCCACCCCCTAATCCTACCCATCTCCACCCCTTGGATCTTGATCCGACACCTCCCCGTGGATCTCATGTACTGCATTGAGGTGGCACTGAATTTCTTGGTCCAGGTAACACGAAGAAAGAGTAGGCTAAACATTGTTAATTTACATATACTACCCACAATAACAAAATGGCAATACAATACAGTACAGTACAATACCGAACCCAAATTGGGTTGAAAATCAGTGAAGTTACACTTTAATAAGTTTAACCCTCATGTTCTGTTGAGATGAGACTTGTTTTTAAGCTTGAGATCCTAGAGAAAATAATGACCGTACATTTGAAATTAACCTCTTACTTTCCCCCTAAGTTCTTTAATGTAAAGAGAATAATAATTTCTTATATTTTCTACTTGGCCTAAATAACTAATCATTTATTGTGTTTTAGTTCCTGACAAACTAAACCTCAGTAAAATATTATTGAAGCTTTATCCCTCTTTTTTTTATTTTACCAAAGTAAAAATTCACTTTTTACAAATATAAATAATAATATAATAATAATAATTTTGGTAATATTTATTTATATTAAATGAAAAAACTAAATAATAAAATAATAAAAGTCATTATTTAATATTCCTTACTTAAAATCTCTGAAACGATTAGTAAAGTAATGTCTTAAGTACGTGTGGAGAAAGTTATCAAGCTTCGTTTTTTATGACCCGTTCTTCTAATTAAGGCTGCAATACACTTGACTGAACAGACTTCTGAACAGATTTTAATACACTGCCAACTTTGGAAATGGTTACAGAGAAAAACTGGGCATCATACACTAAACGAGTGAGGATCACTCACACTTTCAAGTCGTTCCAAACACAACAAATCCGCGTAGAAACGTGTGCCTCTTCCGTGTAACGAAGTTTTCTAAAACGGGCTCAAAATATCTCAATCTGAAGCTAAAAAAATCTGTCTCCATCATACACTACATGTTTTTTTGTGAAATTGGTCAACTCAAATCTGTACACTGGTTACTGATTTTTGGTACTAGTGACTCTACAGATTGTAAATCGGGGCCAAAATCTACGCAAAAGTTGTGTAATGTATTCCAACCTTGGGTCCTATTATGCTTTTCCACTTTTTCAACTTAAGTTAGTGTGCAATGTTGCTGTTTGAGCATGAAAAAAGATCTGCAAGGTTACAAAGCTCAAAGTCCAAAGGGAGATATTTGCAGAATCCACTTTCCATGAATTACAATGAACGACTCGTTGGACAACATTGCGTTTTTTCCAGATCTTGTGAAGTCATAATGTTACTCATTTAAATAATGCACACGCAAGACACAAAAAAGGGGATGAGGCCTGGTTTACTGCATTAGAGAAGACAGTGTTGTAGCGAAGTTATAAAAGACATTGTTTTGACCACCCAGTTTCCAAAACTGACCTTCCTAAGGCTGGCGAACTTAGAGTGGTTAAAAATGATTTTAAACACTGTTCCTGAAAATGTATAACCCCAATGTTTATCTGAGAGTGCTGTACATTTTACAGAGAACAGCTTCCAGAACATAAGAGTACAATGCAGGCTATAGGCAACGCACAAAAGCTCCTGAAATGGAGCGATTTTCACTTTGTAGGGACAATCTGTTGTTTGTGGATCACAACTTGTAAATGTGTCTTATTATTTAGTTGTGTTTTCTATTAACAGTTCTAATTATAAGTTTTTATTTGTTGCTAAGATGTAAACAAAGGGCAAAGCTGTTTTTGTTCAATTTTGTAAGCTCTCGCTTTTGTAAGCCTTTTCACTGCCTCTAAGGAAAATGAATCATGGTTTTGTGATCGAAAATGATCATGACTAAAGCTGCAGTCCGGCGTTTTTCCTCTTTGTCGCCATCTCTGTTTGAAATCTGTAATTGCAGTTATTCGCGGAATTATTAACTTTGCATGAGTTGTACATCGGCATGAAACAGCGCGGATGAACACTGTTTTGAGGACACTGCGCGTCTGTCAGTCACCGCGACGGTGGGTGTGGATACTGACAAGTAGTCATAGTGCTATGAAATAAACGGTTTATGAACTGAATCCCTGTTATGCATAAACGTGTTTTACATAATATACCTCTAATAATTTTTGGGAAAAGGATAATTTTCACTTTACCGATCTGATTCAGATTCAATTCTTGACAATGGAGGCGGCGGGTTTGGTTCTCTCTGAGTAGAGGTGATTTGCTCCCTCAGACTCATTGCTAGCACAAAATAATTCATATTTACCATAAAAGCAAAACGAAAAAAGCCACAACAAATGAAACTCCGTAACTGAATTAAGCGAACAAGTGTGCTACTGTTACACGACTGAACTATTGAAATGTCTTAGCTACCTGTCCAACAGAAAAAAAAGCCGTTTCTGCGTCCATTTTGAACCCCTTCAAATATCAAGAACTTTTTGAAGTGCCAAAGTGGTAGTTTCATAGCTGTCAAAGGAGAGTACAAAAAGCTCTCATATTTCATCAAAAAGATCTTCATTTGTGTTCCGAAGATGAACGAAAGTCTCAAAGGTCTCACCCAGAACAAACTTGCTGCAATAACTGCCCTACATAACTATTTTTTTGTTTATAAGACAAATTATGTGCAGTTACATTTAGATGATCACATATCTTCAGTCAGTCTTCAGTGTGGGATTAGATACAAAATAGAAACCAAAAAACTTCAGATTTCTGACCTGGATATGACTTGCAATTTAAGTATCATCATACACAAACTTAATGAACATAATATCTACAGTTTATGACTTTTCAGTCGTAACTCACTGACCTTTCGGGGCTCCGCTGCCTCCTCCACAGGTTTGAACTTGTGTCCCTGGTGTTTCTCACCGTCCCTACAGATCAGACACACCAGTTTCTGGTCCGTCTCACAGAACAGCCTGAGTCTCTCCTGATGATCTGAACACACCAGCTTCTCCGGTTCTTCAAACACTCTCACTGCAGTCCCACCGTCTGCTCCCGAAGCTTCTCCGTTCATGTCCCTGAGCGCCTGTTGCTCGCTCAAGTGCTCCCTCACGGCATTCACCATATTCCGCAGGACGCGGTTGGACCGGAGGTCCCACATAGTATAGGGTCGCCTGCATTCCGGGCACAGTCTCAAGCGGCTGCTTTGGGAATGATTGCTGATACACTGTCGGCAGAACGTGTGGTCGCACAGCAGGCTCACGGGATCCGTAAAGTCCCCCAAACACACGGAGCACTGGATCTGTTTCGACAGCCGAGAGTCCATTACAACTACTTGTTTGAAAAGTGTTGGCTGACCAAACCCTGCTTGTGTCCCCTAAATCTCCCAAACACTCGCTGGCACAGGGGGTTTAGATCTGAGGTGTTGTCCTAACAGCTGCAAAGACAAATGACAACACACATGTCCACCACATGTGCAGGGGCAGGAGTGTTTGGGAGCTCTTCCTCTGCCCATACTTGTCTTGTCCTAGTGTTCTAAATAAAGGGAGCCATTCGACTCCCCGGCACGTCCCACTGCCCTCAAACACATTTAAATTACAGTCTGACTGATTCATATCAAGACAAGAGTAGGACAAAACAAATGGTTAGCTCATATTACCAAAGTCAGATTCGACCTTCCCTCTCATTCATAACTGACCTCAAATTTTTGACCAGGATCTTAGTTAATTTACAAGAATATAGCCTAAATGCTATGAGACTCATATCAGCAAATGAAAAAATAATACAGCCTACAGTTTACTCTGTTGACTATTACAGCTAAGACTCTAATTATAGAGATAGCAACAGTATGGTTGTCCCTGCTTGTATTATCTGCACATTATCTGCACATGTGATCATCCAACCACCTGTTGTGTCCCTCCATATGAGAGGGAAGGTCAAATTTGACTTTGGTAGCTTTTATGAGCTAACCATTAGTTTTGTCCTAAATGAATAAGTCTCTTCTGCTCACCAAGGCTGCATTTATTTGATCAAACATACAGTAACTATTATTAAAATGGAAACTAATTGTTTTCTATTTGAATATATTTTATATGTAATTTATTCCTGTGATGGCAGAGCTGAATTTTCAGCATCATAACTCTTGTCAGTGTCACATGATCCATCAGAAATCATTCTAATGTGCTGATTTGCTGCTCAAGAAACATTTCTTATTATTATTATCAATGTTGAAAACAGTGCTTAATATTTTTGTGGAAACCATGACATCTTTTTTACAGTATTCTTTGATGAATAGAAAGTTCAAAAGAACAGCATTTATTTGAAATAGTAATCGTTTTGTAATATTATAAATGTCTTACTGTCCCTAAATGTAAAATATGTTGTTTAATATAAAGCTTAGACTAAATATCAGTCAATGAACAAACAAACAAATAAAGAAATAACTTACTGTCTTACTGTCACAACTGTTTTCTCATACCCCCACCAAGGTGAATGCATTGTTGGGTGTAACGATTTACAAAGCAATTAATTACTGTAGCCTTATTGGTAACACTTTATTTTGATGGTCCCTTTTGACAATCTGTTGACTAAGTAATTTTGCAACTACTCTCATAAGAGTATTAGTAGACTGTCTGCTTAGTATCTGCTAACTCTATATTTTGATGGTCCCCCAACAGACATTCTTCTGACTATAAGTAACTTTGTACACGTCAACTTATTCTAACCCTAACCCTACGTACTAATACTCTACTAACACTCTAATAAGAGTAAGTAGACATAGGTACAACGTTATAGGGTAGAGTGGGGGGAAATACCCAGGGTAAAACGCTATTGTTTTCCCCAAAATAACCACTATGGAGTTAAAATACTTTTGGTGTTGTTGCTATAGACTACATTGACAGGAGTGATGTAGAAGTAGAGTGGTATGACGTCACTTTGTAGGCCAATCGGCAGTATCACACTGGTTACCTCAACAAAAACCCCAATAGGATTTTTCCTTAGGCTTTTGGATTATCACACACAAAAAAAGAAGCTCTGTGATCACCAAACGTTTATGATACTTAGACATTTTGTACATCAAGATAGTTTTCACAGATGAATGCAACTTTTATGAATTTTGAAGCCTAAATACAATAGTCAGAAGTAAAAAGCTAAAGGTAGGCTATAAATGAACTACACCCCGGTCACATGACTTCAACGTCACCATCATAAGCTTCCTACATCTAAATAACATTTTCCCAGAAAGTTTCAGTTAGAATAGTTTATAAGAGCACAATTATAAGCATAAGGAGGCTGTTAAAGCAGACTGAGTTTACCTGTTATGCGTGATGACGTTTAATGTCCCCAACAGCCTCTGTAGTCCCATTGTTTTTCAACAGCTCTGGTCTCATTTAGCAACTTGTTAGCAACCGCCTTTTTCAAGACACAAAATCACGAGGGGATACTGCTGTATTTTATGTTGTAGAATAAAATGTGAAAGTATTTTCAACTTGTGTTCACCAAAGACATTATTTCAGCAATTGAACCAAAAGCCCCATTTAAAAAACAACAACTTCGGGACTATGGAACCGGAAGTGCTAAACCGCTAACTCGTTTCAATATACTGCTAAACCGCTAACTATCAATATAAAGTGAAACTGCCTTATTTAATATACTTTTCTCTTTAAAGAAGTAAAGTAAGAGATTACTCTTATTTTTTATGTTAAAGCTGCAGTCCGCAGTTTTTCCTCTTTGTCGCCATCTCTGTTCGAAATCTGCAATTGCAGTCATTCGCGGAATTATCAACTTTACGTGAGTTGTAGTTCGAGACGGCACAGCGCGGATGAACCATAGACTGTAAAAAAATATGGACGTAGTATCCGTGACGTCACCCGTAGGTTTCTGAAGAGCGTTTTTGAAGCCTAAAGTGGGCGGGGCTAACCGTCGCCATCTTGGCAGCGCGTCACCTCTCGTCACTACCGGATAAAATAAAATGGGCAAAGAGGCGGGTCGTGGGTGGAGCAGAGGTGCTAATGCTATATGCTACTGGCCTCGCGCTAAAGTGACAGCTGATTGAAGAATTAAAGCCAATAGTTAAAGTTCATTTTTTTGCCTTTCGAAATATTATAATAGTTAAAAGACGTAACTAAAAGTGAGACTATTTACTTTACTTTTTTTTATCAACTTTATTAATCCCAAAAGGGGCAATTAGTTAAAGGGTTAGTTCACCCAAAAATGAAAATTAAGTCATTAATTACTCACCCCCATGCTGTACCAACCCCGCAAGACCTTCGTTCGTCTTCGGAACACAAATGAAGATATTTATGATTAAATCTGAGAGGTTTATGACTGCTACATAGGCTGCCTAAGGGACTGACACCGGACGGCCCAGAAAGTCATTAAAGAAAATGTTTAAATATTCCATGTCGCAACAGTGGCTCAACTATACCTTTTCTTCCTTGTAGGCCTGAAACGAGACTTCAAGAGATTTCCACGACGCATGCGCGAGAATTGCGATCTCCTTCAACTACTTCAGTTAAGTTCTCGCGCACGCGCGTCGTGGAAATCTCTTGAAGTCTCGTTTCAGGCCTACAAGGAAGAAAAGGAATAGTCGAATAAAGTCGTTATTTTTGTTTGTTTTTTCGCACAAAAAGTATTCTCGTCGCTTGATAAACTTATAGTTGAGCCACTGTTGCGACATGGAATATTTAAACATTTTCTTTAATGACTTTCTGGGCCGTCCGGTGTCAGTCCCTTAGGCAGCCTATGTAGCAGTCATAAACCTCTCAGATTTAATCATAAATATCTTCATTTGTGTTCCGAAGACGAACGAAGGTCTTACGGGGTTGGTACAGCATGGGGGTGAGTAATTAATGACTTAATTTTCATTTTTGGGTGAACTAACCCTTTAAGAGCATGTAGGCTATTCAACAGTACATAACACAGATCACACACATTTCTCACAACATACAAGCAGTCAACTATGTGTATCGTCGTGATGCATTATTATTCTGCTAGTTAAAAATGTATTATCATGCAGACAGTTACTTACAGTATTGCTCTGAGCTTGTGCGTGTGACAGTGATTCATGCACATACATGTCAGTCAGCATGGCATCGCACGTCAAGTTCAAGTTCGTAAAATAGCTTTATTCAGTCTGATTTTCATCTGATTTTGGCCGCCTCTCAATTTCTCAGATGGGTTAAACCAGCAATTAAAGATTTTACCTCAGAAGTTCAAGTAAATGCACTAGAAATCCGCGCTCATTTAAGTGTGCATGGACGAAGAGAAAGCTGACACCTGCAGGATTTCATCTGACGGTACTTTTTATTTTACACTACAAAGTTAAATAAGCATATCTGTTCCGTGAGAGCAACAGTACCGCATAATGAGTGTGGTCTCTGTCTACAGACGTTTTTAAATCTAAACTAAAAAAAGCAATGAAATTGTCAGACATCCAGATTAGTGCATGCGAGGAAAACAACTGGAAATACAGCGCTGGTTGTTCTCTCCATCCTCGACAACGACGGAATCCAACGGCGTGCATGGGCGAAGGTGTAATACGTGTATTAAATTGTATGAAATAATCCCGAAAAAAGCACAAACACAGCTGAGGGTGACGCTAACAGACAGCAGACAAACGACTAGCAATGAAAGCAGCGGCAATCCACCTGTCACTCAAGTGGCCACGCCCTTAATTAAGCAGAACTTTAAGGCTTAATAATTTCAACGGATGAGTTGTAAAAAAAATTCACCCCCCTCACAGTCGTCATGAAGGGCAAAATTAACGATATAGACCAAAACAACTATTTGCCACCAGGCTGTAAACATGTTTTTTTTCTGCTGTGAAGTGAGGCATTTTAACATGGGGGAGATACAGATTTGACTCGCTTTTGCAGTCAGCCTCGAGCGGCCACTCGACGAACTGCAGTTTATTTCACTTCCGTGTTGGTTTTAAGAGAGAGACGGGGAGGTTGCCGCTTGGGATGAACACAATGTTTAACCCTCTAGGCTTCTTCGGTCAAAAATGACCGAAACAGTATACGTTTTGAAATGTTTAATTTTTTTGCTTCATCGGAGAGGGATGAAACTTGGTGACTTTTGTCGTATCACCTATGTGAACACACAAAAACATCAAGGAGTTGATTCGGATATGATAAAGGGTCGTAAAAAAAATAGTCACACTTAGCTTCCTTTCGGTCAAAAATGACCGAAGTTTCCTACCATAGGAAATTAATGGGAAATACGAAAAAAATAGGAAAACTCAGAGAAACTTTTGGTGGTACAAACTACAAATCAGGCACTGTGCAGAAAAAAAGTGTACAGCAATGAAGGGGTGACACTCTAAAACATCAAGAGTGCAAATAAGACACGCCCACACACACACACACACACACACACACACACACACACACCCACGCACACAAACACACAGAGATAAACTGGCAAGACTGCAACAGCAAATTTTTTGAATATGCAAAATAAAATCAATAAATGAAAAAAAAAAGTCTCGCTCAAATGCACACACACACACACACACACACACACACACACACACACACACACACGCACGCACAGAGAGAGAGAGAGAGATAAATTTCTGGTAAGACAGCAACAGCAAATTGAGAATATTCAAAAATAACAAAAATAAAAAAGTAGTCTTTTAGAATATCTAAATATATATATCTAAATAAATAAAAACTAAGACAGAGAAAAAAAATAAGACAGAGAAATCATGTCTAAAACAGCAATTGGAATCAAAAAGCATTTCTATGTATTTACATAGGAAACGATAGGCAGCCTACAGGCGGTTACGGACATTACACACTTTAATACATTTTTAAAGCCACTGGATGGCGGTATTCTCACTTGAATTTTTTTTTGCCTGCTGCCAGCATTAAATTTTAATGTGCCACGTTGAGTTTTTTGAAAAAAAAAAAAATATATATTATTCTAATGGAAAAAATAGCTCATAAAAATTATATAAATAATGCAAAGTATCATAAAAATATTTAAAAATTCTAAATAATAATAAGAAAATATTATTAAACAAAAATATATTTGAATGGTTTTCCTGGGAAATTAAAAAGTTAGCCTACATTTTAAGGCTTCGGTCTTTTTTGACCGAAAGGAAGCCAAGTGTAACCCCTAAACAAAGAAGCCCAGAGGGTTAAGGAGAGTGTGCAGCTGTCAATCACCGCGCCGGTGTGACATTCAGAATCACAGATTATTCTTTTTGGAAGTATGACCAACATAAGAATTTTCACCGGGAAATGACATCTGAACAAGTAAGAAACATCCACTTTTGTTCTGGTTCTGACATTGCAGTAAATCACGCTGATTAAATCTAAAAATAGCTTATCATCACGCAAAACCGTGCAAATTATACTTTGTTCTCAAATTGTTAATGTTAACAACGTCAGTATTGCGTGACATGTAGTCTATTGTCCTTCCGACATTTATCAGGATTTTATTTATTTATCATTGTTTTCGCATGGGTCCGGTTGCAGTCTCTTTTCTTCTGTAGCCACTCCGAAGTCCGAACGAAGTCTTTTGGATTTTTACAATGGGTGAATCTGTTGTCACTGGTGATTGTCGTTTGAACCTTTCTGGATCCGCCATCAAATTGATAAGTTTAATTATATCAAGTGCTGTGAGAAAATGCTATAAATCTCCACCTCCAGCATTCTCACACTCATAGCCTACTAGCCGAGACTCCTTCTTTATGTGTATGTGTACAGATGTGACGTAATGACGCAAAGACACGCTCGAATCTCCCGCGGAAATCCGCCAGTACCACTGGAATAGAGAGCCTAAGTCCCTCGCCTTCCGGTCGACCACCAACCTACCGTTTTGAATCGAGCTACGGCAAGCAGATAGCGTTGAACACTGGCTGGTTATGTATTTTCTCAAATATGTATTTTGTATAATTTTTAACCCCAAAAAATCTACGGACTGCAGCTTTAATTAATTACAGTTGCTTCTGTAATTGGCTTTATGCCCAGCTGCACTACTTCCTGAACTTCAGCCAGCTCCTTGTTTCCTGTCTGTCATTATTGGACAAATTGATTAATAGAGTGCCGAAGTGATGACGTCACTTTGTAGGACAACTCGGAAGCTAGCGGCGCATGGGTTCCCTCGATTGAAAAGCTATGCATTTTCCCCATAGACTTTTGGAAAATCGCAAAAAATAAGATCTGTGTTTAACAAAGAGTTGTGACCCTTACACGTTTTGTCTATCAAGATAATCTTTACAAGTTAATCCAAAATTTATACATTTTGAAGCCTATATAAAGTTTTTAAAAAACACAAGCAAACACAATAAAGTTTAAAAAACCACAAGCAGATTATAACTGTGTGTTATATGTCATACATCAAAACGTGAAAATATTTAGGGGCTTTGTTCACCACAGACCTTATTTCAGGCGATTTAGCAAAAACCCATTCAAAAATCCCATAGACTTTAGAGCGAGGGAACCGGGAGTGCTAAAATGCTAACTCACTTCCGCGTTTTGGCCTACAGAGTGACGTCGTAACTTCGGCACTCTATAGACAGTAAAAGAAATGGACAGAACGATCTCATTGGAACTCAGTTGAGACAGTTGAAGCCCACTTTTAGCGATTTTTGAGCACTTCCGTTCCTGACGCGCAGACTCAGACCGACTCAAACTAAGCTTGATGACGTGAGCAACCTGTCTGACAGACGTTAATCTTCTAGTAGCTGTGCGTGAAAATTGCCAACGTTAATCTTGCAGAGACGGGGAACTTGAGCAAAGAGTTCTTTGGCGTGAGTGAGCAGGAATAAGTATTCCGTTGCTTTTATGGACTCATTATCTATGGGCTTCTCCCTTGACGGGACGTCCCCCCGATTGCCTGCGAGCTTCTCCTCCTGTCTGTACGGTCATTTCTGTACAGCGCGACAGAGAGTCGAGTGGTTATGACGCAATCGTTAGCCTATTTTTACCAAAACTGTTTCTACGGGGCCATAATGTAACATAGAAGGTAATGGAGCCCTTTATACATTGTCGTGTTTCTTTAGAAATAAATAATGGACAAATGGAGTCTTTAAACGCCTCAGATGTAAAGTTATTCGCTGTCAAAGTGACGCCAAAATGAATGGGAGTCAATGGAAATGCTAACGCAAGTGAAGTTCTGCTACAAGATGGCGGCACCCGGCCGACTTCAACTTCCGGTCGATGGATTACCCCCTTGGACCCATGCTATCCACCTGTTTCCGGGGGGCACTACTGTAAAAAATAAAGTGGGTGCAACTTCCGGTCAGGCGGCGGAAGTAGCATACCGATGGTATTTTGTGTGCTATTTAGCGAAGAGGCTAGGTGTTTTTCAGATAATATTTTACTATTTAAAATAAGTCGCAAACCTTTATGAGAGATGTCGTTACGGAGCTCAGGGACAACATGTGCTGTTCGCGGTTGTACATAGGCCTATAACCGGACTAAACTAATTCAGTGGCAAATTGTATTATCCAACAATCTTGGACTAAAGATTTTAAGTGAAGGCTACTGTGAAGCAACATATTCAGAACATGAATGACACACAGTAAACATTTCATAGTATATCTAATATAATATAGCCAGGCTATATATATATTTCTCAGGTCTGTAAGGCAAGTAGACGCTGAGTTTCGGTTCATTTATGAGACGAGCTGCAGTTCAGGCGCCAGCGCGTGTCTTGATTATTGCCTGCTATATTTACCGCTGCATATTATTTATTAAATCCAGGTAAATTGTTGATGAAACATTGATTGAAATTAAGATACAATTAATACAAAACGAAATTAATTTTAAATAAAGGCTCAGTGCTTTCAAAAAGTTAAAGTTTTTTTTTGTGTCACCCTCATGTATTTCCCTCATATATTTCCCTCATATTAAATACAAAATGAATGTGCTATATATTTTTAATGTCTGGAATCCTTTATTGATATGATATATGTATATAAACCGAGGTTTCAATAGCCTAAATGCATTTTCAGAGAATTTATATTTTGACTGCAAATGTCACGTCCATAATGCTGGAATCGCCCAATTTTAAATAATTTATCCTCAACTAGTTTTGTGGTGTGGGTCTACAAATTTTATAATGTTAACTTCAAATAATACAAATAGTAAAGATATGGTAGCTATATTGGATCTGGACGGGAAGGATATCTCTGTGAGTGGGAAGGGCGTATCGTGATTCTGCCTTCCCTGACCGCGACACAGGTCCGTGGATCTGAGTATCGCGATTTCGGTTTTATTTAACATGATTCTTTTTTATTACTATTTAGGAACAAACAAGGGTCTCTGTTTAAAAAACGCCGACTCGCACCGGCAGTCCAGAGCACCGCAGCGCATATCTTCAAGTTTAGCCATAACCGAATGTCCAGTTTAACTGCCACAAGTTGATCTTGTAATAATGAACTCATCGTGGAAAAACACGCTGTATTTTTGTATTTTCATTGCATTTGTAATTGATAAAAAGTTAAACAAATTAAATAATACATTTTAGTATAAATATTAATGATTAATCGATAGTCGAATGAATGAATGAGTGTCACGTTTCGCTTGTTTACTTCGAACCGGAAGACGCACCCACTTTTGACGCAAGGCCTCATGGGACGTAGGAAACTTGTGGATAGAGGGAATGCATTAACGTCACTTCCCCGCCGGAACACGCCCCCCTCAGCCGGACTGAGTGGCAGAAGAGCTGCTGCGTGACTGGAGTTAATAGGGGAAACTGCGTTAACGCGAGTAAAACAAACTATTATCTGTTTAAACTAAAAGTTGGACTCGGTATAGTGTTCCTTACAACTTATCAAAGATCCAGTGATCCATGGATATTGACATGCAGCCAGGAATCGTGTTTCCTGACATTTATATGTGCCTGATTTCGACGCCGGGGAAATAAATGAAGAAAATTTGCCTGTAAACGTTTTATATAAATACAATATAGATAGGTCTAAATCCGAGTGATCACTTACATTAATGTTATACTGTATATCATCATATCGTCCAGCCCTAAAACTTGTATAGTTTTTTGTCAGTGTTTATTTAAAAACATCCAATTATGCAGAATATAGTCTGTTCTGTAGCTTTTTGCAGTCTGTAAAAATATACAGTACCTCAGATTTCTGGTCAAATCTAGTTGTACAGTCAATCGCAAAGCTCTTTCCCGTTTTAGATGTGTTTTGTGTGATTTTCACGGCATTCACGCTAAAAACAAATGCTGTCGCTCAGTCTTTTGCCACTTGTGGGCGTGACCGCATTCACTCCGGCCGACGGTGACGTCATGCGCATACCCTCTATTGAGGTGTGCCTGACCTCAGTAGTCATCATGGCAACAATAATCAGACACACCTGAATTAATCAAGTTTGCCCAATAATGGCAGACAGGAAACAAGGAGCTGGCTGAAGTTCAGGAAGTAGTGCAGCTGGGCATAAATAGGCAATAGAACAATTATATATAAAACAATAGTGGATTTAACAAAAATGTTACGTGTAACGTTACAATTTATGTTTTTAATGTAAATGCTTTAAAATACTTTGGTCAATTAAAAATAATTTATGCAATTTTATTTTATTTATTTGAAAGAATTAAAAGAGCAGTTTCATGTCGATCCCGTCTATCCTTGTGTTGTTCAACTACCGGTATTCGAGGTTGATGGGATTATACAAAAATACCCTGCACTGATCTACTAAATCCACTAGATGACGGTATTATGCAAGTGTCATTCACCTGCACTTCTATGGAAAATGTAAACTTTCTTAAAGCACACTTTTCACTTGTTAAATTTGTACAAAGTCCAAACTCGCCCATGTCTGTGAGTGTGTATATACACGTAGATTGATTCATATACACACATATATAGGCTAATTAATACGAAATGTTTTTACACGTGATGTTTATTTATTATTTATTCTATATTTATTTTCAAGTATGCTCTTCAGTGACCCTGCTGGCTCCTTTGTAGACAAGTTCACTAACTTTTTGCCATTTGCTATTTATTCACAACACTACATTTTGCATGTAGACCTATAGGAAAACAAGGATTTTTTTTTATCAAAATGCCATTGGACTATTCTTTTCATTCAATAAGGTTATTTTAACATTTGATTTAATCTAAGTTTCAATGCAGTTTCAAATCTGCATCTATTATATTAGTATCTTAGAGTTCATATTATTACCAGGAGAGAGTGCCATTTCCCTTCTAAACACAATCCTGACACCGCTATCAAATGAAATAACAGCTAATACAGCTAGCAGGTATACAATCTATTTATTTAATAATTCCAGCACTTCAGACACAATTAGTCATAATATTCTGCTTCTTCTCTTTCAATCTCGTTTGTGATGACCCTTTTCACATTACACGGTAGAAATAAATGTAGCCTTTATGAAAATCAGTCACTCCAGAATCTATTCTTATCCCGTTATATAACTAGAGGGATGAAATCAAATCCACCATGTAAAAAGAGACCTGGAAAGAAACTTTATCTACAATTTTCCACCTACTCAGGAGTTCAGTTAAACAATTTTACATTGTGACCTGCTTTTGCCTTGAAAACAAATGTGAGTATATACTGTTAATACCATAAAGAGATGATATTTAATGAATCATATGATACAAATAGCTAATGTAGGTCCACTGACACATTTAATTGTACAGACAAAGCTACAAGGATGAAATAAAATTTGGCTTATGAAGCACTAATACATTTATGGACAAATCAAAAGATAAAAATAGATCTGCAGCTCTGTCTATGGGTTTATTAGTCTCTGTAGAGTAATTGGTTACAACTTTCTTCAAGCACTATTATCTATAAACAATAAAACCTATTAAATCTGAAAGCACAATGGTTCAAATATTGACTCGCTTTGATTAGTTAACTAATGTAGCTGGTTTAATTAATTTGTTCTGCTTTAAGCTGCTTAATGAGCTTCTAACAACTAATTTCTTAGTTCAGCATTGCCATATACTTTGTCGCATACACAGCGATTATACATTAAGCAATATAAAGTATGTCATGCATAAAGAAGACTATGAAAATCTGATATTTTACAGGCATTGAATGTCCTGTTCCAAATTACACATGCATCGAGACATCATCGGAAAACTATCTATAAAAATATTTTTAAAGATAGATAATTTACCCACAACAATTTAAGACTGTAAATAGAGTTTCTTGAACCATACTAAAACATAATTTAGCTAAATATACATTATTTACAATATACAACAATATAAAACATTTCTCAAAGCTATAAAGATTACTGCATCAAATCAATATATTACAAAACATCACTAGCACAAGACAGCTCTGCACAAAGTGGTAGTAAATTCCCTTTAAAATAATTGTTTTTTCTAAAATGACTATAAACATACACATTTGCTTACATTAAGGCTGTGTTATTAAACCTTTCATGCATTATTGCTTATTTTATAGTTATAACTCTAACATAAAACTCTAAAAAGGCTGTAGACCACAATTCTGCTCACATCCTTCAAAACTGTACAGTCAGCAGTAGGTATGTAGTCAGCATCTTGTAGGTATGCTGATGTAGTGTGTTGAAGGATTTAAAACAGCCTGTGTGTGTTAATTCCTTCCACCTAAACAGCACCATGACTTGTTTGCATGGTTTCCGGCATCTTGTCAACATGTTTATGTTCAGTATGCTCTAATATCTCAAAACAAAAGAATTGCATGTTGTTCGGGTATATGAAAGGATCTGGGGTCTCAGATGTCAATTTGTTTAATCATGTCTCCTGTTTCTTCGCTTGACTTTCTTTTCCCTGAGAGAATGAAAGGTTGAGGGGCTTTCGACTAATCATGTTGTCAAGCATCAGCCGTGTCCATGCTCACAAATGGCATTTCCAGGAGTGCTGTCTTAACCTGCAGAGGACAAAGAATGAGAGAAATAGTAAGAGCGGGAGCACCTTACAAGCAAATATAAATCAAGTGAAATGGGAATTATTAAAGGACCCTTGAAGTGCGGAGAAATAAAAGGTCCATGCTGTGGCCTTAAGGCTGTTATAGTTAGTGCTTCACCTCTAGAGCCCGACTGAAAATATTAGCTTGTGTTACTGTACATTTCCAATAGCAAATGTTTTGGCTAGCCAAACCAGGGAAAGAAACAACAAATTGTCATTAGGGGAAGTAAAAGAGACCTTCTACGTAAACAAGCCTTCATTTCTTTTCTCAGTCTTGTTTGAACTGCTCTGTTATAATATTTAGATATTTTGAATGAAATGTAAGACAAAAAAATACCGCTAGAAAATAATTTATTGCAGTAATGGGATGTGCTGACATTAAATTCTGGTTGATTTGATAAGCCAATACATATATATATTCATGTTCTGGGGTGCGTTTCCCAAAACCATAGCTGCTAACCTGTTAGCAACTTAGTTGGTTGGCAATGGAAAATTGCATTAAATCATAAATCATAATGTTTTATTTTTTATGATTATAATTTAATTAAAAATAAAATATTAAGAACTAATAAATGGATAATGATTATTAATTGATAAATAGCTAACATAAAATTCTAGATTACTTAAATCAAATACAATAAACATGTTTTAATTTTATAATTATTAATTAAAATAAAATATTAAAAACTAGTAAATGGCTAATAACTAATAACTTTATAACATTACAATTGTATACTATTTAAAGCTA
Organism: Tiaroga cobitis; assembly: GCA_030578255.1. Lineage (NCBI taxonomy): Eukaryota > Metazoa > Chordata > Actinopteri > Cypriniformes > Leuciscidae > Tiaroga > Tiaroga cobitis. The sequence continues at coordinate 23,377,038 of CM060606.1, read as the reverse complement.
AATATTATTTATTTACTATAAATTAATTAAAAAACGAAAATATTGAAAACTAATAAATGGCTATTAACTAGCTGATAAACATTACAAACTCTATAATATTTAAATCTGAAATAATAAAAAAATAAAATATAAAAAATCTGAGTTTCTAAACTGTATTCAACGCTACAGGTGAATTCACAACATTATAATATTCAGTATGAAAATAAATATTTATTTTAAGATTTACTCAAAATTACATTTAATAATGTTACTAAATTATTTAAAGATTAGGTTTTTAAAGATTTTTAAAGACTCAATTTAATTGGCTGATAAATGACAACAAAGGTAATCTAAATTCAAAAATATGAGATATGAGCATACACAATTAAATATTGTCTAATATACTGTATATCTAACTTTGACTGTTAACTTAAAAACCCCTCTAATGTCGGATGATGACCAATATGGTACCAATATATTGTGCATCTCCATTTGTGATGTTTATAACTGATGTCATTTCTCTAAATTAATTCTTTTTTTTTCATAGCAGAGTTGTGTGAATTGGGACTTGTGTGGAAGTTAGTACAGTCTGTGTGTGTTTGTGTATAAATGGCAAACCTTTTACCTGTACAGTCCATCTGTGAGTGCAATATACAGCAGGTCTTTGGTATCGGAGAGCATTATCTGCCTTCGGGAAGGCCCATCATGCCTCTGGGATTGGTCACAGCAATGCCCTGATAGAGGCTGCTGATGTGTTTTTTGTCACTCACAGGAAACTGCTGGTCTGAGTTAAGGCTTCCCGATGAGCACTATGGTACACTTCCCTCAGCTGCATCACGTTACGACCCACTGAGGACTCGCAACCGTAGTATTTCTGAAAGGATTCAAAACATAATGAGAGGATGAGATATTTTCAGTGCATTTCTGAACATTATGCTGAGGCAGATTTTAGGCTTGGCTCCAATCTGCAGATATTCAGTCTTCAATCAGCATGTGCTTGCCAAACCAGTGAGGCATAAGATACTGGAGCTCAGGATGCTCCAGAGGGACTGTCACTCGAGTAAATTCATGGTGCTGTGCTATGGTAACGTTGCAAGGAAAATACTCAGGATGTGTGGCCATAAAAATCTAATCTATTCAGAATTTTGTTTGATGGTCAGTATGAGGTAGGACCTAGGCAGACCCATGACAGGTGCAGAACAACATTAAACAGTGCGAGTCCATCAATACTGTGTGAAACTGACCTCAGCGCAATGGAACACCTTCAGCATGTCTGAATGAAAGGTGTCCAGACTCTCATAGTGGCCTGAGAGGAGCTGCCTCTGCAACATACTAAGATCAACAGGAGCCGAGCCTGATCTGGAAGAGACACACACAAATTAAATGAATTTTCCCCCAACAAACATAAAAAACCCCATGAAATCAAAATGGGAGGTTTGTGATTTTAGTCCTTGTCTGGTAGCTTTGAGGCCATCTATATTCTATTGTACTGACTGAAATGTTGTACTAAATGTTGTACTATACAAACTTGATAAAATGCTCTGTAGAGTGAGAACATCCCCTACCGACAAATTATACATACTCTACCATTCAAAAGTTTGGAATCTGTAAGATTTGAGAAAGAAAGTCTTTCATGCAGCAAAGAAGCATTGATCAAAAGTGAGACTTAAAGGGTTAGTTCACCCAAAAAGGGAAATTAAGTCATTAATTACTCACCCCCATGCTGTACCAACCCCGTAAGACCTTCGTTCGTCTTCGGAACACAAATGAAGATATTTTTGATTAAATGTGACAGCTGGATCACTCCTCCATAGGCTGCCTAAGGGAATGAATCCTGACGGCCAGAAAGTCAATGAAGAAAATGTTTAAATATTCCATGTCACAACAGTGGCTCAACTATAAGTTTATCAAGCGACGAGAATACTTTTTGTGCGGAAAAACAAACAAAAATAACGACTTTATTCGACTATTCCTTTTCTTCCTTGTAGGCCTGAAACGAGACTTCAAGAGATTTCCACGACGCGCTTTAATAGTCGAATAAAGTCGTTATTTTTGTTTGTTTTTCCGCACAAAAAGTATTCTCGTCGCTTGATAAACTTATAGTTGAGCCACTGTTGTGACATGGAATATTTAAACATTTTCTTCATTGACTTTCTGGGACGTCAGGTTTCATTCCCTTAGGGAGCCTATGGAGGAGTGATCCAGCTGTCACATTTAATCAAAAATATCTTCATTTGTGTTCCGAAGACGAACGAAGGTCTTACGGGGTTGGTACAGCATGGGGGTGAGTAATTAATGACTTAATTTTCATTTTTGGGTGAACTAACCCTTTAAGACATTTACAATGTTAAAAAATATGTATATTTTAAATAAATGCTGTTCTTTTGAACTTTCTATCCATCAAAGAATCTTGAAAAAAAACACCGAAATATTTAGCAGCACAACTGAATGTGGATAATAATGAGAATAAAGGTTTCTTGAGCACCAAATCAGCATATTAGAATGATTTCTTAAGTAAAAAGCTAATTTTAAATTGTTATAATGTCACAATATTACTGTTTTTACTGTATTTTTGATCAAATAAATGCAGACTTGGTGATCGTACGACTTTTGTAGCGACCCCAAACTTTTGCGCAGTAGTGTACCATGTACTGTCTCCGACTAGCAATAGCAAGGAGCAAATCAAAGTTCATTGCTGTGTGTTTGGTTGCACCAACTAATAAATGACTGAATTTTAAGTTTTGGGTGAACTATTATTTAAAGATGGAGACATGTGAAGGTGAATGGCCTCTAAAAATGTAATTGGTGCCAAACCATTCCCCAATCACGGGCAGGCATATAATGGTACATGCACTTTTTCAAGTTGATTGTACTGAAATGTGTGTTGGCAGTGCCTGTACACAACCATCATATAATGATACAAATCCATCCAGTGTTTTTGTTTTAATCTCCTTATATGTTTTCCCCTGCCTTAAATTGAGCCGTTCGATTTTGTGATGTCACTAAATCGGATGCCCATCCCACGATTGTTGATTGACAGCAGGGTTTCAGCACAGACCCGCCCTGAGCGAGCTGTCATCATAGTCGGCATTGTTGATACACTGGAGCAGAATGGCGTCTAAGCGATTGTGGTGTTCTGTTCTTGGGTGTAATAACGAACACAGCAGTCATTTTGATGTTCCTAAATCCAAACTGCTAAAGACGCAGTGGCTGAGTTTTGTTTT